>BSBK01004189.1:842500-1492500 GCA_027943335.1 Chamaecyparis obtusa | reverse complement strand
GTCAACAAATCAAGCAACACCAAGTACCCCACGAACAACTTCATGAGAATCAACTCCAACTTAAGAAGAAGCCACAGGACATTGAGTGTTGCCCTCAACAACTCTCCCAATAGAGCCATCTTAAGGAGAATCCAAAGAACCTAGAGATTCCATCGCAACCACACGAGAGAAACTCCTTTGAGTTTTAGATTTCTTCTCCACCATATAATGCTCAACCGTGGCACCATTCCACCATGAAGAAAATATCTTCTTCTCTGAACCACATTATGAAGTCGCATGACTAGTATTAAAGCATATTCTACACCTAAATGGTAACCCTTCATAGTCCAACGACTGACCCCAGGATCCCTTTGATGACTAGAGTAAGATTCCAAGAGACAACCCCTTAGACACATCCAAATCTACCAGGATATGAGTAAATGTAGAATGATATATATGTTAGAAGACTCATTATCCACCATAAGGGAATCCCTAATAACATCTCCCACTTTCTCCAAAAGAGAATCTACCCAAATATGTAGGGGAGATACAGAAGTCAAACCCATATTAACATTTTGCTAAACATTTCGACAGATGGATTAAAATTGACATGTCATGGTTTAATCAAAAGCATAAATTTATTCTCCCAGTTGAAGAAATAACTACACAAAATCTTGTTTCTATCTTCAACAATATCAAACTTGGCTATGAAAAAAACCCTTTCCATAGGGAAGATATGTACCATATCCAAGAGGAGAGGTTCCCAGCGTTGAGACATCGAAGCGTACAGTTGAGAAGAGAGAAATCATGAAAATGTTGTGGTCTATTTCTTCCTTAGTTTCTGATTCCAGATCAATGGTAATACCCTTCACAAATAGAATAACTCTAGCATCAGTAGAGCTCCTCTTTTACCTAAGTGGAGTCAAAGTAGCAACAAACACTATCCTAGCAACACCCTTCCTAGAGAAAACCTTGGACGAAGGCAAGCCAGAATCGGTCGACCGAGCACCTTTGCCACAACCAGACAACCCCACCACTGCCATCTCATCTACCATAGCCATGTTAGAGAGTGTGGAAGGGACTAGGGAGGCAAAGGGCCCTGACACAAAGGAAGCCTTAAGATGAGCGGGCAAAACCTGTGCAAAACTTCAATGAGAAGAGTCATCTACAAGACTGAAAGTATTCAATCCCAGTGAAGCCCGAGTAGGATCCCCCAAAAACAATTGGGCCAAGCCAAATCCATCATATAATATTTGTAAAGGGCATTGAGAGAAAACAATAGGGCCAACAAATGTGGAGGAATTTGACACAGGGGGAACAACACGTGCCTTTGAAGTAGTCACACCCATCAAAGGGCCTCCAACAAAAAACAACTTTAACAAGGCTAACAGAATTCAAAATTGATGGAGACCCAACTGACTTACTATCAAGATTTAGCAGGGCCAAACCAGGGCCACAATTTGAATTTTTTGCTGAGCAAGAAGGACCATTGGAAGCGTCCATAGGAAGCGTTATCATACACTCTCAATGGATATGTTGTTATACATCATTTATCTTTGACAATATATTTAACTATAAAGTGAACTTATAATTGGCTATTATTGCCACTCTTCTTGGTGTTCATCACACCAGATTTAGGGGATTCAACATTTACAGGGATAAAAATATGAACCGCAAGATTGGAATTCTTTCTAGAACAAGAATCCTTGTTCTTTTGGACAATACTTTGTGAATATCACCCATAATAATTTGTTAAGCATTTTTTCTTTCTTGGTTTGTCCCATTTGGGTTTAAAGGGAGGTTCAAGGGGTTAAGGAGGGGGGAGTGAAGGGGATACAAAGGCTAGTAAACTAGAGTGAGGTCGGACAAGGTGGAGTCTCAAAAGAGATGGTTTTATCTTCCAACAATGAAGGAGAGGGTTTCACAATGATTTGAGAAAAATGAGAGGAGGTCGAGGTAGGGTTGATAATTTCCTTAAAGGCCTCAAAAATATTATTAATACTATTAGGGCAAGGGATCATAGGTTTGGGGCTATGGGGAGTAGGCTTATACTTACTGTGGAGAAGAATGGGGTACTCTCTCTTGCGGTGTCCTTCACAAAAACATAGGAAATCGACATTCAAGGTGCCCAAAATCTTAAGATTACATACAAAAGAATAACCATTAAAAGAAATCTTTATCTTGTCAGGGACCTCAATCTCTGGAAAAATAAACACTAAAGCCCTCATATCAAGATGTGAGAGAGTTACTTGAGGATCATCAACCCCAAGGACATTGCCAATGTTCCAAAACTCTTTGTTAACAATAATATTTTGCATGTTATAATTCTTTAAAAAGATTTTTAAAAAAACAATCCTTTTTGAACGAATTTGTAAAAGGAGGTATGAACCCCTAGTTTATCAATCCAAACATTTCTAAACTAGTCATCAAGACAGTTTCTAGCAGGTATCTTTTTAGTATACATGGTTGCAAGAAAAATTGCAGTATTTTTTAACCTAGATTCTTCTTTGCAAATAATTTCAAGTAAGTCTTCATTAAAAAAAAAAAGAACAAATTTTTAGGGCAAGATGTAATGCACTTACCATTTTTTTAATCCATCACAACAAACAATGTTCGAAACCCTAGCAACGAATGAAGAAGAGGTTGGGAAATTTACCTCGCCACTAAAAATAACAAGTTTAAATGATTTTGGGGTGAGAGGGTTAGAAGGTGGGTCTTCACCGAAAGGACTGATTCTAGCTTTTCAAGAAACATTTTTTGTAAAATTTATTTTTTTCATGTTTGACCCATTGGAGATTATTCTGCACACTTTCAATAAAGTTTCATTTTTTTTCTCAAATTGATCATGCCTATACACTACACTTATAAAGTGTTTAATGTAAGGGGGATTTTTGAATGTGTAAGACAACTGGGGTGGCCAATTAGTTATCCATAAAATTATAACCTTAAAATTAGTTCCACAAAACTTATTTTAAACTTTTAATTACTGAAAGATATGAAAATGAAAAGCATAGCAACTATAAACACATGAAGCACCAGATTTACGTGGAAAAACTATTAATGGAAAAACTATGGAGAAGATTATTCTCAAATATATGAACACTGGCTAAGGTGGATTACATGGAAGGCTCATTGCCCAAATGAAGAAGGATAAGAGAGAACAAATCCACCACTGATATCAAACCGCAACACAACTAAAATATTTGTAGTCAACTTCAACTCACTTCTTCTTGTAGTTAATGTATTAAGGTTCACACTGCTTTGCACCACACTTCACACTTATGGAATTAGGGAGATAATCATATTTCATACATCCTCATCATACATACATATACTTTTAAAAAATTCACATAAATACACGCGTATGCCATACCCTTCTCTAAATGACTCGTCCTTTATTTATACCAAATTTTCATTTGAAAAATATCCCATGGTTAGGCAAGCAAGGATCGCACAAAATTTTGAATTAGGTCAACACTAAATGTAATGTTCCCTTCTCATGTCACACTATCTAGATCATGTTTATCTAGATCATGTTCACCAATTAGGATAATCAAAGCTAGGAACAATATTGACCATTGTTACTTTATTTTGTTTACTTCATTCTTATTGTATGTATATATTGTTTTCTTATAGAGATTATTATCTTTGTAGGGTAGGTCATCTTAGGGTTGGCCATGAAGAGCTCAGTAAGCCCAAGGTTAGAACCTTGGCCCTTTGTCCTACAACTTCCCCCGAGGTGTTTTTAATTGGTGCTTGCCTTCCCTGAGAATGTATCCCTCTTAAGTATTTTTCTCATCACAAAGGAATGTCAAGGATGCATAGTGGGGTCCTCAGCTCATATAGCCTAAGTCCAAAGGGAAACTCATCCATTCTACCTTCACTTAGGGATTAACCTTATACCCTATTACCATCTCTCCCTCCCTCCAACTATGATGAGATTAATTAATCATTTAATATTAAATTATATTTTTTCTTTTTGAATAAGATAATAGAACCTATCTACTATTATTAGTTTAGCCATTTATATACCTATGGTATTGATTTAGAAAGTGATACACTAATAAGGAACCATATTATTTCAATTGATTTTCCCTCATATTTAATATTGATTTCTATATCAATTATATCTTTAACGTAATTGTAATCCTATATTTTACTATTAATTCATTAATGTATTCTAATTTTAATTGATTATCATAGAGTAGATATCATACCTCTGTTATAACTAGCAGTTGTCATTGCACCAAAATATCAACCTACTAATGCCCGGTACAACCACTAGACATATAGAAGATACAAGAGGCAATTAAGTCATGTCATGAATGACCACTATGATGAAAAAACCAAGGAGAACATGGGAATAATCAATCTTGCTCACTATTGTAATAATCTCCCCAGCGCAAGCGTAGGGTTCAAACTTGTGACCAAGCTTTGTTACCACTTGTTACACCTAGTGGTTGTCTTTGCACCAAAAGATTGACCTGTTAATGCCCAATACAACCACTAGACATATATAAGAAACATGAGGTGGTTAAGCCATGCCACAAATCACCATTTCACTAGAAATGCCAAGGAGACCAAGGGCACAATTAGTGTTTCTCACCATTGTAACAACCTCACAGTACCTTATCTAATCTATTGAATATTATATTGTACCTCTATTTCACTCCTTCTTGGAACTTAATTCATCTGATGCCTTGCTCTAATGAGATAAATGGATAGAGTATTCCAATGTGGTTACCATTCTCCATGTAGTCCTATCCTATCGCACTTTCTCCTAATCATGTGGTAATGTTTGGATGGTCCTTATTACTATATGGGCATGTGTTTTGACTTTCTATCTATCACTTTAATCCTTGCTACTCCTTTATCCTTCATTGATCCTCTCTTCCATATTTAAGATTGTCTAATTATTATATTGATTATGTTATGCTTTCTTTTATTTATTTTCATTGATGCATGTCATGTCCCTGATCCTCTAATGAGTTGTTAGGATTTGTACGAAGTGGGAGAGTTGCATCCCAAAGGACACCACCATTTCTCCCACTAGCATTGCTTTTTAACTGTCATGTATATATTATGATTAACATTAACAATATCAATGTTATTGTTAATAATTATAATTAATAATAATAATAATATTTATTAATTATTATTATTATTTATTAAACATTATTTATATAAATTTAGTATTTGTAACAATATTATTATTAATGTTATTTTTACTAATAATGATTAAATTATTATTAATAATAATATATAATTTAATGAAATATAATTTTAAATTAATAAAATATACACTTTTATGAAATATATACATTTATTTATAATTTATAATTTAATCAAATTATGTATATATACATTACATTTATACATGGTTATTGAGGGCTCATGACAATCCACCCTTCCTGAATTTGCTTGTCCACAAGCAATTTAAGATTTGAATGTGAAATAGTCTATGCTCCTACCCATGTAGCATCCTCATCTGGTAGACCTTTCCATTTCACTAAGTATCCTGGGATAGTTCTATTCCTTAATCATTTCTCCCATACATCCAAGATGATTTCAGGCTCCAAGATAAGCTTACCTTCATCATTAAGTGGGGGCATTTTTGTACAAGGGCTAATGTGTTTCCCTAGGAATTTTTTGAGTCTAGATATATGAAAAATGTTATGGATCATGCTATCCTCAAGTAATTCTATCTCATAAGCCACTTCTCTTGTTCTACTCAAGACTCTATGTGGCCCATGGAATTGAGGTTTCATTTTTTTTTGCTCCACTTTTCTTGATTGATGTTTGTTTGTAAGGTTGAATCCTTAAGAAAATATAATTTTGAATGTCATTTCCACACGTTTCTTGTCACACATAGATTTTTTGTTGATTTTGAGTATAGTAAAGGTTATGTTGGCAAGTGGCCTAATGATTATAGCATAGAGGTTGTCATTCATAGAAACACTACTCATTGGCATGATCTCTTGGAGTTTAGTTTAATTTTGGATGTTCGCATTAGAAAAATAAATAAGTTCAGAAAGCAGTTGACAGGGTCCAATTGCATAGTTTTTCCTGGCAAGCATAGTATGTGAAGAACTAAGGCT
Organism: Chamaecyparis obtusa; assembly: GCA_027943335.1. NCBI lineage: Eukaryota > Viridiplantae > Streptophyta > Pinopsida > Cupressales > Cupressaceae > Chamaecyparis > Chamaecyparis obtusa. The sequence continues at coordinate 1,486,423 of BSBK01004189.1, read as the reverse complement.
TGCGATTGTAGAGGAATGTTAAATGAGATGAAATAGACCTTTAGTTAAGCTCGCATGGATTTTGGAGTTGACTAGAGAGAGTTACAGCATCATGTGGTTATACGAAGACATTACAACTGTGTAATAGGGCAGACAAGAGGTCACGATGTTTAAGAGAGTAATAGGGGGATTCTAGGAGTGCTACTTTGGATTTGGTTTGGGTCCTATCCTATCTTTTTTTAGATATGATCATCGAGTATGTATTTTCTATTTGAATGTGTTGGACATTTTTTGTGATGTATTTGTGAGCTGACTGGAAAGACTATGAGATCACATCTATATGCTTTGAGATGCAAAGTTGTGAGGTTATATCTGCATGCATTGGGATGTTAGGATAATGTAGAAGATGTTGTGAGCTATTAATAGAGCTACTTTTTCATAGAAGATGTTATTTCTATTCATTTTTTGTTGTTACAAGATACTTGTGTAATACTAGACAATGAGTCCTTTGTAAGAGCAGTGAGCTAAATTTTGTATTCACCCTTAACAAGGTTATAGAATCCTAACAAGTTATTGTTAAGGTATTTCCTCTAAAAATAACTTGTACTAATGTAATATCATGCTCCTAATAGGGCAAGGTCTCCTAACAGGGACAAAATACTTTTAGTGCATCATTTGTGGGTACTATCCCCACCAAGGTTTTCCCTTGAATAAGGTTTCCTCGAGAACAAATTATGGTATTATGAGTTATTAGTGACAACATTATCAATAGTTCCCAAAAATCTGAAATCACTCTCGCCATAACCATTGTAAAAAATAGGGGCACAACCATATTGAAACCACCAAGCTCCTGCAAATGTGTCATCAAACATAACATACGAGTAAAAATTTGTCAAAGGAGTGAGTAGATTCCCATCTCCTTTCAAACCAACACTCCAGAGTAGAGAACCCTTGTCCAAATCCATCCAAAAATAATGCTCAAGAAGGGAGTAGTAAAATCACTTAGAACCATTAGGAAAATCCACCTCCACTTTGAATTAGAAAATTGACACTCTTAGAGCATAGTAAATAAAAAACAAGGCATCAATCTCATTCATGGAACCCATAAGCCTTCTTTTAATATTTTCATCTCCAAAAAAAAGTAAGAGGGAAAAGGAATCCCAAGCCAAAGAACACAAAACTAAACACCTCTTTCACTCTCTAAGAGAATGGAAAACCAACATATCTTCATTCATAGGAAGGAACAAATATAAAAAGATGTAAATTTCAGTCCATCAAAACCACAACACAATATGTAACACTGACATATATGAATTCATCTTGGGAGAAGCCCCAACCATCAGACCAAACTAAAGGCTTCAACAACATAGGTGCAGAATCCCCAAAATAGAGCACTTAACCTTGTAATAGCAGGAAATCATAAGAGTGTCTTGCACTTCACATCATTTCCATAACATAAGAAGGGATGACCCACCACACTATTTATCCACCTCAAGAAACATAAACAAGACAAGAAGCACCCATAAAACATCTACACCAATCACAAACCAATCCAAAATACTAGTGGCCACACATAGGACTAGAGAAGACCACACTGCAATAGCATTGTCAACAACTATCACTTCAACACATAAAAAAATATCTTCCCTCCCTTAGCATGATTATCACAATTGTCATATCCACCCACAACCTCAAACATACACCCCCTACTCCTATAAAATAGTACACAGTAAGGCTAAGGTCCTCCGCAGCAAGAGAACATGTGACACCATGCATTTGGAAATCCAATCCCATAACAAACCTAGGGAAAAGACCATCGATGATCCAGAACCACATTGTGGTATGAATAAAATACAAGATTTGATACAATTACATTAACCAAAGGGATCATTTCCTCAAATATAAAACATAACTTCCGCTTTCCTCCAATAGAAAACACAACTCTCACCTAGGGAAGGTAGCCATAGGTAGACCATAAAGTGGAAACCAAGATCTATTTTCCATAGTTGACATAGGGCCATAAGAAGAAGGGACAACAACTACACCCCTCCATGTAGGGAAACCCCCTATAAGCATGACACATCCTAGGCAAAGCACCCAAAAATCAATGGATATAATTGTTGATACACACAAAACCACAATAAAGACTTCTGTAGCAGCGATAGCCAAAAAAACCTTGGAAAAAAAAAAACCAATGGCCAAGAGGAGTTTCAATCCAAGCCAACAATGGGGGAGAAAATCTCTTAGATAGAAAAGAGTGCATTGGTAGAAACACCTCCCCCAAACACACATATAGAACCAAAATGCCAAAGGCCCATGGCTAGGATAGGAACAAGGGCCATAGAAGTCCCAAACCAACTAATCCAAACAAACACCACAAGGAGTAATTGTAGAGATAAGAGACACAACCAACAATGTTGAAATCCTCTTACACCCACTTGGATCATCATCTTTGTCTTCATCCACCCCCTTTGTATCACAAAAAAATGAAACTCCCTTCCCACTCATATTCCCATTCATCACTCCTATTATGTTTTCACTCATTGTAGAAATGTTTTATAAATCTTTTATTGTGCTATCATCACTTTTAAATTTATATAATTTTATATTATGATCACTAGAAATAGAATTATATGCATTTAGAGCATATTATTAGATTTTTTTAATAATTTCTTCAACCGATGAAATTGAAATCACTTTAAAAGATGATTTACATAATTAAGTCCTATTAAAACAACATGTAATTTTGTACATTGCAAACATCATCACCTAAATATAAATCAAGTCATTGTTTTTTAAATATTTTATCTTTCAAAATATGTTTTAAAAATGAGGTCTTTCAAAAAATTATGAGATGGCTATTTTGTTTGATTATCATAGGAAGGGTGATTTGTTAGATACTAAAATGATACATTACAATATATATATATATATATATATATATATACATATATATATATATATATATACATATATATATATATATATATATATATGTATATATATATATATATATATATATGTATATATATATATATGTATATATATATATATATATATACATATATATATATATACATATATACATATATATATACATATATATATATACATATATATATATATATATATATATATATATATGTATATATATATATGTATATATATATATATATATATATATATATATGTGTGTGTATGTATATATATATTGTTTTAAATTAATTTTATAATTTTATAATTTTTAGTAATTTTTGAAATGAAAAAATAAAGATTGCAAGTTTTTATTCTTAATAACTGTTTAGTTTATTTATTAAGAGTTAAGAATTGAGAAGTGTCTATTATCTTAAAATTCAAACCTAATCACATTAGAATAATACTTTTTTTAATTTAACAAAAATATTTTTGATATCAGAAGCATCAAAACTAGAGTGTTATCCCATTACAACCAACCTAAAAGGATAGTAGTTCAAAAACTAAAGAAGGACATTAACAACACATTAAAATCACTCAAACAATATCAAAAACCATTATCAACAAAACAAAGAGAAAAACTATCAAGCATAATTGATCTTACCATTTAAGCTAACTAAGATAATTTAAGTCTTGTAAATAAACCTATCATCTAAGGTAATAGAACTAATATTAGTCTTATGAACAAATCATATAGTGTCATACCTAACTAACAGTATGTGCTAACAATATTAAACAAAAACAACATAAATATATAGAGATTAAACATCATGTCATTACGACCATTATTAGTAGGAAAACAAAAAATCACTGAATCTCTTCTTTCCCAACTCATTTGATCTTGCAACCACTTCATTGTAGAACATTAGTCTAGTCATCAATAAGGAACTTAAATAGATTCTTGTAGTTCTCCTCGTTGTTGGCATCGACCCCCAGTGTCTTTTTCTGAAGTAAACATAGTGAGGTGGTCTAGTTGTGCATTACCCTCAAACTGAACCTTGAGATTCTCATGGTCTTTCTTTTCATGTCCCCCACTCTACCCTTCAACTTATTCAAATCATCAATCACTACATTGCAATTGACATAGGTCCTAGGTTGACTAATTTTATAGGTCCCAATACCGACCTCCTCCTCTTCCAACATCTTGTTGTTGGTGAGGTCTAGAGGGCCAAACCTTAGGCTTTTAGATACTTAAGTATAACTCTTAACTATCTCTAAGCTTCTTTCAATCTCTATCTCCCCACCCTTCTCATTTTATTCATCTCTAATTTTCTCTTCATTCTCCTCACTCTCACAACTCACATCCTCAACATAATCATAATATATGACCTCCTTTAATTTTCCTTCCTTGAAAGACTAGGTGGCGAGCCTATGAGAGCATCTAGGAATGCTTGTCTCCACAATGACATCATCATCAAACCCCACCTCTTGAATAGTGGATTTTTATTTTTTGGAAACAAATTTCACTTTCTTCTTCAAAAGGGGTAAGCCCTTCTTTTTTTGATAAAAAAAATATGACTTATCAGTTATGTGGGTGGGGGTTTTGGGACTATCAAAATAGGAAGTAATTTTAAGGCTAGGTTTTTTCAAGCACTTATTTTTACTGGGTCAAAGAGAGTCCAGAATGTGGGCTAAGGGGGAGTGTTGGATTGGGTATATTCTTGCAAAACAATCTACTTGGGAGGACAAAGGGCTAAATAAAAATGGTATATGTGAAAGATAAGCCCTTGGCGAAGGGGCCAATTTTTTTTACCTTGGTTCTTGGCATTATAAATTACTTCCTTGACAAAAATTTCAAGTGAGTTTAGGAGGAATAAAGGAAAGGAAATAATACTTTGGTTATGAAAATGGTTTAAAATAAGCATATGGTAGAAGTAATAAACCTCTAATCTACCCTCAAGAGTGAAATACTTTATAATCATAAGGCATACCTAATCCTAGGGTTCTGACAACTTTTTTGTCTCGTATCTACCATGAAGTTTCACAAGACTTTTCCTCTTTGAAAAAATGATTAAGGCTCTCAGTATCTAAAACCCTACTTAAATTCCTCCATTTCCTATCAGTCACGGGGTGTCCTAAAAGTTTGGAAATTACATCCTTGTTTCTTTCGAAAGAGATGCCACCCACAAAAACCTCCTATCCACCCAATATGAGGCAAATTGTATCGACAAATTTTTATCATACCCATTCATATTTTCAACGAATTGTGTGATTCTACCCTCCTTACATATATGTCAAACCATGAAACTATTCTTAAAATCATCATGTTTTTTTAGCTCAATTCTAACTCTATCTCCCCCATGTCTCTTGAACTAGTACTAGTCACAATGTTGACTCTTTGCAAATTGGTAAAAATATTAGAAAAATGAGAAAGGAAATAATGCCATAAAAATATCATTAGAAAGGGGTAATAATTATTATGAATTCTCCAATAAATCTCATTACTTGGTTAGACTCTTCTCTTGTGTGGCTACCCTATGCCCAAATAAATAATAAGAACCCTATTGGTTATAAAATATTTGCCAAAGTAAATACTCAAATCCACATTCCCTGTAATCTTAAAAAGGTGATTCCATACATCATTATCTATGTACTTGACCTTACACACATGGCCACAACTGGAATTATGCCTCCACAACTTGCCACTAGGTTAATCGACCACATAGATCACAATTCTAGTGACTATGAAAGAATGAACGCCAAAAGATTTGAACTAATTCCCATTAAAACCTTCTCAAACTACACCCCATTCTTACACATATTTCCATATTCAAAATTATTCTATACCAAATATACCTTTGACATAGAAAAATATCCATGGAAACAAAGTCATCATTTTCTTTCTCCTTGAATCAGAAACTTCACATTAGTAGAAAGCCCTCCTTGGTCCCTCCAACATCTTAATCTTGTAATATTTAATCCAATAGCATCCAAAGCATCTGCCAAATTATTTCTTTCTCTATAGGTGTGGTGTATGAAAAAATAATGTAGGCCCAGGAGAAGCCTTTTGATATCATCCATAACATCAACATAGGACCAGTTGATCTTAGTAATCCCTTTAGCATCATAGATGACAAGTTTCAAGTTTCCCTCTAGAATAAGAGCCTTTATACCCATAGAAATAGTGAAATTCAGGCCCTAGAACATTTCCATACATTCTTCCTGATTATTAGTCAATCCATTAAGATTATTTGAATATGCAGCCACAAGGGCACTGGAGGAAGAATGAATAACTCCTCCCCATCTTCCAATCCATTTCTAGTAGCACCATAAAAGTTTAACTTGTGCCACCCATCATTTTGAGTTTCCACATGGTATTCTTTTTGAAATTCCTTTTGAAATTATCAACTTTAGTATAAGCATTGGGTAAATCCCAATTTCTAGCCATTCTGTCATCAAAGGGAGTAGGCAAAGACACAAAGCATCTGCACTTGGTGACTGAAAAATTATTTAATAACATGCAAAAGAAAGATATGAACATCACTTCCATAGGATTCTCAACCTCCTAGAAAAATCTATTATTTATTTCCTTCCAAAGACTCCATCAAACATGAGGAGGGATTTATCTCCATAATTGTCTAACTAATTAATTTCTAGTAGGCCATTTCCAATAATTAATGAATCATTCTAAACCACTATTGAAATCCCAATTGAGATCAAGATTAGCCAACACTAGTTTCCACAAGTCTTTATAAAATTATAAGTGCAAAAATAGGTGAGGAATATACTCCTCATTCTTCTTACAAAGAATACATCTATTGGGGAGTTGGAGTCTTTTTTTAATGAGATTGTCTTGAGTTAAAAAAAAATTTGTACAATGTTTTCCACCAAAAAAATTAAATTTTAGGGATCAAAGAGGGGTTCCAAACCTTCCTCCAACAATTTGATGAAGAATCCTCCTTCAACAACACATTGTAAGTTGACTTCACAAAAACATATCTCTTTCAGTCTTTCCTCCATATAAATTTATCTTCCCTGGGAAAAATTGGTTCCAAATCTTCCTCCAACAATTTGATGAACAATCCTCCTTTGAAAACACATTGTAATATGACTTTACAAAATGTATCTCTTTTAGTCTTTCCTCCATATAAGTTTGTCTTCCCTGGAAAAAGTAGGATTCTAGCCTTACTGATAATCCCCATTATCTCCCTAGCTATTTGGAGCAAGAATGGTTGTTCTATATAACATTGAGTAATATTCCTCCACCTTCTATCTAGACAAATGTAATTAATCACTCTATGTCCAAAGAATCTTTTAGCAACATCCTTATACCCCTTTACTCTTAACTTAGCATCCAACATTCATTCACCAATCCAAACATCTTCCCAGAATTTAATACTCTTACCATCTCCCATCTACCACTTTAGTCCAAATTGGATAGTATTCCTTCATTTCAAGATATTATTCCAAATCTTTGAGCTTGAGGGGATACTTAGGGTAGTACGAACATAATTCATACCACTCCATCTTTTCCAAGGTCATCTTCCATCTCATTTTAGTAATCAATGCTTTGTTAAAGGTAGTTATTTTCCTAATTCCCAACCCTCCAAGATGTTTAGGCTTACAAACCATGTCCCAGTTGCCTAGAGACAATATTCTCTTTTCATTCTTGTCCATAGAAAGGATCTTTGGATTCTTTCTAGTTTCTCTTCCATAACAAAGATTTTGAATGTGGAAAGGAAATAAACTAGGATGCCTTGAAGAGAGGCCTTGAGCAACTGAAACTTCCTTGCACTACTAAGAAGCTTACATTTCTAACCAACCAATTTATTTTTCATATGTTTTAAGATGGTATTTCAATAGGCTAAGGTCATATCCTTAATAGTAAGTGGAAGACCCAGATAGGTACTAGGAAGAGAAACACTTTGGCAACCCAAGGTATGTTTAACTTTATTTTGTAGGTCCACATTTGTGTTTAAAAAGTAAATGGTTATTTTTCATAATTAATGTGTTGGCCTAAAATATTATCATAATTATCAAGAAAAACCTTCTAATTACTTGCCTCCCTGACAAAATATTTCCTAAACATGATTGTATCATCCACAAATTGTTGTAGCATAGAGGGGGAAAGGGTGGAAGCATCTTTAACCCCTTGAATTATTCCCAATTAGACCATAATGAGAAAATTCCTTCCTATCACCTCAGTAATAATTATGAAAAGATATAGATAGAGGGGGTCCCATATCTAATCCCCTTCTCAGTTCCAAAAAATCCCTAGGGTTACCATTAACAAGGACAAGAAATCAAAAATTTCCCACACTTTGTCTGATCAAGTTGATAATCTTTTCATTGAACCCCATTCTAGATAAAATTTTAAACATAAAATCTCATTTGAATCTATCGAATGCCTTAGAAATACCAAGTTTTAGAACCATACCTGGCAATTGACATTTCTCCATGGAGTGAATAATTTCATGAGTCAACACAACAACATCCAAAATTTGTCATTCAGGGACAAAACCCTTCTGAAAACCACTAATATCCCCATCCAAAAAAGGTTTAAATCTATTAATGAATTGTGTACTAGAAAAAGTACCTCCATAGGGTTAGTATTGCATATAATTGAATAAAATAACTAAATAACCACAAAGGAAGAGCTATTTTAACAAATGAAAGCAATTAAGCACTCTATGGATCTCTAACTAGGGATGTTAATGGTGAAGCTCTCAACAAGCCTCCATTAATGATAGTCCTAGAATGAGAATAAATGATAAAGCAAGCTAAAGTATTCAATTCCAAATTGAAATGCTAATTAACTTCTAAATTTGCCTTTCTATCTCAAAAACTCAAGAGGTTAGATGTAATTCTCAGATTTGTGGATAATTTATGAGTGATTTATGCCTTGCTTATATAAGATTTGGCAAGGGTAGGGGGTGTAATAGAGTTGATCATGATTAGGCTTGAGTTGAGTCTTTGGTTCCACCCTTTGAAGACAATTTAAATGGATTGTCCTCAAAGCTTGGGACAAGAAGACAAGACGAGTGGACAAGATGTTCTTTTCAATTGAGTGATTGAGATTCATTTTGGCTTGATCCATGTGAGCTCTATCCTTAAATCCTATTGGTTGATGCTTTTTCCTCCCATGTGGTGTTGAGAGAAAATAGGACTTAATTAATTGAATTTAATTAAATTTTTTAGCCATGTGCACCCCTTGAATGGGTTGTTTTGATTTAATTCAAATTATACAATTAATTGGATTAATTGCACATCGGTTTAATTTATCATGATTTGATAGGTTTTAATTGATCTTTTGGCTCTTGATTTTTAATTAAATTGAATTGAAGCTTGATTTTAATTTTGATTGGCTAAATGCTTGTTTTGATTCAATTGCCTTGATTTTGCCTTGACCTGCCTTGATTACTCACATGAATGATCCTTTCCACTTTTAGGTGATTACAAATGTCCCTCTTTGAGTCGACATGCGAAGCGTATCGATTCAAAGAATGTTCTGATCCAACTGATAAAAGGTCCTGGTTTTGTCGATGGCCGATCTTAATATTCGATATGAGATGTCGATTTTGATGATAGGATTGATGTAGTTCTGATTGATTTAATATTTTTGATGGTCGATTTGATGATAGATTGCTTGATATGGTACCTGATTTGATATTTTATGCCCTTTTCGATTGATTAGCGAAAAATTTCCTGATAAAAGATTGTGCTCTGATTTGATGGTCATTCTCTTGATTTGATGATGTTGCTATTGATGCTAATTATCCGAGTGTATGCCCCCTTGGAAATGAAATAAAATTTTAGAGATGTTTGAAAATTTTTGACGGTTTAGGTCAATTTGCATTGATTGGGTCAATTTATAATGAATTTTGATTTCATTTTCGATAATGTTTTCGCGTCTATTTGATGATAAATGCCCTTGATTTGGTAGAATTGGTGAAAATTTTGGGTCCCCGAGCCTCCTCTGATCAAAGATTCCCTTTTTAGGTCAAAGATACTCTTTTTAGGTCAAAAGGTTTATATAAAGGGGTAAAAAGTCTTTTTTTTACTATTCATTTTCACTTTTACTTTTGACTTTTGAGCTCTGACCTTCTTTGACTCCTTGATGATGTCGATCCCTATGTGAGCATAGATTCAAGTGCAACCACCAATATCATCGGCCACTAACCTATGATCCTCCGGTAAGTGCCTGATCCTCTTGGTTTTTTCTATTTATGCATTTAAATTAAAAAAAAAAGAATTTTTCATAGTAAAACCCTCTTTTTTTTCCTTTATAAATTTAAAATAGTTCTTTTACCATTTTAAATAGCGCGTTAACACTTCAAATAGCACTTTCGTGGTTTTAATTAGTGCTTCCATAAAGTAAAATAGCGTCTTTACACACTTGTTCTTGGGCATAAACCGCTTTTGCTTTGTCAAATAGCGCTTTTAAGTTTGATTTTGCAATTTAGATTAGCGCGTATGAATTTAGAAATGGTGCTTTCAAATAGTTTTAGCGCGTTTGCCTTGATGTTGCGCTTTTGAATTTTTAAGTAGAGTGTTTAAACTTTTAAACAACACTTTTGAGTTTTAGCACTTTTAAAGCCTAAAATTGCACTTTTACCCTGCTAGGAAAGATTTTAAATTACCGTAGTCCACTTTGCAAATTGTTCAATGTCGTCAATTAGGTGATTGGTTAAGGTAACAAACTTGATGTTATAGTGAGTCGTAAGATGTCAGTATGAGTCAGTCATAGTTTGAATGTTTGATTGTCAATCTAGATTTAGATGATGGGTGATGATGAATTTTTCATCCTCTCTGAGTAGACTTAGGAAAATTGATTGTGGTTTGATATTTGTAAATGTTTGATTGACTTAGGATAATCCAAATGATAACTGATTTCAAAACTGATGTGATTGAACTTGCTTTGTGCAGGCGGTGCTCAAGTCATTAGGTGTTCATGGTTCATATCCATTACCTATGAGTATGATCGACAACTTGAGTGTCTTTGATCATAGAAATGTCAACCTTCGTGGTCTATCTTTCCTTCTTGCTCTACCATGATTCCAGGTGAATCGTGGTTTGATTACTACTATGGCCAAGAGGTGGCACTCGAACCATAATACCTTCCATTTGCCTATGGGTGAGATGACGATCACCCCAGAGGATGTGTATCGTATCCTTCATTTGCCTACCAGAGGAGAGATGGTATATTATGGTTCTGTTTATGATGGGTCAGCATGTCGACGGGTCTTCCAGGATCTGACCATTGGAGATGATCATATCCAGTGGGCATAGTTTCACTCTTTTCTGGTGTTACTGACAGTATTAGGTGCTCTGATCGATGGGTTCCTTCTTCCAGACAAACATGGTCATGGATTTGCATGCAAATGGGGTTCTATTTTGGAGGACTTGATGGTGCATCCTTGATGATTTGATTGGGGATCTTGTGTATTAGCCCAGTTATATCATGAGCTACATATAATCATTTATAGATGATCTTCCACGCTCACTACATGAGCGATTTTATTACAACTTTGGACTTGGGAGCATATCCCAATGACACGTCATATCACAGCACGATAGCGAGATTCGGGTTGGCCATTTGCCTGGATGTATGAGGGTATGGTGATTCATACCCATATGGGTAAGTTTGATTATTAGCATCATGTCACCGACGATATGGATGTTGTAGTCTGGAGGCCATATATGGGATGTGAGGCTTGGCCTGAGGATGGCACTGAGTTACCTTTCATGTTTTGTCTGCGATGGATGATTGGGTGTTTGACTTATATCATTGAGAGATTTTTTTCAGGAGAGTTTTCCGTCAGTATGGGTGCACACATGGTATGCCCTAGGGAGTGGCTATGTATGCTCAGGTCCAGGTGAAGAGATCTTTGTGGGGTCCATGTGTGGATTATGGGGCAACTATCCAAGAGATTCAAGACCTTGGGTACTTAACTTGGTCTATGAGAGAGCATATTATGGATGCTGGGATTACAAATGAGTATGCAAATTGGCTAGCTCAGAACCCATTTTTGAGGTTTACAGATCCTGCCGAGAGAGTCCCAGGTATTGATGAGGTGTCAGACGGTGACGAAGGTGATGTAGGAGATGATGGAGATGATGCAGATGATGGAGATGGTGGGATGGGTGGGGGTAGGATTAGAGCATGATGCAGATGATGGGGTCATTAAGCAATCAGAGCAGGCATAGTACTTATTCTAGTGATTGTTGCTGCTCCTATCCATCCTAGGGGTGATCAAGTTAGAGGCGGTGCAGATAGAGCACTCCATCAGGTTGCTGAGGATTCAGCTGTGAGACCAGGCTGACATAGGGCTAGGCGACAGCAAGAGGTTGATGCACAGGTTGTACATGTTTTACTTGATCAGGCACATGGTCCTCCTTCTCAGCAGGTGATACCTCTAGTTGTTCCACAAGATTCCTCTTCTCAGGCACCTGCTTCTACTTTGATGCCATCATCTTCTTCACATCCATCTTCTTCAAGTTTTTTTCCATCACTATCTATTCCATCTTCTTCCATGCCTTCTTCTTTGATGCCTCCACCATAGATTCCTTCTACACAGGCTCCTAGCTTAGAGGCTCCAACAACTGCATCAGATGTCCGAGCTTTACAGTTGGATGTATCATAGATTAGATAGTAGATGGGCTAGCTTAGTACTATGATGTAGGCCTTCATAGCCGCTATGAGTTACCATGGGTTACAACCTAGTTCGAGTCAGCCTCCAGATAGTGCTCTTGGTCCTTATGGTGGAGATGGTACTTGTGGTTTAGCCAGTTGAGATATGATATGAGATATTTCTGATTATTCGATGATATACATGATCTCATTCTTTTCATTGATATCGAGACATTGGACTCTATTGTATCATTTTTTATTCGATCTATGTTGTTTATGCTAATACTTTGATAATTGGATGGACATTGATGTCTAGATATTGCATTTATGATCATTTGATGGACTTTGATATCCTGTTTACTTCATGATGATGTTATAGATTTTGATACTCATTTTGATAGCTTTCACTATATATGATGTCATGATGTGTTGGATCTCCTTTTCAGGTGTTTTAGTGTGATATGCAGATCTAGGTGACTCTATCTCCTATATGCTTTGTTTTATACTTTTTAGATGTGATTTTTAATGATATGTATGCGCATGTTCTATTGATGCTTAAATGGTTGTCTTATGTATGACATAGAATAGATGGATGAATGTATGGATCTTTGTGGGGTCCATGTGTGGATTATGGGGCAACTATCCAAGAGATTCAAGACCTTGGGTACTTAACTTGGTCTATGAGAGAGCATATTATGGATGCTGGGATTACAAATGAGTATGCAAATTGGCTAGCTCAGAACCCATTTTTGAGGTTTACAGATCCTGCCGAGAGAGTCCCAGGTATTGATGAGGTGTCAGACAGTGACGAAGGTGATGTAGGAGATGATGGAGATGATGCAGATGATGGAGATGGTGGGATGGGTGGGGGTAGGATTAGAGCATGATGCAGATGATGGGGTCATTAAGAAATCAGAGCAGGCATAGTACTTATTCTAGTGATTGTTGCTGCTCCTATCCATCCTAGGGGTGATCAGGTTAGAGGCGGTGCAGATAGAGCACTCCATCAGGTTGCTGAGGATTCAGCTGTGAGACCAGGCTGACATAGGGCTAGGCGACAGCAAGAGGTTGATGCACAGGTTGTACATGTTTTACTTGATCAGGCACATGGTCCTCCTGCTCAGCAGGTGATACCTCTAGTTGTTCCACAAGATTCCTCTTCTCAGGCACCTGCTTCTACTTTGATGCCATCATCTTCTTCACATCCATCTTCTTCAAGTTTTTTTCCATCACTATATATTCCATCTTCTTCCATGCCTTCTTCTTTGATGCCTCCACCATAGATTCCTTCTACACAGGCTCCTAGCTTAGAGGCTCCAACAACTGCATCAGATGTCCGAGCTTTACAGTCGGATGTATCATAGATTAGATAGTAGATGGGCTAGCTCAGTACTATGATGTAGGCCAGGTGAAGAGATCTTTGTGGGGTCCATGTGTGGATTATGGGGCAACTATCCAAGAGATTCAAGACCTTGGGTACTTAACTTGGTCTATGAGAGAGCATATTATGGATGCTAGGATTACAAATGAGTATGCAAATTGGCTAGCTCAGAACCCATTTTTGAGGTTTACAGATCCTACCGAGAGAGTCCCAGGTATTGATGAGGTGTCAGATGGTGACGAAGGTGATGTAGGAGATGATGGAGATGATGCAGATGATGGAGATGGTGGGATGGGTGGGGGTAGGATTAGAGCATGATGTAGATGATGGGGTCATTAAGCAATCAGAGCAGGCATAGTACTTATTCTAGTGATTGTTGCTGCTCCTATCCATCCTAGGGGTGATTAGGTTAGAGGCAGTGCAGATAGAGCACTCCATCAGGTTGCTGAGGATTCAGCTGTGAGACCAGGCTGACATAGGGCTAGGCGACAGCAAGAGGTTGATGCACAGGTTGTACATGTTTTACTTGATCAGGCACATGGTCCTCCTGCTCAGCAGGTGATACCTCTAGTTGTTCCACAAGATTCCTCTTCTCAGGCACCTGCTTCTACTTTGATGCCATCATCTTCTTCACGTCCATCTTCTTCAAGTTTTTTTCCATCACTATCTATTCCATCTTCTTCCATGCCTTCTTCTTTGATGCCTCCACCATAGATTCCTTCTACGCAGGCTCCTAGCTTAGAGGCTCCAACAACTGCATCAGATGTCTGAGCTTTACAGTCGGATGTATCATAGATTAGATAGTAGATGGGCTAGCTCAGTACTATGATGTAGGCCTTCATAGCAGCTATGAGTCACCATGGGTTACAACCTAGTTCGAGTCAGCCTCCAGATAGTGCTCTTGGTCCTTATGGTGGAGATGGTACTTGTGGTTTAGCCAGTTGAGATATGATATGAGATATTTCTGATTATTTGATGATATACATGATCTCATTCTTTTCATTGATATCGAGACATTGGACTCTATTGTATCATTTTTTATTCGATCTATGTTGTTTATGCTAATACTTTGATAATTGGATGGACATTGATGTCTAGATATTGCATTTATGATCATTTGATGGACTTTGATATCCTGTTTACTTCATGATGATGTTATAGATTTTGATACTCATTTTGATAGCTTTCACTATATATGATGTCATGATGTGTTGGATCTCCTTTTCAGGTGTTTTAGCGTGATATGCAGATCTAGGTGACTCTATCTCCTATATGCTTTGTTTTATGCTTTTTAGATGTGATTTTTAATGATATGTATGCGCATGTTCTATTGATGCTTAAATGGTTGTCTTATGTATGACATAGAATAGATGGATGAATGTAATGAACTTTAATGATTAATGCTTTGCTTTTATGGATGCAATGATATATAGATGTTTTAAATGGTTGTAATGGATAATGTATATGAATGGCTTTATGAATGCAATGTGATGTAATGATTAATGAATAATGGATGTAATGTGATATGGATACTTAATGATTAATGATTCTAAATTTTATATGTGATATTGCAATGCAATGATTTTGTCGAATGGATTTATAGGTAATGTTTCTAAATGATTTAAATGATAGGCACCTAATGATGATGGTATGATGTTCTATTTGATATGCAATGATTTAATGAATTTAATGATGTAATGATAATGCACTAATGAATGCAATGGTAAATGTACTTAATGGATGAATGATTTCCTTTTGCCATGAATGATGCATACTAAATGAAATGAATCTAATACACTTAATGATTTTATAATGAATGAATGAATGCAACCTAATGCAATTAATGGATTTAGTATGATGAATGCAACCTAATGCAATTGAATACAAATGATTCTAACGATAAAGATTAATACAACTTAATGCAATGAACCTAGTGCAAATGATGGTAAATAACTTATGTAGCTTAATGCAATGATTTAAAATGATGAAATACAATGAACTTAATGGTTTAAATGATGAAAATGCTTAAATGAATGCAAGAATGAATCTAACGGAGATGATTTCAATGATTTAATGCAATTTAATGCAATGATTAAAAGTGAACCTAACAAATGTAAGTGAACTAATGGAATGCACTTTTGTTTTTGATTTTGGATTTCCAACACACTCGATCACATATAGTTTTTGATTATCCTTTGATTTCTATTTTGATTACACCCCCTTTTGTTTGTGTCAATTTTCCCTCTTGCAATTATAAACTAAGAAAGGAAAAATACATTAAATGCATTTAATCTAGATGTATGCAACTAACTGTCATTATTCAAAAATTTGGAGCTTATAGTCATCATTGAGCAATTTTTGGAATCCCAATTTAGTACAACCATCACTAGTTCAACCATGATGATATAAATACTTTTTTACACCTCTTGTGTTGCTTTCCCATCTCTTTGTTGGTACAACTATCAGTGATTGAAGCCAATCATGAGAGTGTGAATACCAATTTTGTTAGATTCTATGTTGCAAGTGGATTTTGGTATTATGATATTGAACATCAAAATATCCAAGGTATCCTTTTGCGTAAACAAACAAAGATCTCAGTTTTATCCTATGTACAAGTCCTCGATGATTCTTTGATGATCACGTCCTTAGAAAAATAATACATGATTTAGAACTTTGATCTTAAGATAGTTATTTAGAAATCAACTAAAGTATCATGCTTTCATCATAGCTTGTCTAGTTTTAAAAATTTCATCAATTCGCTAGAAAGACATGATTTCATCAATCAAGTCAACACTTAGAAAAAAAATTTCAATGTTTTTCAAATCCATAGTTCAAGTGTAGTTCCATCCATTTCATACTTTTAATCCTGATAAAGATAAGGTCATGTAAGATCTAAATTTTGTGTTTGGTTCAAATTGGATTGGGATTTAGGATTTGATTAAGTGTTTCACTTGCCTTTTTGATTAATTGATTTGATGATTGATTGAAGTTTTCTTTTGATGAATCCTTCCTCCTTTTGAGTAGATTGCCCCTAGTTTGATATGATTCCAAAGTTGGACTTATGACAATTTGCAGATTAGGTGACCAAAATCTTTTAGGTACTTGCAAATGCAACTGTGGGGTTTTATTATGCAATATATACAAATGCTGGCAGATGCAATATTTACAAGGTGACCACTAGGTATGTGACTGACTTGGACTTTCAATGGCACCTGTTTACTAGGTTTTCACCGATTGAATGGATCTTGCTTTCTTTTTCTATTTTTAAAGATTTTTCCTTTTTTTGCTACCAAGGTGCCTATTTGCTAGGTTTTCACCAAGATACTTTTTCTCTTTTTCTCTTTTTTTGTATTTTTTGTATTTTTTTCAATTTTTTTTTCTTTCATATCATCAAGGTGCCTATTTTCTAGGTTTTCACCAAGACAACATCTTTTCGAGAATCATATATGAATGTTTTTAGCTTTCTTCATGCTCAATTTTCCACTATTTTTTATCTTTTCTGCTTTTCTGATTTGTTTGCTCTTTTCTATTTTTCAATGTTTTTGATATTTTCAAGATCTCTTTTGACTATATACCATAAATAGGATGCTTTCCCATCTGGCTTTCTGATACTCTTTATACTCTTTCATCTGTCTCATGTATAGAACCTCTTTAGATGAATGTTATTGATAGGTTCTTGTAACTCTTCTCCATCACAATCAGCTAACTTATAAGTGCCTGTGCCAAAAGACGAAGTGATAACAAAAGGTCCTAGCTAATTTTCTTCCCATTTTCCTTTCTTTTCCCTTTCTTCTTGGTTCTTGGGATTCTCTCACAAAACTAGGTCACCTATTTGAAATGTTCTTGACTTGATGTGCTTATTATAAGTCCTTGAAATTCTATTTTGATATACCTTTAAGTAATCAAATGCTTGTTGTTGTTTCTCATCTAGCAGTTCTAGTTCATGCAACCTAGAAACTCTATAATCTTCCTCACTTATCAAACCATGAAGAGATACCCTGAAGGATGGAAGTTCTACCTCCAAAGGTAAAACTGCTTCTGTTCCAAAGACTAAGGAAAAGGGTGTAGCTCATGTTGGTGTTTTGATACTTGTCCTATAAGCCCATAAGATCGAGTTTATTTTTATGTGCCAATCTCTACCTAAATTGTCCACCATTCTTTTCAATATCTTCAAGATGTTTTTATTCATTGCTTCGGCTTGTCCATTACCTTGGGGGTAATAGATTGAAGCTGAGAGATGGATCATGTGGAACTTTGTGCATAACTCCTTTAGGTCCTTGTTTTTTAAGTTCTTTGCATTATTCGTTATGATGGCATGAGGAACACCATATCTACATATTATGTGGTTTAAGATAAACACAGATATATGTTTTCCTATTGCAGTTGATAAGGGTACAACTTCCACCCATTTGGTAAAGTACTATGTTGTCGTGATGATGAATTTATGACCATTTGAGGATGGTGGATAAATCATTCCTATTAAATCTAAACCCCATTGATAAATTGACCAAGGTGTTGTCATCAGATGAAGCTCTTGTGTGGGCACATCTATCAAGTTTCCATGAAATTGACACTTTCTACAAGTTTTGGCAAAGTGACAAGTGTCTTTCTCCATTGTAGGCCAAAAATATCCTATCTTAAGAAGTTTCTTAGCTATAGTTAAACCATTTGAATGTGACCCATAGATTCCCTCATGGATTTCTCGCAAGGCTATGTTCGATTCCTCTTCCTCTAGACATCTAAGAAGCATTCCGTCTAGACTCTTACGATACAATGTGTCAGATATTAAGGTATAACGAGCGGCTTGAAGGATGAAGCTTTTCTTTTGGTTCTTGGTTTGGTCCATTGGTAAGATCTGGTCTTTTAAGTAGGTGTAAATAGGTCCATACCAAGGTGATTCATGTGTTGTTATCAAGAAAATGGTATGAGGATGGGTAGGGTCAAATGCGGGTTGTTCCACTTCTTCTACCAAGAATTCATATATGACACTTTGATATGGTATTTGTAGAAGTGAGGCCAAAGTTGCCATTGCATTTGCTGCTTTGTTCTTTTCTCTTGGCACTTGCTCAAATGTAATAAGAGTGAAGTATTTCTTAAGATTTTCCACCATGTTTTTATAAGGTATCGTCTTGTCATCTTTGGTCTGATATTCATCATTAATTTGATTAATGACTAGTTGGGAATCTCCATAGACTTGTAGTTCTGTCACCTTCCATTCTAATGCTAACTTTATGCCGATGACTAAGGCTTCATATTTTGCTATGTTATTGGTACATGGAAATATAAATTTATATGACTTTGGAATTGTAGATCCTTGCGGAGTGATTAAGAGTATGCCTGCTCCTGATCCATGTTGGGTGTATGAACCATCAAAATATAGTTGCCATGTTTTTGCCTCAACATTCACAATCTAAAAATCTGGGAATTCTACTTGAATTGGATGATCATCTTGCAATGGTGATTCTTCTAATTGGTCAGCAATGACTTGCCCTTTGATAGATTTTCGGTCTACATACTCAATGCCAAATTCACTCAACACCATCACCCATTTGGCTAGCCTTCCATTTAATGTTGTTTTGCTAAGTAGATATTTCAAAGGATCAATCTTTGCAATGAGTCTTATCTTATGAGATAACATATAGTGGCATAGTTTTTGGGAAGCAAAAACCATAGCCAAACATGCTCTTTCGATGAAGGTATAGTTCAACTTGTACTTGACCAAAGTTCTACTTATGTAATATATAGCCTTTTCTTTGCCTGATTCATCTTCTTGTGCCAAAAGTGCCCCTAATGAATGCTCAGTCACTGAAATATATAGTATCAAGGGTTTTCCTCTTATAGGTGGAATCAAAGTTAGAGGATTCATGAGGTATTTCTTCAACATGTTGAAAGCTTCTTCACACTTCTCATCCCATTTGAAAATTGTATCTTTATGGAGAAGTTGGGTGAAGTTATGACATTTTTCTACCAATTGGGATATAAATCTCCTGATGGATTGGATTCTTCCATGTAGTGATCTCATTTGGCTTATGTTTCTAGGTGCTTCCATCTCCATGATGGCTTTCACTTTGGCGGGATCTACCTCTATTCCTTTCGCTGATACAATGTAGCCTAGTAGCTTTCCTGATTGGACTCCAAATGCACACTTCTTTGGATTTAGCCTTACTTTAAATTGCCTGAATCTTTCAAAAAAAATTTCTATAATTGGTAGATGCTCCTCTCTTGAATGAGATTTTTCTAATATGTCATCTATATAGTCCTCCATGAACTTATGCATCATGTCATGGAATATAGTGGTCATTGCTCGTTGATAGGTCACTCCGACGTTCTTCAAACCAAAAGGCATAACATTCCAACAGAATGTCCCCCATGCACATGTAAATGCTATTTTATCTTGATCTTCATGTGCTATCTTTATCTGATTATAGCCACTAAATCCGTCCATAAGAGAGAACATGGAATGTCCCACTGTTAGATCCACTATGGTGTCTATACTTGGTAGAGGAAAGTCATCCTTAGGGCATGCAAGATTTAGATCCCTAAAATCTGTGCAAATTCTGATGGACTTGTCTGCTTTTGAAATTGGCACTATATTTGAAATCCATTGGGCATAATCAATGGCTCTTATAAACCCAACTTTTAGCAATTTTTCTAACTCCACTTTCACTAGCAAGGCTATGTGTGGATGCATCTTTCTTAAATTCTGCTTAACTAGTTTGGCTCCTTCTTTGATATTTAAGTGATGCATAATTAGATTTGGATCCAATCCTAACATATCATCATAAGACCAAGCAAAATTGATTTTCTTTTCCTTGAAAAATATGAATTCTTTTCTTTCCTCACTAGATAAAGATGTTGCTAGGTGTATGATCTTTGGTTTTGATTATGATCCAATGTTTACCTTCTCTGTAGGCTTGATCAAGATAGGAGATCTTTCTTCATAGTGCTTAGGTAAAGTATCCAAACTCCCTTCCTTAGGTGCCTCAATTGGGTTTTCACCTTTGGAATCATTCTTTTTTTCTTTCTCTTTTTGATCTAATGCTGCCACAACATGTTTTTCAACACTAAATTCTTTTCCTTTTTTCATTTTTTCATTTTTTATTAAATTAGGAGTTTGGATACCTTCCTTTTCCCCTTCTTCCCAATATTTTGTGGTAGAAGATGGTTCAACCGCATTCAAGTATTGGGACACCAAGTTGTCATTCAAAAAGGTTGGAAGGATAGTTGGTTCAATGGAATCCCATTTGATTAATTATGGGTATATAAGAGTTAAGGGATCAATGCTTTGGCTTGGTTCGATGGGATTTAGGGATAAGACCTCATTTGATGGTTCAAACATTGTATCATTCAAGTCTATGACATGTGCCTCTTCTAGATGTTCTAAGGAACTAGGATCAAAGTCTTCCTCACTAGACTTAGGTCCAAGGTTTCCGTTGGATAAAAATCTTAGGGATTAAACCTAACATTTGATTCTTCCATGGTAGGTCTCCATGATGGTACTTAGGGTTCTCCTACCCATTGATTTATTTCAATTTCTTGAATTTGAATATTATCTAAGACCACTTGATTTGAACTAGAGGCTTAATTCTGATTTGGTTATGCTATTTTCTCCTTTTCTTTGTTAGAAGTTTAAGTATGAATGACATCTACCTCCTTATCTTGGCATGAATCACTTAACAATGAGTCCCATTCCCAATTTTTATAATCCTCATCACTAC
This sequence comes from Chamaecyparis obtusa, assembly GCA_027943335.1. Classification (NCBI taxonomy): domain Eukaryota; kingdom Viridiplantae; phylum Streptophyta; class Pinopsida; order Cupressales; family Cupressaceae; genus Chamaecyparis; species Chamaecyparis obtusa. Next base: position 1,464,801 of record BSBK01004189.1, on the reverse strand, counting down.
ATGATTCTAATTTTAATATTTGATCATAGACTTTAGGATAGTTCTTTTGTGTGTACCCTTGTTCTAAGTACCCTAATCTTGTCTTCTCTTTGCTATCCCTCCATGTTATTTCAATGGGTTCAATGAGTTCTTCATTCCTTGTGCCCAAAGGTCCTTGGCCTTTGTATCATATTTTTTGCATGATTTGAAATCCTTTCCCATATTTATGTGTGGGAATGCTGATATTTTGGATACATTTTTCTTGGCCATTTGACTCCTCATCTTTATAAAGCCAATTAAGAATTTCATTATCATCTTCATCCATGGATGAAGAAGTATTTTCTCTCACAAAATGATCATTATATCTATGGGGTAGATTGGATGGTCTCCCATATGACTCGGGGGATAATGACAAATCCATCATGGATAAAGAATATTCCCCTATGCCTTTTTGCTTGATTTTACATTGTTTTTCAAATAATTTCATCATATGGTCCATCTTTTGGTAATGGTCATCTTTGGTGAAAATTTGGATGGCTTTATCTTTATCTTCTTTCTGCTTCTCATGAGTATTCTCCTCACTAACCTTTTCCTTTCCCTTTGTCAATGTAGCTAGGTTAGTAAGTCTTTGGATGTCTTCAACAATAATTTCTCTTTCCATCTTTTCCTTTCCTTTTAATAATGGAAGGTCCTTAGAACTTTGCCCTTGCTCTATTTGTTTAGGTATAGACCCTTCTGCATTATGTGGGACTAGAGAGTCATTAATAGGCTTCATGTTGTTACAATATTGGAAGGGGTTTGAGTCTCCACTTACCATAATCTCTTGACCTAGATAAGGAAATTTTAAACATTGGTGGTAAGTAGAAGGCATGACCTGCATTTCATGAATCCACGACCTCCCTAATAAGATATTGTAGGTTAATTTGAGGTCTAACACTTGGCAGATGGTCTCTTTTTGCATGGGACCAACTCTGATAGGAAGTATTATGACACCCTTAGATGCTCTTTCTTAGTCATCATAGGCTTTGATGGTTATTTTCTTCTTTGGGTCAATAGCCTCCTCGGAAAATCCTAAGGCTTTTACCAAGTTTAGGGTACAAATATTTAAACTGGCTCCCCCATCAATAAGAACTCTTTTCACTCTATGCTTGTGAATAAGGACCTCTATATGCAAAGGTAAATTTTGCGGGTGGTTTAGCGACATGTCATCTTGTTCAAAAAAACAAAAACAATAAGGAGCAATGATATGTCCCACCATATTTTGAAACTTGTTCGCATCTAGGTTTAGAGGTACATTGGTTTCTACTAAAGCTTTCTCTAGAATCTCCTTGTGAGTAGGTGATAGTTTGAGCAATTCTAGGATTGAGATTTGAGCGGGAGTTCTTTCTAATTGATCAAACAATTTATATTACTTTGACGATGAAGATGTGTTTTGGTTTGGTAGAAAAATTATTGGAGCATTTCCAGGTAGGGTGATTTTAGAAGCTTGCCCCCTAGTGACAACATTAGATGATGCTTCTCTTGGTTTCTCCTTTACCATGATAACATTTATGGTATTGTCCTCTTCACTTAGAGTATTGATGATGTTATCATAGGTATGAGCAAAGTTCACTTTCTCATTACCTCTTTTTATGATTTTGATTATTGTTAGATGACTCACCCTTTTCATGGTTTAGAAAGGGGTTCTTAAAGGCCATTTGATCCTCATTGTTTTGAGGCCCTTCAATTTTGATAGTTCCATCATCTATTAGGTCTTGCACTAAGTGTTTTAACTTCATGCATTCATTGGTTTTGTGACCCTTATTACAATGATACTCACAATGATGAGAATAATTCCACCAATTAGGTTTAATTTGAGGTTCATAAGGTCTCAAATCAGGTAATGTGATAATCTTATTAGCAACCGAGGTTCTTAATGCATTCTCCAAGGGTTCACCTAGAAAGGGGAATTTTCTCTTTTGATATGTGGAGAAAAAGGGTTTGGGCTTATTCCCATTAGTATTATTGAAAGGATTATTATTAGAATTTTTGGAATTATTGGAATTGAAAGGATCTTTATTCATTTGATTCACATTGTTTGAATAATTATCTCCACTTGATAAGTTAAAAGGGGTTGCCTTCAAGTTGTGGACCTCCACAACTCCATTGTTCACAATATTTTTGTTATTATTTTTCAACCATAGCTTAGGTTTATCATTGTGATTGTTGGCTCCTCGATTATTAACATAATTAGATACATAATGGTTATTTTTGTTGTTGGTATTGGATTTATTAATGTCTTTGAACAATTTTATCTCTCCTCTCTTTACCAATACGTCTTCAATCTTGATCCCATTTTTGATAAGTTTTTCAAATGTTGGGGGACATTGAAGTTGAAGTCGATAATTCATCTCCATGGTCAAACTATTTGTAAATATTTCCTTTTCTCCTTCTCGAGGATACTTCGTGGATACCTTGCAAAAATGATCCTCCACCTTTGTAGGAATCCTAAGAAGGATTCACCATCTTTCTGTTTGGTATCACACAACTTGAGCATTGTGATTTCATGCTTGATATTATAGGAGTAGTGGGTTACAAACTTAGAGGCTAATTCCTCAAAAGTCTTTATTCCTTGTGGGAGCTTAGAGAACCATTCCATGGTAGGACCTCCCAAACTCCTAGGAAAAAGTCTCATTAGGTACATAGTGTTATGCATGAACTCAATACTTAAGGTGAAAAACTCTCTTAGATGATCCCATGGGTTTGTTTTACCCATATACTTATCATATTTAGGAAAAATTGTATTGAAAGGAAAAGGTTCCATGACTAAGCTTTTGTCGAAAGGAAAAGGACACAAAGCTTCAATAGAAAAGGGCTTAGGTTCGGCCGCCTTTTTCAAGGAATCAATTTGTTCTTGGAACATTTTTAATTGTTTGGTCATAGAGTTCATGGGGTTATCTTCTTCTTGATTCTTCTTAAGTTGATCTATATCATAGTCATGTGGGAGCTTTACCCCTGCTTGGGCTAGGTTTAGGAAAATTTTCTCCCTATCCCTATCTATCAATTTCTCCATGACTTCAAGAAAATCATTATCTTGAGCCACTCTATCAAATTTTCATTCAAGTGTTTCTTTAGGACCTTTATTAGCATTATTGGTGTTATTTTTGTTTCCTCCATGGTGGTAATCATGAAATGCAGAGTTTCTATCCATTTCTTCAAGTCTTTCTTCAAATAAATTTGGGAGAATATCCCCTTGATCGTGACCATTGAAAAGAATTTGGTATTCAAACTCACGGACTTCATTAACAATGCAAGTGCTACCTCCTTGTAAATATTATTTAAGTGTGTGAGAACATGTGGAAACTGACATCCAACAAGGTTTGATTCAAATTGATCCTTTGATTTTGGCAATTGTTGATTTATATGAAGAGATTAAAAATGTAAGATGAGCTTTTGAATGGATATCTCATTCACTTGTTCTATGTATTTCCAAACACAACAATCACGCATACACTTGTTTCTTTTTACCTCCTACACAATAAGTGTTTGATTTTGAAAGTACGTTATCACAGGTTTTGCACAAAAAGACACTTCAAGCAATCTACCTAGCTCAAGATTGGTTCGTAAACATGGCTCTATAAGGTAGTCTTTGCTAAGTTAACAAATTTTTAATCAATATTCTCTTCAAAATGGATATTAAACTTTCATCCTCCAAGTATATTAAGAGGCTTCCCACCACTGGTATGTCGGAGTTTTGCGCAATCCCGAAGGACTACTCGAGGAAGTTCAAAAATTTAACACCCTTTTATCACACACCCCATTAAGGATGCATGTATTTCATTTTATAGTGGGTTGGATGATCACGGCAAAGGTGATTGTATCCCACTTTGGGCTATCCCTCTCACCGGCCTTGTTAAGGCAAATCTCGGGAGGTGAGCACAACTATTGATCTAGCATGTTCATTTGAAAGCAAGAAAGTGGAATGAAGAAATAGGTTGTGGGAGCTTGCTTCACCAAAAAGGTGAAGAGCATATCCCTATCTACTTCTCAATCCCCAAACACAATTAACAATGTTCAATTTCCAACCCACTAACTAGTGAGAATCGAGTATTGCTACTCTTTTCTACAAACAAGAGGTTTATTTGATTATGTGCTTGATTTCCTTAACCTTTCTTTTAATCAAGAAATTTTGACACTTTTGGCATTTTGATTCACTAAAAGAAGTGAAGAGCATAGGCCCAATATCAAAATTTCTCAAACAATAATAGGCTATTTTTACTTACTAGATTTTGAAAACAACAAAGCCACAATTTAAGTAAAAAAAATGACTAAGTTTACGCTTACCTTTTCCTTGTAGCTAGCAAAGGCTAGGGGCATTTTTGATTGATTTTTAAATTTTTAATGCTTACCTAGTGGTGATTGTTCCTTTCCAATGTGCTTTTCCTCCAACAAGTTAGTCAACATAACCAACCAAAGTGAAGAAAACAAGATAAACTTGAATCTAAAGCCTTATTTGTCAAATTTAATAAAACTTAATTAAGGTGAATAGATCCAATTCAATGAAACAAATTTTGCCTTATATGTTTCTACAACTTTGATGTAATGATCATATACCTTTCCTTCTTGTTGAGAATCCTCAAGAACTAGCTTAATGTGAGCAATATTCTCCTTTTTTATCTTCCTTGTCAAAGCTTTGCCTTCTTGATTGAATCTGCTCTCTAGGTTTTTTACTCTTTTATGTCCAGACATCTTGCAAAGACAGAGAAAACATTTTCTGATAGTCAAATTCTATTTATTTTCAAATTAAGCAAAAGCACTATTGAATCTATTGAAAGCACTCTTTAAATGCTCAAATGCGCTAGAGATTGAATTAAAAGTGCTAAGGAAAATAGTTAAAAGTGCAGAAACAAAGAGTAAAAGCACTAAAATCCAATGTAAAGGTCTCAGAAAATGATCAAATGCGCTGGAGATCGAGTCAAATGTGCTGGCTAGTCAGGGAATAAGCGCTGATAGAAATTTAGACAGAAGCCAGAAAGAATTGAAAGCGTTGTTTCTCTATGCAAAGGCACACAAATTTCCTATTACAATGCTGTTACAGTGCTCAGAAGCACTATTTAACTGCTCAAACACATTGTTTAAAGTCTTAGAAGCATCATTTCACCTGCAAAATAGAGAGTTTAACATGCAAAAATTTGAACAAACATGAAATTTACGGATTTTTAGAAAGTGAAGCCTAATGCCCCATGGTGGGCACCATTTTGTGTACTAGAAAAAGTACCTTCATAGGGTTAGTATTGCATATAATTGAATAAAATAACTAAATAACCACAAAGGAAGAGTTATTTTAACAAATGAAAGCAATTAAACACTCTATGGATCTCTAAATATGGATGTTAATGGTGAAGCTCTCAACAAGCCTCCATTAATGATAGTCCTAGAATGAGAATAAATGATAAAGCAAGCTAAAGTATTCAATTCTAAATTGAAATGCTAATTAACTTCTAAATTTTCCTTTCTAGCTCAAAAACTCAAGAGGTTAGATGCAATTCTCAGATTTGTGGATGATTTATGAGTGATTTATGCCTTGCTTATATAAGATTTGGCAAGGGTAGGGGGCGTAGTAGAGTTGATCATGATTAGGCTTGAGTTGAGTGTTTGGTTCCACCCTTTGAAGATAATTTAAATAGATTGTCCTCAAAGCTTGGGACAAGAAGACAAGATGAGTGGACAAGATGTTCTTTTCAATTGAGTGATTGAGATTCATTTTGGCTTGATCCATGTGAGCTCTTTCCTTAAATCCTATTGGTTGATGTTTTTTCCTCCCATATGGTGTTGAGAGAAAATAGGACTTAATTAATTTGTTTAGCCATGTGCACCCCTTGAATGGGTTGTTTTGATTTAATTCAAACTATACAATTAATTGGGTTAATTGCACATTTATTTAATTTATCATGATTTGATAGGTTTTAATTGATCTTTTGGCTCTTGATTTTTAATTAAATTGAATTGAAGCTTGATTTTAATTTTGATTGGCTAAATGCTAATTTTAATTCAATTGCCTTGATTTTGCCTTGATCTGCCTTGATTACTCACATGAATGATCCTGTCCACTTTTAGGTGATTACACCAATAAATTTTGAGAGGATTTTTTAAGGGTATTACAAAGGCTAATGGGTCTAAAATTAGTCAAATCTTTTTGGCTCCTAAACCTTATGCAACAAGTCAATAAAAGTGTTATTGACTTTCTTAAATTTTTTACCAATCCTTAATAAATATTTCATTTCCATTACTACTCACCACATCCTAGAACTCTTGAAAAAAGGCTAGGGGGAAGAAATCCAACCTCGGTGCCTTATATGCACCCATTAAGAAAATGGTATCTTGAACTTCCTCTAAAGATACTAGAGAAATATTATGATCATTATCCTCAAGATGTATTGTTCTTGGGAGACAATATAACAACTAGTCTTCAAATTTGTAGAAACTAAAATGACCAGGGTCACTAAAAACTTGTCTGAAATAATAAATGGCTACTTCACCCATCTTAGGCTCCTCATTAATTTCTTGATTCTAATCATTCACTAAGTATTGTGTTGAATTCCTCTTTCTATGTCTACTACAAAAAATATGGAAAAAAGTAGATTTTCTATCACCCTCCTTCAACCATTGCACTATTGGTCATTGCTTCTAGTAAATCTCCTCCCTTCTAAAATTCTACATCCATTTTTCCTCCATTTTTCTTCCTTGTAATGAAGTGATTGAGACTGCCCACCCTTAGCCATTAATTCCTTCAAAACTTCCAAATTAGAAGAAAATTCCTTTTTCTTCTTGAGGATATCACCAAAAGTTGTTTTTTTCCATCCTTTAACATTCTTCCTTATAATATCCAATTTTTGTGTGACTTAAACATAATTGTACCTTGAATAGGGGTATTCCACTAATTTTGAATACAATTTTTGAAGTTTGGGTGGGAAGCCCACATAATTTCATATATGAAAGGGAGGGGTCTAGAAGGAGTCCTATCAATCTAATGCAAAAGGAGATGATTATGATCTTAGACAGTTCTAGGAAGAAATTTTGAGGTGGAAATACATCATATGTCCCATTTTTTGAAATAAATAACCTATCATTTTTTACTTGGATTAGGTTATTCCCCTTCCTATTGTTGGTCCAAGAAAAGGATTGACCCTACATGTCAATGTCAAACAACCTAGTTCTATTGATGAAGTCAGATAAATCTGCCATACTGTTAGAATAATCCATTGTACCCCCAAGTTTCTTAGAAGAAAAGGGGGGAGAGCTAAAATCCCCCATCACCATTCATAAGGAATTAGAGTCATTATTAATAAATACAAATATCTCATTCCAGACTTCTCTCCTACCAGACGTAGTGTTGGGAGCATACACATTACCTAAATTCTACTTCAAGCTTCATGTGGAGAAGGAAACAACTAAGAAATTAGTAGAAAAAGAATAAATTTCTCTCTTAAGCCTACTAAGGTCCCAAATAGTTATCACCCCTCTAAAATCTCTACTGGCATCACAATTGAGATACGATAAGCCAAGGAAACTTCTTTCAGCAATAGTAGAGATGGTCTAAATAGTCAATTTAAACTTCTTATAGAAGAACAATATCCACTTTTAGATTCTTAATGCATTCTTTTAGTGCAAATTACATTTGTGGGTTATTAAGTCCCCTCATATTCCATGAAATAAATTTCATTTCTTGTGTTTTTGAGTGGAATATATGGTCTTTTTCCTCCCATTAGCAATTTCCCTAGCTATATCCTTGTGTCTTAATATTCTTACAGAGGTTTGGCCAACTTTAGACTCCGAACCCACATCAAATTTTTGATATCTAGTTTTCTTCTTTTGAATTGTAAATTCCTCTTCCACTGTGCACAAAAGGGTAACACCGGGGGAAAGGTCAGTTTATTTGACATAGGGGTCTCTTGTTCCTTCCAGGATTGCACCTTGGCTTCTACCTCATCCCCAACATTTGATGTTATTCTTCCCATTAATACACAAATAATAATATGTGACTAAATAAACTACTAAAAATTGCATATAAATGACTAAACTTAGTCACACAACTATTAGTAGTTTATTTACAGTCATTTATAACGTGACCATATTTATGACTAAAATATTCTAGTCATTGATTTGTTCATTGATTTAGTCATGGTAGTCATATATTTAGTCATTAATTTAGTCATATATTTAGCCATATATTTAGTCATATATTTAGTAAAAAATTTAGTCATATATTTAGTCATTACTTTATTCATATATTTAGTCATATTACGGCACAATGGAATCAAACCACCATCATCCTGCTTGTAAAGAAGGTGTTCTTGCATTGAGCTAGCACTCTTTAAAGAATAATCGTCACAACCTACACAACCTACATAATTGAATCTTGATAGCAACAACATTATTTGTCAGTCAAAAGAGTGGCATAAAAAACAAACCTCCAAATGCCCATTTATGGGAGGTCACATTAGAACGAAGGAACTTTGGATGTACATGAAGATGATCTATTATACCTAGATAAAGAAGAATTTTTTTAAAGAGTACTATAAATTGCTTCTCCTTCAACATAACATAAAATGAAAAGAATATTATAAGATTCAAGAAAAGTTTGCAACAAAATACACTAAAACCAAGTTTGACTTTTACAAAAGACAAAACATGTGAATCACATTTAGCTAAGATTTATGCGAGAGAATGATAGAAATGATGCTACATTTGATGTAGTTTCCCAAAAACATTTTTCAAATGAACAAGAAGCATCTCATATTCTTCATGGTTCTCTTATATCCTGAAAGATAGAAATGAAGTGTAAGGATATAACATAACTAATCAAATAATGTTGCTCATATATGAAAAACTCATCAACATAAAAAAAAACATGTAGAGAATGCTACAAATCATGGAGATCACTCAGGATGAACTATGCATGAATCTGTTACATATTTTTTGTTGTGAGGGTAAAAATAGGCTTTCTAACAAGTCTTAGGCCTTATTATAAAGGTTATACATGTTACTTAAAGCCATTTTAAGAAAAGGGAGTGTCATAAATTTTATCTTCTAGACATAAATGATATGATACAAGCACATCAAGAAGCTTGAACAACTCAAAGTATTTAGTTTTGAAAGTTGTTCCACATAGTATGTTGTCATTTTGGCTTAGTCAATATGAAAAAAGAGACTTAAAGCTCTTATGGTTGTACTTGAAAGCTTCATTTCAAACAAGGAAAAGGAAACTTTAAGGGAGAAAACATTGATTTTAGGTCAGAGAGTCATAACTTTATGGGTTAATGACATACTTCAATAAGAGAGGTGCCAAAACTGGAGAAAATAGCAGCAGTCATTATTGATGAAATAATAGTGGAAAGAGGAAAGAGAAACATTATTTAGAGAACAACAGATGTAGTAGAGTATCAAAGTTTTCATTAAGGAAGCAACATTTTCTAATAAGGAGAAACCAATGATTTTCAAGATTGAGATGGCATTTCCAATGGAGTAAATAACAGAGAAGAATGAATCTCTAATAGAGAAAAATGATTTTAATGACAAAACCACACTTTTTAGTAATAGATGAAATCATATTTTGATTTAAGAAAAGAATATTTTCATGATTGAGAGACAAGCCTTGGACACATAACAACACATTTTAAAGAGTGGAAAATTATTTATAAGGAAAGATCAAATTTAAACAAGGACCTTAGTTTTAATGTAGAAACAACTATTTACAATAAGAGAGCAACATACCTTGACCTTGAATAGCGAGTTTGCATCCAAAAAAAATGCCAAAACTCTTTAAGAACTGTAGATATGATATAGAGGACAATGTACTTAGTTATGAACAACATATTCAATGAAGGGAAACAACATATCAAGAGAACAAAGTGGGTTTAATAGTAAGGGAATGCCAAAGACAAAGAAAAAGAAAAGCTATTTTCATTAAAGGAAGAAAATGTTGTGGAAGGAAAAAAATACTTTCATTCATAGAATAGTAGATAAGTATAATAAATAGTAAGTTAGATTCATATTGCGGCGGTTTTCTCTTAAAGAGAATCACATTTTTAATAAGAAGAAAAGTATTAATGAAATGATAAGTAGTGATAAGGGAGACCAATAGTTTTTAAGGAGAAAAACTTGTGAAGGTAAGGAAGGATTTCATGCCAAACTTATGCCCTATTGTAATGAGGTGTCTAAGTTATTTTTATCCCTTATTCTTCATTGTCAAGAGATATATAGAGAATTAGTTATATGCATCTTTGAGCTACTATTATTATAAAAGATCATTTTCAGTTCCAATGGTTAATTCAAAACTTTATAATTTTTCCTTTCATCTTTCTACAAGGGTTTTATGTATTGTCTTGAAAAGTTTGAATGTGGATTCAACAAGGAATTGTGATTGTTAAAAGAAATGTGAATTGAATTTGAAAATGAAGTGATAAACTATGAGTACAAAAAAAAGTAAAAGACATTGAATACATGGAAGCAATAACACACAATAGTGATTGTCAAATAATGCTATCAAACAGTGAATATACAATGTTATAAAAGCAGTGAATAGACAGTGTTAGGAAAACAATGCTAACCACACTTCTCAACCATAGCCTAACATTTCATCAATGTTAAACAATATTTGCAATCAAGAAGAATCCTTAAGGTTAAATTTTATAAGAGAGTTCATTGCATACTATCCACAATTTTCGTGCTCAACATTTAGGCTACAAAAAATACATTAAATATTAAAGTCAAACAACATACTATACCTTCAAATAGTGGTAAATTATTGAACCCATCTTCACAACCTCTTTAAATGGAAAAGCTCCTATAGGAAGGATCATGAAATCATGCATAAAAAATGTTATATGCAATTAGAAAAAACTAAAAAATTAGTGCATTGTATCTATATTTAACAACCAACATGCTATATTTAGAAACAATAAGGTGTACCACAATCATGATGAAAAAAATTTCATAAGGTAGAATATAATGTAAAATTCACAAAATCTCACAAACATATCAACAAAATGAATTTTGAGAGGAATGCTGACAATAAATCATTTAATTAAAAAATATACAAACATTACAAGTTTTTGGCCTACATGTGAGCCTCCATTGATGACATTAAAAATAGGTACATGCATCACTAAGTTTTTGTTGCCAACAATATTGACAATGTGTTTCATATCATGATCACTAGATTTTGGGATACTACCAATAGACCAACATTTGCACATTGTCATGGCTGTTGCAAATTACAACATGCAAAGACATAAGATTTACATTCAATAATTTAATTTGATGTATTTCATACAAAGGTGGAGGAAACATCTAAAAAAATGACAAATATGCAGGGAAATGTTAGATATGATCAGTAACTAAAGAATGATATGATCAAGAGTAAGGAGGCCAATAATTATTTGATCTTTAAAACCCCTCTAACTCAAAATCCCAAGTAACTAACTATTTGGATACCATTCAAGCATGTCCTTAATCATTTTCCCTATCAGACACTAAATGGATGTAAAACATGGACGCAAACAACTAATTGCACTTCATCCATCTCAAGTGATTGGAGTATTATAGAATAGTTTAAAAATGATATTGAATAGTTAGAAAAAATATTTAACTAAGAAAAAAACATACACTTGAAAATAGGAAAAGCCCAACATATTACTAAAAGTTATTACTATTGTGAATTATCATATTGTCCCAAGGAGTTGACTGCTAAATCTGTTAGTATTATAAGGCATTGAGGTGGGGGGGGGCGGGGGGTTGAATTAGTGCAACCACAAATCTGAAACTTTTACTAATTATCTTTCTAATTAACCAACATGCAAATGTGAATATTAAGTAATAATATAACATATAAAACATTCACACATTTGAACAGATAACACAAATATTTTTTCCATGGAAACCCTTGTTAGAGGGATAAAACCATGTGTGGGGATGATGCCCATAAGATTTCACTAGTGCACTTAGAAATCAACCCTGTTAGGATAAATTACAACAACCTTTCTCAAGTTTGTACCTAATTAAGAGTACTTATAGTCTGGTTAAGAACTACAATAGTCTTGTTAAAGACTACCCTACTAAGGGATTTAAAAATATAGTTAAAGAGCTTCCTTGTTAGAGGATTTTTACTTCAGATCTATTAGAATCCCGCTCACCCTGTTATGAGTGACCCTGTTAAAATATTTCGCTTATCAACTTGTTAGAATCAACAAGTAGAGAATGACTTGATATTTGCATTCAATGCATGATAGATCCAATGAATTCTAAATAAATTACACTGCTCTGAATACTTTAATATCTCTTTATTATCTCCAACAATCATCACATATCATCGCAAGTCTCTCAAAATTAATTTCTCAACCATTTATATACTTTTTCTAGGTCAATGCTAGAACCCTAAAACATTTTACAAGTTGGCCCTCAAATCCAACTTATCATTCTGAGAGAGCGTGCCAAAATCAAAATTAAACATCCTTGATGTAGGCTTAAAACATTAAAACTCTAAAACATGTTGGCCCGACATAAACATTAAACTGCAACACCGATCTAACCAATTGTGTCCATCGATTCACTGTTCTAACTGCCAGTTTCACTTCAATATTCAATAAATTTTAGAATAATTCAATATAATTGATGTTATCATAGGAACAAATATATATACCTATGTTGATGTTAAATCTATGACCGCGCACCTTAACTTGATCATCTGCTCCAGAAATAGTTAAGTTTTGCTTTCTTTCTGCACTATCAATGATTGACTGAACACTTAGTCATTCTTCAATTCGATCCTTCAATACCTTAAGAAAATCTATTTTCTTAACATAATAGAAACATGTTTCTAGCAATGACAACACCACAACATACTCATATGACCAAAACACATATGACCTTCATCAAATGCCAACAAAATCTATGACATTTTAGCTAAATCTTACATTACACATTAATACCAATAATCCATATAGAAAATAGCATCAATATCATTATTCATATATAAAATATCACTAACAACCTACAACCTATAGAAGACTACCATTTAGAAAATGTTCTATCATTTCTTACTAGACTTTCCTCTAAACAAAACAATACTCCCAGAAGGCTCTACAACATAGATCTACAAAGCAATAGATTATCTATCACATGTATATTATTTATAGCATGTATTAATAGGTTTATATGGAAAATAAAATAGGTAGATAAATTTGATGCAGGGGCATTCTAGGGTACTCGGTGAATCTACATGGAGGTGTGTTGTTTTGGTTATGTGGTACTCAGTTGCAGCTTTAACCGACAGTCTCAGTTATTGAAGGGAGCTCGGTTGCTGAAGGAACTTGGTGAAGCTTCTGGCACTTGGTGGAACTTGTGGTCAGTGATGCCTAGCTTGGTTGGTTGTTTCACTAGTGCTTGGTTTTTTTGGTTTACCGACTGGAGTTCTTAGTGATTTGGTTGGCCGACTTGGTGCAGTTATTGTTTGTAGCTTTTGTTGTATTCTCTTATGTAGATCTAGAGGTCGATATGGAGAATTAAATATTTGTAAGGCTATTTGAGAGCCAACTATTGTTGCATTTAATATTTATTTGTAATGGAAGCTGACTTGGCTTAGGAGTTAATTGTTTCATCCATTCGAATTGTGGCTAAAGATTAGTATTTAAGGAGTGTTCGGGTAGTTGTTTAGGGGAATATGTCTGGGAGTAGAAGGAAGAGACATAAGGTTAAATCTAGATCCTGTGAGATCTTGAAAATCAAATTGTTATCTGATAGTTTGTAATAGAAGAGCTAGTGGTTTGCATGCTTGGAGATAAGGAGATTGCTTGGTGGCTTGCGAGCTCAAGTTCAGGTTTGCCTTAGGGATTCCATCAGTTTCTGATTGTTTTAGAGTTGGACTAGCTGAGAGATTGCAGAAATACTTTTGATTGTATTTGGCCCTAACTCGGAAGGCCTTACAACTGGGCATGTTAATGAAAATTTAGTTGAAAGCATTATCTTGTTGTGTAATTCCACATTGTGGTGTTTGGTTTCTTGTTTGGACTATCCTTAATTTGATCCTCCTTACTTGTCCTGCGTCAGGTGGTATCAGAGCTTGAATATCTTGAGTGTGTGAACCGATCTCTGAGTTGAGGTTGTTTGCACAAGGACCTTGGTTGGTGATTTATTGCTTGGGTTTTTGAAAATATTGAAGGATGCCTCCGAGAAGATTGGACCCTAGAGTGATTGAAAATCTTTGTGATGCCGTGGAATTAAAGATTATAGAGAAAGTTAAAGTTGATTTTAGATCTGAGATGGAATTGATGAAGAATGACATGATTGCTGAGGTCATGAGAGCTATTTATGGTATGCCGAGGAATCTTGGTATTGATAATGGTTATGAGGAAGCTACTGAAGACTTTGAAGCTGCTGGATCTAGTGGTGATGACCGAAGAGATAGATTTGGTGAAGATAGAACTGGTCGGTTACATAGATCTGGAGCTCGGTTAAGTAATAATTACCGAATGGAAGTTTCTACTTTCTCTGGTACTTTGAAACCTAAGGACTTGATTGATTGGATTGGTGAATTAGAAGACTTCTTTGAGCTAGAAGAAATTGAAGATCCTCTTCGAGTAAGATTGACACAGAATAAGTTGAAAGGACATGCCGCTCTTTGGTGAAAATAATTACAAAGAGATAGATAAGATGAAGGAGAAATGAAGATCAATTGGTGGAGGTTGATGGTGACTAAATTGAAAGTTAAGTTCATACCTGACAACTATGAGCTTGAATTGTTTAAGATGTTACAGAATCTAAAGAAAAAAGATTTGACTATGGAGGACTGTACTGAGGAGTTCTATAAATTGACTATTCGGTCTAGACATAGAGAACTTGGTAAAGAAAAGGTAGCTCAGTATGTGAATGGTTTTTTTGGAGATTTGCCAGCAGGCCAGTACTGACTGTATGTTTGTCATTGATGACAACATATGGAAAGTAGCATGCATGGAAGTATTATGTAGTAAGCTTTCTGTATATGTAGCATGGACATGATATCAACATGATATCATGGGTGTAGAGGTTAACTGTTAGTATAGATAGTTATATAGCAGCTTGTGTCAGCAGTGATCTTGACAGAGTAACAAATAGTGTTATGTACATGGATGTCCGTATAGTTGTCATGAAGGCTTGCACCCTTGGATATGTGATGAAGACATGTTAGTGATGTTTTAGTTATGGATGCATAGTTAGATATTTAGTAGAAGTGAAGTTATGTAGTCGCTATTCACCAGTAGCAGTTTCCCGTGTTTATTCAGAAGAGTTGATAGCTGAGATTTTATTGATTCTTGAGTTGTGCCTATCATATGGGCATGCACCCTTGGATTTAATCTTAGAGGAGAGTTATTGATGTTTGATTAAGAGTGCATGAGTTAATTCAGCTTGTGGAGAAAGATCCAGTTGTTTTGGTAGAGCCGACAGTGTGTAGTGTGCGTCTACAATTATCTTATTTGGATAGGTCCCAGAATATGTTGCGTGCTTAGTAGAGTTGACAGAATGTTTGTTGGAGTTTGTTATGGTTTCTCTAATATGATTTCAAGGTGGTTCTAATAGGCTCACTTGATTATATCATTTAGAGGAAAGATATTTATAGGCAGTCATTTGTGATTGCTGGAGTGTGGTTCATGGTTGATTAAGTAGAGAAGAGAAAAGTGTGTGAAGTGTTGAACCATCAGAGGAAGGTCTATGTGACCAAGTAAAGTGTTTGTGCTATTCATTGGAAATGATCCAGATAGCAAGTCAAAGCATAGTTCACCAAGATCCAGATATAGTGTGTATCTGTTATTCAAAAGGTTGTAGCCTTCACCCCTTTGAGCAGTGAGCTCTCGAACAGTGTGTCCTCTCCCCTAATAGGGACAATTGTAAAAGACTTCTAACAGGGTCCAACCCTTGGCCAGGTCTATTGAACTTAATATATTGTAAAGCTACTCCTAACAGGGTAAAGGATCTTCTAACAAGGATCATTATACACTAGTATAGAATATTAGTGGGTATCAAGTCCCATCGGGGTTTTTACCTATTTGGGTTTCCTCGTAACCAAAATATTGGTGTTGTATTTATGTATTCTTTCATTGTGTTTATGCTTTATGTTTAAGTATACTTAATTGGATAAAGAATTGAAACTTGTAGATAACTGATTCAACCCCCCCTCTCAGTTATCTCTTGGGATTATTCCTAACAATTGGTATCAGAGCCAAGTCCCTTGGAGAGAAAGTTTAACAACTTGAGGTTGATTAGATGGCATACTTTAGGAAAGAGAGTCCTAAGTTTGATGGAGAGAATTATCTTGATTGGAAGAACAAGATGGTGACTCATCTTCAGTGCATTGGTTTTGAAGTTTTCAATGTAACTATCAAAGCAACCAAGATCCCTACCCTAGAAGACCTTGGACAGGATGATGCTACTGAAACACAAAAGGAATTGTTTCATTAGAATGCTATTGCCAAAGAAGCCCTTATCAATGCTCTTTTTGATAGTGAGTTTTTATAAATAAAGAAGGGAGACACCGCCCACAAGATATGGAAGTACCTAGAAGACATATTTGAAGGAGACAAACAAGCAAAGGATGCACACATAAAAACTTGGAAGAAAAGATTCAATGCATTAGAGATGCAACCTGAAGAAAACATCAGAGCTTATAATCAAAGGATCAATGAAGCAGTTGCTGGAATCAGGAACAATGGTGGAGAAATCTCAGAGGAAGATATTATGGACAAGTTGATGACTACTCACTCCAAAATATGAAAGCAAGATCAACATCCTTGATGAGACCATGTAGCTTAAATCTAATTTCAAGAGAGAGACCTTGATCAGAAAAATCTCAGCTTTTGAGATTTCAAGATTGAAGACTGAACCTAAAAGTGAGACAGCCTTCAAAGCAATAGTTTATGGTAAGAAATCTGCAAACACTTCTGGTAATTTTGATGATGATGATGAAGAGAAAACTTTAGATGATTTTATTGCTATGATTTCTAAAAGAGAAAAGAAAGGAAAAGGAAAATATGAAGGTCAATTGCCATTTAAGTGCTTTTCATGTAATAAGATAGGCCACTTTGCATCTAAGTGTCCTACTAGAGCTAGAAAGTTCAAAAAGGATTACAAGCCTAAGTACTCTAAGGAATATTACTTTGCTGGAGATGGAGTTTCAGATGAAGAATAAGGTGAAGAAGAAATTGGATTCATTGCTATTGTAGAAAAAATGAATAATAAGACATAACATAAAGATGTGAAAGAGAAACAAGAGCTAACATTGATTTCCCAAGCAGATATAAGGACAGACTGGATTATAAATAGTGGTTGTTCACATCACATGATAGGTGATAAAGGTAGATTTGTTCATTTGGACAAATACAATGGTGGTATGGTCAGATTTGGAGACAACACTCCTAAACCAATAGTTGGTAGAGGAGCCATTACCTTGGATGGAAAGAACAGTACTGATGATGTTCTCTATGTTGATGGTTTGAAACATAACCTTCTCAGTGTTGGACAGTTACTTGGAAAAGGATATCAGTTGGAGTTCAAAGATGACAAATGCATCATTAACAATAAGGATGGTGTTATGATTGCATTAGGCTCAAAGACAAGAGGTAATATTTTTCAACTCAATTTAGAAGCAAGTTGTTTTGTTGGTAAAGTTGATGATAGTTGGTTGTGGCATAAAAGACTATGTCATATCAATTTTGACAACACAGTAAAGATAAGCAATGTTAAGGTAGTAAGAGATCTACCTAGCATAGAAAAGCCAGTTGATACTATATGCAAGGTATGTGTGATGGGAAAGCATGTGAGGAATTCATTTAGGAGCAAGCACAATTCAGTAGAAAACAAGTTGGATCTGATTCATAAAGACTAATGTGGTCCAACTCAAACAAGATCATACTATGGTGAAAGGTATTTCATTTTGTTTGTTGATGATTATAATAGGATGATGCGGGTTGCATTCTTGAAAGATAAGTCAGACACATTTGATAAGTTCAAAATATTCAAAGCGAAGGTTGAGAATGAATTTGGATTAAAGATAAAATGTTTGAGATTGGATAGAGGAGGAGAATTCACCTCTGATAAATTTTATGAGTACTGCGAAGAACATGGCATAAAGAGATAGTTAAGTGCACTTAGAA
Source organism: Chamaecyparis obtusa (assembly GCA_027943335.1). Lineage (NCBI taxonomy): Eukaryota > Viridiplantae > Streptophyta > Pinopsida > Cupressales > Cupressaceae > Chamaecyparis > Chamaecyparis obtusa. Next base: position 1,446,661 of record BSBK01004189.1, on the reverse strand, counting down.
CCCCTCAGAAAAATTGAATTGCAGAGAGAAGGAATAGGATCATTCTTGATACAGCACACAACATCATGATAGAAGGAAAAGTTGTGCACACCTATTGGAGAGATGCGGTCAATACAACAGTCTACACCATCAATAGAATTCAATTAAGGCCTGGAGTTGACAAAACACCATATGAGATATGGTTTGGTAATGTTCCCACAGTAAAATGCTTCAGAATCTTTGGAAGCAAGTGCTACATCAAGAGTGAAGCAGTAGGCAAGTTTGATGCAAGAAGTGATGAAGGTATTTTCCTTGGTTACTCTACTAAAAGTAAAGCTTATAGATGTTTCAATTTAAGATTAAAAAAGACCATTGAAAGTGCTCATGTTAAGATTGATGAAAAGTTTATGGTTCAAGAAAGATATCATGATTACTCACCCATGATTGAAAAAAGAACCCAGACCCTCTTCTAGTGAGACAGTTATTGAAGAAATGTTTGACAGTATTGATGTGTTATTCAATGACCTTGAGACTAGTGAAGAAGAAAATCCTAAGGTTGATGAGTTTGCATCAACTAAAGTTCCAAAGTTTACATCTAGAAATCATTCTAAGAAAGACATCATTGGAGATCAGAGTGGCAAAGTCTTAACAAGATCACAAGCAAAGAACTCAGCTAGCAGTGATGCAGTATGTTTCCTATCTCAGATTGAACCTTAAGTGTTGAAGACGCTTGTAATGATTCAGATTGGAATGATGCTATGAAAGAAGAAATTGATCAGATTATTAAGAATGACACTTGGGAACTGGTCCCAAGACCTAGTGATAAAAATGTGATTGGAACAAAGTGGATATTCAAAAATAAAATGAATGAAGATGGTACAGTAGTAAGAAACAAAGCAAGGTTAGTATGTAAGGGATATGCACAAAGAGAAGGCATTGATTATTTAGACACATTTGCACCTATGAGTAGATTAGAAGCCATTAAGTTATTTCTAGCTTATGCTATAGTCAAAAACTTCAAAGTTTATTAGATGGATGTCAAGTCAGCATTCTTGAATGGAGATTTAAAAGAAGTATACATTGAGCAGCCAGAAGGAATTCACCTTATCAGACAGACCTGATATGGTATGCAGATTGAAGAAGGCCCTCTATGGACTTAAGCAACCCCGTAGAGCATGGTATGAGAGACTAGATGGATACCTAATGAAGATTGGATTCAAGAAAGGAGTAGCAAATTCTAATCTATTCATTAGAGAGACATCTGAAGGTTTGTTACTTGTAGCTATATTTGTTGATGACATTATCTTTGGAGGTAATGAAAAACTTAGTGTTGAATTTGCTAAGGAGATGCAAAATGAATTTGAGATGAGTATGATTGGTTCTATCAAATATTTTTTAGGATTGAATGTACAGTAGATAGAGAAAGGTATTTTCATTAATCAGTCCAAGTATGTGAAATAAATATTAAAGAAATTCAAGATGGATGATTGCAAGCCAGTAGGGACACCTATTATTACTAGATGAAAGCTTACAAAGGATTATAACTCATCAACAGTTGATATTACATTATACAAGTCTATGATTGGAAAACTTATCTATCTTACTCAGACTAGACCTGATATTTCCAATGCAGTTGGCATAGTTGGAAGATTTGCAACAGAGCCTAAACAGAGTCACCTCATGGTAGTAAAAATGATATTTAGATACTTACAAGGAACTATAGACTATGGTCTATGGTATCCTAATTCAGAAAATGTTGAGCTTCATGTGTACACTAATGCAGATTGGGCAGGATGTGTTGATGATAGAAAAAGGACATCAGGTGGAGCAGTGTTTCTTGGTGATAGACTTGTCACTTGGACAAGCAAGAAATAAAATTGTATTTCTTAGTCAACAGCTGAAGCGGAGTATGTTGCAGCAGCCCTAAATTGTTCTACAATTGTTTGGATCAAGTAGATGATAAAGGATTTTGGAATTTAGATTGATTATCCTATTGTTATTCATTGTGATAACACTAGCACCATCAATATGTCAAAGAACCCTATGATGCATGCAAAGACAAAACACATTGAGATCAAGTATCACTTCCTAAGAGAGAAAGTGGCAGAGAAAGAAGTCAAGCTGGACTATGTGAATACTAAAGATCAGTTGGCAGACATATTCACAAAGCCCTTGCCTAAGGATACTTTTGAGTATCTCAGGGAGAAGTTGGGAGTAATTCCCTTCCCTGATTCTGCTTAGAAGGAAAAAGGAAAGGCATCAGTCCTCAAGGATTAATGGAAGGTTGACTACTCTACCTCAGGAGTAGTATCGGTGCTTAAAATGAATGGTGCCCTTTGCCATTGATATCAAAGGGGGAGTAATATATAGATTCATGAAAAATAGAAGGAGTAATATACTTAGGGGGAGCAGTATTCAGTTGTCACAACAGTTCAGTTGAGGAAATGGAGATTGTTGGAAAATATTGCAGTAGATGGAGGATTCATCTTTGGGGGAGTTTTGAAGAGGAAATGGAGAATGTTATAAAAGAAATGTTCATTTGGGTTGGTGGTGGTTTTTCATTCCACATGTTGCCATCAATGCCAAAGGGGGAGATTGTTGGAGATTTGCCAGCAGGCCAGTACTGACTGTATGTTTGTCATTGATGACAACATATGGAAAGTAGCATGTGTGGAAGTCTTATGCAGTAAGCTTTTTGTATATGTTGCATGTACATGATATCAACATGATATCATGGGCATAGAGGTTAACTATTAGTATAGATAGTTATATAGCAGCTTATATCAGTAGTGTTCCTGACAAAGTTACAAATAGTGTTCTATGCATGGTTGTCTGTATAGTTATCATGGAGGCTTGCACCCTTGGATATATGTTGAAGACATATCAGTGTTCTTTCATTGTGTTTATGCTTTATGTTTAAGTATACTTAATTGGATAAAGAATTGAAACTTGTAGATAACTGATTCACCCCCCCTCCCCCTCTCAATTATCTCTTGGGATTATTCCTAACAGGTTTGAGATTCAATATTTAGGATGAGCTTGGTATGTTGAAGATTGATTCGATTGAAGATGCTTATTAGTATACTCTGAAGGTAGAAGATAAGTTGAAAAGGAGAAAACATAGTAATCCTCGAGGGAAGGAAAAGATTGATCACTTGGTGAAGGATAAAATGACTGTTGAAGATGAACCAAAACCTGTGGAATTGAATAAGAAGACATGTAGGGTTATCTTTAAGGGTACTTGTTATAATTGTGGTGAAGGACACCTATCTTTTGAGTGTACACAGAAGAAGTTTGGTGATCGAAGGACTATTGTGGTAAATGAGAACATTCAGAATGAACCTAAATCTAAGAACTTTCTGGTTCAATAAACATTGCTCGGTGCAAAGGAGGAACCTTGTCAGAGGAGTAACTTGTTCAGAACTCGGTGTCAATCTGGAGGTAAACTTTGTGATGTAATTGTTGATAGTGGTAGTACTGATAACCTTGTTGCTAAGGACATGGTTCAAAAACTTGGTTTGAATAGAATGAAACATCCTCATCCTTATAGGATTGGCTGGTTGCAAAATGTTCATGCTCTGTAAGTAAGGGAGCAGTGTTTTGTTGATTTTCAGATTGGCTAGTATAAGGATCTAGTGTTGTGTGATATTGTGGAGATGAATAGTTCTCATATATTTCTCGGTAGACCTTGGCAATATGATTGTAGAGCTATGTATGATTGTGTCAAGAATGTGTTTACTGTTGAGAAGAATGATAGGAAGTTTTCCTTGATGCCTTTGCTGGATACAACACTCGGTAGGAGGAGCCTGAGTATTGGTAGCTGAGTTGAGTTGACAGATCCTAAGAGGAATGATGATTAGTATGGAGAACAAGCCTATGTGTTATCAAGGAAAGACTTGAAAAGATAGAGGAAACTGAAGTGGAAGAGTATGCAAGGTGAAAAGTTGGAGGACTTGTATGTGAAGAACCATTTCAGGGTTTATGTGCTGAATCCCAGAAGATGTTCTTCCAGCCTATGAGAACATCTTTTTGAACTTGGGGTGTTTGATGGAAGGGAATTCTGGGGTACTCAGTGAATCTACATGGAGGTGTGTTGTTTTGGTTCTGTGGTACTCGGTTGCAGCTTTAACTGACGGTCTTGGTTATTGAAGGGAGCTACGTCACTAAAGGAACTTGGTGAAGCTTCTAGTGCTCAGTGGAACTTGTGCTCAGTGATGCCTATGTTTCTTAGTGATGCTTGTGTTGCTCAATGATGTCTGGCTTGGTCGGTTGTTTCACTGGTGCTCGATTGTTCTAGTTTACCAACTGGAGTTCTTGGTGATTTGGTTGGCCGACTTGGTGCATTTATTGTTGGTAGATTTTGTTGTATTCTCCTATGTAGATCTAGAGGCCAACTTGGATAATTAAATGTTTGTAAGGCTATTTGAGAGCCGACTGTTGTTGCATTTAATATTTGTTTGTAATAGAAGCCGACTTGGCTTAGGAGTTAATTGTTTCATCCAGCCGACTTGTGGCTGAAGATTAGTATTTAAGGAGTGTTTGGGTAGTTTTTTAGGGGTAGAAGTCTAGGAGTAGAAGGTAGAGATAGAAGGTTAAATCTGGATCCTGTGAGATCTTGAAAATTAGGTTGTTATCTAATAGTTTGTAATAGCAGAGCTAGTGGTTTGCATGCTTGGAGATAAGGAGATTTCTTGGTGGCTTGCGAGATCAAGTTCAGATCTGCCTTAGGGTTTCCATCAGTTGCTGATTATTTTAGAGCTGGACTAGCTAAGAGATTGCATAAATACTTTTGATTATATTTGGCCCTAACTTGGAAGGCCTTATAACCGGACATGTTAATGAAAATTTAGTTGAAAGAATTGTCTTGTTGTGTAATTACGCATTGTGGTGTTTGGTTTCTTGTTTGGACTATCCTTAATTGGATCCTCCTTACCTATCCTGCATTTTTTGTCATCATCATGGGAAAATATTCAATATAATAAATATGACCTAACACAGAACTTCCACCATGTGTTATGTTCAAGAAACTTAAGAATTATTTAATACATGCATTGTAACATATTGGACATTAGGAATTATTTAAAATAGACATTGTAACATATTAGACAGGCTCATGTGATTGAATCTCACCCATATACATAATTAAAAGAAGACAACTTTAGGAAGAAAGATTAATATCATCGACAAAAATTCAAATCAAATTGTATAACGAAGCTTGAAATCTTTATTAGAAAGAGTTATCTTTATAAATTTTTTATCTCCAATTGAAATTCACCCCATTTTCTTTGAAATCTAGAGCTTTGGTTTAATCAAGTGTTGAGTCAACATGTCTCTAAGACCAAGTGGAAGTGGAAGGATTGAAGCAAGAAGAAGATGTAATACAAGAGTGGATGAGGAGGAAGCATGTGGAGATCATGGTTGGGATACACAACAAGAGAGAGGGTTAGCATAGGGAAGAAATTCAAGCCCCTATATAGAGTAGATTGGACACATTATCATTCTAGGAAACTCTAATCATGTCACAAGATGTAGCTGCATAGCTAGATGCTACCAACCTATAATACAACCATGTTATTTCAAAATTCTTTATGTACAAAGAAAAATATACCAATAGATGAAATTATCAAGAAAGGAGTTGTACCTTATTTTGCTAGTGTTTTGAGAAGGATGGATATACCCCAACTTTATTTTGAGGCACATTGGATTTTAACAAATATTGTATCCAGGACAAAAAAAAAAAACACATGTTGTAATTGAGAGTGGTGCAATTCCTCTACATATTGAGCTTCTCTCTAATCCAAACAATGAATTGTGTGAGCAAGTTTCCTAGGGTTTAGGCAATACTACTAGATATTGTCCCAAATATAGGGACGTTATACTCAGTAATGGAGGTATGCCAAATTTTCTTTCCTTGCTCAATCATTAATGAGAAAGACAAAATTAAAATATTGAAGAATGCAACTTGGACCCTGGAAATTTTTTGTCATGGAAATCCTTTTCCTCCTTTTGAGTAGGTAATGATTTCCCTTCCAATTCTAAAGTGGATTCTTCATATCGCTAATGAAGATATTCTGCGAGATGCTTGTTGGGATCTTTCGTATATATCTGAAGGGGACATTAATAAAATTGAGGTTGTTATTGAAATTGGTGTATGTGTAAGGCTTGCTAAGATTTCAAGGAATCATTCATTAGCTCTCATATTTACCTTGAGGACAATAGGAAATTTGGTTACTAGCAATGATGTACAAACTCAAGATGCTTGTTGGTTAATCTTCAAAATTGTAGTAGGGAACCAAGACCGGATTCAAGCTATTATTGATGAGGTCTTGATTCCTCCACTTTTATGGTTGATGGAAAATGCAGAGTTTGAGGTAAACATAGAGACATATTGGGAAATTACTAATGTCACTCTACATAGAACCCATAATAAGGTAGAGTACTTAGTAACTCACAGTTGTATGAAACATCTATGTGATCATCTTAGTTATTTAGACTAAAAAAATGTGACAATAAAATCAACAATTTTCACTGAAACTTTAGTAAAACATAAATGATGACATCATAGTGTTTTGATCAAAACTCAACAATCTAACCATATAGGTTCACTCTTGAATTAGTACTTGGAGGTTAAGAAAACCTTCACTAAAGTTCTATAAATCTTGATTCACTATGCATGGCACTAACCCTCGTTGCTAGTTTTAGAATCATTAATGTTTACCAATAATTATCTTTTTGTTGCTATAATTGGATTCTCAATCTTCATGATAGAATTTGAAAATATGAATATAATTGAAATTATTTCAGGTAGTCTGATCTACATTATAGGAAACAATAGAACACACCTTATTGAACCCCTTTCAACATAGTAATGTCTCTAGTTCCAATCTAATTGCAGGATCTCAACAACTTGGATTTACCTAAAACACTAGGCTCTTCTAAGGATAGGGCCCTATGATTCTGTGGTGTCTACATTGAAGTTGAGTAATGAAAATAAAAAAACAAACCTATCCCATTTCTAACCCCTGCCCTTGGTAAGAGCCACACATTTATGTGGTGTTTCTACAAGAAAACATGACTATCAGTGAGTAATAGAAATATATTAAATAAAAATTTAACCTAAACTTATACTCTACCCCTGCTCTTCTTTGCATTACCTAACCAAACCCCCTCTAAATCCTAGAAGTTTAGAACAAATAAAATAGAAGTAAAAAAACCTTTTCATTTTATTTCTATCCACTATTCCTACATCTACATATACCAAAGGGAATATTATGTTCATTTCTATGTCTATTTTAATGTTTTTCTAAATTTTATATGTAGACAAAACCATTTTTCACTCCTCAAATGATCATCCTTCCACGTATACATTTCCATTTATTGGCAAGTGGTAATAGAAAGTTCAAATAGACTAGACAGAAAGGAAGCATACAACATTTTTTTTTCTACTAAGAGAGTAGATTATTTGTCATTAGAAAAACGTGAAATTTTTTCTTGTATAAATAAGAAATAAATAGGAGGCATCAATATTAGATTTATAGATTAAAAAACCAGACCAAGAAAATGTGTTGTTTTGTTCAAGGTTACAACAATATATTAAAAAGATAATCCAAAGGAGAGGGGTTTTTTTTTCCAATAGCATAATTTGATTCATATTGGTGTTGATACTGCCAATGGCAACAAAAGTGATTCATCCAATATTTTTACCTTTTGCAAGCTATTTGGTACTAGAATTAGTAGCTATATCATATGATTTTCCAACAATCTACGATTTTTCCAATGGACTAGAAACATTAAAATTAAGCATATGATAGTGTATTAAAATTTTGAAATGTAATACAAGTGTCTCATTATATCCTATCAGTTTGTTTACATGCATAGATAAAATTTATCAATTCACACCCCATAGTTATATCTCCTTTCTTACAAAGAAAAAGAAAAAGAAAAGAAAACAACACCTTGTCACAAGTAGCTGTCTGGTATCAAGAAAAAATTCCATATCTAAAATATAATCTTCATGTGCATTGACTCTGTTACAAGAATAATTATGTCTAGTATCCAAAACTTGCATCAAAGTTAACAAATAAAAGAAGCCTATAAAATAGAAAAAGTAAAACAAAGGAACATAAAAACCTCTAAATGTTTGGAAAATAGATAGATTTAGACTAGGATATGTTATCTCTATTTGAGCATTAATGGATTGTCATTAGTATCACTCATTTATTCAACTGGTAAAGGAAATAAACAAGTCAATCAGTCAAGCAGACAAAGCCTTTACACCAAGCAAAGACAAGGCAGAACTCTAAGTTAACTGAATATAGGTTTGACCGAGAACACTCACCGAGTGGCAAGCATTTATCGAGTACCGAGCTAGTAATCATTGAGCATTCATATACACCGAGCATCATTATTTTACCAAACAGAGAATCTAGTGATTATCAAGTAAACCAATAAATGACATAGTAATTAGGAATGACACATACATCTATGCAAGCAGTTCACATTGATCGGAAAACAATTTACCAAGATCGAGACACATTTAATATGGTTGTAATCATTAATTATGGTGATGATTCCTATGTAACTGTCTAAATCTAGGCTATTTTATATATCGTTAATCTTAGGTTTTTTAAGATATTGTAACCCCAATTAGGTCATAATTGTTTGATATTAAATTGTCAGAGATGTCATTTTGAGTGAGCGAGATAGAAGGATCATGAAGTAGTATCTGCACTAAGGACATCAAGAAATTAGACAAGGTTGTATGATAGAAAGTTTATCAGAGATAAAATCAATTTATCAAAAATAAACACAAGGTTACCAAGTAGGGCAGAAGGTTACATTCATCACATTGAGGTGATATTTGATTATTATTTCATAGATCTGAATCAGACAAGATAGAGTTGTCATTTTACAGATATTCTACTATTATCAATTTAACCATTGTAGCAGATTTTAAATCTCTTAACAGAGTCGACTTAACTAGCTTATTGTAAATCTCTTAACCAAGTGCACACTTGATTATGTTGCTAAAATCCTTTCACAAGGTAGATCTAGTCGATCTTTTGTTACTCCTAATAGGGTAAGACCATCAAAAGTGATCAACAATTGTAGCCTTAACTGACATACTTTATTTACTGCAGTAGTGAAGAATTTGTGGGTGTCATCCCCACCACATTTTTTACCTTCTAAAAAGGGTTTCTACATAACCAAAATATCTGAGTCATGAGTACTTACTTTCATGTATGATTTATTATTTTGTTTACATGTACTTTACATTTCCAAGTTATGTGAATGTATGTTACAAACAATGGAATTAGTCAGTTAATTAAGGATCTACTATTGCAAAGTATTTAAGTTAAAAGTTTCTGAGGGTACTGATTCACCCCACCCCTCTCTATACTTTATCTTTCCAATCCTAACAATTGGTATAAGAGCTAGATCTCTTATTAAGGAAGTTTAACCACTGAAGAGGTAAAGATCTAAGGATGGAAAGATATAGGTTGGACAAGACTATTCAGAATCAAAGGATACATATGAAAATCTTCACTGAACAATTCAAGTAAGCCAAAGATGAATTAAAAAAGTTACTTATTCAAAGGAAGGATATGGAAATTTGGTACAGTGAGACCAATTACCATAAAGAAGAGATAGGTGATCCATTTGAGAACACCGGATCTGGATTAGGTAGTATATCTGATGCATCTGAAGGAGAAATATATGATCTATCTAAAAAGAACCTACAACTTACTGAACAAGTCAAAGCTCTGCAGATTGGACAAGAAACACAAATGGTTAGAATGGTTGATGTTATGAACAATGCTAGGCAAGTAGAACAAGAAATACACTTGGCTATTGAAGACAAGAGACAAATGAATGAGAAGCTACAAGAGAAGGAATATGAGATACTGAGACTCACTGAGCATCACTTTGAAATCTCCAATTAGATGGTGGTCATAAGTCAGGAAGTCAATCAAGTGAACAATGAGATTACAAGGAAACTAGAAGACATCAGTGAACTAAGGGAAGAAAATGAAAGATTGAATAATGAAGTAAAAATGCAACAACAACATAATGAGATGATCAAGAAAGCTGAAGATAGTACCAAGAGGATAGATGAATTTCTGATTAGTCAGAAAAGACTTGTCAGCACAACTGGATTAGGCTACACTGAGCAAGGAGAATCATCAAGACAAGCTAAACAAAAGAAAAATAGCTACAAAAATCAAAGAACCAAGAAGCTATCATGTTATCATTGAGGAAAACTAGGCCACACATCTAATGTTTGCAGGAGAAAAGCAAAAGGTATTCCTAAATCCTCTCCCAGGTTTAATGGTTATTGTTATAATTGTAACAAGTTTGGACATCAGGAACATGAGTACAGATCTAAGTTGAATAGGACTCCTAAGAAACCCTACATGGAGAAATACTGTCACACTTGCAACATGCATGGACACATTGCACAAAAATGTAGGACACAGATGAAGCAAGTCTAGACACTGAAAGAATAGAACAAAACCTATCAACCAAGAAGGTAAGGTAATGCATACACTTGGGATTACAATACTTGGGTTAATTGCACAACTTGTGGTAGGTATGGAAAATAGAAGCTAATAGCATGAGGAAGAAATAGAGAGGAAGATCTCAAAGGTGGACAAATACTGGTATGACATGTTTCCATTGTCACAAGGTTGGTCACTTAAGAAAGGATTATAGAGACTGAGCACCAGAGACACAAGTTAATGAAAGTGGACAAACTATTGAGGACATTATGAGGATAAGGAATCAAATGTGGAGGAAAGCATTTGGAGATAATGTTGAATCAAGAAATGCAGTCGATGACACCTCATCCATTGGATTGGGTGACATCACCACTTCCACCTAGGTCATAGAAGGTATGTATGAAACTGCAATTTCAAATTGATTATATCTAACAAACAGTTCCTTATATCTAGTAATTGAATACCAAATTTGCATGAATCAAGATGCACTATGGGTTTATATGTTTGGAGCTCAAAATGTGTACAATCGGTATAAGCAAGACCGAGTATGTATTTGCTAGCCGATAACTATTGGCATGGTTAACGGAGTTATGATAACCGAGTGATATCTTAGTGTTAACCGAGCATATGATCTCTTGAAGTATAAATTGAGCATAATACTCTTATCAAGCTATGTTAGGTCAAGCATTTAATGCAAAAATTTTGAGTAGGAATTTGAATTTTACTATAAATACACTGTGGACTTAATTATTTTTAACATTGCAAAAATGGAGAACAAGTGATTTTGAGCGAGAACTGAACAAAGAGATTCAAGAGTGATTTGAGAATAGATTTGGAGGGATTCCAAGATGAGCATTCACAGATTGAGTAAGTTTCAAAACCACCGAGCTATTTTACAATCATTTCCAAAAGCCCTAATTTATAAAACAATGGCATCCTCATCCACAACTACTAAATCTAAGACTAGAAAAGAGAAAAAGGTTTTATTGATAAAGTTGGAAACCTACACTGAACCTAAATACAAGTTACATCTAGAAGTTGCCTCACAAACTGATAAAAATGGAGCATTTTCAAGCATACCAACTAGGGTTTTGCTAGTACAAGACATTTGTGCATATATTCATTGCAAGATTAGAGAAATCAGAGACTTTTAGTTGCAATCTACCTATCAAGAGTTATGTGAAGATGGAAAGATCAAGGATGAGCACACACATTTAAAGGTGAAGCATTTGGTCAACGCCCTATATTTCTTGAGGGTTTTCAAGAATGAATGGATAAGAATTGTTTTGATCAGTGTGCATGAGGGTAAGTTATGACTGGATGAATTGGTGAAGATTACAAGGGATATCATTCATGCGGTCACCGGTTACCCCATAACTGACAAGGTCAAAGTGCTAAGAAGTGCACCGAGGGATGACATTGCAAAGTTGATTAGAGTCGAATGGGATGGCAGAGGCATGAGAATCAACACCATTGTTGATCCTGAGACATGATTTGGTGCTTATGCTATTGGTTATAAAATATTTCAATCTAGTCGACCGAACAGTATTGAATGTGGAGCAGTGGACATTGCTTACAAAATTGTGAAGAAAGGATTTCAATTTGACCTCATCGAGTTGTTATTGAAGCAATTGGAGGAGAATATGAGAACCATAAGAATGACAAAGAGTGACACCTATAAATTTGGGTCACTATTGATTTGCATATTCTTCTATGTGCAAAATTTCTTTCCCTCAGTTGGTCATGTGGACTGGGATACTGATCGACTAATCATTTTGCAAGTTAATGATCTTATTTTGAGTCTAGGACATAATTTTATTAGTATTATGGATTCATACTTTGAACAATTTAAGGACAAGATTCATAAAAGAAGCAGAATACTAGGACAATTGGTTGAGAAGTATAAAGAAGATATCTATTTCTAAGTGGATACCGACAACACTCTAATCAAGATGGTAGAACCTAGAACTGCATGGTTGTCACCAATGGGCTATGAACTTTGTTGGAAACTACAATTGAAACAATTGTTGTATTGTCATTGATGTCAAAACCTTAATTGGTAAGATTGTTGCTACCTAGGAAAGTACTATATTTATTATATTGTTATGAAGGAATGGGGCAAGGTTGGTAACAATAGCACCTAAGGAAAGGTTGAGTTATCTTGATACTACAAAGTGTACTTGACTATGTTGCACAATGATGAGACAATGTATTGTTTATCTTAGTAAGATTGAAGACTAAACTGGTAGGCTTAACTAAGCAAAAATGGATAAATCATGTTTAAGCTGAGTAATGTTAGCGTCGATTGAGTTAGTGTATGCCGAGCAAAATATAGTGTCGACCAAACATTAGTAATTTGCTGAGGAAGACAATGTATGCCGAGGAAATAGTTTTAGTAATGACCGAGCTTTCTACATGAAGACCGAGTGGATGATCATAGTATTGACCGAGCATCAACATTTTTTATATTTGAAGAGAATTTAATTTTGGAGCCGACATTGTTGAATTCTTGGATTATGTAAAACATGTTGACTTTATTTATTGATTGTGTGAAAGAATTTAATGCACTGTAAAATGTTTTATTGTAAATCTTTATGAGATTTGAGATGTTTTTAGAAAAGGAGCCGAAGAACATAATGTGGGTAGATTCAATGAATCTGACCTAACCCTAAGATCTACGAATAAGATTGAGCGAAAAAAGATGAATTAACCTAATTAAGGAAAGTATTAAGGGAACCTGAGCATTCGATATGTAAGGTTGATGCATGGGTGAAAATGGAATGCTCGAAGATAAGTTTTATTGACTGTATAAGCAGAAAAGGCTGAAGGATAAGTGTGGTGATTGCTTGAAGAAAAGTTCCGAGTAGATCAGAGATGGAGATGGCAAAGTTTCAAAGTCAGTAAACCAGCATTTGTGTACGGAATTAGATCTGATATTTGCAAAGTGAGTTGTATGTTTTTCAGATCAATAATGCTGCTACTTTCTAACCATTGTAATAGTCAAAATCCTTTTAACAGAGGTTGACCTAACAGTCATATGTTAAATCCTTTGAACAAGGTTGCATTCTAATGGAGTGTATGTAAGTCCTATAACAAGGCTCACTTTTAACAGGGTGATTGAAATCCTTTAACCAGGTCACACCTGACAGTGTGTATTGTAACCTTTGATAGGGTTGGCTTTTAACCGAGCTCACTTTAGAAGAGTGAAAATAATAGTAGCATGTTACAAAGTGGTTTTTCCCACATTGGGTTTCCACTATAAATCCTAGTGTTAATACTTGTGTGAATGTTTTGGTTTGAACATTTCTATGTTTTGCAAGTTGAATCACAGCTGGGTAGTGGACTACAATGTTATATGTTTCTATTATTGAATTAGTGATGACCGAGTTTGTTTTGGTTGTTTGATTTGATTTGAAGTAAAGTTTTTAAGTTTGTCTTATATATTAGGACTTGAGAACAACTAATTCACCCCCCTCTCTATTGTTCTAAATCATATTAACAATTGGTATTAGAGCTGTGTTACTTATTGGTGTTTACAAAAATCAAGTTTAAAGGGACTTGAAGCAAATGATCAGGATGTATAAGAAGGAGGTACCGAAGCTGAACAAGGAAAACTTCCCTGTATGGAAAAGCTTGATGAAGCTGCATCTGGCCGGTATTGGTGATTCTACAAAGTACTACATTGAAAATGAATATGTCTCACCTATTGCACCTTTGACTACCGAAGAAATGAGAGCTAAGAAAGAACATAATCAGGCAAAGCTAGAAATTGCATCTGCCCTAAGCTATCCAGAATTTGAGGACATTAAGGATTGTACAATTGCTAAGGAGATGTGGGACACTCTTGCAAAGATCTATGGTGGTGACTTGTATGTGCTGAAAGCTAAGGCCGAGAGTCTAAGAGGTAAGTTTGATGAAATGAGAATGCAAGAAGGTGAAAACATTGCACAATATTGTGGTAGAATAAAATAAGTTGTAAATGCTATTAGAGGAGCAAATGGAATTATTGATGATGAAACTATAATTAGAAAAGTGCTAATAACTTTGCATCCTATATATGCTATTAAGATCTTAGCTATTCAGGAATCTAGATGTAACTCTACAAATGTGCTTACTTTGGAAGGTTTGATTGGCAAGCTGACTGCTTTTGAACTCTCTAATTATGATAATTTCACTATTGGTAGTATTGGTAATGTGGAATCTACTTTCAAGTCACAATTAGTTCTGAACAAGCCTAAGAAAGAAAAAGAAAGATGCACCAGTGAAAGTGAAAGTGAAAGTAACAGTGACACTTCTGATGAAGAACTTGAAGATCTAGAAGCTCTTATGGCTAGAAGACTGAGAAGAGGAAAAGGAAAGTATAAAGGTAAACTCCCTATTATATGTTTTGCATGTAATAAAGTTGGTCATATAGCTGCTAGATGTCCTGACAGGAAGGATAAAGATGATGAAGGAAGAAGCAAACACAAAGATAGAAGAGATGACATAAGCTACTGAAGGAACAAAGACTACAAAGGAAAAGGTAAGAAATCTTGTTACATTGTTGAAGAAGGAACATACACTGATAGTGATGATTTTGAAATTGAGGTAGTCTATGTTGCAATGAAAGATGAATTTGATGAGGATGAGAAAATTGCATTGATCTCCTATGTGAACAAGAATGATAAATGGATTATTGACAGTGGTTGTTCACATCACATGACTGGTGACAAAGATAAGTTTGAAACATTACATCATTACAGAGGTAAAAGTGTAACATTTGGTAATGATGCACCATATCCTGCTAGAGGAAAAGGTTTGATTAAACTAACTGATAAGATATCTTGTTAAAATGCTTATTGGGTTGAAGGTCTTAATTATAATTTGTTAAGTGCTGCTCAGCTAAACAAAACTGGTTACCAAGTAGAATTTCATCACAAGAAAGCTAAAATTTTTGATGCTACTGGTGAACTGATTGGAAGTGGAGAACATACTAGAGGTAATTTGTTCTATCTTGACCTATCTGAAGAAACATGTATGATTGCACAACTTGATGATATTTGGTTATGGCATAAGAGGCTATGTCATGTTAACTTTGACAATCTGGTAGAGATAAGCAAGAAAAATAAAGTAAGAGGTCTACCTAGACTGAAGAAACCTGAGAATGTGATGTGCAAGGAATGTCAGTTAGGAAAAATGACAAAGTCAAGTTTCAAGAGAAAATCCTTTACTTCTGAAAACATTTTAGATTTGGTTCATACTAACCTTTGTGGACCTATGGGTGTACAAAGTTACTGTGGTGCTAGATACTTTATCTTGTTTGTTGATGATCATACTAGGATGATGCATGTAATGTTTTTAAAAGAAAAATCTGAAGCTTTTCAATACTTTAAGTGGTATTTGGCTAAAGTTGAGATGGAGACAGGTAGGAACCTGAAATGTCTTAGATCTGACCGAGGTGGAGAATTTACATCAAGTGAATTCAATCTATTTTGCAATGAAAGAGGAATTAAAAGATAGATGTCTGCACCTAGAACACCTCCACACAATGGTATAACAGAAAGAAGAAATAGATCTATCTTGGATTGTGCAAGGACATTGTTGATTGAAAAGAATGTGGCACAGAAATATTGGAAAGAAGCTATTAGCACTGCTATCTACACTCTTAACCAGGTACAGATCAGAAAAGGTACAAATCTAACACCTTATGAATTATGGCATGGACATGCACCGAGTGTTAAATACTTTAGAATATTTGGAAGTAAGTTCTATATATTAAAAGACACTAGGAATGGAAAATTTGATGCTAAAAGTGAAGAAAGCATATTCCTAGGGTATTCCACAAAAAGTAAGGCTTATATGTGTTTGAACTCTAACACTAACAAAATTGTGGAAAGTGTGAATGTAAAAATTGACGAGTACACAGAAAGAAATGAAGCTGATAGCAAAAGAGAACCAGAAGATTATAGATCTTTTGTGTACATTGAAGAAATAGAAGAGGCAAGTAATAGACTTGCACCTGATGCTGAGTCTCAGGTAAGCAATGTCGAGTGACAGACAGATGTTGCCGAGCGTCAGGAAAATAGTGCCGAGAGAGAACAAGAACATGCCGAGCTACAAGATAATGCTGCCAACTATCAAGAAGAGGTTGTCAAGCATTCAGAAGCTAAATTTGACAATCTTGTTGGGGAACCTGATGAAATAGAGGAGAAAAGAGCTAAACCTATTTTGGAAAAATATGTAAGAAGACATCACAAGTCTGAATAGATAATTGGAGACAAAAATATTGGAATTCAGACCAGAAGTAAGACCAAAGATCCAACATGTCTACTGTGTGAATTTGAACCCAAGTCAACTAGAGAGGCATTGGAAAATGAAGACTGGATACAAGCAATGAATGAAGAGATTGACCAGATTGAGAAGAATGATACTTGGACTCTGGTGTCGAGACCTGAAAATAAGAATGTTATAGGAACAAAGTGGGTGTTTCAAAATAAGATGAATGAAAAAGGTGAAATCACTAGAAACAAAGCTAGGCTGGTATGCAAAGGCTACACACAAGAAGAAGGAATAGATTATGGGGAGACATTTGCCCCTGTAGCTAGACTGGAAGGAGTAAGAACTTTGCTTGCATATGCTGCTTATAAAGATTTCAATGTATATCAAATGGATGTCAAGTCTACATTTTTAAATAGTATACTAGAAGAAGAAGTTTACATAGAATAGCCAGAAGGTTTTATTGATCCAAACAGAAGACACATGGTATGCAAATTGAACAAAGCATTATATGGATTGAAACAAGCTCCTAGAGCATGGTATGAGAGGTTGCATAACTATCTGATGTAGATTGGATTTTCAAGAACAAATGACACAAGCAATCTGTACATGAAAGATGAAGAAGGTAAAGGTATCTTGTTAGCAAAAATTTTTGTTGATGACATTATTTTTGGTGGACAAGAAGATTTGTGTAAGAGATTTTCAAATGAAATGCAAACTGAATTTGAAACGAGCATGTTTGGTGAGATCAAATTCTTTGTTGGTTTACAAGTATATCAGATGAAGAAAGGAATTTTCATTACACAGTCTAAGTATGTTAACGAAATATTGAAAACTTTTGGGATGGAAGATGCTAGACTAGTGAGTACTCCTATGGTTACTGGACAAAAGTTATCTAAGAATGATGATACTACAGAAGTGAATCAGACTTTGTACAGATCCATGATTGGAAAATTGCAGTATGCTATAGATAATAGACCAGATATTGCACTAGTTGTTGGGATTGTGGCAAGATTTTCTGCCAATCCTAAGGAAACACACATGATGGCTATGAAAAGAATTATGAGATACTTGAAAGGAATTGTTGACTATGGGCTATATTACAAGAAGGATGACAAATTTGAACTAAGAGTATATACTGATGCTGATTGGGAAGGAAATGTAGATGACAGAAAGAGTACAAGTGGTGGAGCTTTCTTTCTTGGGCAGAGATTAGTTTCCTAGATGAGCAAGAAACAAAATTACATTTCCCAATCTACTGTCGAGGTCGAGTATGTTGCTGCTGTAGTAAACTGTTCAAATTTGATATGGATAAAATAATTGTTGGTAGGAATGAAAGAAGAAATCACTGAACCTATTGTTATTTTCTGTGACAACACAAGTGCTATCAATATTTCTAAGAATCCAATGATGCATACTAAGACCAAACACATAGCAATCAAGTATCACTACTTGAGAGAATTGGTACAAGACAAATAAGTTCGACCGGAATATGTGAATACGAAGGAACAAGTAGCAGATATATCCACTAAAGCTTTACCTAGAGAAGCTCATGAGTACCTAAGAAGTCAATTAGGGGTCCTTCCCCTAACTGAGGCTACCTAGTCAAGCTAGGAGCATTGCATCAAATATGCTACAACATAATATTTGACAAATTGATGTAGAAGATTGTCACACTTTAGGACTAGCCTAGAGTTGTGAAAATGAGCAAAGACAAAGAATCAGTCATAAGTAAGATGATAGAGGGAGAAACACTGAGCTATACAAATACTATCTACATCTGCTGGATGTATGTTTTATGTTGCTACTTTGGCATTTTTGTCAAAGAGGGAGATGAACTGAGATGATATAATAACACATGACACCAAAGAGTAGGGATGATGAACTAAAATGAAAGATCAGGATAGAGGGAGATCCAGATACTTCTGATGGTCACAGAAGTAAGGTTTACAGATTCTAAATTAGAATGAAGCTAAGGATATTACAAATTTTCTCTGATGGATAGATAAGTTTGTGGATTGGTTGGTAACCCATGTGTTATTTAGGTGATATCATATGGTGTTTCCATCAATGCCAAAGAGGGAGATTGTTGGAAACTGCAATTGAAACAATTGTTGTATTGTCATTGATGTCAAAACCTTAACTGGTAAGACTGTTGCTACCTAGGAAAGTACTATATCTATTGTATTGTTATGAAGGAATGGGGCAAGGTTGGTAACAATAGCACCTAAGGAAAGGTTGAGTTATCTTGATAGTACAAAGTGTACTTAACTATGTTGCACAATGATGAGACAATGTATTGTTTATCTTAGTAAGATTGAAGACTAAACCGGTAGGCTTAACCAAGCAAAAATGGATAAAGCATGTTTAAGCTGAGTAATGTTAGTGTCGATTGAGTTAGTGTATGATGAGAAAAATCTAGTGTCGACTGAACATCAGTAAATTGCCGAGGAAGACAGTGTATGCCGAGGAAACAATTTTAGTAATGACTGAGCTTTCTACATGAAGATTGAGTGGATGATCACAGTATTGACTGAGTATCAACATTTTTAATATTTGAAGAGAATTTAATTTTGGAGCCGACATTGTTGAATTCTTGGATTATGTAAAATGTGTTGACTTTATTTATTGATTGTATGAAAGAATTTAATGCACT
Source organism: Chamaecyparis obtusa (assembly GCA_027943335.1). Classification (NCBI taxonomy): domain Eukaryota; kingdom Viridiplantae; phylum Streptophyta; class Pinopsida; order Cupressales; family Cupressaceae; genus Chamaecyparis; species Chamaecyparis obtusa. The sequence continues at coordinate 1,427,272 of BSBK01004189.1, read as the reverse complement.
GTAAAATGTTTTATTGTAAATCTTTATGAGATTTGAGATGTTTCTAGAAAAGTAGCCGCAGAACATAATGTGGGTAGATTCAATGAATCTGACCTAACCCTAAGATCTATGAATAAGATTGAGTGGCAAAAGATGAATTAACCTAATTGAGGAAATTATTAAGAGAACTTGAGCATTGGATATGTAAGGTTGATGCATGGGTGAAAATGGAATGCTCGAAGATAAGTTTTATTGACTGTATAAGCAGAAAAGGCTGAAGGAGAAGTGTGGTGATTGCTTGAAGAAAAGTTCTGAGCAGATCAGAGATGGAGATGGCAAAGTTTCAAAGTCAGTAAACTAACATTTGTGTATGGAATTGGATCTGATATTTGCAAAGTGAGTTGTATGTTTTTCAGATCAATACTGCTGCTACTTTCTAACCATTGTAATAGTCAAAATCCTTTTAATAGAGGTTGACCTAACAGTCATATGTTAAATCCTTTGAACAAGGTTGCATTCTAATGGAGTGTATGTAAGTCCTATAACAAGGCTTACTTTTAACAGGGTGATTGAAATCCTTTAACCAGGTCACACCTGACAGTGTGTATTGTAACCTTTGACAAGGTTGGCTTTTAACCGAGCTCACTTTAGAAGAGTGAAAATAATAGTAGCATGTTACAAAGTGGTTTTTCCCACATTGGGTTTCCACTATAAATCCTGGTGTTAATACTTGTGTGAATGTTTTGTTTGAACATTTCTATGTTTTTCAAGTTGAACCACAACTAGGTAGTGGACTACAATGTTATATGTTTCTATTATTGAATCAGTGATGACCGAGTTTGTTTTGGTTGTTTGATTTGATTTGAAGTAAAGTTTTTAAGTTTGTCTTATACATCAGGACTTGAGAACAACTGATTCACCCCCCCTCTCTGTTTTTCTAAATCATATTAACGTACTCTCTCTTATTTCCTTCTTTGTTTTTAGAGCATACTCCCATTTCTGTGTGACCCTGTTGCATAATTCCTTTGGAATTCTATTTTCAATCTCAATTGGCAGCATCTTGAAAATGCATAACATTTCAAGAATAGCATCCTCAACTTTCTCTTTATCTCCAATGCTCATTTGTCCAAACTTTAATCTTTTCACCTCATCTACTATAGCTGTGCTAGTAATGTTAAGACATAATTCATCAATAGTGAGTTGAACAACATTGCTTACAAAATTGTGAAGAAAGGATTTCAATTTGACCTCATCGAGTTGTTATTGAAGCAATTGGAGGAGAATATGAGAACCATAAGAATGACAAAGAGTAACACCTATAAATTTGGTTCACTATTGATTTGCATATTCTTCTATGTGCAAAATTTCTTTCCCTCAGTCGGTCATGTCAACTGGGATACTGACCGACTAATCATTTTGCAAGTTAATGATCTTATTCTGAGTCTAGGACATAATTTTGTTAGTATTATGGATTCATACTTTGAACAATTTAAGGACAAGATTCATAAAAGAAGCAGAATACCAAGACTATTGGTTGAGAAGTATAAAGAAGATATCTATTTCTTAGTGGATACCAACAACACTCTAATCAAGATGGTAGAACCTAGAACTGCATGGTTGTCACCAATGGGCTATGAACTTTGTTGGAAACTGCAATTGAAACAATTGTTGTATTGTCATTGATGTCAAAACCTTAATTGGTAAGACTGTTGCTACCTAGGAAAGTACTATATAACCAATTCATCCAGTCATAACTTACCCTCATGCACACAGATCAAAACAATTCTTATCCATTCATTCTTGAAAACCCTCAAGAAATATAGGGTGTTGACCAAATGCTTCACCTTTAAATGTGTGTGCTCATCCTTGATATTTCCATCTTCACATAACTCTTGATAGGTAGATTGCAACTAAAAGTCTCTGATTTCTCTAATCTTGCAATGAATATATGCATGAATAGCCTACTAGTTTAGTCTTGAATCTTACTAAGATAAACAATACATTGTCTCATCATTGTGCAACATAGTCATGTACACTTTGTAGTATCAAGATAACTCAACCTTTCCTTAGGTGCTATTGTTACCAACCTTGCCCCATTCCTTCATAACAATACAATAGATATAGTACTTTCCTAGGTAGCAACAGTCTTACCAGTTAAGGTTTTGACATCAATGACAATACAACAATTGTTTCAATTGTAGTTTCCAACAATTTCCCTCTTTGGCATTGATGGCAACACCATATGATATCACCTGAATAACACATGGATTACCAACCAATCCACAAACTTATCTGTCCATCAGAGAAAATTTGTAATATCCTTAGCTTCATTTTGATAGAGAATCTGTAAACCTTACTTTTGTGACCATCATAAGTATCTGGATCTCCCTCTATCCTGATCTTTCACTTCAGTTCATCATCCCTACTCTTCAGTGGGAGTTTTGCTAGTACAAGACATTCATGCATATATTCATTGCAAGATTAGAGAAATCAGAGACTTTTAGTTGCAATCTACCTATCAAGAGTTATGTGAAGATGTAAAGATCAAGGATGAGAACACACATTTAAAGGTGAAGCATTTGGTCAATGCCCTATATTTCTTGAGGGTTTTCAAGAATGAATGGATAAGAATTGTTTTGATCCGTGTGCATGAGGGTAAGTTATGACTAGATGAATTGGTTAAGATTACAAGGGATATCATTCATGCGGTCACCGGTTACCCCATAACTAGTACAAGACATTCGTGCATATATTCATTGCAAGATTAGAGAAATCAGAGACTTTTAGTTGCAATCTACCTATCAAGAGTTATGTGAAGATGGAAAGATCAAGGATGATTACACACATTTAAAGGTGAAGCATTTGGTCAATGCCCTATATTTCTTGAGGGTTTTCAAGAATGAATGTATAAGAATTGTTTTGATCCATGTGCATGAGGGTAAGTTATGACTGGATGCATTGGTTAAGATTACAAGGGATATCATTCATACGGTCATCGGTTACCCCATAACTGACAAGGTCAAAGTGCTAAGAAGTGCACCGAGGGATGACATTGCAAAGTTGATTGGAGTCGAATGGGATGGTAGAGGCATGAGAATCAACACCATTGTTGATCCTGAGACATGATTTGGTGCTTATGCTATCGGTTATAAAATATTTCAATCTAGTCAACCAAATAGTATTGAATGTGGAGCAGTGGACATTGCTTACAAAATTGTGAAGAAAGGATTTCAATTTGACCTCGTCAAGTTGTTATTGAAGCAATTGGAGGAGAATATGAGAACCATAAGAATGACAAAGAGTAACACCTATAAATTTGGTTCACTATTGATTTGCATATTCTTCTATGTGCAAAATTTCTTTCCCTCAGTCGGTCATGTGGACTGGGATACTAATCGACTAATCATTTTGCAAGTTAATGATCTTATTCTGAGTCTAGGACATAATTTTGTTAGTATTATGGATTCATAATTTGAACAATTTAAGGACAAGATTCATAAAAGAAGTAGAATACTAGGACAATTGGTTGAGAAGTATAAAGAAGATATCTATTTCTAAGTGGATACCGACAACACTCTAATCAAGATGGTAGAACCTAGAACTGCATGGTTGTCACCAATGGGCTGTGAACTTAACATTGATCGAGCCACTAAGTTAATTGAGGCTTTATTAGCCGAGCTCGTAGATCCATATGGAAGTAGGTTTGGAACCTATGAAGAGGCCAAACAAAGGATAAAAATGGACCTAGTAGTTGAGAAGGTGCATAAGAAATGAAAGAAAATGATGGACAAGTTAGTAAAATAATTTGGTGATGAAGTAGAAGAAGATGAAACATCTGAGGGTAATCTGGTTGAGTAAGAAAATGAGGACTAGTTAATGATTGAAAATAGTGAACATGATGGAGAAGAGATCGAGTCAGATAAGGAAATTACTAAACCGGTCAAGGCCACAAGAAAAAAGGAAGCAAGCAGAAGAACCAACAAGAGAAAGGACAAGGTCCAAAATTGCTGCTGCTTCCCCACCTACTAAGAAAGGTATTGCTGAAATTTATAGGCCAACTTCTAATAAAACTTATCAAAAGAAAAGGAGAGGTGCTGAAGCCACCTTTGAGCTACCTAGGAAGAGGAGAAAATTGATTAGAACTAAGGACGATATTGATGATGATGAAGAAGATGATTAGGATAAATTCAAAGAATTTGTAAATAAGAACCAATTAATTGATGAGTTAGCAGAAACAATAAAGGAAACTGGCAGTCTTAGCAACCCCAAAATGAGTCAGTATGTACATATGTCTATCGAGGACCAACAAAAGATAGAAGAAGCTATCATACATATGATGATAAAGGGTAAAAAGGTACCAGTTGAATTTTTTGAATATGTACCTAAGGAATTGTATGATAAAGTGTCAACAAGATGAACATATGCCTTGCACACTGAGAAAATGATGAGGGAACATTCTCTGATATTTTCTATGCCAACCTTATCAGTTCTCAAGATATAAGTTTTGATAAAATAATATTCTAAAAGAGTTTTGGTAAAAAGTAGAGCAATGAAAATTTAAGCCAGAAAGCTTGAGGAGGTAGATGAGAATAGAAAACTACTATGGACCTCAATCCTCCAAGCCCGAGTAGAAGTTGATAAGTTAGCTTTGGTAGTGATACCCAAGAAGAAGAGTAAAAGGAAAGGAAAATGACTCCACTCGAATGATGTTGATGTGGCTACCAAGGAACCAATAGATTTATCTGACACTGAGGTACCAGACACCACCATAGCTATTGATTTTTATCTGATAGGTTATAGAGAAGTGTATATGGATCCTCCTGAGCAAGTATTAATAACAGGGACAAATGCTGTTCTTATTGAAGACATCATAAATGGAGATCCAGATGATGTAAACAATGATGAAGATGTTACTACTGCTGCAGCTCAAACTGAGGAAACAACACCCACTGAGGAAACAACTAGTGAGATACTGGGTGATTTACCAATTTTAGTACAAGCTTTGGATATCTTATCACAAAAGGAACCCAAAGGCTCGAACCCTAAGTAATAGAAAGATATTGCAAGGGAACAAGGAACAAGTGAATAGGGAACAATAGAGAAAAATGATCCTAAGCAAACAAAGGTTGTATCAAAAGTACTAGAGGAAAGGAAATTGGAAGAAACAACACCAAAGGAAACCACTATCGATGCCTTAGGACCATCTACCGAGACACAGGTCACCGGGTAGCAGAAAGAAGAAAGTGTGTCCACCGAGCTTGAAAAGACAAATGTGGAGACAAAATCTCTAGTTCCATATTCCAAATCACTGACATCGGAGAAGAAGATGAAGAAGAAACATGGCAAGGGTCTCGTAACACTTGATGAGGTAATTGAGATACCTTCATGCGACCCTAGAACCCTAGACCTCAAAGAACTTAGAAAATATGGTGAATTATGCACAAGGAAGGCTGCATAAGAGAAATTAAGAAAAGAAAGTAAAAGTAAATAGATACTTGAGGATGTTAGAGACATTTTACAACAATTCATTCCAGAGATCAATGTTAGTGAGGATATTCCTATACTTGATCAACTTGCTTCTCTAACTAGTCACATAAATGCCCCGAACATTGATGCTGAAAAGAGAATAGAGGAAATGGAAGAAGAAAAATTACAACTGAAGCTAGCAAAAATAATAAGACAAGAAGTGGCAATAAAGAAGGTAAAGTTATCTGAAGAAATTACCAAGTTGGAAACTATAATTTAGAGGATTATTTAGATTTTGTTTAAATTATGCACTATTGACCTATTCACTACCGAGGTTAGTGAGAAGATAAATAAACTGGATGAAGACATCAAGGTCAGTGCAACCATATCTCTAATCGAGCCTACTTCTTTTCACAAGCATTTACTAAAAGTTCAAGAACTTAGGTGGTTGAGATCAGAATTGAGGAAGCAGGAAGATAATGTTAGTGACCAATCCACTGAGCTACAAGCCGAGATGCTTCCCCATCTCAAAATCATGGAGAGACATGTAGAGAAGGGAAAAACCTTAGTTTCTACTCCCAAGATAATAGTTTCGGAATAATTTTGATATGCATGCACAAGTCAGTCTTGAGCACATTTCTCTTGAGAGCTTGAAAGAGGAATGGTAAAACCTCTTAGCATCAAAACCCATCAGAACATTTTTCACAAATTGTAAGTACATTTATGTTATTGGCATTAATTTCAAAAAGGGGGAAAATCATGTATGTATGCCACTTTGTACTTCGCACTACTGAGAGCATGCACAAAGGGGAGTTAGTCAGTATAGAAAGAAGTCAATGTAAAGTTAGTAAATTTTGAGTTTGTATATTTTTGGCTATCGGTACTATATACATAAGGTTGATACTAATGCCAAAGGGGGAGATTGTTATCTCTATTTGAGCATTAATGGATTGTCATTAGTATCAATTAGTTATTCAGTCGGTAAAGGAAATAAACAAGTCATTCGGTCAAGCAGACAAAGCCTTTACACCGATCAAAGACAAGGCAAAACTCTAAGTTAATTGAATACAGGTTCGACCAAGCACACTCACCGAGTGACATACATTTACCGAGTACCGATCTAGTAATCACTGAGCATTCATACACAACGAGCATCAGTATTTTACCAAACACAAAATCCAATGATTATCGAGTAAACCAGTAAATGAAACAGTAATTAGGAATGAAACATACATCTATGCAAGTGGTTCACACCAATCGAAAAATGGTTTACCAAGATTGAGACACATTTAATATGGTTGTAATCATTAATTGTGGTGATGATTCCTATGTAATTATCTAAATCTAGGCTATTTTTGTATACCGTTAATCTTAGGTTTTCTAAGATATTGTAACCCTAATTAGGTCATGATTGTTTGATATAAAATTGTGAGAGATGTCATTTTGAGTGAGTGAGATAGACATTAGAAAATCAGATAAGGTTTTATGACAGAAAGTTTATCAGAGATAGAATCAATTTATCAGAAACACAAAAGGATACCAAGCAGGAGAAAAGGTTACATTCATCACATTGAGGTGATATTTGATTGTTATTTCATAGATCTGAATCATACAAGATAGATTTGTCATTTTACAGATATTCTACTGTTATCAATTTAACCATTGTAGCAGATTTTAAATCTCTTAACAGAGTAGACTTAACCATCTTATTGTAAATCTCTTAACCAAGTGCACACTTGATTGTGTTGCTAAAATCCTTTCACAAGGTAGATCTAGTCGATCTTTTATTACTCCTAACAGGGTGATGTAGCACAACACACTCTGTTAACAATAAAATCGATCACAAGACAAATTACACAGATTTGAGTACTTCATTATTTCTCATTCATTACTGACTGCCTCTACAATTCATTGCAAACTCTTAAGTAACCAAAAAACTAGAAAAAACAAGAAATCCAAAAATTACCCTTTTTGGCAATTTTTTCCCACAGGTGTTTTTAAGCCATTTTTGGTAATTTTTGAAACAACACCTAAAAATTTGAGATTTTCCCTAAACATGACCTTGACTAAGTTAGAATGAATTGCCAACTAATATCCGAGATTTGATAACATAAACTCGAATTTATTACAAAATAGAACTTTTTAAAAACTAGAGAAAAAACACTAAAAGCTGATTTTGGAGCTCGAGATGAAACTTTCAGCTCCCGAAAATGTGCTAAAACGGGCCCCAATCAATCTGAGATCATTGGAAAAACAAATGCCACCACCTGAGGCACACACCTAAAAAATCTTAGCAAAAGCCCAAACCTGAGTAAAAAGTTATGACCTCCAGAAGTTTCTGTATGAGATTATGACCTACAGAGGGCCCTGCATCATTCTCCCCTTCTTTAAAGGAACACAACTCCTGCAAGTGGTTTTCTATGACCTATTGTAACTTTGCGGGGTCCAACTTCATCACTTCCCATTCTCAGATCTAGGTGCTATCTATTGCTGGTAATCCCTCCCACTGAATCAGGTACCTATTATAATGACCATTCTGGGTGACTGTAGACTGCTTGTCCAAAATGTGGGCAATCATTTCCTTCTTTTTTCTTGGAAGGTGGTGATGCCAATCCACCTCATTTGTACTAGCTGGCTGAGGTAGTTCTCCATGAAATGCATATAAATTAGAAACACTAAAGACAGGAGAAATATCCAAATCATCTGGTAGACAAACCTCATAAGCATTATCATTGATCTTCTTCAAAATTCGACAAGGACCTATCTTTTTGTATTTCAGCTTATGATATGTGCCAATGGGAAATTGCTCATGCCTCAAGTATACCATCACCAAATCACCTACATTAAATATCTATCTCCTTCTAGTGGCATCTGCAGCAGCCTTATATCGCTCATTGCTATCATGTAATTTACTCCTCACATCATGTTGAAGTTGTTGAAGGTGTTCAGCAAATGCTTCCCCATCATCGCTAATTCTGTCTTGCATAGGGAGTTGTACAAGGTCCAAAACACCCTGAGGATTCTTACCATATACGATCTGAAAAGGAGATTTTCCAGATGATCTGTTAACAAAACCGTTGTAAGCAAACTCTGCTCGAGGCAATGCTAAGTCCAACTGTTTGGGCTTTTCACCAACAATACACCGTAACAGGTTTCCCAAACTCTGATTGACTACCTCAGTTTACCCATCAGTTTGGGGATGATAGGCACTGCTGAACTACAACTATGTTCCCATCTTCTTCCATAAGGTCCTCCAGAAATGACTCAAAAACTTAGTATCCCTGTCAGAAGTGATAGTCTTCGAAATGCCATGGAGTCTAACAACTTTTGAGAAAAATAAGTTGGCTATCCTTGTGGCATCATTAGGTTTTTTACAAGCAATAAAATGAGCCATCTTAGAGAATCTATCAACAACTACAAAGATAGAATCTGTACCTCGTTGGGTGTGGGGAAGCCCCAATACAAAATCCATACTCACATCTATCCATGGCTCGAGGGGTACAGGTAGAGGTGTATACAATCCTATATTTTGGGAGTGACCTTTAGCCACTTGACAGATTCTGCACCTTGCCACGTACTTGGTAATGTCCCTTTTCAGTTTGGGCCAGTAGTAATTGTCTTCAACCAAGGCTATTGTCTTGTCCTTCCCAAAGTGACCAGCCAAACCACCACTATGAAATTCCCGGATAATATTTTCCCTCATGGAACCAGCTAGGATACAAACTTGTTTCCCTTTAAAGAGGTAACCATCCTGCATAAAGTATTCTCCTCTTATGTGATCCAAAAGATTAGTTCCTGGTTCTTTGATCTTCTCTATAATTTCCCAAAAATCATCATCAGCCTCATACAAAACTTTAATAGCATCAAAACCAATGACCTTTGATTCCATTGTAGTTATAAGTGTAACATGCCGACTTAGGGCATCAACAACCTGGTTCTGCTTTCCAGACTTATGCTTCAAAACAAAATTATACCCTTGCAAGAAAGACACCCATTTAGCATGCCTACTATTCAATTTCTTTTGTGTGTTCACATACTTCAGGGCCAAGTGATCTATAAACAATACAAATTCTTATGGGACCATATAATGCCTCCAATGCCTTAAGGCTTAAACAATAGCATAAAATTCTAAATCATAGGTAGAATAGTTCTTCCTTGCATCATTTAACTTTTCACTAAAAAAGGCAATTGGTTTACCTGTCTGGCTAAGAACAACACCTAGCCCAACATGGGAAGCATCACACTCTACTTCAAATACTTTATCAAAATTTGGAAGTGCCAATATAGGAGCTTCAGTTACCTTTTTCTTCAAGAATTGGAAACTCTATTTAGCATCTGTTGTCCATGTGAATTCCCTTCCTTTCATACAATCTGTGATGGGTGCTACAATACTGCTAAAATTCTAAATGAACTTTCTATAGAAGGTTTCCAATCCGTGAAAAATCCTTACCCCTGTTATGCTGGATGGACTAGGCCATTCTAATATTGCCTTGACCTTTTCTGGGTCCATCTGAACACCATCTTCACCAATGACAAAGCCCATAAAAGTCAAACTATTTTGCATGAATCTCCACTTCTTTAAATTTGCACAGAGCTTCTCTTTCCTCAGTACACTCAGGATGGTCCTTAAGTGTTCTAGGTGGTCTCCTTTCTTTTTGCTATAAATTAGGATATCATCAAAATAAACTACAACAAACTTACCAATGTAGGGTCGTAAGACAATATTCATCAATCTCATGAATGTACTTGGTGCATTAGAAAGCCCAAATGGCATAACCATCCATTCATACAAGCCATCCTTGGTCTTAAAAGCTGTCTTCCACTCATCTCCTTCACGAATTTGAATCTAGTGGTATCCACTTCGTAGATCAATCTTGCTGAAGTATTTGGCCCCTGCTAATTCATCCATCATATCCTCTATACGAGGAATAGGAAACTGATACTTGATAGTAATCTTATTAATTGCTCTACTGTCAGTGCACATCCTCCATGTTCCATCCTTCTTTGGGGTCAACAATTTTGACATAGCACATGGACTCATGCTTTCTCTAACTAGGCCTTTCTCAACCAGTTCTGTTACTTGTTTGTTGAGCTCTACATGTTGTGTTGGGTTCAGTCGATAAGCTGCTTGATTAGGAAGAGTTGCTCCAGGAATCAGATCAATATGGTGTTGTATATCCATTTTTGGTGGGAGACCATCAGGTAGCTCATTTGGAATAACATCAGAAAATTCTTCTAGTATCTTTACTGTGTCATGTGGTATTATGTCTTCGAGTTCTTCTCCCCTTTTTACTACCAATGCATAGCAACAACTTGTCACCTTCATTTCTTTAACAACATCCTTTGCAGACAACATGGTCTCATTCTTCCTTTCATCCTTAAGTGGCAAGAGAGTCACTTTAGAGCCATCCTTCCAGAAGGTATATGTTTTTTTCTCTCCATCATTCATGATCTTCCTATCATACTGCCATGGCCTTCCCAACAAAACATGACAAGCATCCATAGGAATAACATCACACCATATCTCATCCTAATAGATTTTTCCTATAGTAAACCTAACCAAACATCTTTTATCAACAGTAACCTCATTTCCTTTGTTAAACCATGCAATATGGTAAGGACGAGGATGTTTCTCACATTGTAGATTTAATTTCTCTACCATTTCCTTAGCTACCATATTCTCACAACTACCCCCATCAATAATAACTTGGCATACCTTTCCGCCTGAGGTGCATCTAGTTTGGAAGATGTTGGTTTGAAGCCATGATTCATCAGAGCTCTTTGCAGGGACTTCTTCCTTCTCTAGAATGATCATTGATCTCCTCATCATGAGAGTTTCTCCCATGTCTGGTAGGACTTCTTGCTCTATTCCTGCTTCTATGAATTCTGGCCGAACTAGGTTCACTCTAGGTTGTCCTCCTTGATTTCTTTTTGGTGTGTTATAATTGGAACATTCAAAAGCTCTGTGTCCTTCTTCTCCAAACCTAAAACAAGTGAAAGGCCTTCTTTGATTTTCCCAGCCTCTTCCACTTTCATAACCTCGTCCTCTTTGGAACCCCTTTCCTCTTTCTTGATTTGGAGGATCTTGCCTGGTGTCTATATTTTTTTTGAAACCTTGGAAAGGATCTCCCCGACCATTATTAGAACCTCCTTGAAATGGAGTTGAGGTACCCCTTCGACCACCTCTATTCCTCTGGATATATTGCCTATTCTGCTTTTCTTCAGCCTTCAGGGCTAATTGGTAGGCTTCTTCCATGCTGTTGACACGATGCATGCTCAACTCATCTTGGATGGAGAATTTTAGGCCATTCATATATCTAGAAGCCATCTGCTCATTATTTTCTTGATGCTCTATGCGCATGGATAGCTTGTAGAATTCATTTGTATAGTCTTGCACTGAAGACAAGTTGTGTTTCAAATTCTGGAACCTGCAAAAGAGGGTTTGTGAATAATCCATGGGTATGAATTTTTCTTTGAGCTTTTTCTCCATCTTGCTCCATGTCTTAATCTTTTCCTTTCCTTTTCTAGTTTGTTCCTTTTGGAGATGATCCCACCATATCATTGCATGTCCTTTTAGTTTTGTGCATGTGAACTTCATCTTCTTTTCTTCTGTCATAGGCTTCCATTCAAAAAAATTTCCCATCTCGTTTAGCCAGTCTGTTAATTCTTTTGGCTTAAGACTACCAGCATAGTCTAAAACATCAACATTGATTGATTCACTCCTTCCTTCCAAAGCCCTAAGAACTCTATCTTCATAGCTCATTTCTTCCAGCCTTTCTCCTATATATTCTTCATTTTGGTTAGCACCTCTTTGTTTTCCCTGTTCATCAGATTCATTCCCTCCTTGTATCCCTTGATTATCCATTCATTTACTGAGTCGTTCAATCTGTCTCTGCATATCCAACATCAATCTTTGCATCGGTGTTACACCTCCTCTTCCTCTTCCTCTTCCTCTCCCAGCCATCTTCTTGGTCTGATACCAAATGATGTAGCACAACACACTCTGTTAACAATAAAATCAATCACAAGACAAATTACACAGATTTGAGTACTTCAATATTTCTCATTCATTACTGACTGCCTCTATAATTCGCTGCAAACTCTTAAGTAACCAAAAAACAAGAAAAACAAGAAATCCAAAAATTACCCTTTTTGACAATTTTTTTCCCACAGGTGTTTTTTGCCATTTTTGGTAATTTTTGAAACAACACCTAAAAAGCTGAGATTTTCCCTAAACATGACCTTGACTAAGTTAGAATGAATTGGCAACTAATATCTGAGATTTGATAACATAAACTCAAATTTATTACAAAATAGAACTTTCTAAAAACTAGAGAAAAAATACTAAAAGCTGATTTCAGAGCCCGAGATGAAACTTTCAGCTCCTGAAAATGTGCCAAAATGGGCCCAAATTGATCTGAGATCATTGGAAAAACAAATGCCACCACCTGAGGATGCACCCGAAAAATCTTAGCAAAAACCCAGACCCGAGTAAAAAGTTATGACCTCCGAAAGTTTCTGTATGAGATTATGAATTATAGAGGGCCCTGCATCATTCTCCCCTTCTTTAAAGGAACACAACTCCTACAAGTGGTTTTCTATGAACTGTTGTAACTTTGCGGAGTCCAACTTCATCACTTCCCATTCTTAGATCTAGGTGCTATCTGTTGCTGGTAATCCCTCCCACTGAATCAGGTACCTATTATAATGACCATTTTGGGTGACTGTAGACTGCTTGTCCAAAATGTGGGCAATCATTTCCTTCTTTTTGCTTGGAAGGTGGTGATGCCAATCCACCTCATCTGTACTGGCTGGCTAAGGAAGTTCTCCATGAAATGCATATAAATAAGAAACACTAAAGACAGGAGAAATATCCAAATCATCTGGTAGACAAACCTCATAAGCATTATCATTGATCTTCTTCAAAATTCGACAAGGACCTATCTTTTTGTATTTCAGCTTATGATATGTGCCAGTGGGAAATCACTCACGCCTTAAGTATACCATCACCAAATCACCTGCATTAAATACTTGTCTCCTTCTAGTGGCATCTGTAGCAGCCTTATATCGCTCATTGCTATCTTGTAATTTACTCCTCACATCATGTTGAAGTTGTTGAAGGTGTTCAGCAAATGCTTCCCCATCATCACTAATTCTATCTTGCACAGGGAGTTGTACAAGGTCCAAAACACCTTGAGGATTCTTACCATATACAATCTGAAAAGGAGATTTTCCAGTTGATCTATTAACAGAACTGTTGTAAGCAAACACTGCTTGAGGCAATGCTAAGTCCCACTGTTTGGGCTTTTCACCAACAATAAACCGTAATAGGTTTCCCAAACTCCGATCGACTACCTTAGTTTGCCCATCAGTTTTGGGATGATAGGCACTATTGAACTGCAAATGTGTTCCCATCTTCTTCCATAAGGTCCTCTAGAAATGACTCAAAAACTTAGTATCCTTGTCAGAAGTGATAATCTTTGGAATGACATGGAGTGTAACAACTTCTGAGAAAAATAAGTTGGCTATCCTTGTGGCATCATTAGTTTTTTTATAAGCAATAAAATGAGCCATCTTAGAGAATCTATCAACAACTACAAAGATAGAATCTATACCTCGCTGGGTGTGGGGAAGCCCCAATACAAAATCCATACTCACATCTATCCATGGCTCGAGGGGTACAAGTAGAGGTGTATACAATCCTATATTTTCGGAGTGACCTTTCACTACTTGATAGATTCTGCACCTTGCCACGTACTTGGTAATATCCCTTTTCAATTTTGGCCGGTAGTACTTGTCTTCAACCAAGGCTGTTGTCTTGTCCTTCCCAAAGTGACCAGCCAAACCACCACTATGAAATTCCCGGATAATATTTTCCCTCATGGAACTAGCTGGGATACAAAGTTGTTTCCCTTTAAAGAGGTAACCATCCTACATAAAGTATTCTCCTCTCATGTGATCCAAAAGATTAGTTCCTGGTTCTTTAATCTTCTCTATAATTTCCCAAAAATCATCATCAGCCTCATACAAAACTTTAATAGCATCAAAACCAATGACCTCTGATTCCATTGTAGTTATGAGTGTAACACGTCGACTTAGGGCATCAACAACCTGGTTCTGCTTTCCAGACTTATGCTTCAAAACAAAATTATACCCTTGCAAGAAAGACACCCATTTAGCATGCCTACTATTCAATTTATTTTGTGTGTTCACATACTTCAGGGCCAAGTGATCTGTAAACAATACAAATTCTTGTGGGACCAGATAATTCCTCCAATGCCTTAAGGCTTGAACAATAGCATAAAATTCTAAATCATAGGTAGAATAGTTCTTCCTTGCATCATTTAACTTTTCACTCAAAAAGGCAATTGGTTTACCTGTCTGGCTAAGAACAACACCTATCCCAACATGGGAAGCATCACACTCTACTTCAAATACTTTATCAAAATTTGGAAGTGCCAATATAGGAGCTTCAGTTACCTTTTTCTTCAAGAATTGGAAACTCTATTCAGCATCTGTTGTCCATGTGAATTCCCTTCCTTTCATACAATTTGTGATGGGTGCTACAATACTGTTAAAATTTTGAATGAACTTTCTATAGAAGGTTGCCAATCCGTGAAAAATCCTTACCCCTGTTATGCTAGATGGACTCGGCCATTCTAAGATTGCCTTGACCTTTTCTGGGTCCATCTGAACAACATCTTCACCAATGACAAAGCCCATAAAAATCAAACTATTTTGCATGAATCTCCACTTCTTTAAATTTGCACAGAGCTTCTCTTTCCTCAGTACACTCAGGATGGTCCTTAAGTGTTCTAGGCGGTCTCCTTTCTTTTTGCTATAAATTAGGATATCATCAAAATAAACTACAACAAACTTACCAATGTAGGGTCGTAAGATAGTATTCATCAATCTCATGAATGTACTTGGTGCATTAGAAAGCCCAAATGGCATAACCATCCATTCATACAAGCCATCCCTAGTCTTAAAAGCTGTCTTCCACTCATCTCCTTCATGAATTAGAGTCTGGTGGTATCCACTTCGTAGATCAATCTTGCTGAAGTATTTGGCCCCTGCTAATTCATCCATCATATCCTCTATACGAGGAATAGGAAACCAATACTTGATAGTAATCTTATTAATTGCTCTACTGTCAGTGCACATCCTCCATGTTCCATCCTTCTTTGGGGTCAACAATGCTGGCACAACAGATGGACTCAAGCTTTCTCTAACCAGGCCTTTCTCAACCGATTTTGTTACTTGTTTGTTGAGCTCTACATGTTGTGTTGGGTTCAGTTGATAAGTTGCTTGATTAGGAAGAGTTGCTCCAGGAATCAGATCAATATGGTGTTGTATATCCATTTTTGGTGGGAGACCATCAGGTAGCTCATTTGGAATAACATCAGCAAATTCTTCTAGTATCTTTACTGCATCATGTGGTATTATGTCTTCAAGTTCTTCTCCCCTTTTTACTACCAATGCATAGCAACAACCTATCACCTTCATTTCTTTGACAACATCCTTTGCAGACAACATGGTCTCATTCTTCCTTTCATCCTTAAGTGGCAAGAGAGTCACTTTAGAGCCATCCTTCCAGAAGGTAAATGTGTTTTTCTCTCCATCGTGGATGATCTTCCTATCATACTACCATGGCCTTCCCAACAAAACATGACAAGCATCCATAGGAATAACATCACACCATATCTCATCCTTATAGATTTTTCCTATAGTAAACCTAACCAAACATCTTTTATCAACAATCACCTTATTTCCTTTCTTAAACCATGCAATATGGTAAGGATGAGGATGTTGCTCACATTGCAGATTTAATTTCTCTACCATTTCCTTAGCTACCATATTATCACAACTACCCCCATCAATAATAACTTGGCATACCTTTTCGCCTGAGGTGCATCTAGTTCGGAAGATGTTGGTTCGAAGCCACGATTCATCAGAGCTCTTTGTAGGGACTTCTTCCTTCTCTGGAATGATCATTGATCTCCTCATCATGAGAGTTTCTCCCATGTTTGGTAGGACTTCTTGCTCTGTTCTTGCTTCTATGAATTCTGGCTGAACTAGGTTCACTCTAGGTTGTCCTCCTTGATTTCTTTTTGGTGTGTTATAATTGGAACATTCAAAGGCTCTATGTCCTTCTTCTCCACACCTAAAATAAGTGAAAGGCCTACTCTGAATTTCCTAGCCTCTTTCGCTTCCGTAACCTCATCCTCTTTGGAAACCCCTTCCTCTTTCTTGATTTGGAGGATCTTGCCTGGTGTCTATATTTTTTTTGAATCCTTGGAAAGGATCTCCCCGACCATTATTAGAACCTCCTCGAAATGGAGTTGAGGTACCCCTTCGAACACCTCTATTCCTCTAGATATATTGCCTATTCTTCTTTTCTTCAGCCTTAAGGGCTAATTGGTAGGCTTCT
This sequence comes from Chamaecyparis obtusa, assembly GCA_027943335.1. NCBI lineage: Eukaryota > Viridiplantae > Streptophyta > Pinopsida > Cupressales > Cupressaceae > Chamaecyparis > Chamaecyparis obtusa. Next base: position 1,410,396 of record BSBK01004189.1, on the reverse strand, counting down.
TCCATACTGTTGACACGATGCATAATCAACTCATCTTGGATGGAGAATTTTAGGCCATTCATATATCTAGCAGCCATCTGCTCATTATTTTCTTGATGCTCTATGCACATGGATAGCTTGTAGAATTCATTTGTATAGTCTTGCACTGAAGACAAGTTCTGTTTCAAATTCTGGAACCTGCGAAAGAGGGTTTGTGAATAATCCATGGGTATGAATTTTTCTTTGAGCTTTTTCTCCATCTTGCTCCATGTCTTAATCTTTTCCTTTCCTTTTCTGGTTCATTCCCTTTGGAGATGATCTCACCATATCATTGTATGTCCTTTTAGTTTTGTGCATGCGAACTTCATCTTCTTTTCTTCTGTCATAGGCTTCCATTCAAAAAAATTTCCCATCTCGTTTAGCCAGTCTATTAATTCTTCTGGCTTAAGACTACCAGCATAGTCTGAAACATCAACCTTGATTGATTCACTCCTTCCTTCCAAAGCTCAGAGAACTCTATCTTCATAGCTCATTTCTTCCAGCCTTTCTCCTATATATTCTTCATTTTGGTCAGTACGTCTTTGGTTTCCCTCTTCATCAGATTCATTCCCTCCTTGTATCCCTTGATTATCCATTGTTCACTGAGTCATTCAATCTGTCTCTGCATATCCAACATCAATCTTTGCATCGGTGTTACGCCTCCTCTTCCTCTTCCTCTTCCTCTCCCAGCCATCTTCTTGGTCTGATACCAAATGATGTAGCACAACACACTCTGTTAACAATAAAATCGATCACAAGACAAATTACACAGATTTGAGTACTTCAATATTTCTCATTCATTACTGACTGCCTCTACAATTCACTGCAAACTCTTAAGTAACCAAAAAACTAGAAAAAACAAGAAATCCAAAAATTACCCTTTTTGGCAATTTTTTCCCACAGGTGTTTTTTGCCATTTTTGGTAATTTTTGAAACAACACCTAAAAAGCTGAGATTTTCCCTAAACATGACCTCGACTAAGTTAGAATGAATTGGCAACTAATATCTGAGATTTGATAACATAAACTCGAATTTATTACAAAATAGAACTTTCTAAAAACTAGAGAAAAAACACTAAAAGTTGATTTCAGAGCCCGAGATGAAACTTTCAGCTCCTGAAAATGTGCTAAAACAAGCCCCAATCAATTTGAGATCCATTAGAAAAATAGAAGCCACCACCTGAGGCACACACCTGAAAAATCTTAGCAAAAACCTAGACCTGAGTCAAAAGTTATGACCTCTGAAAGTTTCTGTATGAGATTATGACCTATAGAGGGCCCTGCATCACAGGGTAAGATCATAAGAAGTGATCAACAATTTTAGCCTTAACCAACATACTTTATTTATTGTAGTAGTGAAGAATTTGTGGGTGTCATTCCCACCGTAGTTTTTACCTTCTAACAAGGGTTTCTGTGTAACCAAAATATCTGAGTCATGAGTACTTACTTTCATGTATGATTTATTGTTTTGTTTACATGCACTTTACATTTCCAAGTTATATGAATGTATGTTACAAATAATGAAATTAGTCAGTTAATTAAGGATCTACTATTCCAAAGTGTTTAAGTTAAAAGTTTGTGAGGGTACTGATTCACCCCTTCCCTCTCAATACTTTATCTTTACAATTCTAACATGATAGTGTAGAGATTTGCCTAGGACTCTTATTGGATTGTCAAAAATTTGTAAAATATCATAGATTCACAAGTATATTATGCAACAAAACTAGATACAAAAAGTCAAAAGTGTTGATATTTAGAATAGTTATTTGAAATAACATAGTTGTATACTTGGTTCCTCATTCAACTTGGGTCTTCCCAAAAATATAAGAGAATCTAAACAAGCATACTAAAGTTTAAAAACATAGTTTATAGATCCATTATATTTTCACAAAAAATAATATAATCTAACATAACCAAATGCAAACATTTCAAGCCATTAAAACCAGGTTTAACCTACCTTAATGGTCTCATCATCATCTGTAGAGGCAATTTTTGTATCTGTCAAATTGATTAGACGATTGATGGCAGCCCTTTACAAGCAATAAAAAAAAGCCATTTTAAAAAATGCCAATTAATATTAAACATGAAAGAGTGAATTATACATCCGCATAATCACATTTCTTATTGACATTGCTTGTTTCAACATACAAGTTTTAGAATAAGAAACTTGAACAATCCAAGAAAAATATTAAAAAACTCTATAGAAGAAATTTTTAAACCTTTTATTTACAAGGATGATAAATATTCCAAACTACAAAGTAGACATAGAGCTCTACCAAATTACTATATGTGTCCATAATGCAAGAGTATAGGATGAATTAATAAAGAAAAAGATAAATCACCTTTCTAGTCTAAAATTGGACATCATAAAATGAAATGATATGAAAGAAAAAAAAATAGTAACATACATGAAAGAATGTTTATATTCTAAGTCTTTAAAAATATCTAAAGGAAAAAAAACCTTTACAAAAATATGGTAATCTAGAAAAGATATAGAGTATGCCTATGATTAAAAACTATTACAATATTGGTTTCTGGAATCCAAATGTATACTCCAAAATGAAGCACATTTACTCAAGATTCAAACATACAGTTCAAAAATGGTGGTTGTGAGGTTACCATTCAGACCCATCCTATACCATAGGAAAAATCATATTGAAAATGAGATATAAAAGAAGCAAGATGTTGATTCTAGGGAAGAGTAACAACAAACTCATTATCCAAAAGAGTATAATTTGAAGATAACCATACACATAGATTATAGCCTCAAGAAAGGACTATTAATAGTTGGACAAGATAGTTGTGCATAAACAAGATAATTCACCCCATGAAAGTGGTACTGCCTCTACTATAATTTGTCAATATGGAGCTAGGAAAATAGTTACAACAATGCGCATACTGACCCAAAATGCTAGCACTTGTAAGGTTAATTCATTTTTTAGTTTGCATTTGCATAAGCAATACAAACAATTGTAAGTTGAGGTTGTATGCAACATTATAGCACTCAACTAGCCATATGAAAGTATGCACATTGAATTCTAGGCAGTTTGCCCATGACAAGGCCAACTGATAATTATTTGTGTGAACGTGTTGTGGTAAAGCACATTAGTGAGATATGCATATCAACATGATGTCATGATAGATCACATTGTACATCAAGAAGCTACCTAAAAGTTCTTCACATTTGGATGGGAGCACTTTGGGTACTTAAATCTATAGATTTTAATCAAGAAAAAAGATTATTGGGCTAGTTATGGATCCCTCTTTGGGAAAGGTAAACACTAATTTTAAGTGCTCCATTGCATTTTACGTTGTTAAAATCCATGGGATGGGTTCTTTGGAAACATTTTCATCAATTGGGAGAATATTGAATAGAGGAAAGATGGTTACCACACTCCAAAGAGAGAAAGGTAAATTAAAACACCGGTATGACTCACTATGGATTGGGAAATACAGTTTGCCCCTTGATATTTTATGCCCAAGAGAAATTTTGACACATAAAAACTTATGCATTATGCTATCCTTTGTTTCTATGCATCTTATTCTATTATCATGTTGCATATATGTTTGGTAGTTGAGAATCCATTTTGTTAAGTTTAGTAGTATGTTAATGAATTTCAATCATGTTGTAATGTTCTCTAATTGGAGTATACCATATTTTTGGAAGTTACAATTCAAAAATATATTTTTGAAACTTTTTTGGTTCTTTGATCAAAATTGGTAAAAAGTTGTAGATGTGATTTTGAGCTGACAATACCATAATTACTATTTTCCATCTCTTTTATGATGGTACCATTGCAATATATTTGGGAAATCTATTTCAAAAAAGCTATTGGTTTGGCTCAGGCAACTTATTATTGCTATCATCTATATATGTAAGGGTGATATTGTGACCTTTTTCACAGTATCACCTCATTGCAAATAGGGGACCCTCCTTTTTCACTTTGGCTATAGTAGTTATCTCAAGTAGCCTTGGTGCCAATTTTAAGGTCTTCAAGTCCATAGGCTATGTTTGAGAAAGCAATAGTTATGGGTCTCTTTCCCATTTAGGAGTCAAGGCACTGTGGTAGGGTTGAACCAAGGCAACCAACACTTAGATCCTCCATGGTGAACCTCAGTAAAAGACTAACACAAAACTTGATGAAGGTTTAAGTTTTTACATTTGAAAAGAGGTGAAGTGTGGTACAATTAAGAATGAAATTTCATGAGAACCTTAGTGTAATCAATGGAAATATAAACAAAAAATAAATAAGCTTGATTTGAAAGTAAATACACCAAATTGGAAACCTCAAGTTTTGGAGTGCAAGTGAAAGAATTGAGAAAACAAGTTACTAATGATGATCAAAGTAAAAATCTAGAGGTCTTGGTGTATATAAGTCTAAGTGTTAAAGATTAAAGGATTAAAAAAATTTAGACCCTTGGTTGAACCCAAGAGTAGGTCATATTTTGACATCTCTTAGGGCTCAAGACTAGGTTAGATTCTAACTTTTTGTGGGGCTGTATACCTTGGTCAAGATTCAATCCCTCCTTTCACTTTGAAAGACAAAAATTTTCATTTGATCCTTGAGTAAAATGATGGGATTTGATAAAGATTTGATACGAAGTTGAAGGTTGTGATCAAGAAGTGATGAAAAATGTGAAAATAAAGCAATCAATTAGCTAAAGGTGAGAGTTGAAACAAGAAAGGTATCTTGTTTCTGATGGAGTTACATAAATAAATCAATTTACCGATGACAAGTGTGTTGAAGAATAAATTATTTAGAAACATGAAATTTTGATTCAACACTTAGTAAATTTTTGAGAGACTAGCTTGGACATGCCCAAGAGAAAGTTGGATTCCAATAGAGAGGTCTCTATACCCAACCATCATCCTATTCGCTCAAACATTAAGATTGAAATCAGAGCATGAGGAGGTGAAGTTATGGTGAAACCTATAATTTATAGGGTATTTTGGTTTGAAAATGGAAATTATCAAAAGGTTGATGAAGAACTTCCAAGTTTGATAAAGAGAAGATTACAAAACCAAGTGCACTTTGAAATTGAAATCATAAGGATTAATAAAAATATGATCGAAAGTAAAATTGGAAAAGCATGAAGTTGAAGAGTTGAAGTGAAAATGAAAGAAGAGGATAAAGCTCAACTTGGACTTGAGCATAAGGGAAGTTTAGAATCTAACCTTCCTTGGGGCTCAATGAGCCCAAGGGAGGTTAGAATTCCAACCTTAGGGCTCCATCATGAGTCAAGACTGAGTACCTTCCATTACCTTTGACAACTTTCCCTTCAATTTCTAATTGTGAAATGAATTAAAGGGGGTTAAACAAGAGGTAAATAAGTCAAAATTAAATCATAATTGAAAGGAAATCATGTTTGAAATTAATAATTATGCTTGGTTGTTGTTAAGAGTGTTGCAAGTAAAGTATCATTTGTCTATGTATATTTTCAATTTATTGTGATGAAATTTTGTTAATCCGTTGTCTCAGTTTAATTAACGACATACTTTAAATCAGTGACATACAATTTATCTTGTAAGTTATCTTTGTTTTTAATATATTAAATTTATGATAATCAATTTTGGTAATCTTGATGTAGGAGCATCTTGGGTAGTTGGTAATCTTGCATTAACAAAAAAAAGATATTCTTGTATTTTATTCCAGTTTGAGTGATTGAGATGGCTTTTGATCCTGTGTTGGAGCTGGTGTGTGTGATCATACTCTGATTTTTAGGACCTATATGGGAACAATTTCGTATGATTACATCTCTTTTGGTTTAGAGCTATTCGAGTTTGGATTCATTTAGTGGTTGTGGGTAACATATTCATTTCTTATCTAGATCAATTTAAGAGATTTACCATGTGGTTGGTGATCATTGGATTTTAATGTGTCTGGTCATGGGTCATGATTGTTGGGATATATATGGACCTTTATCTTTGATCACACATCCTTATGTTTTTATTGTGGTGACTAGTGTTTTACATTTTGGGTCCGATCCTATACTAGTTTCTTGTTCTAATAGTCAGAGTGGTGATATCTGGCTTGAGGTGATGGTTCATAGTTTGTGGTTTCTGATGGCACATATTTTGATGTTCTTGTGTTCATGTCTAACTTCCTTGTTTATTCACACATCATGATATACTCATTTGTGGATGTTCTTATGCATTTGGGTCCTGACATGTATATTTTTAAACCATTTTATTTATCTTGGGATTGATGATCTGATAAGGTGACCTATGGCTGGTGATCTTGTATATAAGCTAGGTAGTAGTTCTTGTTTAAGGGAATGCTAGGTAGCAGAGAAATGAGAGAGGATAACTATGAGGTTTAAAACATTAGAATTAGGATCTGAGACTGGTTTCTTTGTATATGGATGTAACTAGAAAGGCCTTACAACCTGAAATGTTTGAAGCCAACTTGACATAATTTGATGTTACTTGATAATAAATTTGTTGTTATCTAGTGATATCTTTGTTGTTCTTTTATATTTTCCATTGTGTTGACTCTTTCTACAAGATTGGATATCTCCTTTGGAGACTTCTTTGGTCTTGACTGCATTAAGTAGTACAAGAGCTGGTTTGATCTTGCATTGACATAAATATTGGTGTCTAAACTTGTGAAGCTTTTGGGGTGTTGTTTGTGAGGTGGAAGAGTGTAGATCTAACTTGCATTAGTGTTAAGGGCTTGCACAAGGTGGTTAGAAGGGATTTTCTACTTGAAGGTTGAGTTGTTGTGATGATATGAGTAAGTTGTGGATCTTGGTGTGATATATGTTTGTTCCTGAGCTTGCAAATCTGTGAAGGGCTTATTCTAGGGTAGTATAGAGTGGATCTAACCTATGCTTTCTATGTATTTGTGTGAGATGGCTCAGAGAGGAATTATTGTTGATGATGGTTATAAAACTTGAAATAAGTTGTGGTCTTTGATGTATCCTATTGGTGGATAGATTTATGATTTGAGGCATATTGCAAAGGTTGTCAATAGATCACCGATGGAGAGGAAATTGAAGCCTTGCAATCTGATCACTGAAGTGAGGCAGTTGAACCTTAGGAGAGAGGAGATACTGATGAAGAGGACTAATCATGTGATGGAGAAGAGAAAGAGGAAGATGACCTTTGTCATTGGGTGGATTCTTCAAATTATAAGGTTGGAGAAATTTAGAGAGAGGAAGAGAGAAGAGGTAAGATTTGATATGATAGAGTTGAAGAGACAAGTGGAGGAAATAGAAATGGAGTTGTAGATAATATTTTCTTGTCAGAAAGAGGATTCTTTGGAGTATTTTGCTGAACTTAAGTTTTATGAAGGCATAGGAGATGCTTCTGATGTGAATGTTGTATAGGAAAGAAGTCTTGGTGAAGGCTTGGAGGATCTCACTAGATTAGAGGAGGATCTTGTTGAGAAAAGTACATCGGTGAGTGTTCTTGCTTGTGAGATGTTTGTGGATAAAGAAGGGGTTATTGATGAGATGTTCCTTAGTTAGTTGATTGGATCTGATGAACAAGTTGGTGAGTTCCTTACTATTTTGGATGTTTCTAATTATGAGGTTCCTTTGGGTGAACTTATTAAGGTTGTATTTGATACTTTGGTTGTTGATGATATTGTTGTTGAGTAGTATGACAGTGCTTTGGATGAGTTTTTTGTGAGTGAAGGGTTATAGGATAAAGTTTTTTCATTTGATGCTAACTTATTATAGAGATTACTTTGTGGATGTGGAGGTAAGGGTTTGAGTTACCTTGTTGATGCCAATGTGATTGGTTGTAGAGATGAGATTGTTTTTGTAGAGCATAGTTCCTTTGGAAGGGATTGGTGCTTGGACTTGAGGTTGCATATTTTGAAAGTGAAGATAAAGATTGGGTAAGTAGAGTTGATGTTGTTTACTCAGGATGTTTGGATGATGGATAGAGCTGGCAGAATTCTTGAGTTCATTTTTGTTGATGATCTAATGCCTGAGAGTAATTAGATGTGTGTTGAAGATAGAATTGAGTTGCAAAAGATTTGTACAGAGTTTTAAAAGGAGAGTGCAGATTTGATGCATTACTTTGTTGATGTTCAATTTGGCCTTGATAGTGATTTTTCTAGCTAGTGTGTTGCAGTGCAAAGGGTTTGAAAATCTAGTTGGTGGAGTCAAAGAGTTGGTATTTATAGATTGACCTTGATAACATTGATGTTTAGGAAGCTGAAGGTCAAGATTAAGTTTTTTGATCAGATTTTCTTCATGTTGTGGATTCTTCTTAAAGAATCAAAATGAGAGGATCACTTTCTTCTTACCTTGGATAGTTGGAAAACTTGCATCAACCAAAAAATAAATAAATTTTATTTTGTTCTTATTTTCCAATTTGAGTGACCGAGTTGGCTTTTGACCTTGTGTTGGAGTTGGCATGTTCAATCATACTGTGATGTTTAGGAACTATTTGGAAATAGTTTCCTATGATCACATCTCTTTTGGTTCAGAACTATTTGATTTTGGATTCATTTAGTGGTTGTGGGTAACATATCCATTTCCTATAAGGACTGACTTAAGAGATTTACCATGTGATTGGTGATCATTGGATTTTAATGTGTGTGGTCGTGGGTCATAATTTTTGTTGATGATCTAATGCCTGAGAGTAATCAGATGTGTGAGGTTGCATATTTTGAAAGTGAAGATAAAGATTGGGTAAGTAGAGTTGATGTTGTTTACTCAGGATGTTTGGATGATGGATAGAACTAGCAGAATTCTTGAGTTCATTTTTGTTGATGATCTAATGCTTGAGAGTAATCAGATGTGTGTTGAAGATAGAATTGAGTTGCAAAAGATTTGTACAGATTTTTAAAAGGAGAGTGCAGATTTGATGCATTACTTTGTTGATGTTCAATTTGGCCTTGATAGTGATTTTTCTAGCTAGTGTGTTGTAGTGCAAAGGGTTTGAAAATCTAGTTGGTGGAGTCAAAGAGTTGGTATTTATAGATTGACCTTGATAGCATTGATGTTTGGGAAGCTGAAGGTCAAGATTAAGTTTTTTGATCAGATTTTCTTCATGTTGTGGATTCTTCTTAAAGAATCAAAATGAGAGGATCACTTTCTTCTTACCTTGGGTAGTTGGAAAACTTGCATCAACCAAAAAAAATATATATTTTATTTTGTTCTTATTTTCCAATTTGAGTGATCGAGTTGGCTTTTGATCATGTTGGAGTTGGCATGTTCGATCATACTGTGATGTTTAGGACCTATTTGGAAATAGTTTCCTATGATCACATCTCTTTTGGTTCAAAACTATTTGATTTTGGATTCATTTAGTGGTTGTGGGTAACATATCCATTTCCTATAAGGACTGACTTAAGAGATTTACCATGTGATTGGTGATCATTGGATTTTAATGTGTGTGGTTGTGGGTCATAATTTTTGGGACACGTATGGACCATTATCTTTCGTTGCACATCCTTATGTTCTTATTGTGGTGATTGATGTTTTAAATTTTGAGTCCAATCCTATATTGGTTTCATGTTCTAACAATCATAGTGGTGAGATCCATCTTGCGGTGATGGTTTAGGGTTTGTAATATCTCGTGGAACATATTTTGATGTTCTTGTGTTCATGGATGACTTCCTTGTTGATTTACATGTCATGATATACTCATTTTTGGATGTTCTTATGGATTTTTTTCCTGACCTATATATTTGTAAACTATTTTCTTTATCTTGGGATTGATGATGGGATAAGTCGACTTGTGGCTGGTGATCTTGTACTTAAGCTAGGTAGTAGTTCCTGTTTAAGGGAGTGCTAGGTAGAAAAGAGATGAGAGAGGATATATCTAAGGTTTGATAGATCATAATTAGGATATGAGACTAGTTTTTTTATTTATGGCCATAATCGGGAAGGCCTTACAACCTAACATGTTTGAAGCTAATTTGATGTTACCTAATAATAAAGTTGTTTTTATTCAGTGATATCTTTTTTGTTCTTTTATGTTTTCAATCGTGTTGACTCTTTCTGCAAGATTGGACATCTCCTTTAGAGACTTCTCTGGTCTTGACTGCATCAAATCTCATTATCTCTATTTAATTAGTGACATACTTTAAGTTGACTCTAATATATCACTTGTAGATGCTAGGCATTAGTGTGATCAATTTCATTCAATGGGAAAGTAGTTGTTACACCAGGGATCCAATAGTTTGGAAGTAAAATTCATTCCTACAAACTTTTAGGTGGTTTCAATCTTACGATTTATCTTACATCATGTTGATCTACACTTTTCTTATGGTAGACAACACCACTACAAAATTCTAAATGGAAAATTAAGAGCCCTATAATATCCTAGTGGCAGTGCAGAACCCTTAAAGACACAAGATACTCAATGTCCTCCAAAATTAAAATTTCTTATTGGTGGGGAATTCTTGAATTCTCAAACACAATAATGAATTGACATTATCAATTCATCTATCTTTGGAGTGTCATTGATAACTACTTTTGAATTTCAAGTTGTAGCGAATACTGCAAAATAAGTTTTTCTTGCTTGGAAGAACACCCTTGTTAATTTGCACTGACACATCATGTTTAAGATCCAAGAGATCATCCAAAGGGATATGGAAAATTTGGCAATATGTGTAACTATAAAACAGGGGAAAACTCTGGGTAATGCTCATGGTAATTTTTCCATGGATTAGATGTTTCCTCTAGGAGTGACATGTGGTAGTATATTTCTCTTGAAACCTTCATAGAAAGATCTTGATTGATATTTTAGTTCTTAATTTGATGCTATGACCTTAGTAGAAACAATATTGATGCAACATAGTTATATGTTGAGTGAACCACTAGTAACTAATGCGTAAAATCTCAATGAAAGTAATGGAAGAAAAACCAAGATACAAGAAAATCGAATGTCCATATTTTTTGAATCTATGAAATATCACAAACATATTGGTGGCATTTTCATTAGTGGAAGTTATTTATATTTTATTAACATATCTATTTGGAACATTATAGTTCTTGAAAACTATGTAAGATTGTAAAAGAAAGAAATCTATAGCCATCAACATATCATAAATGTGTAGAAAGCTATTGGAGCAAGAAATTTAAGAAAATGAAGAAAATTGTAACCCTCTTACTGTATCAAATGAATAAGCATAAATTTTAACTTGGAGTATCTTGGAGAATAACTGTTAAAATGATAAAGAACAAAATATGGAATTGCAAGAAATTGTTTAATCCAAGAGCTAGGAGTAAGGAAAATTACCATGAATTAGCACAAAAACTAGGAGCATACACCAAAAAATAAGCAAGGAGGAGACAAGATTTTGAAGGGGAAAATCATAAAAAAACCCCTGTGAAATTAATGAAAGTGGCAACAAATGCCTAAGAATGAGAGAGAGAGAGTGAGAGCAATGCTCATACAATAATTGAGAAGAGGAAGAAATCTCATATGAGATAATGAGAAAAAGAAGGAGAGCCATCTCTTTTAATAGAGATGTGAGAGAGGAGTTACATTGTAACTCCCATATTTGAGTGTGCCACATTTCACTAGTGTGTGAGACAAGTGTAGGATTCCTCATAAGGAGGCATATCTATTTTCCTTAATAAAGGAAATTACAAATATGACATGTACTCCCACTTGGACTAGAGGACATATTACATTAGGATACCTTGGTTTATCCTATTAAATACATAAATAACCAAAGAAAGATTAAATTCTAACACCCCCCTTTAATCTTTACTTGGGGTAATTACAAAAATCTACAACTGGATTATCCTTCTTGTAGTAGAGGAGGAAAGCTTGATTTTCTTCACTTTGAGTTGATATAAGGTGATGGTGCAATGATAAATGCTAGGATCTTGAAATAAGATTCTTTTGCTTGTCGTAATGCAAGAGTGTAGGGGTTTGTGGATATAGGCCCAAATCTTGAAGTAAACTTGGAGATTGTTCGTTGTTACTTGTCCAAGAAAGATCACCTGAATCTACAAAAAAACAAGAACCATGAGGGGATCTCCCATAATTGGGATTTCCTCCTAAAAACAAATCAGTAAAATATGAATGTGAATCATTAAATGTTATGTCATCATAAAGAGGTTTTGTAAACCAAATAGATTTATGACTAGATGCATAAGCACAATAACCAACAATAATATCATCAAGAAGTTTAGAGTTTAGAGAAGGAGGTTGGTCCTCCATGAGAACTATTTGAGTGTCATGAAATTCATGATCTACTTTGGAGCATATAGGAACATAATCAATATTTAAGCCTGCGAAAAGGCAAAAAACACTAGTAGAGTGCCCATCATTGGGATCACCTAGTGCTGAATTAGTAACACTTTGAAAAAAATCATATTGCGAATCATGAGGAAAAAAATTAGGAATGCAAACTTTAGTTGCATAAGGCAAATCTGTAGTGTATTCATCATAATATGAAGCATCAATAGGAGAGTTAATATAAGCATCATTATCATTAACCTCCACAACAGTCATAGGATTAGTACTATTAGCATGAATTTCATCTTGAGTAATAAACATATCTTGCAAAGTAGCATTAAGAAAAGTAGATATAATTTCTTCTTCTTGGTCAAACATATCAAGATGAGAGCAAGGAGGAGTAAACAGATTATTTCCATTATTAGTATCATCACTGCTAGGAGGAACAAAATCATTAAGAGTATCATTACTATTGTCATGGTCATCATGATCCTTTTGAAGAGAATCAATATTATCCTTAATGTTAGGAGCAAAAATAGAAATATGGTTATCTTTCAAAACAGGAACAACATGGAGTTTACCATTGGGAACAAGTGTTGTGTAAGTTTGAAATGTGTTCTCTAAGACATGCCACATCTGATGTGCTGTAGTACAATCTGAGATAAGATGGTATAAATCTAGATGTAATGAGAGTCTGATTAGAGCAAATGCTTCCTCATCTTTCAACTGCCAGGAATCCTGGTCAGCCTGAAGAGTGGTGGATGTCAGTTTCAAATTTGGTGAAGACACAATATCCAAAAGGTGTCAAGATTTTAGAAAATCAGACATGTGTGGCCTCCAAACAATATAATTGGAACTAGTGAGTTTAAATTTCGGCATTAGAGTAGACATGTTGAAAGTAGCAAGATAATGATAACAAAATTAAAGTCTTAAAATGATTAATTGCACAAGAGGATGACAAAATTAGAAATAATGAAGGCCTAATGAATGTAGAAGCACAATTTATCTTAATGTTAATAATACTATGAATAACTTAAATATAAATATAAATATGATTGAAATAAGTAAAAAGGATTAAATGCTATTTAAGTGTTGAATGTAAACATAAAGAAATGATAAAACAATTAATAATATGAAGATTTAAATAGAAAAACACAACCTTTAAATGAGAGAAAAGAAAGATTAAAAAGTTATTAAATGTCCAATCCAAATGAACAATAATGAAGAAACAAAATTAGATAGAGAAATTAGAGCGAGGAACAAAGAAAAAAAAATGATTAGAGAAAATAAAGTGAGGATAAAAAATTAAACTATTACATGTAAATTTAAATTATTGAAACACAAGATTTAAATTTAATAATAAAACTTAATAATTTATTAATAACACCTATTAATAATGAATTAATAAACTTAACAATTTATTAATGAATTAACAATATAATAATAAAAACTTGAATAATTATAATAAGTGAATTAAATTTTAAACTAAGAATTGACTTTTGAACTTTAATACGGATTTGAACAAATTTTAAATGAGATTTAACGCAGTCAAAGATGGAATAATAAAAATAAAATCCTGCAGAGATAAATGTTAATTTGCAACAAGGAATAAGTCTGCAACCAGCAGAGAAAAATTAGAAAATAATCGTTTGGCAGGAGAAATGATAACAGATTCAGAAAGGCAGACTACAAGAAGATAAAACTTGAAATCTTTGAAGGAATAAGAATTTAATAATAAAATCTACCCAGGCAAAACAAAATTAAATATGAATAACACAGATTTGTACATAAAATGGAATCTCAGAACTAAAGAATAAGCTAAAATAAGAGCTTGCAAAGAAATGGTTAATTAATGATAATAAGAAATAAGTTCTGCCAAAAAATAGAAAAAAAAAAGAATAGCACAGATGTTGCAGAAAAAATGATTTTCTATACACTAAATATGAAAAAATTTAAAACAATTTTCCTATCACAGTAACCTGCAGCCAAGAACAATTTAACTTTGGAAAAGAATACAATTTGAAATATAAATTTTAAATCATATGATTCTGCGTTTAAGGCCAGTTATATGCAATGGCAAAGAATCAATTTTATTTTTGATCTCAGTAAACTTTAAGCTCAATTTTGCAAAAAATTGCACTAATAAATTCCTGGCAAAGGTTAATATTAATTTAATACAGCAGACCAGTTTATGAGTTTGCTTATAATCTGAAATATAATACAGTAGACCAGAATATTAATTTTAAAAACATGTTAGTAAATGTATCATGAAGTATAATAAGATGACTTTTGAATAGAAACAATATTAAGTTTAACCAGAGAGAAATGGATATACAAAAGGCTGCACAGATAATGAGACTTTTGAACAGTCTAAGAGAGACCGATTTCACAACACCACAGATATTCGAGTTCCTCTTTTATAAAAAATAGCAAAGATGAGTGAACAATCTATATATTGTAATGAGATAAACAACAAGTTTATTAATGTAGAAACCCCTTTTTAATGTAGAAATGTTTAAGCAGAGAAGAAACCGTTTTTAGTGAAAAAAATGATTAGAGATAAAAATCCAGCACTATATGAATTTATATAAAAAAATGTTTAAAAAGAAATCCCGTTTCTCTCAAATGAGGGAAAAATTTGAGAAACTGCTCATGTGTTAGCTAAATTAGAGGGTTCTGCACAAAACCCAGATCATAGATTTTCTAGATTCGCTCTTATCTATCCATAAAAATGAATGCAAAATAATTGGATAAAAAAAGACAAACCTGCAAGAAACGTTAAGAACAGATTTAAAGAAAATTTGAAAAGAAAACTAAATAAACTTAGATCTGGCAGCAAGCCATCCAAATCTAAGATCTTAGGAAAAAAAGACTAAAATGCAAGAATTTTTTTAAAAAAAACATGCAAATAAAGTTAGATTAAAGATATTCAATGAAAATATTAAACATATTAGAGCTCAGATTTGAAAAAAAATGAAGAACAGAGCCAAGATTGAAATGTCTCCAAACCTGCACAAAATAAATCAATAATGTATCCAATAGATAAACCGGGTTTGGTGGTAAACCAGCCAAACCCCAAAAAAATTTAATTTTTTCTCTTAATCAGATTAGTCAAAATAAAATATATACTAGCAATAAACTCTCTCAAGAGTCTCCGATATTGGAGTGCTCCAAGATATGGTAGCTCCTTCACCTGTACACTCAATAATGGATTAAACCAACTTGCTCTGATACCATGTTAAAATGATAAAGAACAAAATATGGAATTGCAAGAAATTGTTTAATCCAAGAGCTAGGAGTAAGGAAAATTACCATGAATTAGCACAAGAACTAGGAGCATACACCAAAAAATAAGCGAGGAGACAAGATTTTGAAGGGGAAAAACATAAAAAAACCCTTGTGAAATTAATGAAAGTGACAACAAATGCCTAAGAATGAGAGAGAGAAAGTGAGAGCAATGCTCATACAATAATTGAGAAGAGGAATAAATCTCATATGAGATAATGAGAAAAAGGAGAGCCATCTCTTTTAATAGAGATGTGAGAGAGGAGTTACATTGTAACTCCCATATCTGAGTGTGCCATATTTCACTAGTGTGTGAGACAAGTGTAGGATTCCTCATAAGGAGGAATATCTATTTTCCTTAATAAAGGAAATTACAAATATGACATGTCCTCCCACTTGGACTAGAGGATAGATTACATTAGGATACCTTGGTTTATCCTATTAAATACATAAATAACCAAGGAAAGATTAAATTCTAACAATAACCCCAATGAAAATTTATTTTTATTTAATATCTCCACTCATATTCTTATAAAATTTTGCTTATTGGAAAACGTACCATTGGAAAACATTGTTAAGAAACAACTTGGCATTCAAGGGTCTATGGTGTAGTAATGTGGGAAGTAACAAATCCCCCTACCACAATACATCAAACCCGAGCTCTAAAGGACAAATGCCTCAGATATGTACTTGGTATACTCCAGTATGACCCATGTTTTGAAATAATAAGAATGTAAACCAAGATTATCCAGCAAAATATTAATGTAGCCCATTATTATAGATTTTACCAACAAAGATGAAATTCCTAAATGGCATGAAAAAGATAGACAATTAGATTTCTCCTTGTAACTTAATCCCCCACCAATTTAGTTCAAATTTTGCACAAAAAGCACATAATGAAAGGAATATAGAATTTCTCGCTAAGTACCTTCAAATTTACATCCTACACAACTTGCAAATTCTTTTGGGTGATGCAATACTTAGGTGAGTCAATTACTGCAACATTACCCTTGGCAATACATACTATAGAATTTGCAAGATTCTCCCTCATAATGAAAAACATGGAATATTCCTATAATAACCTGCTATTTCCTTACATTCACGAGCGTTCTCAAATTTTCCTTTTCTCCTTTGGTTTTGGCGAAGTAGGGAAATTCTTGAAAAAACTCAAATGTGACTCATTGTGATTTTATTTTATTTATTTATTTTCACCTCCTTCCAAAACACAAGATTCCATGAGATTTTACCAAGAGATACAATTTTTTTTTAAAAATGAGGGCTTTTTTAATGAAAAGTTGAAGGCATGCTTTAAGACATGGAACTCATTTTTAGAACACTAGATCTTTATGATGGATATAAGACTTGGCTATAAGGTTATTTTGACCTACAAAGAAAACTAGGTAATTTATGAATACTTTTAAACACTTCACCCCCTACAAATACGAACATGCACCTCCATAATGCTTGTAAAACACTTAGATGAATTTCACAACCCTTTGAAGGGTACCCACGATACATACATAGTTATTTTACGCTTTAAAGAAAAAAATAGGTAACATGTTTAAGGGTTAAATTTTTAACGCATGCAAATAAAATCTGATTTTTTTGAAGATCTAATATTATATGCAAGTCAAATTTATTTTTAGGCATGAGATGAGAAACTATTTCAAAATAGTAAGCCATGAGTGAATTTTTTTTTGGTGGAAACTATTCTTTGCAATTCTATAACTAAAATTTGTTTATGAATCGATTTTGAAATTACCTTAAAGCCAAATGGGTCACTTAGATAGGAGTCCCAATAGGGGGGCTTAAGCTCTATGGATTGTGATCAAATTCAAAAGAAAAAAGAATAGAGGAGTGAAAGTCATTTATTTAGTCATCTGGATAATTATTTAGTTGTGATTTGGTCATATGACCAAATTAGTCATTTATTTAGTCATTTATACTTTTGAATTGCAAAAAATAGTAGAATTTAGTCATTTTTAGTCACATGACTAAAATATTTAGTCATGTAGTCATACTCAAACCAACTCATTGAGTAATATCCTGAATTGCACCATCTGCCTCTGAAGTAGCAACCTCCTGAATCCCTGGGGAGGAGGACCATTTTACTATGGGGTTTTTAGGGATTTATCCAATTTTCTCACCAGGGTGGGAGGAACATCTATCTTCATTTATTTCACCTTTGGGGTAGAGAGAATTTAGCCATCCTCTAACACACAAGTATCCTTAAATTGTTGTACTTTTGTGCCCGACCCTACATTTTCAGCACAATCCACAATCTTACATTTATTTTCATCTGAGGAGTTCATTAGTTTCATTAAATCTTCTATAAAAGGATAATCCCCACTTCTAGAGGGTTCTCCCTCAAGGCTTTCAATGAGAGTAGTAGGGAATTTCTCCTTCAAATTGGGATTCTTGATCAAAGGTACCTTACAATAAGCTATAACATGAACTAGTTTGGAACACTTTTGATAATAAACCATAAAATTATCATAAATAATAGCTTGAGTCCATTTTCCAACTATAGATTTTATAGTAATGAAATAAGGGAGAGTACTATTAATTACTACATTCTCACAAAATCTAGTAAAAACTAACTTGAATTTGGCTTGAGTGACTACATTAGAAGTAACATACTTCCCAAACATATCCTCAATCCATTTGAATATTTTATCATCCCTGAACTCCAATGACAGTCCAAGGAGCCTAACCCAAATAGGAGTTGTCCAGAGGAGATCCCGCATAGGATCAAATACTAGCTCCCATCTACATAGAGCCAAATTGTACTTTCCACAAGTCCATGAGCCTCCAATAATATTAACCATGTCCTCCTCTTAAGTGAACCTAAATAGGAAGAGGTCACCCAACATTGCATTGTTCACCATGATGCAAAGTGGGTAGGTGATACTGAATTCCTATCCCTGCACTCCATGAGATTCCTAAAAACCCAATCTTGTATTTCTATAGTTTGATCTATCAACCTAGGGTTGTCTTGATTCCATGTATGTACTCTACCTTATCACTTTTTCATTTGTGGGACAAGATCCACAAGGCTCTTGTCTAGGGATGCTCCAATTTGTCTTGGACACCTTCCTTCATACACCAATGGCTCCATCTTCTTACGAATGGATCAAAGAGCCTTTTCAAGTCATATCAAATACATTTCAACATAATTTAGTGGGTTCTATGAGGGTTTGTGATCATTTGATCATAATTATAAAAAAAAATGCCTAATTGTCAATTAGGTTGCCCTAATGAGAATATGGGGCCTAACTATGAAACATTCCAAAGGAACTAGAAAAAAAAATTGATATTTGAATACCCTTTTGGATCACCTACAGGACTCCAAATAATTAGCTCCTAAATCCTTCATTCAAGGTCTTAACCAACCACTAGGTCTCATAGGCCTAATTAGGGAACTTTATAAAGGAACTAATCCTTACAAGAAAAAACTCATAAATCTAATGACTCAGATACCTTCGAGACCCTACATAGACATTCTTTACATCACTAGTTTCATTAGATCCACCCCTTTGATTCTATTGCTCCACAATTTGTCTCTCAATCCTTGTTGGTCACATACAAATGCCCGACTAGTGCTCAAATGTTTGACCTTGTGCAAAAAATTTCCAAAATATATCCCCTAGGAACTTAGTGTACATATCCTCTCCTTGCATTCCCTAAGTGACCGTTACATTCCCAAAAAGTTTAGGAAACACTAATAGGATGAGGGTTTCAGACCACTCTGATAAAAGATGAAAGAAACCCCTTAAAACCAACACCAAAAAAAACCCAACCACTACATAGATATTCTTAATACATTCCTATATCAATTCCAACACCCAGTTTCAAAATCAAATCAAGTCTTCAATCACAATGCATAGAAAGTAGAGAAATTTCAGGAAAAGTCTAAACACATTTTATTATTTCAACATCCAAATTACATCCCCATCCTTCCCAATGATGGAATCCATCCTAAAATAGGTTTCACCAACCTATTTCAACTATTTTCAAATGTTGTGACTGTTGGGATCTAGTTTGGCACCTAACTAAGGAAATTGATAATTTGTTGCAAAAGTTGCAAAGCAACTTTTACAATATTTTTTTCATCTTTTTGCAATTTTTGCACAAAACTTTCTAATAGACCTTTAATCACCTAAAACTTGATAATATGACCTATAGGTGACCCAAAATACCTAAAATATGAGAATTTACTATCTTCCTATCACTTATTATCCTATTGACATGATTTGGTCATGTTGGTTTATCAACACCAAACATACCAATGACCTTACATTTGTGGGCTTTATTGAATACAAACAAAACAACTAACTAGGTGTCTTCATTCTTTCCTTCTGGAAATCCATATGTATATGAGTTTTTGTCTTCATGGTCTTGTTAGGGTGCTTTTGCACCATACTCCCCTAGTGTTTGAATCTCAAGTCCACTTGAGATGAGTTCTTGCAAGGTTGTGCTATGCTTCTTCATATGATCCTCATCCATCCAGATAGAATTAGAATCATGGATTCCTTTCCATTTGACCAAGTATTTCTTGTAAAATCTCTTCCTTGTTCTCTTCACAACTTTGGTAGCTAGGATCTTCTCAAGGTTTGGTAGTGATGCAAGAGCATCCTAGGTGTAAGAGTAATCTTTCATCACCCAAAAATATTTTTGGTTTCTTTTCTATAAGGGATATTTTGTGCAGAGCTGCTATTTATGGAAACTTTCTATTTTTAGTAAGTTGGTCATACAATCTCAAAATGTTTTGATTTCACATGTGGAGGTTCATCTTAGTCATATCAGTCTGCCAGTAAAGTTTCATTGCTAGATCAAGTCTAGTTTTGAAGATATTGAAAATTTTTGGTATTGGCAACAGGGTACAGAAACTTTGAACTCAGTTTTGAAGGCTTAAGATGAGGTCAAAACTTTGGCTGACTGGAGCTTGCATGAGTCAAGCACTGTAGATCTCCTCACACCCTTTCTAAATTGGGGTCATAATAGTCAATCGGGTGATGACTTATGGTCTCCAGAAGTCAGGCCACCTGAAATGGCAAAAAATAATTTTTCTTCAAAATTTTTGTTCGAGTTTCAAAATTTATTTTGAGTTGACTATGATGTAATAAAATGAAAAATAAAATAATTCTAAGTTTGGTTGGCCCTAATGGCTAAATTTCTAGAACCTTCTCGGGCGGTGGAAATTGCCTATATAAAGAAGGCCCGTAGTGTTGTCTAGGGCAGTTCTAGGTAGATATGGGTAATGATTTGAGGCTTTGTCCTACAGAATATTGTAAGGGAAATGCCTATGTGGCTTTGCATATTGTAATTCTAAAATTTGTAATTCCACATGTGTGGAGATAATAAGAAGCCCATTTTTTGTTCTTGCAAATTGTTTTTATTTCTTTGCTTCTGTTATCTGTTTGTGGTATTAAGGGGAGCACCCTTCATCAAGTGGTATCAGAGAAGGAGTTCCTGAGTGTGTAAATAGATCACTGACTATGAGGCAGTTTGCACCATGACTGTGGTTAGGGTTTCGGTGCGCATTGTGAAAATGCCTCCATGAAGGGAACGTGGTGGAAGAGCTGATGTTGTGACACCTGAGGTTAGAGCGCTCCAAAGACAAGTGCGAGCATTGCAAGAAGAGATTCGTAGAGGAATGAATCTTAATGTTAGAGATGAAAGCGAGGGTGAAGCTGAGGGAGAAGGAAATTCTGATAAAAAAGAAGGTAAAATTTTGAACCAGGAGGAAGAAAGACTTTTCAGGCCATTTCCAAGATTGGGAAAAGACCTAAGATTGAGGTTCCTACATTTTCAAGAAATCTTAACCCAGAGGAGTTGATCGACTGGATCAATGAATTAGAAGAATATTTTGAGTATGAAGATATCAAGGATCCTAATCGGGTCAAGTTTGCGAAGGCCAGACTCAAGGGCCATGCAAAGATTTGGTAGCAAGAGATTCAGTTAGAGCAAAATTGAAGAGGAAAGGATAAAATCACAAGATGGGATTGGATGGTGGATAAATTGAAGCAATATTTCATTCCTATTGATTATGAGCTTGACCTACTGAAGAAAATGCAAAGTTTGAAGCAAGCAGGAAGATCTGTTCAGGAGTATACAAAGGATTTCTATCGAATCCTCATCAAAATAGGCCATGTAGAAGCTGATAAAGAGAAAGTTGCCCATTACCTTAATGGGTTGAGGCCGAGCATCTAGGAGGAGCTGAACCTAGTTTGAATGAACAATATTGAAGATGCATACTAGTTTTCCCTAAAAGTAGAGGAAAAGTTGAACAAGAAGTTCAAGAGAAGACAAAACAGAAGAGGTCGTGGTGGACGATCTGGTGGACAGTCATATGGTGGTTGTGTTGGAAACTTGTCTATACTAAATTATATGACTAGATATAGTGTTCTCATTATGGCAAAAAAGTCATATAGCAGTTTGGAGTCAGTGCACTAAGTGTAGAGATCAGAATTCGGTTAAGTGTTGAAGACTGGACAACATACAGAGCACCAGAGACTTAGAGCATCAACACACGTGTGTACAGATGAATTATGGTATGTGCCCTAGAATTTAAGGTTGTTAGACTATACTTATGCTTAGTCTAAGAGCGTATAAGTAGATATGCAAAGATGTGAAAGTTACAGTCAGTTGAAGATGCACAGCCAGTGTGTGCCAACAGTAAATAGAGTATGGAGCTGACAGTGACTATTTTGGTTTGTGATTATAAATTAATGTTCTAGAGGCTATGTGCCCATTGTATTTAGGTTTCTGACATATGTACATGTATAGTTGTAAGCATGCTTAAGCCAATTCACTTGGAAGCATTGTTTGTAATTAGTTATAGGGCCGACCTAATTATTTTGTTTGTATGAGCATATAAATATGAGATGCGCCCATTGTAATCAGTATGGAAGTAATGCAAGTCACATTAGAGTTGTGTTAAGTAGAGCAAAGATATGCGAAGAGAGCATATGATGTATTAGAGCTTTGCTAGAGGTCAAAACATCAGCGCACCAAAGGAACTGATCAGACAAGCAGTGTTACAGCAACAGTTCACCTGCAGATAGTGTGTATCTAATCTTAGAAGGTTGTAGCCTTCATCACTTGAGCAGTGAGCTCTAGGATAGTGAGTCCACTCCCCTAATAGGGATCATTGTAAAAGAATCCTAATAGGGTCTGACCCTTAACAAGGTCTACTATACTTAAAGCATTGTAAAGCTACTCCTAATAGGGTAAAAGATCTTCTAACAAGGATCACAAAACACTAGTGTAGAATATTAGTGGGTATCAAGTCCCACTGGGGTTTTTACCTATTTGGGTTTCCTCGTAACCATATTCATTTCATGTGTTGATTTCATGTTTCATGTTTATGTGAATGTTTAATTTAGTACTTAAGCATTTATAATTTAGTATTCAGATTAAAGTGAAAAGTTAAAATACAATGAACATTGATTCACCCCCCCTCTCAGTGTTCCCATTCCTAACAATTGGTATCAGAGCTTTGGTCCTTAGCAAAGAAGTTTAACCACTTGAGGAAATCATAGACAAATTAGAAATGAAACATTTGAAGAAGAATCTTGAAGCAACTCTTGAAGACCTGGACAATTCAGAAAGAGAAATTGAAGAACTAAAAGAAAAAGTTAGTGATGCTCAATTAGTTATCAAAAGACTAAGAAAGGATTTGAAAGGATTCTCTAACAGTGATCTTGAAGAAAAAGTCAAGAAGTTGAATGAAGAAAATGCATCTCTGTTGAGTCATCTTGAAGAGTTTGATGACAAACTGATGAATAATCAAGATGTATACAATGAGCAAGTCAAGGAGAACCTTCAACTCAATGATGAATTGAGGGAGGCCAATTTGGATCTAAGGAATTGCAAAGAAATATTGGATTTTGAATTAAAGGAAGCAAAGAATCACATTGAAAAATTGCACACCAGTTTTGATTTGATAGAATCTCAGTTGTATGCAAGAAGAGTCAAAGGAGACACTAGCTGTATTGGATACAATAAAGCATAGAATCAGATTGATAAGATCCGAGCAAGAAAGGAGACAAAAAAAGAATCTACTAATACTGAGAAGACTGAAGATCAAACCAAAGACAATGGTGGTCCTCCTAAGAATGAGCGCAAGCCTGTAGAACACACATGTTTTGCATGTAACAAGCATGGACACATTGCAAGGAATTGTATAGAGGTAAAGCCTTTTAATGGTTACTATTATACATGTAATAGATTTGGTCATAGAGCAATAAATTGCAAGACTAGTAAGAAGAACAGGATTCAACATGATCAAAGAAATCATAATCAAACCAATACAAGAAGTTCTCATAATGTTACATGTCAGATATGTAACTATAATGGTCATATAGAAAAATAATGTAAAATGGTGACTCATGTCAATGCGCTGAGGAATAATAGACCTCCAGTGATTTGTCACACCTGTAACAAGGTTGGACACATCTCAAAGTTTTGTAGATCAAGGATGCAAGATCAGGAAAGCCCTAAAAAGACCAAAGAACTAGTTATGGATCCTGAAGCAGAAGTCAAGTTTGTGAAGGCCTCAAAAGATGTGAGCTTGATTTGGTCAGATGGAAATAAGGATAATGTTGATGAGAATGTATTAGATGCATCCCCAATGGATGCACCCTCTACATCTGCATGAATGACCCTCAGGGTCATAGGGGGAGCTAATTTAGCTCTAGACCCCTGCGTGGCTGGTATACTCATCTTCATAGTATGCACCTTTGGACTTAAGCTATTGGAGTGTATTGGAATCTTTGTGTAAGAGTGCACATGCCGATTGTAAGTGGAGATCAAATTTTAAAATTTGAAGTGATAGCCTAGTTTACACAAGTTGCATTAATGGTAGAATTCTTACTTTAAGTACACAAAAAGTTATATGTTCACTCATTGCATTCATATTCAGAGTGATTAGAGAGAAGATTGAGCCTTGGAAGTTGTTGAGGAGATTTGGAGATTGAACTATCAGTATTTGCAATGCATTTGATCAGTTGCAGGAAACCCTAGCTCGTTACACCAATTCGAAAGCTGTCAGAACATCTCAGAGATCATTTGGAAAGCGAATATCAAGTAAGTCATGGCCACTCCTATTGTTTATGATGTTGTTGAGAAGAAAAGATATGTTTTCAAGAGGTACCCATTTAAATCAACCCTAGATGATTTAGAGGGAGCATTTTCCCGCATGCCGATGGGTGTCATACATGTAGAAGACATAAGGGCTTACATCTATTGTAAGAAGGAACCTATTGGACTAGATAGGTTAAGGGTGCACATGAACACAATGTTGAAACTAGACAAAACATTCATGGATGAATACACCAAATGGAACAATCACCCCATTGTTGAATATGCCACGGCATATGAGTTCTATGAGGAAGAATGGAAAAAAATCTTGTTGAGTAGAATCCATGATGATTTGTTTTGGATTGGAGATGTACTAGTAAGAATCACAGGAGACTTGATTCATGAGATAACAGGCCTCTCTAAGATAGGCGTCATCCTTCCAGTAGGTAAGGATGTCAGGAAAATGGTGGAGCAAGTGTGTAAATCTAGAAGTGATAAGTGTGGCATGACCATTGAGCTTATAGAGCAACTAGACATTAAGTTGATGTCAATGATACTTGGTTATAGGTTTCATCATACCAGCAGGGTGAATAGTGTGTCTGCGGGCACTATTCTAGTTGCCATCTATCTTGTGCAAGAAGATGGAGAGTTCAACTTGTGTGAGATCTTGCACACACAGTTGATAGACAACATCAAAGCTATCAAACATGACAAGACTAAGGTATTCAAGTTTGGGTCCCTAATCATCTATATGTACCTTCATATAGTTGGTAAAGTATCAGACTTGTATCTAGACAAGTCCATTCCTACCATGTCATAGATATCCAACAAGGCATGCACTAAAAGCACCTTAAGAGACTGTATAACCTTGGAATTGAAGACCTTTAGAGCAAGGATGCAGATGAGGTATAGGATTCCTGAGAGTATTGTGGAGAAGTATAAAGATACAATATGCTTCATGGTGGAGATTGATACTACTTGTATGGAAGCCATTGAGCCTAGAACTAAGTGGATTCATCCACTTGGGTATGAGGTTGAAGAACAAGTTCTTGAAGCTTATGCAAAGGTATTGCTATCAGCTCCTAAAGATGATAATGAACCTAGGTGGGGAACCTATGAAGAGCAAATTAGAGAAGTTGATGCTTAAGCTAAATAGTGCTGCAACTAAAAGAAAGGTTGAAAAAGTTACATTAGAGATCTTGAGGATACATGGTGTATCTCAAGCAGATCTTGACAAGGCAAGGGAAAAGATTTCCCTAGAATTGAAGAGCACAACTACAGAAGAAGAACAGGAAGATCCTAAGATGAAAAAGATTAAAATAGAAAAAGATGATGACACTCCTTCTACGCTGAATTAATCTAGTGATCCTATTTCTCCTCTGAAGTATGAACCAATGATCAAAAGGAAGAAAGAAGTAAGCTCTAGTCATCCATCCTTATGAGCATTAAGGAGCAAGAAACCCAATCAAGCACCTCCTAAGGCAGGATTCAGACCAAGTCTCAAAAATTTGAGCACAAGAATTGTTGATGAGGGTAGAATTGATCAGGTAGGAAAGTTCTATGAGACATACAGTGAAATTGATAAGTCAAAAATACATAACATGATTATCAAACATATGATCAAGTTCAAGAAAACATTTCTTGAAATGCAGACCTCTATTCCTGATAAAGTGTGGAATATTTTAGAACACCTAAAGAGACAAGAAAATGAAGAGGATATTAGGATAAGAGAAAAAGTGTTGCAAGATACTTTTCCAGTATGTTCCAAATAGGAAGAAGCACTGATATTGAATTTGGTGAAGCCACACTTGAGAACTAAAATAAGAACTCTGCACATTATGAACAAAGACTATGACTTGATAACTTAGGAAACAAAGAAGGCTTTTGAGAAGGTACTCTTGGAGAAACAAATAAAAATACCTACTACACCCATCTCTCATGCATCCAATAAGAAAGGCAAAGTAGCTGAGACCTCCTATGTGCTAGTGACAGGTCCTCAAGATTCAGCGCCCATAGTAGAAACTCAAATAGAAGCAGATCACTCTGCGCCCATGACAGAATCAACCAAAGACAACATAATTATCATAGATAATGTGGAAATAGCCATGGTGGCTACTGATAAGGACTTGGAAAAGTTTGAGGAAGCATTTGTCAATATTGAGGAAGCAGAAATCCTATGCAGCAATACACCTCCCACTCAGCAAGAAGAAGTACTCATACAAGACATATCTGATGAGAAAGGAGAAGAAAAGAAAGAAGAAGTAAAGGAGAAAGAAAATGAAACTTCTGTTGAAATGTTCAAGGTGAAACAAGAGGTGATGGACAACACTCCCATCACTCCCTCCCTAGCATTGTTGTTAACTTTGACACCTGACACAAGCAGTTTGGACTCCTGGAAGGAAGAAGACCTGATTAAGTTTAGCGTCCTAGCTATGGAGAAGGCTAAGGAGAAGCAAGTAATGAGGAATCCTCTCCTAGTGGAATCAATAAATATTTTGAACAGTTTTCTACTAGAGGATAAGAAGATGGTAAATGTACATTCAGTTGATGATGTGAGCACAATCATCTCACAATTCAAAGTCAATTTTTCAAGCCTAGAAGAATCTCTGGCCATAGTGGGAGAAGAGAAATACTTAAAGAATAGACTCAATGAATTGATGAGTAATTTTTCACTAGACTTGAACTCTCTTAAGTCTAGTCAGGCATCATTGAAGGAGTTTGCAGATCAAGGAAGGAAAGTAATTGTAGAATCCATGGATCAGGATAAGTTCACTGATGCCCATCTTAAGAAGATCAAAGATGCAGAGGTAGTGATTGAGAAAGTGAAGAATTTAGTGCTAGACACATCCACTGATGTGAATATATGTAACAATGTCTATCAAGGTCAGTTAGACATAATAGAGAAGGCAGAGAAAGAAATGGAGAAGATAAGGTCTAGACAGACTCAGTTGAGGAATTGATCTTGCACCCTCACTAGTGTTGGAATAACTGAGGGGGGGTGAATCAATTAAACACTATCCCAAATCAAAATGTCTAATTCAAAACAAATTATTCAATGTCTACTACTTGGTAAACAAAAATTACTTTCTCTGTCTGTGCTTTTACCGATTATCAATCTAAAACTTATAATAGTTACCGATCAAATCTAACATGTAATATTCAAATAATGGTAACAAACAAATATCATGATCAACACATAATGCACGAGATTTAATGTGGAAACCCTGTGAAGGGAAAAACCACCTGGGACCGGCAACCCAAAAATGTTCACTCTTTTGAAGTGAGGTCGGTGAAGACCCTATTAAAGGTTACAAACACATTGTCAGGTGTGACCTTGTTAGAGGATTTTAGACTAGAAGTTATCGTCCAACCAACAGTCACTCTAGGGTTGATAGGATAACAATGTTCATTCTATGAATGATACATCATAAGACTTTCTTAGTCCACTCAATTAAGAGATTTGACTGTGTACAATGGTTAAATATGTAACAGTAGCTGATCTGCCTTAATACAACTTCAATTGCAGATTACAGATCAATATTTTGCTCATACAAATCCTTCTGACCAATATATCACTTCAGATTCAATACTGTATTAACTTACTATCCATCGATAATTGCTCTTTGTAGCTCGGTAATTGTTTTGCAGCTTGGTTCTTATTAACCAGTATGATTAGAATGCATGAAAAATTCTTCACGCGATAATTTTGCAGCATCTACTTCTTCCGACATTTTTCACAGTGAAACCCTAGTCTCTTATATAGACGAGTAAATCATTTTCTTTCTATCCATCAGATTTTGTCACTTAATCATATTCATAGATTTTGCCGCTTCAAGCTTTCTCAGCTGATGTGTCAATAACTCATTTCAATCTGTTCCGTTAGATCTTCTTTTAATTATGTTAGCCTTCGATCATCATAACAAACTTTATCCGTTGCCTCGTAATCATACACTTTCCATCTCATCAATCTTATCGGCTAAACTGATCATTTAATTACTTTTTGTTTTTCTTGGTTAACAAAGAAATGCATTGGTGAACACATGCTCAGTTAATACTATGCTCGGTATACACTACACTCCATCGGTGTATACTGAAATGCTTTCATTTACCGACAACACTACTTTGTGTCTTTCAGCTCTATTCTTCATTATAGATGAATGCAACATAATGAAGTCAATTCCATCAAGTCATAGACTCATCAAAAAGTTACTCAATGTATTCCTTATCCTCATTTGATATGTACATCTTCCTTATGTAGATTTTTCTATTCTTCATCTCTTTCACCTTCCTTCAGATGTGTCGGTATAGTAACTTACAAGATAAGTACTATCAAGCTAGTTGACATCAATGACAACATAAAATTGATTTAATCATCTTGCATTATCTAATCATCAACTCCTTAGTAATCTTGAATTATAGATTCTTCATTTTGGTTCCAAATCAGTTTTAGTTCATCAATCTCTCCCTTTGGCATTGATGGCAACTCAACTAATATGAAATGTACCATACACATACCAAACATGTATTCTACAACTCTGTAAACAAATGTTGTAAGTCAAATAGACTTAATATGTTTAATCACTACGTTACTCAACATTTGTAATGTTGTAATGCTTGTCATCAGATATGCTCTTTTCAGTTCTCCTGTTTCTGCTTCTGTTCTCAGTAACTGATCTTCAATGCTTTGTTCCTAGATTGTCTCTCCCTCAGATAATTCTCATCGGTGCAGTTTCTCTCCCTTTATTTATCTCTCCTTTTCATATTATTTATCTCTTCCTTTGATAATAATGCCAAAGAAACAAATAAACAAGTAGCTTTTTCGGTAGCCAAGTAACTCTTTGTTCATCATCTTCTCTGTATCTTTGAATACTGATATCTCAATTTGTCTCAATTCTCCAAACTTAATCACAACCTTGAACATGATTCAAATTTGAAACTATGTTGCATCAACATGAATGATCTTCTGACAAAAGTAGGCTGATGCAACATGCAGATCACCTTAGTGACCGATAGACAGGGGATGGACCCCAAGTCTAGTCCTCAAGTATTCAAATGTGTCCTACGGTAGAGGCTTTGTAAAGATATCTGCAAGTTGTTCCTTAGATGTAACAAATTATAACTTCACTTTCTTCTCCTACACTTGTTCTCTTAAGTAATGATACTTAATAGATATATGCTTTATTTTTGAGTGCATCACCAGATTCTTCAAAATGTTAATGGCACTAGTGTTATCACAGTATATAATCACTGGGTCAGTGATTACCTCGTTCATTCCTTCCAACACTTGCTTGATGTATGCAATGTTTGAGCAATTTGTAGCAGCAACAACATACTCTGCTTCAGCTATCGACTGAGAAATGCAAGCTTGCTTTTTACTTGTCCAGGTTACAAGTCTTTCACCAAAGAAAAATGCTCCTCCGGTGGTGCTTTTTCTATCATCTACATTTCTAGCCTAATCAACATCGATGTAAACCTTCAACTCAAACTTTCCTTCCTTAGGATACCAAATGCCATAGTCTTCTATCTTTTTTAGGTATCTTAAGATTCTTTTAGTAGCACTAATGTGTGATTCTCTAGGATTAGCAGAGAATCTAGCAACAATTCCTACAACATGTGCTATGTCTAGTCTACTGTGAACTACATACATTAGTTTACCAATCATGGATCGGTAAAGTGTCTGGTTTACCTCTATAGTTTCATCCTCCTTTGTCAGTTTGCATCCAATAGCCATCAATTTTCCCACAAGTTTAGCATCTTCCATGCCAAATGTCTTCAATACTTCCTTTATGTACTTAGACTGTGTGATGAATATCCCATCACTCTGCTGAATCACTTGTATTCCTAGAAAGAATTTAATCTCTTTGAACATAGAAATTTCAAATTCTTTTTGCATTTCATCAGCAAATGATTTACATATATGATATTTTCCTCCAAAAATAATATCATCCACAAATATCTCAGCAATAAGAATAGTGTCATCAGTATTACCTTTCATATACAGATTGTTGTTTTCACTTGTTCTAACAAATCCAATGCTTAGCAAGTAAGTATGTAGTCTTTCATAACATGCTCTTGGTGCTTGCTTCAAACCATACAAGGCTTTGTGTAATATACATACCATGTCTCTATTGTCTAGATCAACAAATCCTTTCGGTTGTTCTATGTAGACTTCTTCTTCAAGTATGCCATTCAGAAATGCTGACTTCACATCCATTTGATAGACTTTGAATTTATTGTGTGTGGCATATGCAAGTAGCATTCTGACTCCTAATCTAGCAATAGGTGCAAATGTCTCTCCATAGTCAATGCCTTCTTCCTATGCATATCCCTTGCATACTAATCTAGCTTTATTTCTTGTAACTTCACCATTTTCATTCAGCTTATTCCTGAATATCCATTTAGTACCGATAACATTTTTGTCTTTTGGTTAGGGTACTAAGCTCCAAGTCTTGTTCTTTTCTATTTGGTCTATTTCCTCGGTCATTGCATTAATCCATTCCTCATTTTCTAATGCAACTTTCACATTTTTTGGTTCAAATTCACTAACTAGAAATGTACCTTGTCTTGCTTTGCTCCTAGTTTGCATTCCAGCTTGTCCGTCTCTAATAATTTGTGTCTCAAGATGGTGTCTTCTGACAAATCTAGCTATTATTCTATCTCTTCTTTCTTGTTCATCCTGTTCAAGTTCATTAGCTTGCTCGGTAGCTCCATTTTGTTTGTTGGTTTCCTCTTCCTGTTCCTCAGGGTTATTTTCCTACTGACCAGTTATCACAGGTTGCGGTTTCAGTTAATACTCTGGATGTTCAATGCAAGTGAATCTACCATAGTCTTCTGGTTCCTTTCGACTATCCTCTATGTTCTTGTCATCAAACTCATCAACACGAACATTAGTACTTTCAATTATCTTATTTGTAACCTTATTCAGACATTTGTATGCTTTACTCTTGGTAGAATATCCTACGAATATTCCTTCATCTCCTTTAGAATCAAATTTTACATTTCTCTCATCTTTTAGAATAAAACATTTTCTTCCAAAAATTTTGAAATAACTTACAGTAGGTTTGTGTCCAAACCATAGCTCATAAGGTGTTCAGTTGGTGTCCTTCTTCAATTGTACTTGGTTAAGAACATATACAGCTGTACTGACAGCTTCTCTCCAATATGTCTAAGCAACATTCTTCTATATCATCAATGTCCTAGCACAATCAATGATTGACCTATTTCTTCTTTTAGTAATGCCATTTTGTTGAGGTGTCCTTGGTGCAGAGACCTGTCTTTTAATTCCATTCTCATTATAGAAATTAGTAAATTCATCAGAGATAAATTCACCTCCTCTATCAGATCTTAAGCATTTTATTTCTTTTCCAGTCTCTTTCTCTACCTTAGCTTTATACCATTTAAACATTTTAAAAGCTTTAGATTTCTCTTTTAGGAACATAACAGTCATCAGTCTAGTATAGTCATCAACAAAAAGAATAAAGTATCTATCACCAGAACAACTCTGAGTTCTCATAGGACCACATAGGTTGGTATGAACCAACTCAAGTATCTTCTTTGTTGAGTAGTCTTTGCTTTTGAAACTAGATTTAGTCATCTTACCTTTCTAACATTCATGGCACATAGCATGATCAGGTTTTGACAAGTTAGGCAATCCTCTAACTCTTCTCTTTTTACTAATCTTGATCATGTTATCAAAATTCACATGACATGATCTTTTGTGCCACAACCATGCATCTTCATCCTTCATTAACAAACAAGAAGACTGATCAATATCAAGATAAAATAGATTACCTCTGGATTGTGTACCAGTTCTGACAAGTCTTCCTCCATCATCATAGATTTTCACCTTTTTACTCTCAAAAGCAAGTCGGTGGCCTGAATTGTTCAACTGTGCCACACTTAACAGGTTATAGTTCAGTCCATCTACCCAATATGCATTTTCACATTTTATTTTGTCATTAATCATCAGTGAACCTTTACCTCTTACCATACAAGGTGCATCATTTCCCATTCTCACAGATCCTCCATTGTATTCAACAAGATGATCAAATTTTTCTACATCATCAGTCATATGATGTGTGCAACCACTATCTATGATCCATGTATCATTTCTGTCTACTCTAGAGATCAGTACTGTCTCTTCATGTTTCTCTTCTTCCTCTGAATCATCTTTCATAGCAACAAATACTACTTCTACATCATCATCAGTGTCAGATTCAGATTCAATATCTTTAGCTATGTAACATACCTTTTTCCCTTTGTCATAACTATCTCAGTTATCTCTTTTATTGTATCAGTAGCCTTTGTTGACTCTTCTCCCATAGCTTCCTTCCGATCGGTCTTTGGATCTATCATCATCTTTCTTCTGTGGACATCTAGCAGCAATGTGGCAACCTCTTTACAATTAAAGCATGCCAAAGGTAACTTAACTCTATATCTTCCTTTTCCTTTGGGTAATCTTCTAGCCATAAGAGCTTCAAGCTCATCAAGTTCATCATCGGTATTGCTATCACTATCATCATTCTTAATTTTCTTGCTAGACTTACTAATCTTCAAGGAAGACATGAAAGTGGATTCAATAGAAGGAACAATACTATTGTCAAAGTTGTTTAACTCAAAGGTAGTAAGCTTACCGATCAGTGTATCAAGGGTAAGATTGGATATGACCCTTGTTTCATGAATTACAAAGATCTTGATTGCATAAACTGGCAACAAAGTTCTGAGAATCTTACTTATAATTGTTTCATCATCAATAACTCCATCAGATGCTCTAATAGCATGTACTACCTCTTTCAGTCTATTTGTATATTGCACAATGTTCTCACCTTCCTTCATCTTCATATCATCAAAATGACCTCTTAGACTTTATGCTCTGGCTCTCTTAACATTCAAATCTCCAATGTATATCAGATTTAACTTATCCCACATGGTTTTGGCAGTAGTGCATCCCTTGATGTCTTCAAATTTAGCATCGGTATAGGCAGCAGTAAGTTCCATCATAGTGACATTGTGTTCATGCTTGTCTCTCAGTTGATCAAGAGTTAAGGGACCTAGTGTTAGTTCAATGTAGCCATTCTTCATCAGTTCTACAGCTAAGTTCCCAATTCTAGATATGTGTAACAACATTCAGCTTTGCCATACTGCAAAATTTTCTTTGTTCAGTCTAGGCACTTCCCTCTTATACATTTTGAGACCTTCATGCTGAAGTCCTTAAAACTCTATTCTAAGAAACCACAGCTCTAATACCAATTGTTGGAATAACTGAGAGGGGGGGTGAATCAGTTAAACATTGTCCCAAATCAAAATGTATAATTCAAAACAAATTCTTCAATGTCTGCTACTCAGCAAACAAAAATTACTTTCTCTGTCCGTGCTTTTACCGATTATCAGTCTAAAACTTATAATAGTTACCGATCAAATCTAACATGTAATATGCAAACAATGATAACAAATAAATATCATGATCAACACATAACACACGAGATTTAACATGGAAACCTATGAAGGGAAAAACCACCTGGGACTGGCAACCCAAAAATGTTCACTCTTCTGAAGTGAGGTTGGTGAAGACCCAACCCTATTAAAGGTTACAAACACACTGTCAGGTGTGACCTTGTTAGAGGATTTTAGACTATAAGTTATCGTCCAACCAGCAGTCACTCTGGGGTTGACAGGATAACAATGTTCATTCTATGAATGATACATCATAAGACTTTCTTAGTCCACTCGGTTAAGAGATTTGACTATGTACAATGGTTAAATATGTAATAGTAGTTGATCTACCTTAATACAACTTCAATTGCAGATTATAGATTAATATTTTTCTCATACAAATCCTTCTAACCAATATATCACTTCAGATTCAATACTGTATTAACTTACTGTCCATCAGTAATTACTCTTTGTAGCTCGATAACTGTTCTACAGCTCAGTTCTTATTAACCAGTATGATCAAAATGCATGAAAACTTCTTCACGTGATAATTCTGCAGCATCTACTTCTTCTGAAATTTTTCACAATGAAACCCTAGTCTCTTATATAGATGAGTAAATCATTTTCTTTTTGTCCATCAGATTTTGCCACTTAATCATATTCATAGATTTTGTCACTTCAAGCTTTCTCGACTGATGTGTCAATAACTCATTTCAATCTGTTCCATTAGATCTTCTTTTAATTATGTTAGTCGTCGATCATCATAACAAACTTTATCCGTTGCCTCATAATCATACACTTTCTAGCTCATCAATCTTATCGGCTAAACTGATCATTTAATTCCTTTTTGTTTTGCTCGGTTAACAAAGAAATGTGTCGGTGAACATATGCTCAGTTAATACTGTGCTCAGTATATGGTACACTCCATCAGTGTATATTGAAATGCTTTCATTTACCGACAACACTGCTTTGTGTCTTTCAGCTCTATTCTTCATTATAGATGAATGCAACATAATGAAGTCAATTCCATCAAGTCATAGACTCATCAAAAAGTTACTCAATGTATTCCTTATCCTCATCTGATATGTACATCTTCCTTATGTAGATTTTTTTATTCTTCATCTCTTTCACCTTCCTTCAGATGTGTCGGTATAGTAACTTACAAGATAAGTATTGTCAAGCTAGTTGACATCAATGACAACATAAAACTAATTTAATCATCTTGCATTATCTAATCATCAACTCCTTAGTAATCTTGAATTATAGATACTTCATTTTGGTTCCAAATCAGTTGTAGTTCATCAACTAGACATTCTCAGTCAGAACATAAAGGAGATTGATGCGACTATGATTACCTATGACCAAGGTCCGAGCGCAGAATTGGAGAAGATGGAGAAGCTTCAATATGCAATATGTGCCCATCTACAAATAGTCAATTCACTGATAAACTTTTGGAAGAAGGAGATCCAGAAACTCAAGATTGCATATTCGGATGTTTTCCCTTAGTAATTGTATGTAGATAAGGTTTTTAATGCACCTTTGTCATTAATGTCAAAGGGGGAGTTGTATAGAATATGGAGTATATAAGATGTATAGGGAGATATAATTTTATGTATAAAGATGTATAGAAGACAAAAAAATTTGTGTAAAGGAACAGTTAGAGACTTGGCCATATTTCTTTGTTGCCATCAATGACAAAGGGGAAGATTGTTGGAAATTTGTCTATACTAAAGTATATGACTAGATATAGTGTTGTCATTATGGCAACAAAGTCATATAGCAGTTTGGAGTCAGCGCACTAAGTGTAGAGATCAGAATTCGATTAAGTGTTGAAGACTGGACAACATACAGAGCACTAGAGACTCAGAGCATCAGCACACGTGTACGGATGAATTATGGTATGAACCCTAGAAGTTAAGGTTGTTAGACTATACTTATGCTTAGTCTAAGAGCACATAAGTAGATATGCAAAGATGTGAAAGTTACAGCCAGTTGAAGATGCATAGCTAGTGTGTGCCAACAGTAAACAGAGTATGGAGCCAACAGTGACTATTTTGGTTTGCGATTATAAATTAATGTTGTAGACGCTATGCACCCATTGTATTTAGGTTTCTGACATATGTACATGTATAATTGTAAGCACGCTTAAGCCAATTCACTTGGAAGCATTGTTTGTAATTAGTTATAGGGCTGACCTAATTGTTTTGTTTGTATGAGCATATAAATATGAGATGCACCCATTGTAATCGGTATGGAAGTAATGCAAGTCACATTAGAGTTGTGTTAAGAAGAGAAGAGATATGAAAAGAGAGCATATGATGTATTAGAGCTTTGCTAGAGGTCAAAGCATCAACGCACCAAAGGAACTGATCAGACAAGTAGTGTCACAACAACAGTTCACCTGCAGATATAGTGTGTATTTGATCTCAGAAGGTTGTAGCCTTCATCATTTGAGCAGTGAGCTCTAGGACAGTGAGTCCACTCCCCTAACAGGGATCATTGTAAAAGACTCCTAATAGGGTCTGACCCTTAACAAGGTCTACTGTACTTAAATCATTGTAAAGCTACTCCTAACAGGGTAAAGGATCTTCTAACAAGGATCACAAAACACTAGTGCAAAATATTAGTGGGTATCAAGTCCCACCGGGGTTTTTACCTATTTGAGTTTCCCCATAACCATATTGGTGTCATGTGTTGATTTCATGTTTCATGTTTATGTGAATTTTTGATTCAGTACTTAAGCATTTATAATTCAGTATTCAGATTAAAGTGAAAAGTTAAAATATAGTGAACATTGATTCACCCCCCCTTCTCTCAGTGTTCCCATTCCTAACAAGCCAAAATAAAGATCCAAAAAAGAAGGATGAGGCCAGTAGCAGTCAAAATTAGAGAGGAAACACTTCCAATCATTTCCATGATCAAAATAATAGAGATCAAAGAGGAAGAGGAAGAGGACAAGGATCAACAAGAGGAGGCTTCCATGGAACATGTTTTCACTATGAAGAAGAAGGTCATAGGGCATTTGAATGTCCTTAGCACCAAGGAAGAATAGATAGGAGAAATGAAGGCTAAGCCAAAGTTGCACATGTAGATGAAGATGCTAGATCATCACATTCTAAAGATGCTGAAAGAGGAGAAACACTGATTAATAGAAGAGTCCTATTGAGTGGTGAGAATGAACCTGAGCAAAGGAGGAGCTTGTTTCGCACTAGATGCAAGTGTGAGGGTAAATGTTGTGATGTGATTATTGATAGTGGAAGCACTGACAATTTGGTGTCAAAAGAGATGGTCACAAAGTTGAAGCTCAAAAGATAGAAAGACCCACATCCATATCAGATTGCCTGGGTGTAGGATGACCACAAGGTCATGGTCAATGAACAGTGCCTAGTAAAGTTCAAGATTGGCAGGTACCAGGATGAGGTACTATGTGATATCATATCTATGGATGCATGCCATATGTTGTTAGGTAGACCATGGCAGTTTGACAGATGTGTTGTACATGATGGTCATGCAAATACCTATTCCCTGATGAAGGATGGAGTGCGACATAAGCTAAAGTCATTGAATGACACAGAAGAAAAGATATGTGGTAATGCAAGAATAACTTTTGTTGATGGAAGAAAGTTCCTAGAGGGTATGAGGCATGAGCATGTGTGTTTTACTTTAATTCCAAAAGTTGTTAAAGAGAAAGTAGAAGATGTACCTGTAGAAGTTGTAGATTTGTTGAATGAGTTTTAGGATATTGTGTTCGATAATGTTCCTAATGGATTACCACCAGTAAGAAAGATCAGTCACTAGATGGACTTGATTCTAGGAGCTAGTTTTCCAAATAAGGAAACACACAGAATGACACCAGCAAAAAGTGAGGAGTTGAACAAACAAGTACATGAGTTATTGCAGAAGGGGTTGATTAGAGAGAGTCTGAGTTCCTGTGCTATACCAGCGGTATTAGCACCAAAGAATAATGGAGAATGGAGGATGTGTATAGACTCCAAGGCAATAAACAAGATCATAATCAAGTACAAGTTTCCATTGCCATGAATGGATGATATTATGGATTGTTTGAGTGGAGTTGTGTATTTATCAAAGATAGATCTGAAGAGTGGATATCACCAGATTCAAATCAGAGAAGGGGATGAATGGAAGACTACCTTCAAGACAAAGGAAGGAATATATGAGTGGTTAGTCATGCCTTTTGGGCTAACCAATACACTGAGCACTTTCATGCGGCTCATGAACGAGGTTCTGAAAGAGTTTCTGGGTAAGTTTGTCATTGTTTACCTAGATTATATTTTGATCTCTAGTAAGACATTGGAGGAGCATATGATGCATATTCGTAGGGTGTTTGAGAAGTTGAGAGAAGAGAAATTGTTGATAAATTTGAAGAAGTGTAGTTTTGTGAAGAAAGAGTTAGTGTATTTGGGATTTGTAGTTTCAGCAGAAGGTCTAAAAATGGACCCAAAGAAAGTGCAGGCTATCTTTGAATGGCCTACCCCAATGAGTGCTATTGAGGTAAGATCTTTTCATGGTTTGGCTAGTTTTTATAGAAAGTTTATCAAAAATTTTAATAGTATTTGTGGACCCTTGACTGAAACAATGAGAGGGGATAGAAAAGAGTTTAAGTGGACTAATGGGGTGGATAAGAGTTTTAAACTGTTGAAACAAAAGGTTACATAACAACCTATTTTAGCACTTCTAGATTTTAATAAGGTGTTTCAAGTAGACTGTGACACTAGTGGTACTGCAATAAGAGTTGTTATGAGTCAAGAAGGTAAACCTGTTGCTTATTGTAGTGAGAAGTTAAATGATGCCAAGAGAAAATATTCTATTTATGATCAAAAATTTTATGCTATAGTTCAAGCATTGAAGAAGTGGAGACACTATTTGCTTCCTAAGGAGTTTGTTTTGTATACTGATCATCAAGCTTTACAATATTTGAATAGTCAAGGAAAGTTGAATCAAAGGCATTCGAAATGGGTTGAGTTTTTGCAGAGTTATACATTTTTTTTGAAACACAGGAGTGGAAAGTCTAATAGGGTTGCAGATGCGCTTAGAAGAAGGCAACTATTGCTGATAGAGATGTAGATTGAGGTGGTTGGGTTCAAGGAACTCAAGAATTTGTATCAAGAGGATCCTGAAAATGGTGAAGCTTGGAAAGATTGTAAAGAACCTGTTACTATAGACATAACGAAGTGGTTGGATTTTATCATTCAAGATGATATGCTATTCAGAGGGAGCCAGTTGTGCATTCCATGAAGTTCTATGAGGGAGAATCTCATCAAGGAGAGGCATAGCAGAGGATTGGATGGACATTTTGGTCATGATAAAACCCTTACTTTGGTTAGTGACAATTATTATTGGCCACAACTGCATCAAGATGTCAAGAATTTTGTACAGAGTTGCAAAGTATGTAAGATGGCGGAAGGAGTGAAGTAGAATATAGGGTTGTATCAGCCATTACCTATACCAGAGAAGCCTTGGGAGGATATCAGTATGGAATTTGTTCTTGGTTTACCGAGGACTCAGCAAGGACATGATTCAATTTTTGTGGTGGTGGATAGATTTTCAAAAATGGCACATTTCATTCCTTGCAAGAAGACTAATGATGTTGTTCATGTAGCATAATTGTTTTTTAGAGTAGTGAGGCTACATGGTTTTCCAAAGAGCATAGTTTTAGATCCGGACACTAAGTTTATTGGATATTTCTGGTGCACATTGTGGAAGAAGTTGAAGATAGATTTGAAGTTTAGATCATCACATCATCCATAGACTGATGGACATATAGAGGTAGTGAATAGAAGTTTGGAGAATTTACTGAGATGTTTGGTTGGAGATAAGCCAACAGGATGGGATTTGATTTTACCATAGGCAGAATTTGCATACAATAATTCTATCAACAAGAGCACTGGTAAATCACCATTCCAAATTGTATATGGAAGTAGTCCCAAAAATGCATCTGAGTTGAGAAGGATAGATAAAGGAGAAATAAGTAGTGCTAAAGCTGAGGATTTTGCAGAACACTTGAAGAACATCCATGAGGAGGTGAGGAAGCACATTACCAAGATGAATGCACAGTATAAGGCTAAGGCAGATGAGAAAAGGAGGCATAATGAATTTCAGGTTGGGGATGAAGTCATGGTTCATTTTTAGAAGGAGCAATTTCTAGTTGGTACATACAACAAGCTAAAAATGAAGAAGTTTGGGTCATGTAAAATACTGAAGTAGCATGATTCAAGAAATGCATATGAGGTAGAATTGCCTAATGAGCTAAATATTTCACCAATTTTTAACATTTTAGATCTGACAGAGTATCATGAGGGAGGTGTTGAAGATGAGATCATAGCAGTATAGTGGAGTATTCCAGCAACCAGTTCAGCTACCAAGGGGATTGAGGATATATTGGATAGTCATGTTGGTAGAAGCATAAGAAACAAGACATATGAAGAATATTTGGTCAAGTGGAAAGGATGACCTGTTGAAGATTCATCATGGACAACAAGGGATGAGGTTAACCATCTTGGTTTTCCTCTTCACACCTGAGATGTGATGGGGTCACTTCTCAAATTACCCCGGGTGTCTGTTGTAGGAGCATCTTGGGTGTAAGAGAAATCTTGCATCACCCAAAAATATTTCTGGTTTCTTTTCAATAAAGGCTATCTTGTGTAGAGATACTATTTATGGAAACTTGCTATTTTTAGTAAGTTGGTCATACGATCTCAGAATGTTTTGATTTCACATGTGGAGGTTCATCTTAGTCATATCAACCTACTAGTAAAGTTTTATTGCTAGATCAAGTCTAGTTTTGAAGATATTGAAAATTTTTGGTATTGGCAGCAGGGTACAAAAACTTTGAACTCAGTTTTGAAGGCTTTAGAGGCCCCAGATGAAGTCGAAACTTTGGTTAATTGGAACTTGTGCAAGTTAGGAAATGTAGAGCTCCTCACGCCCTTTCTGAATTGGGGTCATAATAGTCAATCTGGTCAACAGGTGATGACTTATGGTCTCCGGAAGTCGGGCCACCTGAAATGGCGAAAAATAATTTTTCTTCAAAATTTATGTTTGGGTTTCAAAAGTTATTTTGAGTTGACTATGATGTAATAAAATGAAAAATAAAATAATTCTAAGTTTGGTCGGCCCTAAGGGCTAAATTTCTAGAACCTTCTCAGGTGGTGGAAATTGCCTATATAAAGAAGGCTCGTAGTGTTGTCTAGGGCAGTTCTGGGTAGATCTGGGTAATGATTTGAGGCTTTGTCCTACAGAATATTGTAAGGGAAATGCCCATGTGGTTTTGCATATTGTAATTCTGAAATTTGTAATTCCACATTTGTGGAGATAATAAGAAGCCCATTTTCTGTTCTTGCAAATTGTTGTTGTTTCTTTACTTCTATTTTGTGTTTATGGTATTAAGGGGATCACCCTTCATCAGGTAGTTGGAGTGGAAAATCTTTCATAATTTCTTCTTCATCAGCTACCTTACATTTCACCTACATTTATGTCACCTTTAAATGGTGTTAGGTCTACAATATTAAAAATAGGAGATATACCAATGTTTGAGGGTAGTTGTATTTCATAGGTATTATTTCCAAACTTCTTAAGGATTTGGCAAGGTCCTAATTTTCTCATCATTAGCTTGGTATGTTTTCCTTTGGGTAATCTTTGTTTCTTCATATTTTCCCTCACCAAATCACCAACATAAAAATGCACATCTCTCTTTTTCTTGTCATCATTCTCCTTATACTTCTCTTTTCTCCTTTTCAAAGCCATTTTGAATTGGTCATGAAATTATTTTATACCTGCTACAAATTCTTCTCCATGAGCACTGATGTGTTCTCTTGAAGGAAAATATCTTAATTCCAATACTCTTCTTGGGTTCAAACCTTACACAATCTGAAATGGACTCTTTCATGTACTTCTATTAATGGAATCATTATAAGCACATTCATCTTGTGGTAAAATAGAGTCCCACTTTTCTCCACACTGCTTGGTAAGACACCTTAGAAAATTTTCCAATGTCCTATTGACCACTTCAATTTGGCCATCCATTTGGGGATGATATGTTGAAATAAACGATAAATTTGTACCTAATTTCCTGCATAAAGTTTTCCAAAATGGCCTACAAACTTCACATCCCTATCTGAAATAATATTTAAAGGAATTTCATGTATCCTTACCACTTATTTGAAGAAGAGATCCACAACATAGGAAGCATCACTTTTACTTCTACATGGCAATAAGTGAGCCATCTTTCTAAACTTTTCCACAATAAAAAATACACTATCAAACCCTCTTTGTGTCCTTGGTAACCCCATAAAATAATCCATACTTACACTCTCCCAATTTCTTGAAGGTATGGGTAAAGGTTGATAGATTCATATATTAGTTGTTGTTCCTTTTTCCTTTTGACACACCATGCATGATTCTACAAAATTTCTAACATCCACCTACAATTTTGGCCAATAATAGTGCCTTATCACTAGTTCAAGGGTTTTATCTAACCCAAAGTGGCCCCCATACAACCACTATGTTTTTCTTTTATGATCTTGTTCCTTATAGAGAATTTAGGAATGCATAGTTGACATCCTTTGAAATTAAGTCCTTCTTGGATCATAAAATCATAAAATTATAGGTGGTATCTGCTATCAAAATCAGAACATACCTTGCATATTTCCTTCAAGTCTTCATCTTCAGCATACATGCCTTTTAGTGCTTCAATCCCAACAATTTCCTATTGTATTTCATAGATTTTCAAGTCTCTTCTACTAAGAGCATCAACCACCTTATTTGAAACACCCTTCTT
This sequence comes from Chamaecyparis obtusa, assembly GCA_027943335.1. NCBI lineage: Eukaryota > Viridiplantae > Streptophyta > Pinopsida > Cupressales > Cupressaceae > Chamaecyparis > Chamaecyparis obtusa. The sequence continues at coordinate 1,367,627 of BSBK01004189.1, read as the reverse complement.
ATGCTTGATTGTGAAGGTGTATGGTTAAAGTGATTCAACTCATTTCATGTGTCTATGAATCAACTTGTCTTGGCTGTTTAGGAAGCTTAATGCTTGATTATCAATGTATACAAAAAATTTCTTTGGAAGCAAATAATGCCTCCACTTCTTTAAAGCCTGGACCAATTCATACATTTCTAGATCATAGGATTAGTACTTTTTCTTAGCATCATTCAATTTTTCACTAAAGAAAGAAACTGGTTTCCCCTCTTGACTAAGTACTGCACCTATTGCTACATGACTTGCATCACATTCAATTTGAATTTTTTTATTAAAATAAGGTAGTGTAAGGACTGGTTGTTGGGCTACCTTTTTCTTGAGCATCTCAAATGCCTCATCTGCTACCTTGGTCCATGAAAACTTTCACTTATGTCCACCCCTGATAGTTTCCAATATAGGAGCACAAATATGACTGAAGTTTTTGATAAACTTCCTATAGAAGACATAAATTCCATGGAAACTCCTAACATCTCCAATTGTCTTAGGAGTTGGCTATGTAAGGATGGAACTTACCTTATCAGGATCCAATTTCATATTTCCTTTAGAGATCACAAATCTAATATATGTTAATTCCTACTGCATAAATACACACTTGTCCACATTTATCATTAGTTTCTCTTCATTCAATCTCCTCAAAACTAAATCTAGGTATTTGAGGTGTTCTTCCTTTGTTTTAGTAAACACCAAAATGTCATCTAAATAAACTATCAAAAACTTACCACTGAAGTCTTCCAACACTTCATTCACCTTCCATTCATACAACCCCTCATTTTTTTTAACCCAAAGAGAATCACCTTCCATTTGTATAACCCCTCATTTGTTTTAAAAGGATTTTTCCACTCATTCCATGCTCCAATTCTTATTTGGTGGTAGCCACTTTTTAAATCAATTTTAGAAAAATATTTTGCTCCCCCTACACAATCAAGAAAATGTTCTATTCTAGGCATGGTAAATCTATACCTAATAGTTATTTTTTTTAATAGCCCTAGAATCAGTACATAGCCTCCATGTTCCATCATTCTTTGGTGCTAAGACAACTGGGACATCACAAGGGCTCAAGCTCTTTCCTATCAAGCCTAAATCAAGAAGTTCTTGGACTTGCCTTGCAATTTCTTCATTCTATTGTGGGGTCATTTTATATGTAGGTTTGTTAGGAAATGTGGATCCCAGGATGAAGTCAATGCAATGAATAATATCCCTCATAGGTGGTAGTGTCTTTGGAAATCCATATGGAATTATGCTTTTGTACCTCTCTAATATTTTTTCCACTTCCTTGGGGACCATCCCCTTCTTCTTTTATGCTCCCTTGTCTGCAATAGGTTCTTCACCTTTCCTAGGTACTTCTACTAGTGCAAACCAAAGTGTAATCTCCTCATTGATCATCTTGAGGAGATCTTTCCCTTCTAGGATCATGATTTTAGACTCCTTTTGTTTTTGCTCCTCAATGTTATCAGACAGGGGTATCAATTCAATTACCTTACCATCCTTGGAAATGAGTAGGTGTTTCTATGACCATCATGATGAGCCTTGAGATCATATTGACATGGTCTTCCAAAGAGAATATGGCAAGCATCCATATTAACAATATCAAACAAAATTATGTCCTTATAGGCACCAATCTAAGACTCAACCCAAGATTGTTCTTCCACCACAGTTTTTTTCCCCTTTGTGAGCCAAGAAAATTTATATGGAAAGGGGTGAGGGTTCCTCCTCATCTTTACCTTTTCTACCATTTCTAAAGAAACTAGATTTTTAGTTGAACTTGAACCAATGATTACTTTTCATACTTTCCCTCCTGCTTTGGACATGGTTTTGAATATTGTCTTCCTTTGAGGTGGCTCAGTAGTGATTGGCACCTTCAACAACATCCTTCTCATTGTTAAGGCTTATCCTCTTTCTATAAATCCATAAGAATCAGGTGAATTGACACTTTTACAATCAGTGTCTTGAACCAAATGGGTCCTCCTATCTCCATATGAACTTGACCCTACCTTTTTTGGGCATTTAGATGCAATATGAACTTCTTGGCTGCAATTGTAACACTTAAAGGGTTGTGAAATCCTTCCTCCAAATCACCCTCTATGACTTGATCTTCTACCTTCAAAATTTCCTCTTGAACTACCTTCTCCATGAGAATTATCTTAACTGGATTCTCCTTGAGGCCTAGAATTCTGTCCTCTTCCATGAGAGTTTCATCTTCCTCTAAAGTTCTTTCCTCTACCCCTATTATTTAGTTCTTGTATCCTTTTAATATTCTCTTCCACCTTCAAGGCCAATTAAAATTATTTATGGATATTATTAGGGCTTAATAGATTTAGTTCATCTTCTATGTTCATCCCGAGGCCATTCAAATATCTAACCACCTTCTCATTTTCACTTTCACTTGCCCTATACTTCATGCTAAGTTTTTGGAATTCTTCAGTATGGGTACTCACATCCATCTCCTTTTGCCTTAAGTTTTGTCTCCTTTTATGAAGTTTCACTTCATAATCCTCAAGGTTATAGGTCTCTTTTATTTTTGAAACCATTATGTCCCATGTAGTTATCATACTTCTCCCTTCCTTGACTCTTTATCCTTGAAAAAAGTTCCACCATGTAAGAGCTTCTCTCTTCAACTTGGACTTGTCTATCTTAACCTTTTGGTTCTCAAGTATCTCCTCACATCCAAAGAAATTATTTAAGGACTCTATCCAGTCTATGACACCATCATCATCAATTTTCCCACTGAAATAGGGAGATCTAGTTTAATTTCCATGGTTCTCCTTTCCACAGACTTAAGGGCATTTAGGAAGTATCTACGCTCTTCAAGAACTTCCTCTTCCCACTTAGGAGACTCCTCTTCTTCCCCCTCTTCTTCTCTCTCTAAGCATCCTTCTTCCCCTCTTCCAACTTTTCCCATCAACTTCTCTAGTTTTGCTCTCAACCAACGATTTTGTTCTTCCTAATCTTGTACCCTATTTGCAAGTTCTGCACTAGTCACTTTAGGAGGCATTATTTGGGCATCTCCTTCTGACTCTTCTAATGACATATACACAACTCCTTTCCCCCAAAGGATTCTCCTATGCTTTGATACCAATTATCATGCAGAGTGGGTAGGTGACACTGAATTCCTATCCCTTCACTCCATGAGATGCCTAATAGCCCAATATTTGATTTCTAGAGTTTTATCTATCAACCTAGGGTTGTCTTGACTCCATGTCTATACTCAAACTTATCACTTCTATATTTGTGTGACAAGATCCATAAGACTCTTGTCTAGGGACGCTTCAATTTGTCTTGGACACCTTCCTTCATACACCAATGGCTCTATCTTCTTAGGAGTGGATCAAAGATCCTTCTCCAGTCATATCAAACACTTTTAAACATAATTTAGTAGGTTTTATGAGGGTTTGTGTTGATCAAAATTATACAAAATAGGCCTAATTATCAATTAGGTCGCCCTAATGAGAAGATGGGGCCTAACTATGCAACCTTCCAAAGGACTTGGCAAATTTTTTTGTTATTTTAATACCCTTTTGGATCACCTACAAGACTCTAAATAATTATCTCCTAATTCCTTCATCCAAGGTCTTAATCAACCACTAGGTCTCATAGGCCTAATAGGCCTAATTAGAGCGCTTTACAAAGGAGCTTATCCTTACAAGTACAAACCTAAAAATATAATGACTTGGATACCTTTGAGACCATACATATACATGATTTCCACCATTAGTTTCATTGGATCCACCCCTTTGATGCTACTGCTCCACAATTTGTCTCTCAATCCTGACTGGTCACATACAGATGCTCAGTTAGAGCTCAAATGTTTGACCCTATGCCAAACTTTTCCAAGCTCTATCCCATGGAAAATTAATGTACATATCTTTTCCTTGCATTCCCCAAGTGTTCGTTAAATTCCCATGGTGGAATTGCAAGGAAAAGACAAAAAGTTTAGGAAACCCTGATAGGATGAGGGTTGCAAGCCAGTCTGAGAAAAGATGAAAGAAACCCCTTCAAACCAACACCAAAAAAAACCCAACCACTACATAGATCTATTAACCTACAATTGATTGAATATCTTGTTGAAGATTCATGAGGTCACTGAGTTGTTAAAGTAATATGCAAGATAATTAAATCAGTCAATGTGTTGTCATTGATGAAAACTAGTCTTGACTATACTTATCATGATAGTTACAAACATCTGAAAATCTATAGAAGGAGGAAATAGTGAAGAAATGAGATATCTACATAAGGACAAGATGAATATAACAGATATGGATAAGGTATACATTGGGCAACTTATTGATGAGTCTATGGCATTATGTTGTTGACTTGAGCATGTTACATTATACTATTATGAAGATGAGATCAAAATTGAACAAGTTAATGTGGTCGGTAATTGAAGATTTATGTATACACTGAGTCATTCTTGTGTATACCGAGTGATAAAAATAATTGAGTTAGTTATCACTGACGCATTCTGTATTAACCGAGTTGGATGAAAACATTAAATGTTTATAACAACCGACTAAAATTGATGAGTTGGCATATGCTTAGGATTTCAAGGTAAGAGATATAGTTTGTTATAAGATCAACGACTGACAAAATTTAGAGGTGATCAAAGGAAAGAGATTGAAATGTTTTATTGATACAACTACCGATCAGATCACTACTGTATCAATTTAACCATTGTTATAGGTAAATCTCTTAACCAAGTGGACTTAATAGTCTTTTTGTATTTCAATATGACATTCAAGGAATGTTAATTGTTTTCTTGTTGACCCCATAGTGAATGTTGGTCGAGAGAGAACTGTTAGTGATAAATCCTCTAACAAGGTCACACCTTACAGTGTGTTTTGTAACCTTTAACTGGGTTGGCTCCTAAGCAAACTTTAGAAGAGTGAAATATTTTGGGTTACCGGTCCCAAGTGGTTTTTCCCTTAGCAGGGTTTCCATGTTAAATCTTTGTGTTATGTGTTTTTGTTGTGATTGGATTACTATCATACTTTACACATTTCATATTTGATTAATCGGTAAACACAACTTTGGATATTACTGGTATTCGGTAAATGAACAGAAAGATTATTGTTAATACCTTACTGAATTGATTGTTTTATTGAAAAAGATTAAAGAGTACATCTGAGAGTTTGGGACTGTAGGATAAATGACTTAACTAATTCTGCACCCCCCCTTTTAGTTATCTAACAAGATCTTTTTAATACATGCCTCTATCAAGTCCAACACCTGGTTTTCAAAATCAAATCAAGTCTTCAATCACAATGCATAGAAAGAAGAGAATTTTCAAGAAAAGTCTAAACACATTTTATTGCTTCAACATCCAAATTACATCCCCATCCTTCCCAATGATGGAATCCATTCTAAAATAGGTGTCACCAACCTGTTTCAACTATTTTCAAAGGTTATGACCATTCGGATTTGGTTTAGTGCCTAACTAAGCAAATTGACAATTTGTAACTTTTGCAACATTTTTACGTCTTTTTGCATTTTTTGCACAAAACTTACTAATAGACCTTCTATCACCTAGACCTTGGTCCTATGACCTCTAGGTGACCCAAAATCCCTAAAATATGAGAATTTACTATCTTCCTATCACTTATTAGCCCATTGACTAGATTTGGTCTTGTTGGTTTATCAATACCAAATATGCTAATGGCCTTACATTATGGGCTTTATTGAATATAAACAAAACAACTAAGTGTCATCATTCTTTCCTTCTGGAAAACCATAGGTATGCAATTTTTTATCTTCATGGTCTTGTTAAGGTGCTCCTGCACCACACCACATCGGCCTTCAAGTTTCATCGAGCCGCTACCCACCTCCTTACCATATCGATGGTTAGCCTGAAAGAGAATAATATTACCACAATTGTAAAATTCGTGGAGGAAACAATACGGTCCATTACCACATTTAAGAGTCAATTTTTTTTTTCATTCATAGTTATATACTTTGGCATGAGGTTGTTAACTTCTTGTCCATGTGGCCCAAAAACTAGGGGCCCCTTTCAGTTACTCACAGGGGTCCCCCTGCAAGTTGTACCATCATTACGCATAGTAGGCTTGATAGTCCCAAGGATCTCCTTGTTAACAGTATCAAATTACGCGTGGAAGGATCAACATTTCTCACATGGGTTCACAACTTCATGAAATCTTTTAGAGAAGCAAAGGTCGAGGAATCTGAGGCAAGAGTTCCCAAGGACACGACAAAATCTTTGGGATGAGGGTGTCCATGAGGAGGGGCAGGGTCCCCCTCCATGATCGAAGACCATGTGCAAGAATTTAAAATTTGAAATGTGAAATCAGAAATCAATGAGTGAGAAGTTGAACTTTACTTAAATTTGTTTCTCAAATATGACTCTTCTTGAAAGTACTTATGTTAAGATATATAAGTTTCTATTTAACAAAACTCTTTACAAAATAGAACCCTTACCAACACGTGCATGAATGCTACAATTGACAATCTAAAAGCCCTGTAAAAATAGAAATAATAATTAAAGAAAAATACTTTAGTAAAAATACATTAAAAACTACTCATAATCCTAAGAGAAACAATATAACAGAAGGTTCATAAGAAATGATAAATTAATTGAAAAATGAATAGCTATTTTGCAATAATCAATTTAAGACATTTCATGTCAAAGAGAAACACATCCTTTACATAATACTATGTATAGTAAGAAATAATCTTTACATAATTAAAAAGTGTCTTTAATTTAAAATTATGACTATTTGACAATTTTTTTTGTCCTATCTTAAAAGAATTTAAAGAACTTTTCATTTTGAATTTTGCATTAACTTAACGACAAAGAATTTATATTCTTGAAAAAAAGGTTAAAAATTATAATTTATAAAAATTAAGATAAATATCTTATATTTAAAAGACAATTAAACACCTCCGAATAAAGTACATATTAATCTCTGAAACAGATTACCCACATTGTAAACTATAAAAAAACCCTACCTTACTTTTATTTCTATAAAGTTGAGTTTGAACCATATCTTAATAATTAAGTCCGGAATAGTGCAAACTAAAGAGAAGACAAAAAGTAAATGGAGAAATTGAAGGTCAAGTCTATGTCGGGCCAATTCCTCTTATGAATGCCCACATAAAAAGTAAAATCAATCAATCAATTTGATCATTCAATAAATTGCAAGATAACTCAAAATTGGTAATTTTTGTCATACGGAAGTTGTAAGGAATTCAAATTCTTATCAAAATGAGTTTATTTAAAAATTGTAAAAGAGAATGTTATGATGGAATTCCATATTCCGTGGAAGACAAAAGGTTGATTGGGAAATTATAGTCTAAATGGGAGACGACACACATCCTCTTTTACCTTCACTTTTATAGATAAATGGCATGTAAAGAATAGTTGAAATGAGTGAGCCTGCAATGAATAAAAGCTGAAATCTCATCATTATATTTTGAGGGAGAAGAATGTACAGTAACATTGAATTACTTGTCAAGTTTGAACCTTGAATTATTTGTCAGAGTTTGGGAGAATGTGTTGGTTTAATTGCCAGTATATTGATAATGGTTTTGCAATGACCCATCTACACATAATTGCTTGTTCTTTTCATTTTATTTTTTTGAGTTGATTTCTAATATCTATAATCATGATTTTCATTTTTCAAAGAATCAATTGTACATATATTCATTTTAATATTATGTATCTATAAAAAAAATTTGTTTGAAAGTTCAATTTTAGCTAAGAGCCAAGGACTGAGAGGTATCCATTCCACCAAAATTTATTGAGGGCACGATCCCGACCTCATCCCTTATGGTGTCGAAGTCTTTGCACTCAGCAAAACTTGATTCTTAGTGGGCTCATTAAGAACCAAACAACTTCACCAACAGACCAAATGCACATTGACGTATCTATAATTTCCATAAATACATATGAACTAAACATGTACTTATCCATCTTCTTTTAAAACAAGTTTATTTCTCTATCCATGAACTCTTGTAAACATTACATATATGTGGTTTGACAAAAAAATCACAAGTTTTCCCACAAAAACATTTTCTACACATTCCTCAAAATATTAGTAATGAACAATATATTGAGCATTCCAAACTATTTTAGGGGAAATCGTTGCACACTTCTTTCAATCACATTCAGTTGTGAAATACCAAATAGTTAAGCAAGATGTGAAAGCCATAAGTCATAATCAAGGACTTTTACTATTACATTCAAAGACAAATCAATGGCCTTCTTATATGATTCATTTACTTAGATTTTTGAGAGTTTAAGATTTTTGTAAGAAAGTTTTGTTTTTTTTAATTCGGTTGTTTAGTTATGTCTTATTTAGCAAATATTTTATATTAAAATCTTGATTTATGAAATTAGGATTTGGGTTGGAAATAATGAGTAATGTTTCATTTATAAATTTTTGTAACTTTTGGATTTTATCTACTTAATTATGATGAAGTGCTAGCATAAATAATTCTAGAATTTCTAATGTTGCACTAAGATTGACATTTCCATCAAGTTTATGATCATCATGAACTCATTCATTAATAACATTTTAAAAAAAGGGTCTAGGAATTATTTGAATATGTGACATGCATGGTAAATTGGTAAAGCATGTAGTCTAAGAGGTCATTAAGGCCATTACTAATTTATATTTGGTTGATTTCTTTCCTATTTGCTTTTGATTTTTTTATGGTGTCTAGTATAGCCACATAAATTTTATTTTTAGTTTTACCATCTTTATTTTAGAAAGGAACATTGGATCTTTAGTATGTAATGTTATAGACAGAGCATTATAATAGTAATAAATTTGGTTCATGTCATGTCTTGCATTTTAGAGATATCATTTGCTAGGCAACCTTTTACTATATTAGACTATATTTGAACAATTTTAAAATAATACAAATAATGTAGAATAGAAGACAAAAATATAAGGCTTATCTAGGAAAGAGATATAGAGAGAAACTCATTGCTAAAATATGAGGTTGAGTAGGTAGTTACTCTAATGGTAGGCACTAATGCTCTAGTGTTGTGCATATAGGAATCATGACCAAGAATAGAGTCAATAGAGGTCTAAAATCTATTAATGAAATCTTAGGATAAAAAGGAAGGACGAGTGTTGGGCACTAGTGTCTTTAGGATTTCTACAATCCGAAGTTTGACAATGTCTATTATAGTCCACTCCATCCATCTATACTATTGTTGTAGTCAAAATATCTTAGATCTAGGCATGTACACATGAAAGAGGGGAAAAGGTTATGTTATTCAAGCACTTACCTTAATCAAACCCCGTGTTGGTGTTCCCACCTCCACACCAACAATAATATTAACGACGACGATGACAAGGAGGATGACGATGATGATGATGATGATGATGATGATGATGAAAATGATGAGGATGATGACAACATTAACAATGATGATGACAATGACAATGATATGATGATGATTGTTGGTTTAAAACAATAGATAGAATACTAGGCATGACACCTCATGTTGTCTTTACTGGGTAGATATCAATTTCCACTATTAAAACTCATTTTCTTATCAACCCAGGGATGTATGACTTGAAATGAGACAACACATTTTGTTCATTAAGAGCTTTCTAGAGCTATGCCACTCTAATTTTAAACAATTGAAGTACTAAACTAGATATCATAAAGGAAAATAATAATAACTTAATCACTATATGCTATAAATGAACTCAACCAGAACTCATGCTAAAATATTAATTTCAACTAGCAAATATAGCTACTCTATTCTACCTTGGTTGCAGGAATAGTCACAAAATTACAATTATACGGTTGTAGGGACAGTCAACTGCTAAACTACCAGAAATAACAAATAAGTAGAATCCACACCAAGTCAACTGCTAAACTGTGAGAAACTACTAGACTCAACTTGATATTTCTTCAGAAATCCTTGAACAGTAAAATGCAAGAGTACAATATTATCTCGGTCAACCAATTTCTAAGGAAAGTTGGGAGAATTTGAAAATATGAAATCATGAACAAGAAGGTGAAATATAGGACTCTATTCAAGTCATTACTTCACATCATAAATTTCCTTATATTTTCTCTACCATCTGACATGGTAAGTAAATAAGAAGATAAATGTTCATCTAACTAATCAAAGGAGTCCTGTGTAGTTGCAACAAATGGATTTCCATCTATAATAGTGTTGAATCCTTCTCCCTTTATTGTCCTTGACCTTTTCAAAATAATTTTCACATCTTGGTGATGGCATTACTCCACCTTAGCTTCCTTTGGATTGTTTCTAATAGTTGCATCAATGAGGTTAGCACACATAGATCTTAACATATTCACCATTATTTAAAATACAATACTAGTCATGATTTATCCATAAAAATATACTTATATTGCATTCATTTAATTTTCATGGTTTTTGTCAAAAAGGACATAAGATATAGAAAGATAGTTCAACAACATAACTTAAAACATGTATGAAACCACAAGGTTCATGAACTTAAAAAGGTAAAAAAAATAGAACAACATAAAAGTTTGCAATAAAAGGACATAAATGGGGCTCATTAATGACAATGAGGACAATGGTGATAAAGAGTAAATACTCTCAAAGGATAAAATACAAAAAAGAAAATATAAATATTGAAATGGTAATGTTACCTTAGATATGAAACCCATTCTCAAATTTTACACACAATGATGATGTGATGTTCTTTGAAGTCATGCAAGTGTTAACTTACATAACATGATAAACATATCAAATAAAGAATTATACTTAATTACATATCATAGTATTATTGATAGTTTACCTCTTGATAATTATCTCACACTTCTTAGATTGATTGATCTAGATTGTTAGAGAGTTTTTAAGGGAGAAAAAGAATTGCGTTCACATGTAACTAACACACTTTCATGATAACCATTCAAGTTTAGGTTGACAATAAGTTCACGTTCATTAAGGAACCAAGAATGACATTAAAAATTTGAAATTTGGTGTCAATTTTGTGGGACACTAGCATTGGGCACTAGATTCTTGATATAATTTCTAATTCAAAGTGTTAATATGATTTAGAACAACAGAGGGTGGGGGGGGTGAATCAGTTGTTCTCAAGTCCAGATGTATCAATTAAACTTTTAAACACTTCAACAATCTCAGATCTAATAACCAATACTACTTGGTCATTACAGAATGTGTTAGAATAATAAGCAGAAAAATGCAAATATTAATACACACAGAAGAGAACACAATAACATAAAATTTAACGTGGTTCACCCAATCCCTGGGCTACATCCACCAACAGTGAGTCCAATATCTATATTATTATCCAGTTATTACAATCTGAAGCCTACAACTCAATACCATCACAGGAAGCTACAAAAAACCTCATACAATGAATCTCAAACCCTAAGCCCTTTTTACAAGTATTTTTGACATAACAACATTAGGGAAAAAATACTCTGACTAATAGAAAATTGATGGCTGACCCTTGACCCCCAGGACCCCGCAAGGGGCTCTGCCCCTTGACCCCGTAGATAAGTTAGGGGGAAACCGCGCCGAAAGAACCTGAGTCTGATTAGGCTCCACATACTTAACAATCTCCCACTTGGAGACTGATCAGAATCCACAATAATATCCTCCCACTTGGAGACTGACCGACTAAACTTGTAGCTCCCACTAGACTAAAGAAACCACCCTGGACTCAACTGTTCTTTTACTCTGTTCAGTCTAGAAGACCAACCGAAGCTGAAGAGGAATTCAACTTCTCCCTTGTCACTACCTTTTTAAACATATCTGCTGGATTATCATTTGTATTTATCTTCTCCAATTTTAACTGTCCATCATCCAAAACTAACCGAATGAAATGATATCACAATTGTATGTGCTTTGTTTTTTAGTGCAAACACTAATACATTTGGGGTGAAATTGCGACGGCCATTTGCGACGGCAGGCAAATGTCATGCGGTTTTGCCCTTTTTTTTTCAAATATAGCCCGACACCGTCGCAATTTACGACGACAATACATTTGTCACTGTCGCAATTGCGACGTTGTCGGGATATAAGCAGCAAAATTAAAAAGGAACGTTGTCATGTGTGTTTTCAACAGCGTCGTAACCCTCCGCGAAATCACATCAGGATATAAGGGCAAACAAAATAAGAACGTTGTCATTTGTGTTTTCAACAGCGCCGTAACCCTCCGCGAAATCACATCGGGATATAAGGGCAAAAAAAACAAGAATGTTGTCATTTGTGTTTTCAACAGCGCCGTAACCCTCCGCGAAATCACAGCTACAATTTCTGAGTACGTTGGGTTTATTTTTCTTTTGTCATTATTATGTAATCTGGTATTCAACTGTTAGAGAGCTAAAATACCCAGAAATGAGGACATATCTATGTTGAATTTATTGTTAGCGGCTTTGGTTATTTAGAAGTTTAATTTTATTTGTTCATCTTTCAAGCACAAACATTTTGTGGACCGTAACGTCTTCATTGTTTCGGGTATGCAGTGAAACAGCCCTAACTTGCAATTGCGATGTTGTTGGGATATAAGGGCAAAAAAAAAAAGGAACGTTGTCATTTGTGTTTTCAACAGCACCGTAACCCTCCGCGAAATCACATCGGGATATAAGGGCAAAAAAAACAAGAACGTTGTCATTTGTGTTTTCAACAGCGCCGAGAGAGATTCCCTCCGCGAAATCACAGCTACAATTTCTGAGTACGTTGGGTTTATTTTTCTTTTGTCATTATTATGTAATCTGGTATTCAGCTGTTACAGAGCTAAAATACCCAGAAATGAGGACATATCTGTGTTGAATTTATTGTTAGCGGCTTTGGTTATTTAGAAGTTTAATTTTATTTGTTCATCTTTCAAGCACAAACATTTTGTGGATTGTAATGTCTTCATTGTTTCGGGTATGCAATGAAACAGCCCTAACTTGCGACTACCTTCACGGTACTTGTGTACATTATCATGTTGTCTTTACAGTGACTGTCCTCATTCAAGTGGCAATTACACAAGGGACAGTCATTGTGAGATGTCCTCATTTGTGACAAGGACAGTCACACTTAGGACATCTCATAGTGATATTCCCTTGTGTAATTTCCACTTGAATGTATTGCTATTGAACCACATTAATGCTTTTCTTCTTCAACAAATGAGGATAGTCACTATAAAGACAACATGATAATGTACACAATTACCAAAAAATGATCTTGTTAATTGATGTAACACTTTATCTTGCTCACTCCCTATCCTTCACTAGGGTCTCTTTAGGCCAATGTTTTGACTTGATAGGGTACTTAACTATCCCTACACTCTTTAGGTATCTCTACCCAAGATCCCACTCCTTCAACTAGTGCACACCAACAAGAAATACAACGAACTCTGCTCAATACCAATCTAGCTACTAGGACACTCCTAGTCTTGTCTTCACAAATTGAAACACATTCAACTAGAACTTTACTCCATGGAGAGGCTGGCCACTAGGACCTCTATTGGTTTCAATATTACTCCTTCACCTATACTTTTCATCAGTACTTCAATCCGGTTCATCAAACCATGCCAATTGCACCCAAAAATAGGCTGCTAGCAATTAGGCCTTTGTCAAGCCTTTTTGTTTATATTAAGCCACCTAAAGGGCTTAGGATTCAGATGCCCTTTATTGAGAACTCCAAGATATCTAAGGTCTTCTCCTCCTAGATTTTTTGTACACCAACTGCTACAGCCATGCCTGAAAACAAGTATTTTGACACAACTTGGACAGTCTGACTAAGAGTTTGTTTTCTTAGCAGCCAAAGAAACTCACCCAATCTTCTAATTTTACTTGGGGATTCTTTAGATGTGTGTCTACCTCTCCATGAGATTTTAGTTGAAGCAACCAATGCATTCAACTTGTTGTAATCTTCTTGTAATGATTTGTCATCCCTAACTGTGCTCAACTGACTCACCTAGGACATCATTGCAAACATAGAAAATGAGCTTCCCAGGGCCCCTCCTTCCAAAAATATAGTACATGGAGTCTCCTCACCCATTCCAAGATCCCGTACAAAATTGACAATGGAATGATGAGCTAAGACTCCATTTGTTCAACCTGCCTGGTTCAAACCAATGATAGGGTACTTAACAAAAGAATTAACAAACTAGTTGGAATGCTTCAAAACTCAAAAAAAACACAACACAGAATAAAAAAACAACTTGTACTAACTTTTCCAATAGACACTGCGAGCTATCTAATCCATTAATCAACTGAAAACAAAGAAACAAAAAAACTCAAGAATTCACTAAAACCGTGTTACTCTACAAATCTTCTTAATTCCAAATGTTTTTCCCCCCAACCTTTTGCACAGATCGATGGAGGCCTCTTATAGTTGATCTGATGCCTAATTCAATGGTTTCATATAGTTACATAACTATCTTACTCGAAAATGCTCCCTTGCACAAATGTTGTCAATGTTGTGAATGACAACATTGACAACTTGTTACAACCTTTGGGATTTTGGTTCAAAACTTATTGTTCAAACACCATAAGACCCTAACCATGACTTAGTTAGGCTATTTAGACCTCACATAGGCCACTTCTACACTTCTTTGCCCAATTTGACCCCTAAATGCTTCATTCCCACTTTTGCCACAATATTGGTAACTTGGGTACAAATTGGCACTTGCCTTCACAAAGGTCACACATGAGGACATCTCACAGTGATCGATTGTCCCTTGTGTAATTGCCACTTGAATGTATTGCTATTGAACCACATTAATGCTTTTCTTCTTCAACAAATGAGGACAGTCACTCTAAAGACAACATGATAATGTACACTCACTGTAAGGACAGTCACAAATGAGGACATCTCACAGTGACTGTCCCTTGTGTAATTGCCGCTTGAATGTATTGCTATTGAACCACATTAATGCTTTTCTTCTTCAACAAATGAGGACAGTCACTCTAAAGACAACATGATAATGTACACTCACTGTAAGGATAGTCACAAATGAGGACATCTCATAGTGACTGTCCCTTGTGTAATTGCTGCTTGAATTACACAAGGGACAGTCATTGTGAGATGTCCTCATTTGTGACAAGGACAGTCACACATGAGGACATCTCACAGTGATTGTCCCTTGTGTAATTTCCACTTGAATGTATTGCTATTGAACCACATTAATGCTTTTCTTCTTCAACAAATGAGGACAGTCACTCTAAAGACAACATGATAATGTACACTCACTGTAAGGACAGTCACAAATGAGGACATCTCACAGTGACTGTCCCTTGTGTAATTTCCGCTTGAATTACATAAGGGACAGTCATTGTGAGATGTCCTCATTTGTGACAAGGATAGTCACACATGAGGACATCTCACAGTGATTGTCCCTTGTGTAATTGTCACTTGAATGTATTGCTATTGAACCACATTAATGCTTTTCTTCTTCAACAAATGAGGACAGTCACTCTAAAGACAACATGATAATGTACACTCACTATAAGGACAGTCACAAATGAGGACATCTCACAGTGACTGTCCCTTGTGTAATTGCCGCTTGAATTACACAAGGGACAGTCATTGTGAGATGTCCTCATTTGTGACAAGGACAGTCACACATGAGGACATCTCACAGTGATTGTCTGTAATGTCCCCTTTTTGGCTAACTTGGAAAACAGGAACAATTACTCCACTTCTCAAACTTGCTCTATCAGATACTTACAATTAAACTAAGTAATGGAGGTTACTTAAGATATCAACCACTATTTCAGATTCAATCACAATATGTGTGCAAGATGATATTGATACCAATATGTTTAATAGCACTGTCGGATATAATGATATGAAATATGCTATGAATATGATGTTTCCTATCACTTATAGTGATAGTATAATGATGGTATGTCTGATATAAACAATATCGATATACAATCAATAAATATTGCTTACAGCAATGTATTTGCTGTGTCTGATATGATGATGTAATTATGCAAATGTGTAATATCGCTATGAGTGATATGTTGCTATTTCAGATTCTGAATTATATGCTTGCAACTTCAAATATTGATGCTATTTCTGACTCTCCTTTCTATCTGTGCAATCATGGTGTTGTCTCTGATCTGCAATGATAAACTTGAAACCAAACTGCCAAAGGTAGATGCTCTATTGAGTATATCCAAATATGGATAAGTAAATAAAGTTCTAATGATGCCTTGAGTGATTGACGAGAATGCATTCTTATATTGTCTTTAACAAATGAAGAGATGCTATGAATGAGACGTGTCTTGTTTCTTCCTCCATGTCCCTTTGTTAATCACACCTTTCCATAATCCGACAGTTCACATAATATTATTTCATTATTTTCTGATCATAGATAACTCCCAGATTGACTCAATATCAAATCTTTTTATGAAGGTAATCTTCCCTAATTGGTAGTGCAACCAGTAGTTAACATCCATTGTGTTTGTATTAGTTTGGTCTAACTATCATTAGTATTTAGTCAATCAATATTAACTCTTGCCTTATCCCATATTGTTATGATGATATCCAATCTTTCTACTCTGATATAAGTCGATATCATTTTCTGATAATTGTCCATTTATTGGTTGATTGCTGGTAATGGAGTTTGATCTTCAAATTGACTTCCATTCCTGTTAATACTTAAGGATACATTGTACTTATTATCCATGACTGATGCCTCATTCATCAATAGCTTGTGATATAATCATTGATGCTTTTGTGTTTCTACAAGATGTGGTTTATCTCAGACAATCGATAATCTTTCAATCCTTTAGTCGATATCCTCCTATGTGGTGTCTATTGATATAGATAGTAGAATTCAATCTAGTTTATGTTATTGTCATGATAACATAGGAAGTGATGGTGCATATTTGCTAGCGGGTCTTCATGTTTGATATTGCTTTATCGGATATGTCATTGTCTAAACTTGTGCAATTAATGATTATTTATAATATATGAATGGTTATCCTTCTTGCTTATCAATACATCTTCTGAAACACATAGCGACCTATCCCTTATTCATATCATGTTGATCTTGACTTCATAGTATTTGGTTCATTAATCATCCTCTCATGGTATCGATGTGTAATGACTAGTGATTGTTGTATCACTTCTTCATTCCTCATCGTGATAGATAATGCAGATGTTTAATGTAGATGTATATCGATTACAGATATTCGATATTGCTTTAAACGTTATTATTATTATTATTATTATTATTATTATTAATGTTATTGTTATTATTAAATATTATAATTAATGATGTTAGTAATATTAATATATTATAATAAATATTATTATAGTGATAACATATTGTTTTATATTGAGAGGTTTATTAATATTATTTATATATTAAAATTATTATATCAATAATTGATTTAATATTATTACTTAATATATTATTATAATATAATATATATAATTTATTAATAATTATTTATTATTAATTTATATTATAATTATAATCATAATTATATTATTTATTAATATTTTAATATTATTTAATTAACATATTACTTATTATGCTAACTATATATTATTATTATCTTTTGATAATAATTATATATTATTGTTATATACCGTTAATAATAGATTATTATATATCATCTAATCATTTTATTATTATACTAAGTTCAATATGTCATGGCTCATGACATTGTCCCTTGTGTAATTGCCACTTGAATGTATTGCTATTGAACCACATTAATGCTTTTCTTCTTCAACAAATGAGGATAGTCACTCTAAAGACAACATGATAATGTACACTCATTGTAAGGACAGTCACAAATGAGGACATCTCACAGTGACTGTCCCTTGTGTAATTGCCACTTGAATTACACAAGGGACAGTCATTGTGAGATGTCCTCATTTGTGACAAGGACAGTCACACATGAGGACATCTCACAGTGATTGTCCCTTGTGTAATTGCCACTTGAATGTATTGCTATTGAACCACATTAATGCTTTTCTTCTTCAACAAATGAGGACAGTCACTCTAAAGACACCATGATAATGTACACTCACTGTAAGGACAGTCACAAATGAGGACATCTCATAGTGACTGTCCCTTGTGTAATTGCCACTTGAATGTATTGCTATTCAGCCACATTAATGCTTTTCTTCTTCAACAAATGAGGATAGTCACTCTAAGGACAACATGATAATGTACACTCACTGTAAGTGTACATTATCATGTTGTATTACAAATGGACCTTATGTTGGTCGGGATATAAGTGCAAAAAAAAAAAGGAACGTTGTCATTTGTGTTTTCAACAGCGCCGAGAGAGATTCCCTCCGCAAAATCAAGCGGGTTATCATTTGTGTTTTGAACAAAGCGGGTTGTCATTTGTGTTTTGAACAGCACCGAGAGAGATTCCCTCCGCGAAATCAAGTGGGTTGTCATTTGTGTTTTCAATAGCACCGAGAGAGATTCCCTCCGCAAAATCACAGCTACAATTTCTGAGTACGTTGGGTTTATTTTTCTTTTGTCATTATTATTTAATCTGGTATTCAGCTGTTAGAGAGCTAAAATACCCAGAAATGAGGACATATCTGTGTTGAATTTATTGTTAGCGGCTTTGGTTATTTAGAATGCTTCCCCACAATACTTAATTACACAAGGGACAGTCACTGTGAGATGTCCTCATTTGTGACAAGGACAGTCACACATGAGGACATCTCACAGTGACTGTCCCTTGTGTAATTGCCACTTGAATGTATTTCTATTCAACCACATTTATGGGCCCGTTTGGACCATGACACATAGTAGCATCTACAGAGAAGAATATCCCAGGTGTAACAAGTTGTAAGAATATACCAACAGTTCTAAGAAGTTCCCTAGCACGTAGTAGCATCTACAGAGAAGAATATACAACATGAGGGCAGCCACTGTAAAGACAACATGATAATGTACACTCATTGTATGTGTACATTATCATGTTGTCTTTACAGTGACTGACCTCATTCAAGTGGCAATTACACAAGGGACAGTCACTGTGAGATGTCCTCATTTGTGACAAGGACAGTCACACATGAGGATATCTCACAGTGACTGTCCCTTGTGTAAGCCACTTGAATGTATTGCTATTCAACCACATTTATGGGCCCGTTTGGACCACGGCACACAGTAGCATCTATAGAGAAGAATATCCCAGGTGTAACAAGTTGTAAGAATATACCAACAGTTCTAAGAAGTTCCCTAGCACATAGTAGCATCTTCTAATTGTCTATACCACTTCACAAGGTATTGTTTGCACACATTGTTTTTGGTTCTTTTGATGACCCTTGTTTTGAAATTGCTATTAGGCCTTGTAGCTTATATGTTTTGATTGCTGGAGAGCTTCTAAAGCTAAGCAAGAAGACCATTGCACGAGTTATAGCCGCGCGCTCAGGTTTGAAAATTGTATATTTTTTAATCTAATGTATATTTTAATCCTTTTGCCATGTCATGTAATATGTCTTGCCTTGTAGCTTATATGTTTTGAAATTGCTATTAGGCCTTGTAGCTTATATGTTTTGATTGCTAGAGAGCTTCTAGAGCTAAGCAAGAAGACCATTGCACTAGTCGTAGCCGCGCGCTCAGGCATGAAAATTGTATATTTTTTAATCTAATGTATATTTTAACTAGACTTTTAAAATATTAAAGGATTTAACTAGGTCTAAGAAGATTTGTGTACTTTTGACAATTTTGCTTAGTCACTGAAAGTTGTAGACCGAAGTTTTCATAGCCCAATTTTTGCTTCCTGCGAAGAACGATCATGTCAGATAATATAAGTGAAGAACAAAATAGGGAGACAATCGCTAGATTGTGGTCTAACTTGAAAAGAAAAGGTGATGGAAAATGTTATTGTCCCTGCAAAATTTGTAAGGGCTTAAACCGTAGAAGATTTCTAATCAAAACAGTTAAGAGACATTGTAGGGAGAATGGTCACATTGAAGGGGGGCATGACTATCATCCACTGGTAAGTTGTTCATTATATCATTTTAACAATTTATATACATATGAAATCACTTGATGATGAGTTGAAGATCATGGTTTATTTATGTTAATCAATTTTATATAGGTTGATCTCCCCAGGGAAGTACATGATATGGAGGAACATGGGGGTGCGAATATCCAAGGTGAAGATAATGATCCCATGGAAGATGACGATCATGCACCAGAAAACACAATTGAAGATGATGGTATAAATACATTGATCCATGACACATTTAGTCCAAGCGGATCTGATCGTGATGATGATGATAGCCTTGATGTACCTCTACTTGAGAAGGCATACGAGCCCCTATACAAAGACTCCCAAACAACTCTTCTCTCTGCTGTATTGTTGTTGTTGAACTTGAAGGTTATGAATGGTTTATCCAACATAACAATGTCACGTATGTTAAGGTATGTCATAAATGTCTTTATAGTTAACAAAGGGTGAATAATGTACCACTAATATTGTTTATATTAACAACTTATATTTTTTGTTGTAGATTGATAGGCGAGTTTTTGTTACCACCATCAAATATTCTACCTCGCTCATATCGAGAATTATCTGCTATTATGAAAGATATTGGAATGGAGTATCAAGAAATACATGCTTGTCCCAATGATCATATTATATATTATAAAGAACATGAATTTGCAACACAATGCCCTGTATGTCATACGAGTAGATATCGAACAGATCGAATAACAAAAAAGGTGCCTCACAAGGTTCTTTGTTACATCCCCATTATTCCATGGATGTGACAATTATTCAGGTGTACTAGCTTGGCACAATTTATGGATTACCATGCACGCAATAGAAGTCGAGATGACATTATTCAAATCCCTGCAGATGGTTCGGCATTTATGCACATAGAGGAAAAGTGGCAACACTTCAAAGAAGAACCTCATAATCTCAGGCTTTCATTGGCAGCGGATGGTGTCAATCCATTTGGAGAGATGAGATCTGTTTGCTCGGTGTGGCCTGTTTTTGTTATCAACAATAACATTCCTCCGTGGATGTCAATAAAGAGGGAGCACATTATGTTGGCAATGATTGTTCCAGGTATTTTATCATTTGATAGTTATTAATTTACATGTACTTACAAATCTTACAGTAAAATGGTCACAATAATTATGTAATGTTACTGTTCATTCAAGTAGGTAAATATCAAGTTAAAGATATGAATGTATATATTGAGCCTCTTATTGACGAGTTGGTGGAGTTATGGAACGGTGTCACTATGTATGACGTGTCTAGACCAATAGGACAAAGACAATTTCAATTCCATGCAATACTTGTATGGACAATACATGATGCCCCAGGGCTAACACATTTTTGTGGTATGTTATAGTGAATTCAAGTTGCGCATGATAATTCTAATTATAAAAATCAACATATTTAATAATCCAATTATATCATTATCTTGTAGGTCTTCAAACAAAGGGAAAATTTGCATGTCCAGTTTGTGGTCCAAAGATGAAATCTCATCATTCAAAAAGTTTAGGAAAGCATGTGTTTGATGAGTACAGACACTTCCTCCACAGGAATCATAAGTATCGAAGTATGGAAAAACATCTTTTCAATGGGAAAGAAGAGACTACATCAAAGCCACAAAGAATGACACCTCGCCTATGGAAGTTAGAATATAATAGAATTAATCGTCGAGGTAATGTCGTTCCACTTAATGGTTTATGTTTGTAATTTATATATTTCTATTGTGATTTTTGTTTACTAATTATGTAATTGATGATCGTGAAGGTCATCAAGGCACTACTGACAACCTTCCAAAGGGACTAAAAAGCTATCCCAGACAATTTAGTAGGTTGCCCTACTACGAGGACCTACAAATTGTGCATTTGTTTGATCTTATGCATGTTGGAAAGAATATAACAGAGACATTGTGGAAAATACTGGATGGAAGGCGTGACAAAGAAAAAATTGTCAAAATTTGTAATGACATTCATGAATCCAATCATGCACTGAAGAATTTCATTCACTCAAATAGTAATAGAGATCAGATTAATATAAGTGCCCTTCCTTGGTTATTAACGGAGCAGCAAAGTGATGCCATAAAAGAAGTCATACGAAAAATTCGATTTCCCACAGGATTTGCTGGGAACATAAGCAATCTCATATCAAAGAAAAGTGAATTTGGGCCAGGGCTCAAAACGCATGATTGGCATACTTTCATCAAGGTAAGTTATGTTCTTCTGTATTTACAATATATTCATAAACTACGTGTACTATTCATTATGTTATGTTAGAAAATAATGAAATGATTGGTTTATAATTACTGCAGTACGTGCTACCTCTATCTCTCCCAGAGCACTTCAACAATAACATCAAACAAGTGATATATGATCTTGGAAAATACATGAGGTAAGCAGTAATATCTGTTCAATTTGTTGTATATATTTATTATATTCGCGATTTGTTTTTCTTGCTATGTAATCTATTGTATATTATTTTGTAAAGTCTCGTATTTATATATTTTTTGTGACTTGAATCTCTTAATGTAGGTTGTTGTCATCTAAAGAAATCCATAAAGAAGATATAAACTATTGGAAGAGAAGAATTCCTCATTTATTGTGTGAAATGCAAAAGTGTCTACCTCCAACTTTTTTCAATGCACAAGAACACTACCTCATACACCAAGTTGAGGAGATTGAATTGTGTGGACCTGCACACACTAGGTCAATGTGGATGGTTGAGAGGCACTTGAAATCTTTGAAGGCTTTGGTTCGACAAAGAGCACATCCTGAGGGTTCTATGGTAGAGGGATACATGGTATACCAGACTATGGTGTACATTACTGAATATCTTCCTAAGTTTGCTTCAAATATCCATGTAGATCGCATTTGGGATCTCGACCCTTTTAAAAAATTCAAAGGGGAGTACTTGATGGGGAAAGGTAGATTGAGGAAAGTGATAGGTAATAAATTATAAGATGTTATTGTAATAAATTATTTCTTAATCTTCAAAATAAATCGGTTGTAAGTCGTTTATTTTTTTTTTTGTACAGTTGCTCGAGAGTGGGATGCACTACATTTGTATATTGCAAACAATCTTGATTGGATGACGGTATGGATTGAACGATGTCAACATTCTGGTCACACATTAACATGGGAAGGTGTATCTTCATTGGTTAAAGAAGCTCATTGTAATGGAGATTCTAATGTTACGCAAAGGGAAATAGATTTAGCATATGGTTTAAGAGATTTCCAGGTACGTACAAAATTATTAATCACCCGTATGTTTATCAACTCACGATATAATAATTTTGACATGTTTCACATATTATTGCAGGTTAAACACCACAAGGGTATGTTCTGTAATGGTCAAAAATTTCGCGTCAAAGTGTTGGATGACACGAAGAAAACTTGTGATTCTGGAATAACTGCAGTCTTTCAAGTGACTAATATTTCATCTAGAAATGACTTAGATCCTCAAGAGTCTAAAAATCAATACTATGGCATTTTGGATGATATACTTGAGTGCGACTTTAGTTCCTTCAAATTAGTACTCTTCATTGTCAAATGGTACAGGCTACGACTTAATCCAAATGATCCTAATAGAACTGTTATTGAACATGATAATGGATTTACAATGGTTAATACAAGGTTGTTTGAGCCAGTTGGGGATGAGCCCTATGTTCTTCCAAGCCAATGTGAGCAAGTATTTTACTCAGAGGTTTCACATAAACCGGGTTGGTCATTTGTTGTTAGACATGAACCGAGAGGAAGGCCGATAAAGTATAATGCGATGGAAGAAGAAGATACCGAAGAAGTAGAAGATGATGTAGATGATGATCACGATCGACAATTATTGGATGATGTTCTTGAGACAAATTTTCATGAAGAAGAAGAAGAAGATGATGCTGCTACTGATGATGATGATGAAGATGATGTTGATGTTGATGATGATGATGTTGATGATGACGACAACGACGACAACGATGACGACGAGGACGATGATGATGATGACGATGATGACGATGATGATGATGATGATGATGATGATGATGATGATGATGATGAGGATGATGATGATGAAATTTAAAGGTATGCCATCAATCCTTAATGTATTTAATATTCATTTCTTGATAGAAATATATTTGTCTTAAATGGTTACATAGTTTATTCATTATCTATTTAAAAGCTATAAGTGTTATAATGTGTACGTTTTAATGTTTTTAATTTTTATGTGATGCTTATGATGGATGTGATTATGATTATGATGTGATTATGCTCACGATAATTGAATTACATTTGCAGGAAATTGAACCCCTTTCAAGAGCATCCCGCACAGTCTCATGGATCGACAGGTATAAGTCAATACACCTTATAGAAAGTCTATTTAATACACTTATCAATAGTAAGATTGATGTCTTCTAAGATCTCTCCCATTTGCAGGTACCAGCAAATAGGTATTTGTCAGAAGTGTCTTCCTCGAGTGAGGGAAATATAGGAATAGAAGAGGAAAGTGAGACATGCAGTTTATCTAGAATAGGGAGATTAACTAGAGGTCAAAGGACTAGAAGGAAATTCAATAAACACATGAAATTTTTCCTTGCTCAAGGGGGGTCATGTTCTTATGATGATGAGATGAAAGGCGACATCGAGGTGCCCTTGAGGTACCAACATCTACAGAAACATTGGGTACCCAAGGAACTTCCTCCAATAAACACTGATTTTTGTGTTAATGAGAGGATATATCGCATAGCACCATCATCATTACATGGTTTGGGCCTATTTTCTATGGATGGCATAAAGGTGTCTTACAACAAAGTTTCTGAATTGATGGAGTATGTTGGACCATGTTACGATTACAAAAGTTGGATGCATATTGTTCAATATAAAAAAAGTATGCGTAGGTATGCACTCTCGGCAAATTATATACAACAGTAAGACAATAATCAAAGTAAAAGTGTGGCTATATACATTGATGGAAGGCCAAAAGAAACAGGGAATATTGCGGGTTTTATAAATAGTACACGACCTGGGTCAACTATAAAGCAACCCAATTGCATATTTGAGGCGCACGAGGGAAATCGTGTATTCATCTGTGTGATAAAATCAATACGTGCAGGGGAAGAGCTGCTTATTGATTACAATTTGAACTGCATAGATACAAACGAGGCTACTATCATGGGGGTGGTACATACTATTAAACCAACTTCTAATCAATGACTCCAACATACCATTTAGTTATTAAATTTTTGGCTAACATTTTTATACTTGATCTTTGACACAGGGGCACAATATGGAGCAACCACCCGAAGGTGATGGTGATGATATTCCTAGCTCATCTACACATGAGCAGGTAAAACTCATTGTAATTGTGCAAACTAGATAGAAGCAAAATGTTATTTTTTTTAATGTTATTTTCTTCATTGTTTTGGAGTAATTTTGATAATACTAATACTATTGTTGTCACAGAGGGCCGGTGGTCGGAGAGAGGGAAAGCAACCTGCAGTCCCTCAGGAGTCCCCCCTTGTGGACCCTTTTTTTATTGATTTAGCAGAGACTGATGACCCGATCGGTTCCATTAAAAAGTTGCTAAAGAAAATTGGGAAAGAACTTCTACGTTTGGTATCCATACATCCTCAGACTCAGGAAATAAAAGACAGGGCAGCTGAGTTGTTGCGCACTTCTGAAAACTTTAAAGTAAGTATTAATGAAATTTTTAATTATTACAAGAGTTCAATAATGGTTTTTATGTTATGCTCTTTTATGACATTAATTAAAATATGGATGCATTGTCTTTACAGAGTTATTTGCGTAATTTTGAACCCCATTCCCATGATGAGGCCGGTATTGCAAGTGGTTCAGGTAGATCACATGTTCCATTCCCCACTTGTGTTTTCCACTGAATATATATAGGAATGATCATAATCATTGACAATACATGCTTGAACAATCTTTTTTTTTAATGCTCTAACAATCTTGTCCATGCTAGTCCACGCGTTCTATATTTATGCATGCTCTAACAATTTTATTCTTTAGCTCCTTTCCATGATGATATGACAACGCTGCCTCCATCCAGGATAGCCACAAATGTCTTGCCGACTGCCATGTCAACAACACACAGCCTAAATGCACCAACTGTTGCACCATCTACTGGTACACAAATCCCTCTTTTTCTCTCTTTTGTTATGTGTTTAAGTGTTATGTGTTTACGATGTAGATCCCTTGATTTTGTTTGTGCCATGGGTGCTCTGCACCAATTTATTTCCCTTGAAGTATTATTTCTTGGAGGAATTTGATAATGGTTTTCATTTTTTGCAATAGGAGATGCAACAAGTCCCGATGCAACATCATTTCCTGGATGTTCCCGTGTTCCTAGTACGGGAACGGTGAAGGATTGCGTATTGATCATCAGCGACGATGAAGGTGTTCCCTTAAAAGTATCCAAACTTCCAGGTACTTTAAAGTTATTATTATTCTATAGTGATATAATAGTAATTTAGTTTTTGATCACTCTTCATCGACTAATGATCCCATGATTATTTTGTAGGGAATGATATTTTTTGGCGAAAACTTGGTGACGAGTGTTTGTAGATATTCAGGCCCACCATACGTACATGGTGGAACATCATATCCTAACTAAAACCCCAAACCACTATTTTGATTTCATATCATTGCTAGAATAGTTTTCCTTTTCATGAATTTCTTGAACTATACTAAAGGTAGCTTCTCTTCATTTATGAGTCTAACATGTTTTTTTTTACTTAAAAGGTGGAATAACCAAGATAAAAAGTTGAAGGATGATCTTGTACATAGTATGACCCAGCTTTTTGGACCTCGTGCATTCGAGAGAAACAAGCTCCTTGAAAGAGCTGGTTTATGTTTGAAGTATATTAGGGACCAGTACAGGAAATATTTAGAGGTTAACCCAAGGCACGAGCGTCCGCCCTGTGTTCTTGAGGCTGAGTGGCAGGGTTTGATTTTGGATGGAAAGTATAAAGCCGACATGAAAAAAGGAATTACGCCAGTAGAGAGTAGAGCAAGGTATGTGATACTTTTGAGAATGTAATTATGTACTAATTAACCTCTAAATTTTTCCTATACTGGTCTCTAACATATTTCAAACTTTTCATAGATTGCCTGACACATCAAAGGCAACAAAGGCAAGATTAGAAAAGCACGGGACACACAAGCTCGGCTCTGGTGGTTTTTCCAAACTTCAAGCACGAGTTGTAAGTATTAGTAAATGAAAACTTGTATCAATTTTTTTATATATTGCAAGGAAATTTTTTTTGATCAAACAATGCAAGTAAAATTCACCATACCAAGAAAAAATGTAGGGGTCAGAGTTCAATAGATGCCTCATAGAAGAGGACAAGAGAATTGGCTTCCAACAAGGCTATAGAGCCGTGGCTGAACGGCTACGAGCTGAAATCAGTGTGCAAGGTTCAAATAATGATGCATCTGAGCCACAGGTAAATAAGCTAAATGAAATTTATTTCAAATTGAATACTTTACCAATTAGTCTATTTGATGTTAAGTTCTAATATAAAGTGAGTATATCTATTTTAAGAAAGCAATGATAACAATGTGTAGGATATTGGAATGCAGCCTGACAATCCTTCTACACAATCTATGCATAATGAAGGTTCGCATGATGTGCATCCTAGTGGTGGAGGTATACATTTTCTATTAAAATTTTTATATGTAATTACAATTGGTGTTTGGATTAATGTAACATTTTGTATAGCAACTGTAGAGGATCGAGGGGTCGGTGCTCATGAGCATGTTGAGGTTGAGTCTAGACAAAATGATGTGGCCAGATCAGGTAATTAAAGAGCACCACAGTTATGTTCTTTAAAATAATTAAATACTTGTAACAATTATAATTAAATATTTTAAATTTAACTCTTTTATTTGTTATTGTAGAGGACCCCCCTTTGCAGTAGCATAGGAATTTGAGATCATCAAGAACAAAGAACAAAACAACTGATGAGGGGGGTATTGATGATAACACTGATGCTCCTCTTAGAGCTTACATAGAAAAAAAAATTAGAAAGAGAAAAAAGAAATGATTGTCATCTAAATACCTTAATTGATAATGACTGAATTTTATGTCTCAATGAATTTAATTATGTGCTAATGAATGTTCATGAATTATGTGTTTATTTTCATATTGATGAATGTTGTGTGTTAACGAATCTAATGTGTTAATGAATGTTATCATGTGATATTGATTGAATGTTACATTTTATTAATAATTGAAAGAATGAATGAATGTTAGATGTTAACGGGGAATGTAGAGTGATGTTAGGGGGAGGGGGGTGGGGCCAAATGAGCTTCCACCTTCACGTGGTTGGCCCTGTTTAGTAGAGAATATTAAACTATATTCTCGAAACAAAGTGAAGCTCAATAAGATACTAAATGAGTCAAAATGGTTATCAAGGTCCTCTATCCATAAGATACTTGTAGTCAAAATGGTTATTAATAAGATACTTGTAGTCAAAATGGTTATCTAGGTCCTCTATCCATTCCATAAGTTCTTCACCATTCAAACTTCCTCCATAACAAGGAATGTGCTCTAGGTTAGTCATGAAGCCTAGCATGGACTCTCTGTCAGATAGAGCCAGTATTTCAGAGCCTTTTTTGTGCATTTCCTTCAAGCACTGTACAGTGTACAGATGTGAAAGGGAGGGCAGACCAGTGTGGAAGTTAGAGTATTTATATCTTATGCTTTGAGAGTTTATTTGGTAGATTCAAGACACCTTATATCAAAGTTATTCCTTTTTCTTATCTGTTGTTCTGTCAAACCCTCATTTTTTGGGTTATTGCATTCAAATGGCCTTAACTTGCAAATAAACCATAGGATATCCTCTGTTCTTTGTAAAATGCAAGTTAAGGGGGTTTATTTTCATATTTTAAAAGCTTTGGAATAGGATACTAAGCCAGAGAATTTCAAGAGCAAGCCCTAGGTCAAGAATCTTAATGTTCTTGACTAGGAGTTGATGGATTATGCAAGATCAGAGGGTAGCGGCAAGTAAAGGACCTCAAACCTTGTTGAATCTAGATCTTTAGAGCATGGTGGACATCTTCAAACTCTGATCTTGGTTTCATGCACCCATTTTCAATGCCTTGTTTTGGAACCCACACCCAAAGGCATGCATTAGGTCTGCGGACTCAATAAGGACATTGATATGCTGGAGTGGAGTCAAGGTCTGGGAGTTGGAGGATTGTTAGAACATCAAAAAGGGTACTCAAAAAACATATAAGTTCATAAGGTCCTTTGTCAAATTGAAGAGTTATTACTGCAGAACAGGTTTTGGAGACCTACTAGAGTCACTAGGTCTATTTGGACCCGTTTGGACCATGACACACAGTAGCATCTACATAGAAGAAGTTTGGTATGCAATGGTCTTGAAATCTCCTGAGAAATTCTTGGTATGCATTTGTGTGGTGCAAAAGCTTCGTTGAAAGAGAAAAAGAAGAAAAGAATAGAAATGATTTTTTTTCTTTTTATGTCATATACTGTAACCAGCTACTTATAACTTGCAAAAATTATTATAACCATTTGAAATTGAAACTTAGTTTAATGTGAAACTAAGAACTGCTTTATTAGAGCTTTCTGTGATTTAGATTCAGACATCAAGAACATTGTTTGCCTAATATTGTGATTAATGTTTATTTATTAATATCTCATACTGACAAACAATTGATAATTGTAGGGAAAACGTCATTGGGGGTCTTTTAGGATCCACCAGAAGCCAAGGAGAAAATGTATTCAAATGCTAAAGATGGTGTAACAGTCCTTACAGCTATTGAACCTTGCTGTGTAGATCATCTCCGATTCTCCAAGTTCAACAGTACTGTGGTATTCCTTTGGATACTTCTAATGGTAAATTTCAGACATCAAGTTCTTTTCGTATGAAACTACTACATTTGTAATCTGTAGTTTTAAACTTTTAGTTTATAAATGTTCATCAGCTTTAGTTCGTATGCTGCCATTTCAAGTATGATTAATGAAGTTACCTTTATCACAGGATGAAAGTGAGCAGTCAGCATACTAGTACGGAGCTGGCAGCATTGATACGGTGACTAGGGCATCGTTTAATGGTGGTATTGTGTTTTCCCGTATTTAGGGCATCAGCCTTTTGAAGCATTGCCTTCATCTTTCTTAAGTCTAAGTTTTAAGTTTGTTTATCTCTCTCAGCGCTGTTGAAAATACAAATGACAACGTTCTTGTTTGTTTTGTCCTTATATCCCGATGTGATTTCGCGGAGGGTTACGACGCTATTGAAAACACAAATGAAAACACAAATCCCTTGTGTAATTGCCACTTGAAGGAGGACAGTCACTGTAAAGACAACATGATAATGTACACTTACAGCCCGTGTACATTATCATTGTGTCTTTAGAGTGACTATCCTCATTTGTTGAAGAAGAAAAGCATTAATGTGGCTGAATAGCAATACATTCAAGTGGCAATCACACAAGGGACAGTCACTATGAGATGTCCTCATTTGTGACTATCCTTACAGTGAGTGTACATTATCATGTTGTCTTTAGAGTGACTGTCCTCATTTGTTGAAGAAGAAAAGCATTAATGTGGTTCAATAGCAATACATTCAAGTGGCAATTACACAAGGGACAATCGATCACTATGAGATGTCCTCATGTGTGACTATCCTTGTCACAAATGAGGACATCTCACAATGACTGTCCCTTGTGTAATTCAAGTGGCAATTACACAAGGGACAGTCACTGTGAGATGTCCTCATTTGTGACTGTCCTTACAATGAGTGTACATTATCATGTTGTCTTTAGAGTGACTGTCCTCATTTGTTGAAGAAGAAAAGCATTATTAATGTGGTTCAATAGCAATACATTCAAGTGGCAATTACACAAGGGACAATCGATCACTGTGAGATGTCCTCATGTGTGACTATCCTTGTCACAAATGAGGACATCTCACAATGACTGTCCCTTCTGTAATTGCCACTTGAATGAGGATAGTCACTGTAAAGACAACATGATAATGTACACATACAATGAGTGTACATTATCATGTTGTCTTTACAGTGGCTGCCCTCATGTTGTATATTCTTCTCTATAGATGCTACTATGTGCTAGGGAACTTCTTAGAACTGTTGGTATATTCTTACAACTTGTTACACCTGGGATATTCTTCTCTGTAGATGCTACTGTGTGCTGTGGTCCAAACGGGCCCATAAATGTAGTTGAATAGCAATACATTCAAGTGGCAATTACACAAGGGACAGTCACTGTGAGATGTCCTCATGTGTGACTGTCCTTGTCACAAATGAGGACATCTCACAGTGACTGTCCCTTGTGTAATTGCCACTTGAATGAGGACAGTCACTGTAACGACAACATGATAATGTACACAAGTACCGTGAAGGTAGTTGCAAGTTACGGCTATTTCATTGCATACCCGAAACAATGAAGATGTTACGGTCCACAAAACGTTTGTGCTTGAAAGATGAACAAATAAAATTAAACTTCTAAATAACCAAAGCCGCTAACAATAAATTCAACACAGATATGTCCTCATTTCTGGGTATTTTAGCTCTGTAACAGCTGAATACCAGATTACATAATAATGACAAAAGAAAAATAAACCCAACGTACTCAGAAATTGTAGCTGTGATTTCGCGGAGGGAATCTCTCTCGGCACTGTTGAAAATACAAATGACAACGTTTCTCTACATTATCATGTTTCCTTTACAGTGACTGTCCCTTGTGTAATTGCCACTTGAAGGAGGACAGTCACTGTAAAGACAACATGATAATGTACACTTACAGCCCGTGTACATTATCATGTTGTCTTTAGAGTGACTATCCTCATTTGTTGAAGAAGAAAAGCATTAATGTGGCTGAATAGCAATACATTCAAGTGGCAATTACACAAGGGATAGTCACTGTGAGATGTCCTCATTTGTGACTATCCTTACAGTGAGTGTACATTATCATGTTGTCTTTAAAGTGACTATCCTCATTTGTTGAAGGAAAAAAGCATTAATGTGGTTCATTAGCAATGTATTCCCAACATCTGTACCTGCATCTCTCTTATATACTACAAGTTGCTTGCCATCAGAAATTGCAGTTCCCTCACGTGACATTGATGGTGAAGTGTTCTTTTCAAAACCATCATCTGTGGTTACCAATGCTCCTGTTTTAGGCAATAAGTTTGTTGCATTCCATGAGCCATTGGTCAAGTTTCTTCTACGAGCTTCTGATGCCTCAAAATCTAAGCAGCGCCTACGCATGCCTCATTGTGGTTGATTATCATTCTGTACATGAATTATAATGAGTAATCAGTTTTGGGCCTTGGAATCTTGTATGTAACATGCACAGGCATTTCATGGCTAAATGAATCTATTTAAAAGCATCAACTTTTCTTACATGATGCTGGATACATAAGTAGAACAAGCGTATATCAAATTGGAAGCAATCAGAACTCCACAATGACATATTATTTAGAGTACTCTTCAGTTTAAGTAATAATGCATATATTGACACTGTAAAGACAACATGATAATGTACACTCACTGTAAAGACAACATGATAATGTACACTCACTGTAAGGACAGTCACAAATGAGGAAATCTCACAGTGACTGTCCCTAGTGTAATTGCCACTTGAATGTATTGCTATTCAGCCACATTAATGCTTTTCTTCTTCAACAAATGAGGATAGTCACTGTAAAGACAACATGATAATGTACACTCACAGTTGAGTGTACATTATCATGTTGTCTTTACAGTGACTATCCTCATTTTTTGAAGAAGAAAAGCATTAATGTGGCTGAATAGCAATACATTCAAGTGGCAATTACACTAGGGACAGTCACTGTGAGATGTCCTCATTTGTGACTGTCCTTACAGTGAGTGTACATTATCATGTTGTCTTTACAGTGGCTGTCCTCATTTGTTGAAAGAAAAAAGCATTAATGTGGTTCATTAGCAATGTATTAAATTAATTATTTTTTTTTAATCCACCCACGGGTGTCGCAATTGCGACGGCAACCCGTCGCAATGCGATGCAGGCGCCCGTCGCAATTGCTTGGGAGGTCCGTCGCGATTGCGACAGCCCTTCGAAGCCATGCGACAGGGGGGCAACGGCCATGCCGGTAATAAATCTTAGTCACATTGCGACGGGATATGTGTCGCAATTGCGACGGCTACCCATAGACGTCGCAATTTGTGACTAAAAAATAGCGACGTCTATGGGTGTTGCTATTGCGACACATAGCCGTCGCAAAATGCCCCCAAATGTATTAGTGAAAGCAGAATTCTTTGCAAGATGAATGACACTCTGACTATCTAAATATAAAAAATTATCTGCCTGTGAATGTCCCAATTCTTCCATGAAGAATTGAAGCCATATCATCTCCTTGGCTTCCTCTGTAGCAGCAACATACTCTGCCTTTGTAGTGGATAAAGTATTCACCTTTTGTAACCGAGAAATCCAACTCACTACCGTCCCACCAATAGTAAATACATAACCTGTAGTACTCCATCTGGTATCAATATCTCCTGCCAAATCTGAGTCAACATAGCCATGAATAGTAGTAGAAGAGCCCCCAAAGTGTAAACACTTAGTGGATGTACCTCTCAAATATCTGAGAATCCATTTGATTGCATTCCAATGCTCAATCCCAGGGTGACTCATATATCGGCTAAAGACTCCCATTGTATGTGCAATATTTGGCCTAGTACATACCATAGCATACATTAAGCTCCCTACAGCTGAAGCATAAGGTATATTGGACATTTTTGCCTCTTCTTCTGGTGTCTTTGGACACATTTCTTTGGTCAAGTTCAAATGACCAGGCAAAGGTGTAGTGATAGCTTTGGCATCCTTCATGTAGAATCTCTGCAACACCTTCTCAACATAATTAGTCTGAGATAGAGTTAATTTTCTATTCTTCCTATCTCTGCAAATTTTCATGCCAAGGATTTGTTTTGCTGCCCCCAAATCCTTCATAGCAAAATATTTTGCTAACTGTTGTTTCAACCCCTTAATATGATCCATGTTAGATCTAGCTACAAGCATATCATCAACATATAAACATAGAATAATGTAGTTGTCATTATTTAACCTCTTGACCCCACTTGGGTCACTGCCCCAGGACCTCGCAAGGGGCTCTGCCCCTTGACCCCGTAGATAAGTCAGGGGGAAACCACGCCGAAAGAACCTGAGTCTAATTAGGCTCCACATACATAACAAAATGTATGCCAGAAACATATAACAATGCAGTCCACTATCCAACAATATTTAACTTGCAAACCATAGAAATGTTCACACCAAAACATTCACACAAGTATTGACACCAGGATTTATAGTGGAAACCCAATTTGGGAAAAACCACTTTGTAACATGTTATTGATATTTCCACTCTTCTGACATGAGCTCTATGAAAAGCCAACCCTGTCAAAGGTTTACAAACACACTGCTAGGTGTGAACCTGTTAAAGGATTTCAACCACCCTGTTAGGAGTGCACCTTGTTAGAGGACCTAAGTACATTCCATTAGAATGCAACCTTGATTAAAGGATTTAAACAATGACTGTTAGGTCAATCTTGATTAAAGGATTTAGACTGATACAATGGTTAGAAATTAATAATAATATTTGATATGAAAACATACAACTCACTTTGAAAATAACAGATCCAATTCTCACATATATGTTGGCTTACTGACTGAGTTCCATTTCCATCTCCATCACTAATCTTCTTAGAAATCTCTTCAAGAAATCACAACTCTGATCAACTCCTTCACCTTTAGCCTTTCTTCTTTATCAGTCAATAACATCAACAATTCTAGCATCCTCTTTAACCTCACACTTAGGTTTTCCTATATACCTCTTCAATAGGTCGATCCATCTTTTTTCGCTTAATCTCCTCTGTAGATCTTAGGTTTAGGTCAGATTCATTGAATCCTTCCAACATTCATGTTCTTCATCCATCCTTCTAGAAACATCTTCAATCTCTGTATTGAAATCACAATAAAATGGTTTACTATGCATTAAATGCTCCATACATTCAATTAATAAAGTCAACACGATTTACATAATCTAAGAATTCAACTATGTTGGCTAGGAATCTGAATTCTTCCTCAAATGTAAATTACTAACTTTCGGTCAATACTGGGTTTAACTCCTCGGTCATCACTACGTAGCTCGATCATCTCTTCAAACCTATCTCCCTCGGCTAATGCTATCACTCAGAAATAAACTAGATGTTCGGTCAACACTAAATTTAATCAGCATATACTAGCTCTCGATCGACACTAACATCACTCGGCTTAAACTAGATTTCTTCACTTTTGCTCGGTTAAGCCTACTTGTTCAATCTTGCTTCTTACTTAGATAAACAATACATTATCTTATCATTGTGCCACATAATCAAGTACTCATTGAAGTATCAAATAACTCAACCTTTCTCTAGGTTCTATTGTTATCACCCTTGCCCTAATCCTTCTCATCAATCAATAGATATAGTACTTTCTTAGATAGCTTTCATAGTCTTACCAGTTAAGGTTTGACATCAATGAAAATACAATAATTGCTTCAATTGCAGTTTCCAACACAAAGGGCCACATATTAGAGGATTTGGCCTAGTTTCCTTATTAGAACTTAAGATGGGAACATTCACACATAATCAGCCACAACCACCAAAACATGTTCTAAATATATCATGGAATTGTAAGTGGAAAAAGAGTATGATGTTACAAGGATACCTCACTATTGGAAAGTTGACTATATTGGTGTATATGACTTAATATAATGTTTTCATTATGGAAAAAAATTCATATAGTGTTTTGGAGTCAGTGCACTTGATGAGAAGATTAGAAATTGGCTAAGTGTAGAAGACTGGACAGTAAGCAGGGCACCAGCAGTTCAGAACATCAGTGCACGTGCATACGAATGAGTTATGGTATGCACCCTAGAAAATAAGTTGGTTAGAGTATATTCATGCTTAGTCTATGAGTGCATGATCCGATATGCAGGTATGACAAAGTTACAGGCAATTGAAGTTACACAACCAGTGTGTGCTAGACAAGAATAGAGAAAACAACCGACTGTTAGTATTTTGGTTAGCGGTTGTATTTTTATGTTGTAAAGGATATGTGCCTATTGTAATTAGGTTGTAGACATATAACTATGTTTATTTTTAAACACACTTGATCCAATTCAATTGGAAGCGTTATATGTAATCGGTTAAAGGGCCGACCTAGTTAATTGTTTTGTATGCGCATATAAATATGAGATGCGCCCATTGTAATAAGTAGGAGAGTTGTGATAGTGTTGAGAGAAGCAGAATAGAAGTGTGTGATGAGATGATAAGATGTATTAGATCTTTGCAAGAGGTCAAAGCATTAGTGCATCAAAGGAACTGATCAGACAAGCAGTGTCACAGTGACAGTTCATCCAGCAGATATAGTGTGTATCTTAGATCAGAAGGTTGTAGCCTTCACTACTTGAGAAGTGAGCTCTAGGACAGTGTGTACACACCCCTAATAGGGTTATTGTAAAAGACTCCTAACAAGGTCTGACCCTTGACAAGGTCACTATACTAAACATATTGTAAAGCAACTCCTAACAGGGTTAAGGATCTTCTAACAAGGATCATAAAACACTAGTACATAATATTAGTGGGTGTCAATTCCCACTGGGGTTTTTACCTATTTGGGTTTCCCTGTAACCATATTGGTGTTGTGTGTTGACTTCATGTTTCATGTTTATGTTGATGTTCATTTCAGTATTTAAGTATTCAAGTTCAGTTTAAAGAATAAAGCAAAAAGATAAAATACAATGAACACTGATTCACCCACCCCCCCGCCCCCCCCCCCTCTCAGTGTTCCCATTCCTAACACTCACTAATACTTTCATATAGGTAAGCAGCCATGGAAAATATTAAAGTTATGATAAGAAGTGGGTGAGTAGATAAGGGTTAGAGAATCATAGTGTTATATGAATATGGAGAAAAAATATCTAAAGACTTAATGAGATAAGGAAGTAGGAGATAGGGACATGAGAGACTAGGAAAAGAGATGCTAGTATGATAAATTTCAAATCTCAATCAAAGTAGGAAATTGACTCAAACACTTCTTACTTAAATAGATGATAAAGGGGATATTACAAGTTTTCCTTTCCAAATTACTTTTCCTCAAGAAGTTTTAATTCCAAAATCCTAAATTTTCTAATTCTTCCCAAGTGGTATCCTTTATAGGTAGGTTCTAGTAAACTAGATACTTTTTAATGGTCCTATTTCTTGACTTCTTCACCCTTATAACAATAATGAAACATAGTGCTCATATCAATGAAACTATATTATTTTTTCACCTTGAATGAATGAGAGTTAGTGCATCAACAAACAATACCATAAGTGGAAGTGTATAAATGAGCATATCATGAGTGGCAATCTAGTAGCAAGATCTAAAGAATGGTTGGACTTAATAAAACATACTAATCTTTGAATTAATGTGTGTTGTTGTATATGGGCCCCACTTTGAATTTTGTTTCTATATGCAGATAACTTTCCTTATACTTTCTTGGCATATCCTTGGTGAAAATGTTCTACTTTTCTGAGGCTAAGATAATAGATTGTTATTTTTTAATGTCATCCCCACTTAATTTATGTGCATAATATGTATTATATGAAGAGTGTTACTTAAATGTAAATATTTAAATTTATCTTTATATTATATTTAATATAATAAACATATTTAAATTTTTTAATAAATAAATATTAATTGATAATTTATATTATATCTAAGATTTAATAATATATTTAACAATTATTATTTTTTATCAATAATAAGTATTATAATCGTATTAATTATTAAAAAGTCATTATAATAATACTATGTGCTTTTCTCCAAGCCCTACCACCTGGAAACCCCACCCACATGTGTCATTATACTATATCAGTAGACATATTATACTAACTTTCAACACAAAATGTCAAGTATTTATAACCAAAAAATCAACTATCTCTACAAAAAACACCCCCCATATCGAGAAATATATTATCTTTTCTTACCCTGCACTACACAACCAAATTTGGCCTAAAACCCTATGTTGGGGTGTTAGCAGGAAATAATATCCTATGGTTGGCCTATATTATTTTTGAATCTTGAAATAATGGATGAAGTATATAAACATCCTATCTCTCCTCATTTTTGTATCCAATATCATATCATAACTACACTCA
The DNA here is from genome assembly GCA_027943335.1 of Chamaecyparis obtusa. Lineage (NCBI taxonomy): Eukaryota > Viridiplantae > Streptophyta > Pinopsida > Cupressales > Cupressaceae > Chamaecyparis > Chamaecyparis obtusa. The sequence continues at coordinate 1,329,457 of BSBK01004189.1, read as the reverse complement.
AGCTATCAAGTTCAAATTAGAGATCAAAAGCAATCAATCATTCAAGAAATTAGATTCAAAATTTGAAGGAAAGAATCCAAGATCTAGTTTCTCTAATTCATTCAAGTTAGTTATGTAATACCCCAAAAATGGGCTATAAGTTCATTAACCTCCTATATCGACACATCGAATGAAATCGACATCAAAGTCCTAACCAAAGGCACATCGGCACATCATCGAATCCTAATTGATTATCTTAAATTCTGCATCGGGGAATATTCCTAGCAATATTCCTAATTATCTTAATTATCTTTAATTTAATGATTATTTGGCGATAAATCACATTTATCCTAAGTTTGATTAATTGAATATTTTCATATTTAATTAATTAGATTTAATATCTTGCCACTTAATTGTGTAATTAAATTAAATTCTATCTATTATTAATTGTATTATTTAATTTTGATAATAAATCCAATATCCTATGAATAATTGATTAAATTTTTATTTAATTAATTAAAGCAAGTTGTCATTATTTAATAATATAGTTTTTAATAAAAGTTTGATTAAATAATTGATTAACCCATAAATCAATTATTTATTTTCAAAAATCAGTTAAGTTGAGCATAAATCACTTTATTTATTTAATTAATTCATAATTATTATGCACATTCAAAAGAAACAGTTAAACTCCAAATTAGAAAATCAATGCAAAGTGTTGACTTTTTAGAACTCAACATCCTTTTGGAGTTCAAAAAGATGATCTAAACTCTAATTTGAGTTAAAAAGTTGTTTTTGCATGATTTGCATGTTTTTGTGAATTAAATTATCTTTATTATCAGATAACTCAAAAATCAAGCTGAGTTAATCTGAGTGATTTATGGCTTTCTTCCATGCACCTCCAAAGCCTTGGATTTCTATAAAAACAAGGCTCAGCTCTTCATAATTGATCTCTCAAATTTGCATCCACAGAATCTCATATTTTTGCACAATCACGCTGGAGAATTGCAATTGGAAGGATCAAAGCTTATTGCGAATCAACATTGTTGTGAGATCAATTTCATTTGCATTCATATCATATTAGTTTTCATTTGTTAGATCATTTAGCATATCATAGATTTCATATCAGTTTATCATATCATTGCATAGAAAATACCAAAAAAATAGATTAATTGCATTCAATTCATATCTAGATCAATCGCATTCAAATCCTTCATTTAGGTGTCGTCTAGGTCACTGATCTCGATAACAATCTGAGAACATCAATCTCGCACCTACTAGAAGGCAATAAATCACTTGGTTAAATTAGATTTCAATTTTGCATGATTTTGATTTTTGCTAACCTCTAATGTTTTACTGAAGTGTTGTGTCTACAGATTAGGTACAATTTTCACACACACAAGTTCCAAGGAAATATTCTCTATTAAATCAAGTTTCTCTCCCATGATGGAAAAGTAGAGGAATTCTCAATCAAGCAAGAATATACTTCCTTCTATCCACATTCATCTCTCCTTCATTGCAAGTGATTATCAAGCATATCTACATTGAATATCTAGAAGTGGTTTTCATATATCCATGCATTTGTGATGGTATTTTTTATTCATATTCTACATTTCAAGGTTAACTCACTTATTCTAAGTGCATTCACATGTCTTCATGGGTATGATTGATTCCTACATCTATCCATGAGGGTTTATATAAGGTGAATTAAGCATTGACCTTTTTACATAATTTTCTTTATGCAATTTTGTTACATTTTCAAGGTTGATTCCTAAAAATGGATTTGGCCAAAGAAAATCCCTTTTACCCAACCTTTTCCCCATTTTTTTTAATGCAAGAACAAGTTACTGAGCTTTCAAAACTTTTTTGGGTAGATAAAAAATAGTTGGAGGATCCCTAAAAATTCTAGGCAAAAGTACATGGTATAGAATGTTTCAAAAAAAATTTACCCCACAAATTTATCTCAAATTGAAATTATAAGTTAGTACAATAGTTTGGACCCTCATTCAACTCATTTCTAGTTTTTAGCAGTCAGTTATCTGTCTGTCATTTCCACTTTTGTCTCTATTTGTCTATTTTGTCATCTACATTGCATCTTTCCTCTTTTTCCATTTTCAAATTACATATTTAGAAAAGGATCACTTACCCATTCAATTTTTAGGTCCTCACTTGAGCCTATTGGGACATCTTCCTTTTGAGTGTGTGATTTTGAAAAGGAATAATCAACCCCTTTACCTTTTCTTCCCTTTCACCATGTACATATTTGGTGAAACTGACTCATGACATTTCCATTATGAATTGGTATCTAGATCTCCTTTGAATGCATTGTATTAGTCAATATTTACTATATTATATTCATTAAGCCTTCATGTTTACTTTGATGGTTAGATGTTCTTTTCATTAATTTACTATTGTGCTTAGTTGATCAATGTTTGCATATCTCTTTCAAAGTTCATACTTACATTAGATCTATCTATCTTTCATTTTCTTGTGCATGAGTGTTATTAAATTGAGTCATACTTATAGCATTCTGGTTAGGAGAAGTTGTAGACTTATGGGTTCCTTTGACCCCAAGTCCTCTATGTTTCCTAGGAATCTTGATGAGACCAACATGCCTACTAATTAAATTCCTCCTATTTTTTATAACAACTCTTCCCACTCTTCTCAGGATGAATATGAGACCTTAAGATTTCCTCTTATGCAAGTCCAAAATATTTCCCATGACTTTTAAAATTTTGAGAAATGGTTAGGACAAGAAAACTCCAATCCTAAGTTCATCTCCATAGTAGAGAGTTTGACGAAGGTAATTCATAATGATGAACATGATCTTAATATCTTGTGTACTATCTCTCATCTCATTGATAGCAATGTCAAGTCTATTAGAGATGGTGACCAAGAATTAGGTTTCACTCCACTTCCCACTAGTGGTGAGACCTCCATTCCTCTTCCTACCCGAATATCTAGTGTGTCTACTTATGATCCACTTCTCACAACCACTTCCATTCAAAACACCAATCCTACACATGTTAGCATTTTTTATCCTACTGTTCCTATATTCAAGTGCTCCATGTGTTTTCCTACCTTCATCCATGCCCACTTACAATAGTGTTCATTTTTCATATTCTACCATTCATTCCATTTTCCATAATGGTCTAAACCTTTCACACATATCTCGTACCACTCTTTCTACAGAATCTACTATCAATATCTTGGCTCAAACCATTTCATCCTTGTAACAAAAAATTGTGTGCATGCTTCAATCCAAGTTCAATGTTCCTACTTGTGATATTTTTATTCCCTTTTCCTTAGACATCATTCATATCGTTATCCCTCAATAAATGGAAATTCCTCATTTAGAGACTTACAATGGTAAAGGTGATCCCTTGACTCATGTTAAAACCTTTAAAATATTATGTAGCAATTTTTCTCATGATCATAGGTTCATGGATAAACCATTTACTAAAACCTTTTGAGATAAAGCCTTGTAATGTTATTGTTCTTTTCCTCCTTATTCAATTGATTCCTTTCAAAACCTTTCTAATAGTGACGCAGGGCAGGCAAGGAGGATCCAAAAATGGACAGTCCAAGTCTACACCAGTGGTAACAACAACAACAACCACAATGGAATACAACAATATAATGCTTCAAAATAGAATTTTATTCAACATGCCCGGCTATAAGGCCTTCCAGGTTAGGGCCAAATACAATCACTTATAAAGTATTTCTACAATCTCCTAGCTATTCCAACTCTAAAACACCTCAAAAAATGATGGAAACACTAAGGCAAATCTAAACTTGAGCTCACAAGCCTCCAAGCAATATCCTTGTCTCCAAGAAGACAAACCACCAACTCTGATATTACAACTATTAGATAAACAATCTGATCTTCAAGATCACGTAGGATCCAATTGCTATCCTTCTCAGCTTATTCCCCCTGACTGACTCCTGACGGACTCCTTAAAAATATACCCAAACACTTCTTAAATACATTTCCTCAACTACAAGTCGGCTGGAAGAAACAATTAACTCCTAAGCCAAGTCGACTTCTACTACAAACAAATATTAAATGCAACAACAATTAGCTCTCAAATAGCCTTACAAATAATTAATTCTCTATGTCGACCTCTAGATCCGCATAGGAGAATAAAAAATAAGCTACCAACATTAAATACACCAAGTCAGACAACCAAAACTCTAAGAAATCTAGTCGGTAAACTAGAACTACTGAGCACTAGTAAAATAATCGAGCATGCCAGGCATCACCGAGAAAGTACGTCAACCAAGCACCACAAGCATCATCGAGTACATGTTCCACCAAGTGCCAGAGGTTTTACTGAGTTCCTTCAGTGACCGAGCATCTTTGATTACTGAGATCGTCAGTTAAAGCTGTAACTAAGCAACACAGAACCACTTCAACACACCACCATGCAGATTTGCTGAATACCCAAGAATGCCATTGCATCAGACACCCTAGGTTTGAAAAGATGTTCTCATAGGCTAGAAGAACATCTTCTGAGATTTAGCATATAAAACCCAAACTGGTTCTTCACATACAAGTCCTTCAACTCTTCACCTTGCATACTCTTCCATTTCTTCTTCCTCTATCTTTTCAAGTCTTTTCTTGATAACACACAGGTCTGTTCTCCATACTGATCAGTCCTTTCAAAATTCTTCAACTCATCTCAACTACCAAAGCTCAGGTTTCTCCTACTGACTGTTGTATCCAGCAAAGGCATCAAGGAAAACTTCATGTCATTCTTCTCAACATTAAACACATTCTTGACATAGTCATGCATAGATCTAAAATCATACTACCATGGTCTACCGAGAAATATGTGACAACTATTCATCTCCACAATATTACACAACACTTGATCCTTATACTAGCCAATCTGAAAATCAACAGGACATTGCTCTCTCACTTCTAGAGCATGAACTGTTGGATATTAATAATGCATGGAGAGGTGATTAAGACATTTAATATGTTTAATCACTATGTTCTTGAATGGGCATTCATACTGTTGTCATTTGTGTTTTGTCATTGATGTCAACATATGTTTTTGAGAGAAGACCATGCTGGTTATCACAGTGTACAGACATTGTACGGATGTTTCAGATGCTGCAAAGTTGGACAAGATTTGAGATGGATGTTGTGATCTTATATCTAAGATCACATCTTTAGATGTTTGATATTGAGAGAGATACAAATGGTTTAATGAAGACTAGTCACTGGATTGTGACAGTGAGAATTGACAGAGTTAATCTCTAGGTTTTTGGTATATCTTTCAGAAGACTTGGATTCAAGGTATGCAAGCTTGAAGGATGAAAGACAAGGTACTGAAGGATGTTCATTGGTTAGTGCAAGTTACATAGTGATTGGTGATGTCATCTATGGCATGTGTTCTGGAGATGGTTTATTTACAAGCTGACTCAAGAAAGGAAATGTGCGTTTTGTTTGGAAAGCATGAATTAAGGATGTTGGTCCTTAATTGTTGTATTGAAATCATTGTATACTTGTTCTAGATACTGTGTGTATCTTAGCAAGAGTTTATGTAATCATTTGTAAATCAGGAAAGCCTCATAGGCTGACCTAATTATGGTAAAATGTAAAAAGGTATATATGTAGAGTCTTTTCTTTGGAAAAGACATGGATGCAATATATGTGATATAGAGAGGTTGTGAAAGTTGTGAGCTTGTTTCTGCTACATGTATATTAGAGGTTTACTGGTGGACTTCATTGGAACTGATCAAGAAAAGAAAGTTACTAGAAAATAGTTCAAAAGATTATGTATTTGTTCATATACACCTGTTGCGAACTAGTGAGTTCTGAAGGTGGATTTAACCTTCTTTAGGTAGTGAGCCCTCTTTTTTTCCTTGACTCCTAATAGAGTATGTCCTCTAACAAGGACTATGCACTATAATGTTTCAATAAGCTCCTAACAGGGCTATATCTTCTAACAAGGATTACTATACTCTCAGTACATCATTTGTGGGTGCTAATTCCCACTGGGGTTTTTACCTTTAACAAGGTTTCCCCAAAACCAAAATATTGTGTTATTGTGTTGGTATTCATTATTTTTGATATTGATGAGCTTAAAGTTTAAAGTTTAATATTATGTTACACAATTGATTCACCCCCCCTCTTAGTTGTATTATGGACTATTATTCCTAACAATTTGTATCAGAGCTTGTGGTCCTTAGAGAGAAAGCTTAACATCTTGAGGTGATCTTGGAGATGGCACTCTATAGGAAGGATGGTCCTAAATTTGATCCTAAAAACTTTGACTATTGGAAGAAGAAGATGCGAACACACCTATTGTGTTTAGGTATAGATTACTGGATGATTACAAAGAAGAAAACAACCCTAAAGACTAAAAATGATTTTCCATCTGCTACTGATGATGAAAAGAAGCTATTTTCATATAACATGGTCGCAAGAGAAGCACTGATTAGCACACTATCTGAAGGTGAGCTCACTGAAGTTAAAGACTTAGATTTGGCACATGAAATTTCGAATAGATTAGAAGCATTATATGAAGGGGATAAATATACCAAGCAGGAAAATTTAAAAAACTAGAAAACAAAGATGGAAAAGCTGCAAATGAATGAGGATGAAAGCATTAGAGCCTATGTTCAAAGGGTCACAGAAGAAGTTGTTGGAATCATAAATTGTGGAGGTACTTATGATGAAGAGGAAGTTATTGCAAAGATCCTCAGATCATTGACTCTTGTATACAAATTCAAGGCAATGTCTATTCAAGAAACTATTCCCCTGAATCCAAACTTTAGCAGAGAGATGTTGATTGCAAAGTTAACTACTTTTGAAGCTGTAGAATTAGGAGAAGCTACACCTAAAGTTGAATTTGCATTTAGGGCATCCGCACACAAGAAAGTATCTGCACTTTTGAGCATAGGCAAAGAAGACCTAAAAAAAGAGCTTGGTGAGTATGCTGAGGAATGGAAAAAGATAATGGAATCAGAAAGAAAGATGGAAGAACTTCACTAATTGCTAGAAGAGAAAAAAGAGGTAAGGGAAAATTTGAAGGAAAGTTACCCTTGAAATGTTTTTCATGCAATAAAATAGGTCATTTTGCATCTAGATGTCCTACAAGAGTTTCTAAATACAAACTTGATTATGCAAAGATTAGAAGAGACAAAGAATGTTATTATGCTAGTGAAGGAATCTCTGATGATGATGATTTAGACAATGAAGAGATTGGATTTGTTGCTATTAAAGATGAACCAATTCATGAAGAAAAAGCCTTAGTATCTCATGTTGACAAGAAAACTAAATGGATAATTGACAATTTATGTTCTCATCAGATGACTGGTGATAAGAACAAGTTTGTTAAATTAGTAAATTATGATGGAGGTGTTGTAAGGTTTGGGGACAATCTCTCAAAATCCATCATAGGAGTAGGATCCATTACTTTGGATGGAAAGACTAATACAGACAATGTACTACTTGTTGAAGAACTGAAACATAATTTGTTGAGTGTTAGACAGTTAATGGATAAATATTTTCAGTTAATTTTTGTTAATGGCAAATGCTTCATTAGAAACAAGGAAGGAAAACTGATTGCTACTGGTTCAAAATCTAGAGGTAATGTATTTGAACTAAACACATCTGGAGCCTCTTGTTTTGTTGCGAAGGTAGATGATAGTTGGTTATGGCATAGAAGATTTTGTCATGTTAATTTTGATAACATTGTGAAGGCAAGTATGGCTAATGCAGTAAGAGATCTACCAAAGATTGTGAAACCTTTTAACACTGTATGCAGAGAATGTGTTATGGGAAAGAAAACTAGAAGCAATCATAAAAGTAAATCATTTACATCAAAAGGAAAGCTGGATCTAGTACATACAAATCTATGTGGGCCTACAAGAACAAAGTCATACTATGGTGAAAGGTATTTTATACTCTTTGTTGATGACTTTTCTAGAATGATGTGGGTTACTTATTTGAGAGAAAAATCAGAAGCATTTGATAAATTCAAGTTATTTAAAGCAAAAGTAGAGAATGAATCAGGATTGAAAATAAAGTGTCTAAGATCAGACAGAGGTGGAGAGTTTACATCAGATTTATGTACTTCATACTATGAAGAGCATGGGATAAAAAGAAAAATATCTACTCCTAGAACTCCACAACAGAATGGGATAGCAGAGCGAAGAAACAGGACTATACTTGATGCTGCTAGGACAATGCTGATTGAAGGAAATATGTCTCATGTACATTGAAGAGAGGCTGTTGGAACAACAGTATACACATTAAACAAAATTCAAATTAGAGAAGGTACAATTAAGACTCCCTATGAACTATGGTTTGATCATACTCCTACTGTAAGATATTTCAAAAATTTTGGTAGTAAATGTTATATCAAGAGGGATGATGAGATAGGGAAATTTAATGCTAGAAGTGATGAAGGAATCTTCCTTGGTTACTCTGTTAAAAGAAAGGCATACAAATGTTTCAATCTAAGATTAAGGAAGATGGTTGAAAGTAACAATGTGAGAATAGATGAGAAATTTCACATACAAGAAAGAATGTATGACAGCAGTCAGATTTCAAAAATGAAAGAAACCACTACTACTACAGAAGAAGAATAACTTGTTGAGGAAGAAAGTGAAAAAGAGGCTTGTGATGCTGATACAAGCGAGACTACTGAGACTCCTAAAACTCCAAGCTATGTAAAAAATAACCATCCTGAAAATCAAATTATTGTATATACCAGTCAAGGAGTGCTAACTAGATCAAAAGCTAGAGAAGAAATTTGTTTGATTTCTCAAGTTGAGCCAAAAACTAAAGATGAAGCCTTTAAACATGAATCTTGGATAAATGCCATGAAAGTAGAATTGGATCAGATAAAGAAGAATAATACTTGGGAAATGGTTCCTAGACCTAAAAATAAAAATGTTATAGGAACAAAATGGGTCTTTAGAAACAAAATGGATGAAGAAGGAACGGTTTTAAGGAACAAAGAAAGACTAGTGTGTAAGGGATACTCATAGAAAGAATGCATTGACTTTGAAGAAACATTTGCTCATGTTGCTAGAATAGAGGCAGTAAGATTATTCCTATCTTATGCTACACACAAAAACTTCAAAGTGTATCAGATGGATGTTAAATATGCATTTCTGAATGGAGATCTTGAAGAAGAAGTATATATAGAAAAACCAGATGGGTTTCCTCTATGCGAAGACAAAGACATGGTGTGCAAATTGAAGAAATCCTTGTATGGGTTAAAGCAAGCTCCTAGGGCTTGGTATGAAAGATTAGACAAGTATCTACTTGGGCTTGGATTTAGAAAAGGTAATGCAGACAGTAATTTGTATTTAAGAACTACTGAAGATGGAATCCTGATAGTAGAAGTATTTGTGGATGAAATTATCTTTGGAGGTAATGATGAGCTATGTAAGAAGTTTGCTAAAGAGATGGAAAGTGAATTTGAGATGTCTATGATAGGTGAAATGAAATTATTTCTTGGACTACAAATAACTCAGAATGAGAATGGTATTTTCATTTCTCAGACCAAGTATCTCAAAGAATTGCTTAAGAAATTTGGAATGGAAGATTGTAAACCAGTAGGAACACCTATGGTGACTGGCAACAAGCTAACAATTGATGATGAATCAAAATGTTTTTTTTAGACTTTGATATTGATGATGAATCAATATCTAACTCACACCAAACTAGATATTGCTAATGTTGTTGGAATTGTGGCTAGATATCAAGCATAACCCAAAGAGACACATCTAGCTATTGTGAAAAGGATACTGAGGTATCTCAGAGGAACCATAGACTATGGTTTATGGTATGATAGAAATGATAGCTTTAAAATTCATGCTTATACTGATGTTGATTGGGAAGGAAATATTGATGAAAAAAAAAGTACCAGTGGCGGTGCATTTTTACTTGGTAAAAAGTTGGTTTCTTGGCTAAGCAAGAAACAAGATTGTATAGCACAGTCTACTACTGAATTAGAGTATGTTGTTGCTACTATAAACTGCACTTAGATTATTTGGATGAAACAAATGCTAACAAACATTGGAGTAATTTTTGAAGAGCCTATGGTTATCCATTGTGATAACAATAGTACAGTAAACATGTCAAAGAATCCAATGATGCATTCCAAAACTAAACATATCTCTATTAAGTATCACTTCTTGAGAGACAAGGTAGAACAAAAGGAAATCAAATTAGAATATATCAGTATAAAAGAGCAGATTGTAGACATCTTCACAAAGCCACTACCGAAAGATACCTTTGAATATCTCAGAGGTATGTTGGGGGTTCAGGCCCCTCCTAGTCAGAAATAATTGATGCAAAAATGCATCAATCCAGAAGCATTCAGAGCCTTATCATTATCTGGACTGTATGCATGGATCTACTCCTCAGGGGGAGTGATCATGGAAGAAAGTTTATCTATGAAGGTAGCTAAAGCCTCATGCCACCCTTTTCCATTGTTGTTAAAGGGGGAGTTTTGCTATGAGAAAATCCCTACTACTTAGGGAGACTGTATGAAGAATTATTGTGAGAGTACTGTATGGTTTTGGAACACTTTTGGATTGATTAAACCTTGGGATGAATTTTCCCATATGTTGACATCAATGCCAAAGGGAGAGATTGTTGGATATTTCTAATGCATGGAGAGGTGATTAAGAAATTTAATATGTTTAATCACTATGTTACTGAATGGGCATTCATACTGTTGTCATTTCTGTTTTGTCACTAATGTCAACATATGTTTATGAGAGAAGACCAGGTTGGTTATCACAGTGTACGGACATTGTACGGATGTTTTAGATGTTGCAAAGTTGGAAAAGAGTTGAGATGGATGTTTTGATCTTATATCTAAGATCACATATTTAGATGTTTGATATTGAGAGAGATACGGATGGTTTAATGAAGACTGGTCATTGGACTATGACAGTGAGAATTGACAGGGTTAGTCTCTGGGTTTTTGGTATATCTTTCAGAAGACTTGGATTCAAGGTATGTGAGCTTGAAGGATGAAAGATAGGGTACTAAAGGATGCTCATTGGTCAGCACAAGGTATGGAGTGATTGGTGATGTCATCTATGGCGTGTGTTCTGGAGATGGTTTATTTAGAAGATGATTGAGGAAAGGAAGCATGTGTTTTGTTTGGAAAGCATGAATTAAGGATGTCGGTCCTTAATTTTTGTATTGAAATCATTGTATACTTGTTCTAGATACCGTTTGTATCTTAGCAAGAGTTTATGTAATCATTTGTAAATTAGGAAAGCCTCATAGGCCGGCCTGATCATGGTAAAATGTAAAAAGGTATATATGTAGAGTCTTTTCTTTGGAAAAGACATGGATGCAATATATGTGATATAGAGAGGTTGTGAAAGCTATGCTCTTGTGTCTGTTGCATGTAGAGAAGAGATTTACTGGTGGACTTCATTGGAATTGATCAAGCAAAGATAGTTGCTGGAAAATAGTTCAAAAGATTGTGTATTTCTTCATATACACCTGTTGAGAACTAGTGAGTTCTGAAGGTGGATTTAACCTTGTTTGGGTAGTGAGCCCTCTTTTTTTCCTTGACTCCTAACTAGGTTTATCCTCTAACAAGGACTATGTACTGTAATGTTTCAGTAAGCTCCTAATAGGGCTTTATCTTCTAACAAGGATTACTATACTCTCAGTACATCATTTGTGGGTGCTAATTCCCACCAGGGTTTTTACCTTTAATAGGGTTTCCCCGAAACCAAAATAATGTGTTATTGTGTTGGTATTCATTGTTTTTGATATTGATGAGCTTAAAGTTTAAAGTTTAATATTTTTTTATACAACCGATTCACCCCCCCTCTTAGTTGTATTGTCGACTGTTATTCCTAACATAAACATCTTGCAACCAACCAATCCTATAAGGATAAGGATGTCTCATTCTCTTCAAACCAAGTTTTTGAACCATCTTCTCAACTACAAGGTTACCCATACTACCACTATCCACAATCACATCACAAAGTTTACCTCCTAACTTGCATTGAGTTCTGAACAAATTACTCCTCTGACAAGGTTCCACCTTTGCATCAAGCAATATTCTTCGAACCGGCAAGTTCTTAGATTTAGGTTCATTCTGAATGTTCTCATTCACCACATCATTCCTTCAATCACCAAACTTATTTTGTGTACAATCAAAAGATCTATGTCCTTCTTCACCATAATTATAACAAGTTCCCTTAAAGATAATCCTACTTGTCTTCTTCTTCAGCTCCACAGGCTTCAGTTCATCTTCAATAGTTGATTTATCCTTCACCGAGTGATCAAGCTTCTCCTTCCCTTAGGAATTACCATGTTGTCTCCTCTTCAACTTATCTTCTACCTTTAGAGCATATTGATAAGAATCCTCAATCAAATCAATCTTCAGCATACCAAGCTCATCTTGAATATTGAATCTCAAACCATTCACATACCGAGCTACCTTTTCTTTACCAATTTCTCTATGTCCAGACCAAATAGTCAACTTATAGAACTCCTCGGTATAGTCCTCGATAGTCAAATATTTTTTCTTTAGATTCTACAACTTCTTAAGCAAGTCAAGCTCATAGTTAGCAGGTATGAACTTAGCTTTCAATTTAGTCACCATCAACCTCCACTGATTGATCTTCATTTCACCTTCAGCTTCTCTATCTCTTTGCAATTCTTTCCACCAAAGAGCAGCATGTCCTTTCCACTTAGTCTATGCCAATCTTACTCTAAGAGTATCTTCAATTTATTCAAGCTCAAAGAAATCTTCTAATTCACCAATCCAATCAATCAAATCCTTAGGTCTCAAAGTACCAGAGAAAGTAGAAACTTCCATTTGGTAACTAGTACATAACCGAGCTCTAGATCTATGCAACTGACCATTTTTGTCTTCACCATATCTATCTCTCTAGTCATCTCCACTAGATCTAATAGCTTCAAAGTCTTCAGCAAATTCCTTATAACCATCTTCAGTACCAAGATTCCTCGGCATACCAGCAATAGCCCTCATGACCTTAACGATCATATCATTCTTCATTAGTTCCATCTCAGATCTAAAATTGACTTTAACTTTCTCTGTAAACTTTGATTCCACAGCATCATAGAGATCTGCAATCACCATAGGGTCCAATCTTCTTAGAGGCATCCTTCAAGATCTTCAAAAACCCAAGGCAAAAAATCACCAACTCAAGGTCCTGGTGCAAACTGCCTCAACTCGGAGATCGGTTTACACACTCAAGAACTTCAAGCTATGATACCACCTGACGTAGGGGCAAGTGAGGAGGATCCAAAAATGGATAGTCCAAGTCTACACCAGTGGTAACAACAACAACAACCACAGTGGAATACAATAATATAATGCTTGAAAATAGAATTTCATTCAACATGCCTGGTTGTAAGGCCTTCTGGGTTAGGGACAAATATAATCACTTACAAATTATTTTTGTAATCTCCTTGCTAGTCCAGCTCTAAAACACCTTAGCAATTGATGGAAACACTAAGGCAGATCTAAACTTGAGCTCGCAAGCCTCCAAGCAATCTCCTTATCTCCAAGCATACAAACCACTAGCTCTAATATTACAACTATCATATAAACAATCTGATCTTTAAGATCACGTAGGATCCAATTGCTATCCTTCTCAACTTATTCCCCCTAACTAACTCTTGACTGACTCCTTAAACATCTACCCAAACACTTCTTAAATATATTTCCTCAACCACAAGTCGGTTGGAAGAAAAAATTAACTCCTAATCCAAGTCGGCTTCTACTACAAACAAATATTAAATGCAACAACAGTCGACTCTCAAATAGCCTTACAAAAAATTAATTCTCTATGTTGGCCTCTAGATCCACGTAGGAGAATACAACACAAGCTACCAACATTAAATACACCAAGTCGTCCAACCAAAAATCCAAAAACTCTAGTCGGTAAACTAGAACTATCAAGCATGCCAAGCATCACCGAGCAAGAACGTTGACTGAGCACCACAAGCATCACTGAGTACATGTTCCACTGAGTGCTATAGGTTTTACTAAGTTCCTTCAATGATTGAGCCTCTTCAATAACCAAGATCATCGGTTAAAGCTACAACCAAGAAACACCGAACCACTTCAACACACCACCATACAAATTTGTTGGATACCCAAGAATGCCACTACATCAAATAGTTTCATCCAACGGTTGAAAAACAGCATTGGTCCTAAGATTTCTTTAACTGATTTTATGCATTGTAAACAAGGTGTTAAAGAAAAAGTGACCGATTTCATTTGTAGATTTAAGAATTTACATGCTCATATTTCTTATTGCGTACTTGATATTGATGTGCAATATATTTTTATTGCTAATTTACAAAAACATATTATTTGAATTCTCTTCATTTACTTAATTGTGTGCAGTTCTTCATAATTATTAGCTTCAAGTGAGTCAATTTGAGAGAACTCCTTCAATGGCTCTAGTTGATAAGAGTTATTCTGCATCTCAGTTCTTTCAAAAGTTTCAAAAACTTAGGAGCTTCATCAATATCACTAATTCATCAAATAATATTGATGAGAAAGTGATGACAACATCCAAAGGTGTGGCTCCTTTGTCATCTTTTTTTATACCTTGTAATTTTACACCTCTTTTTGAATCTTTGCATGATGTGATGTTAAATTTGATTAGCACTAATTTTTTACAACTTCCTCCGATTAGACCAATTGACACATCCAAACCTTTTTCTAAATGCTTTGATGAAAAATATTTTTTTCAATACCATCATCAACCTAGCCATGATATTGAAGTGTTTTTATTTGAAATATGTGATTAAAGACCTCATTGATTCTAATGTTATATCTCTATAAAGAGTTAATGATCAAAGAGAAAAGTCTATAGAACCTCCTAACCAAAACTTGCAGTTTTATACAAATCCTTTTCCTTTTCATTTAACCAATACCATTGAGTCTACTTAGTATTTACCTTCTTCTTTCACCCATGTTGAATATGATGTTGAGTGTAATCAATCCAACAATGTTTTCAAACTTACTGATCAATCCAAACCTAAGATTTGCATTAAATTTTATTGTAAAGAGATGATTAAAGAACCTGATGGTCCTCTTCACATCATAGAAAAGGTTAATGGTATTCTTTCTTTTGGTATCCTTATAGACCCTACTTGCATGGTGAATGTTATAATCAAGGAACATCTTTGCAATAGACAATTATAGTGAGATTTATATAATAAATTGTTCAGAGATTTGCCAGCAAGCCAGTGCTAACTATATGTTTGTCATTGATGACAATATATGGTAAGTACCATGCGTAGAAGACTTATGCAGTAAGCTTTGAGTATAAGTAGCATGGAAATGTTATCAACATTTTATCATGGATGCAGAGGTTAATTGTTAGTACAGACAGTTATGTAGTAGCTTGTCTCAGCAGTGTTCCTGACAGAGTTATAGGTAGTGTTCTGTGAGTGATTGTCTGTACAGTCATCATGGAGCCTTGCATCTTTGGATATGTACTAGTGATGTTACATTCATGGACATAGAGTCTGATATGCAGTGAAAGGGAAGTTATGAAGTCATCATTCACTAGTTTCCTATCATATCAGTATGCCTCCTTGGATTAGTGATGAGAAAAGAGTCAAGGAGGTTTGGCTAAGATCGCATGATGTAATTCAGCTTGAGGAGAAAGCTTCAATTAATTTGGTAGAGCCGACAGTGTGTAGTGTGCGTCTACATTTATTAATATTGGACAGGTCCTAGATTGTGTTGCATGCTTAGTAGAGCTGACATAAGTATTATTGGAATGTGTTATGGTTTCTCTAATGTGATTTCAAGGTGGTTCTAATAGGCCGACTTGATTATATCATTTTGAGGAAAGATATTTATAGGCAATCATTTGTGATTGCTAAGGCATGGTTCAAAGTTGACTGTGAAGAGAAGAGAAGAGAGTGCGAAGTGTTGAGCCATCAGCAGAAGGTCTATGTGACCAAGTAAAGAGTTTATGCTATACATCAGAACTGATCCAGATAGCAAGTCAAAGCGCAGTTCACCAAGATCTAGATATAGTGTGTATATGTTATTCAGAAGGTTGTAGCCTTCTCCCCTTTGAGAAATATTCTCTCGGATAGTGTTTCCTCACCCCTAATAGGGTTAATTGTAAAAGACTCCTAATAGGGTCCGACCCTTGACCAGGTCACTGGACTAAATGCATTGTAAAGACAACTCCTAACAGGGTTAAGGATCATAAAACACTAGTGTAGATTATTAGTAGGTGTTAATTCCCACTAGGGTTTTTACCTATTTGGGTTTCCCCATAACCAAAATATTGGTGTTGTGTTCAAGTGTTCTTTCATTATGTTTATGCTTTATGTTTAAGTATGCTTAATTGGATAAATAATTGAAACTTTTAGATAACTGATTCATCCCCCCCCCTCTCAGTTATCTCTTGGGACTATTCCTAACAATTGGTATCAAAGCCAAGTACCTCAGAGAGAAAGTTTAACAGCTTGAGGTTGATCAGATGGAATTCTTTAGAAAAGATAGTCCTAAGTTTGATGGAGATAATTATCTTGATTGGAAGAACAAGATGATGAAACATTTGTAGTGCATTGCATTTGAAGTTTTTGAAGTGGCTATCAAAGAAGTTCAGATCCCCTCTCTAGAAGATCTTGTAAAAGATGATGCTACTATCAAGCAAAAGGATTTGTTCCATCAAAATGCAATAGCAAAAGAAGCCCTTATCAGTGCTCTATCTGATAGTGAGTTTTCAAAAATAAAGAAAGTAGACACAACCTACAAGATATGGAAGCACCTAGAAGACATGTTTGAAGGAGATAAACAAGAAAAGAATGTGCATAGAAAGACATGGAAGAAAAAGTACAATACATTGGAGATGCTACCTGAAGAGAACATAAGAGCCTACAATCAAATGATTAATGAAGCAGTTGCTAGAATCAGAAATAATGGTGGAGAAATTTCAGATGAAGACATCATGGATAAACTGATGACTACATTAACACTAGAATATGAGAGCAAGATAAACATCCTTGAGGAGACTATGCAATTTTTAGAAAACTTCAAAAGAGAAACTTTAATTAGCAAGATTGCTATATTTGAGATATCAAGTTTGAAGACAGAGCCTAAAAGTGAGACAACCTTCAAAGCTTCGGTCCATGGTAAGAAATCCTTGAACACCTCTGGTAATTTTGATGATGATGAAGAAGAAGAAAAATATCTAGATGATTTCATTGCTATGATTGCTAAAAGAGAAAAGACAGGAAAAGGAAAATATGAAGGTCAATTACCATTCAAATACTTTTCCTGTAATAAGATTGGTCACTTTGCATCTAAGTGTCCTACAAGAGTTAAAAAGTTCAAGAATAACTACAAGCCTAAAGATACAAAGGAATGCTACTATGCTGGAGATGGAGTATCAGATGAAGAATCAGCATAAGAGGAAATTGGATTCATTTCTCTTGAAGATGAAAAGAATTCACAAGAGTTAGCAGTGATTTCACAAGCTGACATCATGACAGATTGGATCATTGATAGTGGTTGTTCACATCACATGACAAGAGACAAAGGTAGATTTGTTCATTTGGACAGATACAAAGGAGGCATGGTTAGATTTAGAGATAACACTCCTAAACCCATCATTGGTAGAGGATCCATCACCTTGGATGGAAATAATAGCACTAATGATGTTACAAAGGTTACAGGTTGGAGTTCAATGGAAACAAGTGCATCATTAACAACAAGGAAGGAGAAATTATTGCATCAGGATCAAAGACTAAAGGTAATGTTTTTTAGTTTAATCCATAAGCAAGTTGTTTTGTTGCTAAAGTAGATGACAGTTGGCTATGGCACAAAAGACTATGTCATATCAATTTTGATAACATAGTAAAGATTAGTAATGTTAAGGTAGTAAGAGACCTACCTAGCATAACAAAGTTGGTTGATACTATTTGTAGGGAATGTGTGATGGGAAAACATGTGAGAAATTCATTCAGAAGAAAGCATAATTTAGTAGAGAACAAGTTGGATCTAATTCATACAGACCTATGTAGACCAACTCAAACAAGATCATACTATGGTGAAATGTATTTCATTTTTTTTGTAGATGATTATTCTAGAATGATGTGGGTTGCATTCTTGAAAGATAAGTCAAAAGCATTTGAGAAGTTCAAAATATTCAAAGCTAAGGTTGAGAATGAATCTGGACTAAAGATAAAATGTCTAAGGTCAGATAGAGGAGGATAATTCACCTCTAAAATATTCTATGAGTACTATGAAGAACATGGCATAAAGAGATAGTTGAGTGCACCTAGAACCCCTCAGCAGAATGGGATTGTAGAGAGAAGGAATAGAATCATCCTTGATACAGCGCGCACCATCATGACTGAAGGAAAATTTGCACACACCTATTGGAGAGATGTAGTCAATACAATAGTCTATACTATCAATAGAATACAATTGAGGCCTGGTGTGGAAAAGACACCTTATGAGCTATGGTTTAGTAATGTTCCCACGGTGAAATACTTCAGAATATTTGGAAGCAATTGCTACATCAAGAGGGATGAATCAATAGGCAAGTTTGATGCAAGAAGTGATGAAGGTATTTTTATTGGTTACTCTACTAAAAGTAAAACTTATAGATGTTTTAATTTAAGATTGAAGAAGATCATTGAAAGTGCTCATGTTAAGATTCATGAAAATTGTATGGTTCAAGAAAGATATCATGATTACTCACCTATGCTTGAAGAAGAACCTAGACCTTCCACTAGTGAGATAGTTGTTGAAGAGTTGTTTGACAGCATTGATGTATTATTCAATAACCCTGAAACAAGTGAAGAAGAAACTCAGAAGGAAGATGAGTCAGTATCACCTAAAGTTCCAAAGTATGCATCCAGATATCACTCTAAGGATAACATCATTGGAGATTAGAGCGGAAAAGTCACAATAAGATCAAAAGAAAATAATTCAGCAAGAAATGAGGTGGTATGTGTACTATCTCAGATTGAACCTTTACGTGTTGAAGATGCATGTAATGATTCAGATTGGCATGATGCTATGAAAGAAGAACTAGATCAAATTATCAAGAATGATACTTGGAAACTGATCCCAAGACCTAGTGACAAGAATGTGATTGGAACAAAGTGGATATTCAAAAACAAGATGAATGAAGATGGTACACTAGTAAGGAACAAAGTAAGGTTAGTATGTAAGGGATATGCGCAAAGAGAGGGTATTGATTATTCAGACACTTTTGCACTAGTGAGTAGATTAGAAGCTATTAAGTTATTTTTAGCTTTTGCAACATTCAAAAACTTCAAAGTTTATTAGATGGATGTTAAGCCAGCATTCTTGAATGGAGAGCTAAAGGAAGAAGTATACATTGAGCAGCCAGAAGGATTCACCTTATCAGATAGACCTGATATGGTATGCAGATTGAAGAAATCCCTCTATGGACTTAAGCAAGCCCCTAAAGCATGGTATGAGAGACTTGATGGATATCTAACAAAAATTGGATTCAAGAAAGGAGCAGTAGATTGTAATCTATTCATAAGAGAGACATATGAAGGTCTACTACTTGTAGCTATATTTTTTGATGACATTATCTTTGGGGGTAATGACAAACTTAATATAGAGTTTTCTAAAGAGATGCAGAGTGAGTTTGAAATGAGCATGATTGGACCTATTAAATACTTTTTGGGATTAAATGTGCAGTAGACAGAGAAAGGTATTTTCATTCATCAGTCCAAATATGTGAAAGAGATATTGAAAAAGTTCAAGATGGATGATTGCAAGCCAGTGGGTACACCCATGATAAAAAGATGCAAGCTTACAAAAGAAGATGATTCTCCAGCAGTAGATACAACATTATACAAGTCTATGATTGGTAAACTCATATATCTTACTCAAACTAGACCAGACATTTCCAATGCAGTTGGTATTGTTGGAAGACTTGCAACAGAGCCTAAACAAAGTCACCTCATGGAATTAAGAGAATATTCATATATTTGCAAGGCACTATAGATTATGGTCTATGTTCTCCTAACTTAGAGAATGTTGAGCTTCATGTATATGCAGATGCAGATTGGGCAGGATGCGTTGATGACAGAAAAAGTACATCAGGAGGAGCAGTGTTTCTTGGTGACAGACTTGTCACTTGGACAATCAAGAAGCATAATTGCATTTCTCAGTCAACAATAGAAGAAGAGTATGTTGCAGCAGCCTTGAATTGTTCCACAATTATTTGGATCAAGTAGATGATAAAGGATTTCAGAATTTAGATTGATTATCCTATTGTTAGTCATTGTGATAACACTAGCACTATCAACATGTCAAAGAATCCTATGATGCATGAAAAGACAAAGCACATAGAGATCAAGTATCACTTCCTAAGAGAGAAAGTGGCAGAGAAAGAATTCAATTTGGACTATGTGAGTACTAAAGATTAGTTGGCAGACATATTCACAAAGTCTTTGCCAAAGGATACTTTTGAGTATCTCAGGGAGGAGCTGGGAATAATTCCCTTCCCTGATTCTTCTTAGAAGAAAGAAGAAAGAGCATCAGTCCTCAGGGACTGATGGATGGTTGACTACTCTACTTTAGGAGTAGTACCAGTGCTTAAAATGATTGGCACCCTTTGCCATTGATGTCAAATGGGGAGTAATATATAGTCATGAAAAACAGAAGTAAAGAAGGAGCAATATACTAAGGGGGAGTAGTATTCAGTCATGAAAGTAGTTCAATTGAGAAAATGGAGAATGTTGAAGAATATTACAACAGATGGAGGATTCATCCTTGGGGGAGTTTTGATGAGGAAATGGAGAATTTTATAAAATAATGTCTCATTTGGATTGGTGGTGTTTTTCATTCCATATGTTGCCATCAATGCCAAAGGGGGAGATTGTTGGAGATTTACCAGCAAGTCAGTGTTGATTGTATGTTTGTCATTGATGAAAACATATGGTAAGTAGCATGCATAGAAGACTTATGCAGTAATATTTGAGTATAAGTAGCATGGACATGTTATCAACATGATATCATGGACACAAAGGTTAATTGTTAGTACAGATAGTTATGTAGCAGCTTGTGTTAGTAGTGTTCCTGACAGAGTTATAGGTAGTGTTCTGTGAGTGATTGTCCATACAGCATCATGGAGCCTTGCATCTTTGGATATGTGATGAAGACATACTAGTGATGTTACATTCATGGAAACAGAGTCTGATATGCAATAAAAGGGAAGTTATGAAGTCGCCAGTCACCAGTTGCAGTTTCTTGTGTTTATTCAGAAGAGCGGACATAGATTTTATTGGTATAGGAGTTGCACTTATCATATCGATATGCGTCCTTGGATTAGTGATGAGAAAATATTCAATGAGGTTTGGCTAATAGTGCATGATGTAATTCAACTTGAGGAGAAAGCTTTAGTTAATTTGGTAGAGCCGATAGTGTGTAGCGTCCGTCTACATTTATTAATATTTGATAGGTCCCAAATTGTGTTGCGTGCTTAGTAGAGCCAAAAGAAGTATTATTGGAATGGGTTATGGTTTCTCTAATGTGATTTCTATTAGGAATAGTCCTGAGAGATAACTGAGAGAGGGGGGGTGAACCAGTTATCTACAAGTTTCAATTCTTTATCCAATTAAGTATACTTAAACATAAAGCATAAACATAATGAAAGAACACTTGAACACAATACCAATATTTTGGTTACAGGGAAACCTAAATAGGTAAAAACCCCAGTGGGAATTGACACCCACTAATAATTTGCACTAGTGTTTTATGATCCTTGTTAGAAGATCCTTAACCTTGTTAGGAGTTTCTTTACAATATATTTAGTACAGTGACCTGGTCAAGGGTTGGAACCTGTTAGGAGTCTTTTAAAATTAACCCTGTTAGGGGTGAGGATGCACTATCCGAGAGAACACTTCTCAAAGGGGTGAAGGATACAACCTTCTGAATAATAGATACACACTACATCTGGATCTTGGTGAATTGCGCTTTGACCTGTTGTCTAGATCAGTTCCAATGTATAGCATAAACTCTTCACTTGGTCACATAGACCTTCTGTTAATGGCTCAACACTTCGCACACTCTGCTCTACTCTTCACAAACAACTCTTAACCATGCTTTAGCAATCACAAATGACTACCTATAAATATCTTTCCTCCAAATGATATAATCAAGTTGGCCTATTAGAACCACCTTAAAATCATATTAGAGAAACCATAACATACTCCAATAATAATTTTTTCAACTCTACTAAGCACGCAACACAATCTTGGACCTGTCTAATATTAATAAATGTAGACGCATGCTACACACTGTCGGCTCTACCAAAGTAACTGAAACTTCCTTCTCAAGATGAATTACATCATGCACTCTTAATCAAATATTCTTAATGCTTCTCCAATCCATAATCCAAGGGTGCATACCAAAATGATAGGCACAACTCCTGAACCAATACAATCTCTGTCAGCTCTTCTAAATAAACATAGGAAACTGCTACTGGTGAATAGCAACTGCATAACTTCACTTCTACTAATCATCAGACTCTACATCCATGATTGTAACACCACTAACATGTCTTCATTATATATCCAAAGTCATAATTCTCCATGATGACTGTACAGACAATCACTCATAGAACACTACTTGTAACTCTTTCAGGAACATTGCTGACACAAGCTGCTACATAACTATATGTACTAAGAGTTAACCTCTGTGTCCATGATATCATGCTGATAACATGTCCATGCTACATATACTCAAAGCTTACTACATAAGTCTTCCACATATTATACCTATCATATGTTGTCATCAATGACAAACATATAGTCAACACTTGCTTGCTGGAAAATCTCCAACAATTTCAAGGTGGTTCTAACAGGCCGACTTGATTATATCATTTAGAGGAAAGATATTTATAGGTAGTCATTTGTGATTGCTAAGGCATGGTTCAGAGTTGACTGTGAAGAGAAGAGCAGAGAGTGCAAAGTGTTGAGCCATCAGCAGAAGGTCTATGTGACCAAGTAAAGAGTTTATGCTATACATCGTAACTGATCCAGACAACAAGTCAAAGTGCAATTCACAAAGAACTAGATATAGTGTGTATCTATTATTCATAAGGTTTCAACCTTCTCCCCTTTGAGCAGTGTGCTCTTGGACAGTGCATCCCCACCCCTAACAGGGTCCAACCCTTGACCAGGTCATTGTACTAAATGCATTGTAAAGACAACTCCTAATAGGGTTAAGGATATTCTAACAAGGATCATAAAACACTAGTGTAGATTATTAGTGGGTGTCAATTCCCTCTGGGTTTTTTACCTATTTGGGTTTCATCATAACCAAAATATTGGTGTTGTGTTCAAGTGTTCTTTCATTGTGTTTATGCTTTATGTTTAAGTATACTTAATTGGATAAAGAATTGAAACTTTTAGATAACTAATTCACCCCCCCCCCCTCTCAGTTCTCTCTTGGGACTATTCCTAACAAAATCTAATGTGATGATCCAAACTTTAAATGGTTTCACATATCCTACTTATGGTTCCATTCCTTTTCTCATAGATGTTGATGGTAAAACACTACATGTCACCTTTATTGTCATCCCAACTTTTGATCGGTTTCAAGTTAGATTTGGTCTTCCTTGGATCACCTTCATGAAAGTTGTAGTCTCTCATATTCATAAGTGTTTAAAATTTCTCCATGATAGAGAAATAATCACAATTAATTATACTCTCTATCAACATTTAGTTCCTTGAGGGAGCTTTAACCTTGAATTATTTTGGCCTTCCATGCCTCAACTTATTCAACCTTTCAAAGACAATATTTTTCAATCCTATCAAAAGTTCAAAATCCAAAAGATTTTTGAGCTTAGAAATCCTAGGGATGTTCCATCTACTTGCTCTAGACCTATCCTTCTTCCTAAACCTTCCACACCTCCTCTATATGATTTTGTTTCACCTCCTATATTCTATAAATATTTTACAAATTCTACCCCTCAACTAAGTGTGGTGCCTTTTTTTCTTCCCCATAAAGAAGAAAAGGACGTGATGCTGATTGATCCTAAACCAAACCAAATCTCAAGAAAAACAATTTAATGTAATTATTTTTCTCATGATCGTTATCATAAACACCTTGATAGAATGTGCGAGCACTTCCCAAAATCTTTCCTCCCCTAAGAAACTTATTGATTCTTTTATTCTCTTTGACCAACCTATGCATATCCCAAGGGATGAAAATAATTTAAAAAAGATAAAATTGAAGAAACATGATAATTCTATTTGTATAATACAATTAATTTAGATGAAGAAGATAATCTTGATGATGACAATTTCAATGTTTCTAATACAAATGATGATATTCATTCTAGTGATTCTAATGATATGTATTATCTTATTGACGTTAATCATGATTTACCAGCTAGATTTGCAAAACAATTATCTCTAAGTCCTAGTAACAAACAAAGTAACCCATCTTCCCAGAACGGTCCTTGTTTGGAACTGTCTATTGTTTCATCTTCCATCCTTGATGTTATTCCTCTCTTGTGTTTCCTACCTTCCCTAAATACTATAGACCAAGATGGGGGAAAACAATATGTTTGACTAGCTCCTTATGTACAGGGGATTTTGTTGGTTTCCAAAAGGGTTTACACTAATTAATAGTAACCAATATGATCAATTAATAACCTATGGAGAAAGAGGCCAACTCTAATTATCAATAATCTTCTAGACTTGGACCAACTGACAAGGATATATCAAACCCTTCTAAGCTTTGGGCTATGCAAGACACGGGATGGTGATCTCCTAATTTTACAATCCCCGCACCATACTTGTAAAAAAAATCAAAATAAAATAGATAATCCCATATAAAGACTAAAAAAAGAGGGATAATTCTATGAAATGGCTATTTCCTAGTGATCCTCTACCACTTGGAGCATGAGATAACAACAACATACAACATACATAAAATTAAATGATATTGCATGAATTAAATATTTTATGGTAAGATTCAAATGAATTTGAACACCAAATTGACAATAAAACTAATAAAAGATATGATCAGTGCCTTAGAACTTAGCGTATCCATTCCTCAAATATTTAAATGGAAAGTCCAGTAGATGGGTCAGACCCTTTGTTTGAAGGTGTTTGAATTTGTCTTTCAATTATCCATCATCACACATAGCCATGTATTCCTCTTGAATATGTTCATATCCAAGCTCAACATTTTTGCAATGTATAAACATTCTTACATATTCAATCTATAATACCCTAGGTGGAATTAAGGATAAGACACCCATTTTATCAATTTTAGTAGCCTTCAACAGACATAGTTTGTGTTATGGTTCAGGTTCCTTAGTGATTTCAATCAACTTTGGTGTTACAATTTTTGATGCCATGATCGCTCTTCAAAATTGACCATTGCTCTACTCAACCGCTCAACTAGGGTTCTCAAATTTGTTAATCAATTTTTTGCATGAATTTTGCTCACACAAATCTCAAAATCAATTACACTAGATGCTCATGCTCTATTCTGATAACTGCTCTTTAGAATTAAATGTGAGTAATGAATAGTTTAGCATCAATATTTATTTAATCACAACCTATCCAATGGTAACATTAGGTAGAATGCAATAAATGTAGTTTATTGATATTTGTTTCTTTACCAATTTCACTTACCACTAATTGCAACCTCCACCAATTAGTACTAACACTAACATTAGAACATAACATTTACAAATGATAATGTCAGTGATGACCAAGTACATTTCACATCCCCAACTCTATATAATATAATATAATCAACATCAATGCATCTCATTATGAAAATAGATATTATAAGTCATCATTATAAGGGACCGATAAGTTATAACAATGTATATCAGTCCCTATGCAATACTCACTTTCTTAGTTTGACAGTGAATCTCCTGAGCCAAAGGATAATAGGTTACCTTTTGATGTACTAGCATCTTCTTTTCTTTCATCCTTCTTTACCCATATCTTATTCATCGATTTCCTTGTTTCTTTAACATTAACAATCTTTTTATCTTTTATTCCTTCATTGCTTTGCATGATCAATTCTTGTGCCAAAAATCTATTTCTAGATGTCCAATCTTGTATCAGTGAAAACATTCCATATCTATTGTCCTCCAGGGTCCAGCATTACTTCCGAGATTCCTTAATAGACAATTCACCTCCATATGTCCATAGTTCCCACAAATAGAACATGAAATATTCATGTTTCCTTCTCTTCTTAGATTACTCACCAATTTGTTAGGCAATCTTTGTGATGGTAGCCTTGATCTGCAATGTTCTTCCTTATGTCCAAACTTGTTGCATGTGTAGCAGTAGCCATTAAAATTCCCTTCATATGATCTACTATTAGATCTTGATCTTCACTCTTAAGATTGATGTCCATACTTATTGCAATTGTAACAATATCCATCAAAATAAGTTGCTTGGAATATTTACTGGTTTGCTTCTACATACACTAGTTGTGTGTCCAAGATTTCCATAATTGTAGCAAGTGGGTTTAGCAGGTTTCTTACCTTGTGGACTAGTGTTTCCCTTTGGAATCTATGATTGTTTCATGTCAGTAGTCTTGGATGATTCTCCTTTTTCAAATTTATTATTACCGATGTATCATAGGCCAGAAGTATCCTTATGTTGCCTTTGATTCCTTAGTTGTTCATCAATATTTTGCATGCTTTGTTCATACCTCTTGAGTTTTTCATTTACATCTTTTTAAATGTTCAAGTCCTTTTTTCAGTTGTTCATTTTCTTTATTAATATTTCATTTTTAGCACTGATTAGTATATTCTCATCATTAGTGTCACTGAGTTGTGCATTAAATGTGTGAGTCTCATGTGTCAACCTTTGTATTATTTCATTTTTGTCTCTGATAGTTTGTTCAACATTTTTCTTCTCTGATTCAAGAATTCCTTTAGCACTTTCAGTTGCTCTCATTCTTTCAAGTATTTCATCCATCCTTATGGCTTGACTTTCTTGTTCTCTTTTCATCTTGGTTCCCTCATCAATCAGGATATTATTATTCTCCATCAGATCTGATATTGCTATTTGAGACTCCTTAGTGTTAGCACTACTCTCAGATAATTAATCAATACCATCTAGACTATCTCTTTGTTGTTCAAACAACTCTTTTATTTTTCCCATTGAATCCTTTATCTTATGTTTCAGTTCTTCAATCATCTCATTAGTTGTAACCAACTACCTTTCATACCTATAGCTTTCCATCCCCTCAAATTTGCTCCCCAAGTTGTCAAACTTTCCTTCTAAAGATCCTTTTCTCTAATAAAAATTATTGGAAACAATAGGTAATAAGAGGGGGGGTGAATCAATACTTATAAAACTTTTTAACTCTTTATGATTCCTTTAAACATCAATGAAATGAACTTCCATAACATCAAGCATATAACTGAAAGAATAAAATAGAAATATAACAGCTCCAGTGAAATCACATGTACACACATAAAACTTCAATTTTGGTATCGTAGAAACCCTTGGTTAGAGGGGAAAACTGCATTGGGGATGACACCCACAACTCTTTACTATGGTACAATAGAAAAGGTTTTCCTGGTTAAGAGCTACAAATGTCACTTTCTAGGTGACTCAACCTATTAGAAGTTACTGATACATTATTATATGTATCTAGAAGTCCTATTGCAAAGAACCCTATTAAATGATTTTATCCCACTATTACAGTGTTCACCTGTTTACAAGATTTACATTAAAGTCCTATCAAAGACTACCTTGCTTAAAGGATTTAAAACTTGTTAAAACTATTAGGAATACAACAAGAGCAAAATGACATATTATTTTCACTCTTTTATGCTGATCAAATCCCTTATGATTTTTGTTTGATCTGTTCTTGCTTCTATAGCATCTATGCAAAATGCTCTTGTAATCGCACCTTCAATTTGTCATTAACTAAAACTTCTCCTTTCTATCTCTTATCAAATTTGTCTTCTTATACAATGTCAACCACCAGATAAAAAAACATTTTAGGGTTTCCAATTCATCCAAATGTGTTACTAAAATCTCAATACATTTTGTAGAAACATGAATCTTCCACCGCGTCGACTAGATCAATATCTATGTTGTCATTTCCAATGTCCAATATTCCTTTATTCCTATTTGTAAAACATACCTTGGAATCATAATCAAATCTATGTACAAGTTCTGATAAATTGATTTAATCATCTCCTTGAACTTTGTACTACATTTTACCTTTTGTCCAAGTTCAGTGTATCTGGTGCTAACATGACTGATTTGATCAAATAAGTAAAACTGTGTATTGTCCTCTTTCCTTTACCTATTTATCTTATTAACTGGTTAATAGTTTACCTGTCTGCATGTTTACATGTTTATCTATCGTATTCTAGTATACCAATAATAAACCCTTTTCCTCCTTACCGCTTAGCTTCCCCTATTGACTTGTCATGTTTGTTAATAAGGCTTTACATGTTCCTTTACCTATCTTTCCCTTATTTGTAGTGTAGTCCACCAGTTGTCTTTCCCTGTACTGATTATCTACTCTGTTTATGTGGTGGATATCTTTTTTTAACAATTAGTGTAACTTCTTATACTTGGCATAAATACTTTTATCAACGTGATGGATTGCCAACAATGACAACCATAGCTTCCAAAATCATCATCAACAACCTTATTATGTTTTTCCAATCAACACATTTATATTCAAGTGCATGGCATACGATGATTCCAAATACCCAAATATGGTGATATGCGATATAAGAATAAGTAATGAAAATATCAATCTTTGTTATCAATGAAGGCATAATGAATATTTGTCATGAAAAAGATGTTACAACTATATTAAGAGAAGAAATGGTCATAAAATGAGAACAATGACTAGAGAACCAATAAAAACACAACAATCATCAAAGGGTTTCTACAAGAGTGCAGGGTAATAGGAAAAGGATGTGTCAATGAAGGACTTAAAAATTCAAGACCTTCATAGCATATAAGAGACATATCATGAAGGAGGAAAAGACAAGTCTATTTTAGTGGAGATTAGTGAACAAAGAACAATGACAGAGTAGTATGTATCAGTCAAACAAGGAGGTAGATTACATAAGACAACATCAGAGATTCAAAAAAGAGTAACAATTTCATTAAACACATCTTCTATTATTATTGGTCCAATACATTTGATAGGGTAATACCATCCAAACTATAAGAGTCACATTCAAGAAAAACATAAACATATATGTTCCCATTAAGCATGAGGTCTCAATTGTGCTCAAAGGGTTTTATTACCATCCTTGAAGAGTTACTTGTCATTTTTATGAGTTTCATTCTTGGTTTCATTAGTTTCTGAATTTGTTTCAAGATATAGATTCACTATTGTATTGGAGAGTTCATTCTCTATTTGAATAAAGATACATTGACTTTTTCAAGATACATCTACTACATCATAAACAAGGAATAAAATAACTAGATAGTGAGATGGGTTAGGATGAATTATATTTATTTTATTCTTCACGATCCTTTTGATTATTAACCTACTTCTCCATAAATATAAGAAGAGACATTACAAACATTGAGATTGAAACAATGTTTGAGGTTAATGTAGGAAATATGACAAAAAACAACTAAGGGGGGTGATTGAGTTGTTCCAAAACTTTAAAATCCTTAAACCTTAAAACCCTTATTTTGTATCTTATTGAATTAAACTTGCATGCATGGATCATAAACACAACCACAACACATAACACAAGGATTTTTATCGTGAAAATCCTGAAAGAGGAAAAACCATAATGGGGCTGAAACCCACAATAAGACCATACCTTGTTAGAAGTATGACTTATTACAAATGGTAAATGCACATGCATTTAGGCACAATACCTAGAGCTCACTGCTCAAATACAAAGGGATGCAACCCAAAGGAAGGCTCACTGCCTTACAAGACCACTACAATGGTCAATCAGACTATAATATGAGATTTACGAACTGTATAATGACATCTATCTTATGCATAGGTCAGTTCCAATGAAGCACAATCAGATCTATGTTCAAATAATTTATGTCACCTTCACATGAGTGATTCAACCCTTAACAGATCTACACACTTTCTCTCCAAGCAATTCCACGCGTATGCAACAATAGATTTTTGTCCTAAAATATGTACAATTTATCAACCTTGAGGAACAAACATGACCAACAAAACCCCAATTTCAAACTACAAATCCACATGCCAAAAATTATAATTCAAATTCATTTTAGCCTACCAAACCATAGAAAGGACCCATATCACCAATCTTGAGCATGTAGCACCACCACAATTCTCACCTCGAACATCCGCAAAATTATTTATAGATCAAGTCGACAAAGAACATAAGAAAAACCACCACTGACTAAAAAATCCTCCAATAATAATAACCACAATCTATGTGGACCACCAACTCAATAGGAACAAAACCCAAGAACATCCATAGGCATCATGAAGAACACATAAACATTCGAATCCACTTGAATCTTTGAATTTGCCAGCATCTCACATACCAAACCTCAAGAACAATGTCAGCATCCACTGATACACCTAAGAAATACCTTGCGAATGTCTACACCACAAAATTTTTGCATGGAGGCCACATTAGAATGTCCCAAACATACACCCAGATGCGTAGATAAAAATATCAATTTGGAAGTGCACACCAAACCAATTTCAATCACATTGTCAACACTTGCAAATAATGTACAAACCAATCACCAAACCTGACCTCATAACATACCCCAATCATCATGTGCACCTCTGTAACTTGGCATAAACCAAGTAAAAACTATCTACAACATCTCATGATGTTTGTGACCACTTATATTGAATAACTAAACCTCACTAAACCTCTGAGCATACTTTACTACTGGCCAAACTAACATATTGACATCAATGACAACATATCCAACTTGCCAACAAGTAAGAAGTGGATAGGTTGGATAAGAGGTTTAAATCCTTATGAAGAACATTCAATAGACCTTAGCAATAAGATACATGGTAATGAAGTTGTTTATTGGTTTAGATGGAGATGTGTGCATTATATCAAAAATGTTATTATCTATTATTTGATATAGTACCAAAAGAAAAGGTAGAAAATAGCTGCTATTGAAAGACAAAAGTGAATTTCATGAAAGCATCAAGGGACAATAAATAGACTCTATTAAATGGATTATGAGGAACATCATGAAGATTTTTCTAAAAAAATTATAGGCTAAAGGAAAACATCAACCAAACCTTTAAATATGAATGCAATTAGTCAATGCACAACCAAAGAAGCATTGGCACATGGTATCGATGCTTGTGAAGATAGACTTTTATTCCCTCATGAAGATTTTTCCATGAAAATACTGATTTTTTATGATGGAAATAATCAATTCAAGCTCATTTTTTCAATTTATTTATTATTCTTGTGCCATATTATTTATCCAGTCAAAAAATTAAAGGAAATGATAGTAAAAAAATGCAATATTATGATGAGAAAATTCAATGCTATCCTAAAAAGAAGAAAAATAATTTATCATTTTCATAATAACAACAAAGTGGTGATCAAGGATATGTAAAAGATGGTCATGGACTATCTTAAAGGTGGAAAAATTAACTTCTATCATGACAAAAAGATAACGATTGTCCATATGAAGGGGTAGTGACTTCAAACAGAACCATTATAGAATTTGTTTTTACAACCATTGAGTGAAAGTCCATAGCAGATTTTAAAAGAGTCAAACAAAGAATTTACGGCCTAAAACAAGAGGGTTGGAGAAATCTTCAAGGTACCTATATCTGTGTGCTTGACCTGCAAAAACCCTACAAAATCCTTTAGCAAAACCTCTAGATACCCAAGAATCATGACGATGCTTCACAACAATAGGGTAAAACAAGGAAAATATATCAAATTAAGAGGAGCGATTGTGTATGCTTTTCTTAGGGTTTTGTTTTCCCTAAAATGGTCCATGAGCACTTAGGCATTTTTTTCCATGTTTTAAAAGAAACATTTTCACAACTAATACCAACCCCTCAAAATTAAGTACTTTTGGTAATGTTTTTCTTTTTATTGTTTGCATCTAAAGTTTTAATGTAAAAATACTATTAAAGTGATTTGTTATAAACCTCTCTAATAATATTTATGATGCAAAAATAATGTCATTATATTTTAATTTAAGTCAAGGGATATAGTTGAGAAAGTGTAAAAGAGTGCCTAGTATTTAGGGACATTGAAAGAGTTGAGAAATAAGTGGAGGAGATTTAGGGGTTGTTTTGACCTAGTTTAGAGGATTTGATGTATTTTTGGGTGGATTTATATGTTAGAATGATTTTAGAATAACTGAGAGGGGGGTGAACCAGTTATCCTCAGGTCCAGATGTACCAATAGAACTTTTAAACTCTTCATCAAACTTAGATCTAATCAGCAATTCACTCTGTCTCTATAGAATCTATCAATAACATAAAACTTGCAGTCTATTGTCCAAAAGTAATCAACTTATAGAATATAAAACTTTCAACAACATTCTCATCAAATAACATTCACACAAGCATAACACTAGGATTTAACGTGGAAACCCCATTTGGGAAAAATCAATAGTAACATGCTACTAATTTTCACTCTTCTGAAGTGAGCTCTGTGAGAAGCCAACCCTGTTAAAGGTTTACAACACACACCGTTAGGTGTGACCCTGTTAAAGGATTTAATCACCCTGTTAAGAGTGTCTTGGTTAGAGGGCTTAAAAATACTCCATTAGAATGTCACCTTGATTAAAGGGTTTACAAAATGACTATTAGGTCAGCCTTGATTAAAGAATTTTAACTGATATAATGGTTAGAAAGTAACATTAGGTTCTGATTTGAAATATACAACTCACTTTGAAAATATAGATCCTATTTTCTCATATGTTGATTTACTGAATGACCTTCATTTCCATATCCATATCTGATCTTCTCATAAATTTCTTCAAGCAATCACCTCAACTCTGTTAAGCTCTTCATAGCTTCTCCTTAGCCTTAGACTTAGATTCATCAGTCAATAACACCAACCTCTTCCACACATTCCATAACCCATAATTAGGTCATCCTTATACCTCCTTGATCAGGTAGACTAATCTTTTGCCACTTAATCTCTTTCGTAGATCTTAGGTTTAGGTCAGATTCATTGAATCCTTTCATCATTTTGTTCTCCTTCTTTTCCTTGTAAATATATCTCCAAACTTCTCCTTGAATTGATAAGTAAAGGGTTTACCATGCATTAAATGCTCCATATCATTCATTAATAATTTCAACATGTTTAACATATCCCAAGAATTCAACTATGTCGGTTGGGATTCTCAATTCTTTCACAAACTATAAATTACTAACACTCGGTCAATACTATCTTCATCTCCTTGGTCATCACTAGATATCTCGGTCAACACTAAAACTTTCCTTCTCAGAAAATATTATCTTCGCTCGATTAATTATCTATTTCTCAGTAACTACTGATGCTCAGTCAACACTAAATTTTCTTGGCTTATACTGGCACTCGGTCGACACTAGCATCACTCGTCTTAAACTAAATTTTTTCTCTTTTGCTCAGTTAAGCCTATGCTTCAAATCAATTGAATTCTTCACTTAGTGTTAAAGATAAACAACACATTACCTTGTCAATGTGCCAACTAATCAAGTACCCATTGAAGTATCACATAACTCAATGTTTCCTTAGGTCCTCTTTTTATCTCCTCTTTTCAAATCCTCTTCATCAATCAAAAGCTATGGTACTCTACTAGATAGAAACTATCTTACCAGTTAAGGTTTGACATCAATGCCAATATAATAAATGTTTCAATTGTAGTTTCTAACAATCTCCCTCTTTGGAATTGATGGTAACACCACATGTTCTACCATACAATTGAAAAAATATGAAATGAAGAAACTTCATCCTTACCGAATCTCTCCCTCTTTCTTATTCAATCTCTCTCTCAAGTTTACTCTTGATAATTCCTTCTGAATATTTCTACAGTCTTCTAATAAATCTCTCCCTCTTTGACAACAATGCTAAAGACATTCATCTTTACCATGTAGATATCTTCATGTCAGTTCTCTAAATTTAATTACTCCCTTTGTCATCTTGATTATGAGTGATCAACATCTTTTTCTTTACTTTTCACAATTCTAGGTATCTCCTAAAGTGTGACCTCCTTTGCATCAATTTGTCAAATATTTTGATTTATACCATTTGATGCAATGCTTATATATGTTACTAGGTAGCCTTAGTTAGGGGAATCACCCCTAATTTACCTCTAATATATTCATGAGAATCTTTAGGTAATGCTTTTATGAATATATCTGCTAGGTGTTCCTTTATATTCACATATTATAATCTCACTTCTTTGTCTTGAACTAGCTCTCTCAAGTAATGATACTTGATAGAAATATGCTTAGTCTTAGTGTGTATTACAAGATTCTTTGATATATTAACAACACTTTTTTTATCACAAAAAATAATAATTGGCTCAGTAATTTCCTCCTTCATACCTTTTAACAATTGCTTAATCCACACTAAATTTGAACAATTCACTACTATTGCTACATATTCATCTTTTGTTGTAGATTAGTAAATGCAGTTATGTTTCTTTCTTGTCCAAGAGACTAATCTCTTTCCTAGAAAGAATGTGCCACCACTTGTACTTTTTCTATCATCCACATTTCCTATCCAATCTGCATCAGTGTAAACTTTTAGTTCAAACTTATCATTCTTCTTGTAATACAATCCATAGTCCTATGTTCCTTTTACATATCTCAATATCCTTTTCACTTCCATCGTGTGACTTTCTTTGGGATTTGTAGAAAATATCGCAACAATCCCAACTGCCAAGGCAATATCTAGTCTTCTATGGACAACATATTATAACTTTCCAATCAAAGATCTATACAAGGTTTGATTTACTTCAGTTGTATCATCATTTTTTGATAAAAAAAATTTCTAGTATCCATGGGTGTACTTACTGGTCTAGAATCTTCCATACCAAAAAATTTTAGTATCTCCTTGACATACTTAGATTGAGTAATATAGATACCTTTCTTCATCTGATAAACTTTCAAACCAACAAAGAATTTGATCTCACCAAACATAGACATTTCAAATTCAGTTTGAATTTCATTTGAAAATGTTTGACATAGGGAATCTTGTCCTCCAAATATTATATCATCAAACAATAATTCAGCTAAAAATATCCATTTACCTTTTTCAATCTTCAAATATAGATTGTTATTGTCATTTGTCCTTACAAATCCAATCTTTATCAAATAATTCTACAGTCTCTCATACCATACTCTAGGGGCTTGTTTCAATCCATACAGTGCCTTATGTAGTTTACAAATCATGTTCTTCTTTCTTGGGTCAAAAAATCCTTCTGGTTTCTCAATGTATACTTCTTCTTCCAATATTCCATTCAGAAATGCAGATTTGAGATGTAGTACCCCGCCCCTAGTCTAATTTTCTTTATGTTATGACTATTTTAGGATGATAGATTATATGTTAGGAAATCATTGATGCTTATGATTTCACTGACCCTGTACTTGCATGTGTATGGTTGATGTGTTTATTTTATATTTCTATTTGACATGCCTGATGTGGTTGAGGGACAGAATCGTAGTTACTTTCTTGTGAGATCCACATGATTGGCCGATCCCCGCCATTGTCTGTTATATATTTTTATATGTATGTACCTGCGGGTTTTGTATGCAAGTTTGCAAGTACCAGGCATTGAATTCCCTGAAGTGTCAGGATGAGCATGCCCTATCACAATATCTCAAATGGTAAGAGAGGGGAGATAACGTAGGTCCAAAACCCTAACCTAAGCCCATTTGTCCTAGGATTGGACAAGTATCAATTTGACTACCCTACCCGGATTTGTCTAGTTGATAGGAATTCATGGATCCCTTTCTAGTGTTTTCTTGGTTTTACTTTGATTAGGTTAAGTTCTCCTAGGCTCCCTAGTGGGGCATTACACGTGGTATCAGAGCACTGAGTTCTACACTGGGAACTCTGGGAAGTTGTGTGCCCATTAGATGTCCAATTGTTAAAACTTGAAACCAAACATACACATATAACTCTTTTATGTTTGAGAACCACTAAATTGCAACTAAACATTTATGTTTTTGCTATAGGTGATTTGACTATTTATTGTGTGTGGGTACCCTCTCTAATGCACCTAGGGTGAAGTACCTTGGATGTCATGAAGTGATTACTCCCTTGAGTGTGGCTACCACTAGTCACCTTGTTATGTGAATTTCTATTTTGTGATTGATAATTTATTTTTGGTTGATTGATGAATTATTCGTGTTGTGGATGGGCTAGCATTGAAATTTTGAATGTTCTTATGATTGGATTAGTCACCTAACTCTCTTTTCATATCTATTTTATGACTCTGGTCACACTTAATTTATTGTTTAAATTGAGATCTCTTATGATTTAATGTTGGACTTGTTATTCACCCACTTGGGTTTTACCTTTTTGAGTTTTGTGGTGGCTACTCTGAATGTTTGGTATTGTTGGCCATGTTCTATGATAAGTGTTTTTTCTATCATGTTCATCATGAACCCTTGATAGTATGTATAAGGGAGGACATCGCAGAGACGGTACTATGTTTTTTGTGTGAAATTAGAATCATTGTGTATCCTATATGTGTGCATAAGTGTTGCATTAACTATATTAACTTGAACTTCTCAACTCATTATTTGATGAAGATGTGAATGTGTGTTTTATGCAATTGAGCCTAGATGTTTTCTATAATGATGAGTGAATAAAGGTTTAGATTTATTTTGAATTTTTAATGAATGATTGATCAATGTGAATTTCAGTTATTCTTAACCAGAATTATATTTTCCTAAATGAATGTATATCATGTTCTTATTTTATGTCTTGTTTTCAAATGTTGTGTTTTGTTTATAGTAAATGTTTCGTGCTTGGGGGATATATATCCTTATCTGTTTGTAGGCTTCTAGGAGTAAGCCTAATCCTAGGGGGAGTGGATGTAGTACCCCACCCCTAGTATGATTTTCTTTATGTTATGACTATTTTAGGATGATAGATTATATGTTAGGAAATCATTGATGCTTATGATTTCATTGACCCCATACTTGCATGTGTATGGTTGATGTGTTTTTTTTATATTTTTGTTTGACGTACGTGATGTGGTTGAGGGATGGAGTCATAGTTACTTGCTTGCAAGATCCATACGATCGATCGATCCCCGCCATTGTCTATTATATATTTTTATATGTATGTACATGTAGGCTTTGTATGAAGGTTGTAGGTACTGGGCATCGACTTCCCTGAAGTGTCAAGATGAGTGTGCCCTATCGCAATATCTCAAATGGTAAGAGAGGGGAGATAACGTAGGTCCAAAACCCTAACCTAAGTCCATTTTTCCTAGGATTGGATAAGTATTAGTTTGACTACCCTACCCAGATTTGTCTAGTTGACAAGAATTCATGGATCCCTTTCTGGTGTTTTCTTGGATTTACTTTGTTTAGGTTAAGTTCTCCTAGGTTCCTTGGCGGGGCATTACATGACATCCATTTGATACACTTTAAATCCTTTAAAAGTTTCATATGCAAGTAGAGTCCTCACTCCTTCCAATCTTACAACTAGGGAAAATGTCTCCCCATAGTCAATGCCTTCTTCCTATGCATATCCTTTGCATACCAATCTAGCTTTGTTCCTAGTGACTTCTCCATGTTCATTTATCTTATTTCTGAATACCCATTTTTTTCCAATAACTTTCTTGTCTTTCGATCTCGATAGTAGTGTCCAAGTTTTATTCTTTTCTATCTACTCTATTTCTTCATTCATGGCTTGTATCCAATCTTCATTCTCTAAAGCATCTTTTACTTTCTTAGGCTCAAATTCACATAATAAGCATGTTTGATCTTTCAACTTACTTCTTTTCATGACTCCAGATTCTTTATCTCCAACGATTTTCTCCGGCTTATGATGTCTTCTTACATATTGTGCCAATGTAGGTTTAGATTTCCTTTCTACTTGTTCTTGATCTTCAAGTTCATCTTGTAGATTCTCTGCTTCCTCTTTTGATTGCTTAGCAACATCCTCTTGATGCTCAACATTTTCTTGTTGTAGCTTGACAGGTTCATGTTGTTTCTTGACATCTAGTTTAGGTACATTACTAGTATCTCCTTCTTCCATGTATACAAAAGATCTATAATCTTCAAGTTCTTGCTTGCACTCAACTTTATTCTTTTCTGCATATTCATCAACTCTAACATTTTCACTTTCCACAACTTTTTTAGTGTTAGAATTCAAACACTTGTGTAAGCTTTTCTCTTAGTGGAATATCCTAGGAATATGCCTTCATCACTCTTAGCATCAATTTTTCCATTCCTATTATCTTTCAGTATACAACATTTTCTTCCAAAGACTTTAAAGTATTTCACATTAGGTGTATAACCATACCATAACTCAAAAGGCGTAGCATTTGTACCTTTCTTGATTTGTACTCAGTTCAAGGTATAAATAGTTGTACTTACAACTTCTCTCCAGTAATTTTGTGCAACGTTCTTTTCTATCATTAGTGTTCTAGCACAATCCATAATTGATCTATTTCTTCTCTCTATTATACCATTCTATGGAGGTGTCCTAGGTGCAGATATTTGTCTCTTTATTCCTCTATCATTGCAGAATATATTGAACTCATTTGATATGAACTCTCCTCCTCTGTTAGATCTCAAATATTTTAAGATTTTCCCTATTTCTTTCTCAACTTTTGCTAAATACCACTTAAACAATTGAAAGGCATCAGATTTCTCTTTTAGAAACATCACAGTCATCATTCTAGAATAGTCATCAATAAATAAAATGAAATATTTATCACCACAGTATCTTTTCACACCAATAGGTCCACAAAGGTCAGTATGAACCAATTCTAAAATATTATCAGAAGTATATGTCTTGGTCTTGAAACTAGACTTTGTCATTTTTCCCAATTTACACATCACTTTATTAGGTTTCTTCAATCTTGGAAAACCTCTAACTTTCTTCATCTTACTAATATTTACCAAATTGTCATAGTTCACATGACACAACCTCTTATGTCATAGCCATACATCATCAAATTGTGCAAACAAACATGTTTCTTCAAATAGGTCTAGATAAAACAAATCACCTCTTGTTTGTTCTCCACTTCCAATTAGTTCACTAGTGACATCAAATATTTTATCCTTCTTGTGATGAAATTCAACTCGATAACCAATGTTGTTCAACTGTGCAACACTTAAAAAAATTTAGTTAAGACCTTCAACCCAATAAGCATTATCACCTCTAATCTTATTAGTTAATATTATTGATCATTTTCCTTTCATAGGACATGGTGCATCATTACCAAACTTAACACTTCTACCTTTGTAATGATTTAGGGTTTCAAACTTACTTTTATCACCAGTCATGTGATGTGAGAAACCATTATCAATAATCCATTTATCACCTTTACTCACATATGAAATAAGTGCAATTTTCTTATCTTCATCATAATCATCTTTCATAGCAACATAAATAACTTCTATATCACATTCATCAAATTCACTAGTTTCATTGTCAGTTTCCTCTTCAACAATATAAAAATATTTCTTACCTTTGTCTTTGTAGTCCTTGTACCTTTTGTGATCTCTGTCATTTCTTTTGTCTTTATATTTGATTTCTCTTCTTTCATCCTTGTCATTCCTGTCAGGGAATCTTGTTGAAATATGACCAACTTTATTACATGAAAAACATATTATAGGAAGTTTTCCTTTGAATTTTCCTTTTCCTCTCAGTAGCCTTCTAGCCACAAGTGCCTCAAGATCATCTAGATCATCATCAAAAGTAACACTATCAATGTTGTTGTTACTATCATTGTTCACACATCTTTATTTTTCCTTCTTAGACTTATGAAGAACCATTTGACACTTGAATGCGGATTCAATGTTGTGAATAGTGAAATTATCAAAATTAGACAACTCAAAAGCAGTAAGAATACCAACAAGACTTTTCAAAGTTAGGACATTACTAGGATTACATCTTGATTCTTATATTGAAAACACTCTAATAGCATAGATAGGAAGTAGGGTTATCAACACTTTACTAATAATAGTTTCATCATTAATGTTTCCATTAGCTCCTCTAATAGCATTTACTACCTCCTTAATTCTGCCACAATACTAAGCAACGTTTTCACCTTCTTGCATTTTCATTTCATCAAAATTACCTCTGAAACTTTTAGATTTGGCTCTCAGCACATTGGTGTCTCCACTATAGATAGATGCTAGTGTGTCCAACATTTTCTTTGCATTAGTACAGTCCTTGATGTCTTCAAATTTAGGATAGCTTAGGGAAGATGCAATCTCCAACATTGCCTAATTGTGTTCTTATTTTTATTTAATCTCCTTGGCTGTCTGACACAGTCCAAGGTCGGAGGATCCAATAAAGGACTATCCAAACTTGTAGCCAAACACCAACAATGTAGAATAACACAAAAAGATAATGTTTCAATAGAATTTCATTAAACATGCCCAGTTGTAAGGTCTTCTGGGTTAGCAAAAAATACAATCACTTACAAAGTATTGAAGTAATTGAATCACAATGCATAATTAGCCAATCAAAATGAAAATCAAATCTTAATTCGAGATAAATCAAAATTGAGAGCATTTTAATCAAGTGCAATCAAATCAAAGTACAATTAAATCAATTAATTGTATAGTCTTGGATTTAATTAAATTCAACCCATTCAAGGGGTACATGGCTAAACAAAATCAATTAAATAAATTAATAAATCTCAATTACTCTCAACAACCCAAAAGGGAGGAAATTCAATCAACCAATGAGATTTAAGGAAAGGCATTCACATGGATCAAGTGAAATTCAATCTCAATCACTCAAAGTGAAAGAGAATCTTGTCCATTGATCTTGTCTACTTGTCCCAAGCTTTGAGGACACAAAATTTGCATTGTCTTCAAAGGGTGGAACCAAGGACTCAAACAAGGTTTAATCATGATCAAACACAACTACACCCCCTACCATTAGAAAATCTATAAAAGGAAGACTAAATTCCTTCATAATTGATAACCACACATCTGTGAATTGCTTTGAACCTCTTGCAATTTGAGTTTAGAAATGCATTTGAGAGATTAATTAGCATATACTTTGATATAATTGTTACCTTTAACTTGTTTATCTTATCATTCTCATTCTAGGACTGTCATTAATGAGAGTTTGCTGAGAGCTTTGCATTAACAATCTTAGTTAGAGAGCCATAGGATGCTCAATTAGTCATTAATTTTCTAAATAGTTTTCTCTATTTCTTTGTGGTTTAATTTAGTTACTATTTCATTTATTATTGATGACTAACCTTAATTCTATGAAGATACTTTTCCTAGTAAGATGATTTTGATTTGTCTCCATTAGCATCATTTGTACGGACTTTAGAGACTTAAACTTGGCATGTCCTAAAGATGACTTCCCACTTCCAAGTATTGATGCCATTGTGGACTTAACAATAGGACACTCTATGTTTTCACTCATGGATGGATTTAGCGGATATAACTAGATAAAAATAGCACCAGAAGACCAAGATAAGATTGCCTTTACATGTGCATGGGGTACTTTTTGTTGGAATGTCATGCCATTTGGGTTAAAGAATGCAGGAGCAACTTATCAAAGAGCAATGACCACAATATTTCATGATATGATGCATAAGTTCATGGAGGATTATGTGGATGACACATTAGCCAAATCTCATTCAAGAAAAGAACACCTTCCAATTTTTGGCAAAATTTTTTGAAAGGCTAGAAGAATTCAAAGTAAGACTTAACCCAAAGAAATGTGCATTTGGAGTCCAATCCGGCAAGCTACTAGGTTATATTGTATTTGCAAAAGGGATAGAGGTGGATCCCGCTAAAGTGAAGGCTATCATGGAAATGGAAGCACCTAAAAATATTAGTCAGATGAGATCTTTACAAGGAAGGATCCAATCCATTAGGAGATTTATCTCCCAATTAGCTGAAAAATGTCATAATTTTACCCAACTTTTGCATAAAGACACAATTTTCAAATGGGATGACAAGTGTGAAGAAGCCTTTAATCTACTTAATAAATATCTCATGAATCCACCAATCTTGATGCCACCTATCAGAGGCAAGCCCTTGATCTTATACATTTTGGCAATGGAGAATTCATTGGGGGCACTTTTAGCACAAGAGGATGAAACAAGAAAAGAGAAGGCAATTTACTACATAAGTAGAACCTTAGTCAAATACGAGCTGAATTATACATTTATGGAAAGGGCATGCTTGGCTATAGTTTTTGCTTCCCAAAAATTACGCCATTATATGCTAGCCCACAAGATAAGGCTCATTGCCAAAATTGACCCATTGAAGTATCTACTTAGTAAAATGGCATTGAATGGAAGGCTAGCAAAGTGGGTGATGGTACTAAGTGAATTCGACATATAATATGTTGATAGAAAATAAATCAAAGGGCAATTCATTGCTGACTAGTTAGCAGAAGCACCACTTCAAGATGATCATCCTATACAAGTGGAATTCCCAGATTCAAAAATTGTGAATGTTGAGGCCAAAACATGGCAACTTTATTTTGATGGTTCCTACACTCATCATGGATCAGGAGCAGGCATACTTCTAATCACTCCTCAAGGCTCTACTATCCCTAAGTCTTACAAATTGTTATTCCCATGCACCAATAATATAGCAGAATATGAAGCTTTGGTTATTGGAATCAAGTTGGTATTAGAGTGGAAAGTGACAGAATTAAAGGTTTATGGAGATTCACAATTAGTCATAAATCAAGTCAATGAAGAATATCAAACGAAAGATGACAAATTGGTACCCTACAAAAACATGGTGGACAATCTTAAAAAGTATTTCATACTTATCACATTTGAACAAGTGCCAAGAGAAAAGAACAAAGCAGCGGATGCAATGGCAACTTTGGCTTCATTGTTACAAATGCCTAATCAAAGTGCCAGATATGAGTTCTTGGTAAAAGAAGTGATTCAACCTGCATTTGACCCTACCCACCCTTACACCATTTGCTTGCTAACTACAAATGAATCACCTTGGTATGGACCAATTTACACTTACTTGAAAGATCAAATCCTTCCCATAGGCCAAACTAGGAATCAAAAGAAAATCTTCATTCGCCAAGCCGCCCGATACACTAATTTCTGAAACATTGTATCAAAAAATTCTAGATGGAATGCTCCTTAGATGTTTAGAAAAGGAAGAATAAAACTTATCCTTATGAGAAATCCAAAAAGGAATTTGTGGATCACACTCAAACGGATTATCCTTAGCCAAGAAACTTCTAAGGAAAGGATATTTTTGGCCTACGATGGAGAAAGATGCTTGTAACTTTGCAAAAACTTGTAGAAAGCGTCAATTCCATGGAAACTTGATACATGCACCTTCACAAGAGCTTCATCTAATGACAACACCTTGGCCATTCTATCAATGGGGTTTAGACCTAATAGGCATGATTTATCCACCATCTTCAAATGGTCACAAATTCATCATCATGATAACTGAGTACTTTACTAAGTGGGTGGAAGTTGTACCCCTATCAAATGCAACAGGAAAGTAGATTTCTTTATTTATCCTCAATCATATTATTTGTAGATATGGCATACCTCATGCCATCATAACGGATAATGCAAAGCATTTTAAGAACAAAGACTTAAAGGAATTATGCACCAAGTTTCACATGATTCATCATTCTTCTTCAATCTATTACCCTCAAGGTAATGGACAAGACAAAGCAACAAATAAAAACATCTTGAAAATTTTGAAGAGAACGGTGGACAACTTAGGGAGAGATTGGCACATTAAAATAAACCTGACCTTATGGGCTTA
This sequence comes from Chamaecyparis obtusa, assembly GCA_027943335.1. Lineage (NCBI taxonomy): Eukaryota > Viridiplantae > Streptophyta > Pinopsida > Cupressales > Cupressaceae > Chamaecyparis > Chamaecyparis obtusa. The sequence continues at coordinate 1,285,577 of BSBK01004189.1, read as the reverse complement.
TAGAACGAGCATAAGAATGCCAACAAGGGCTACACCTTTTTCATTAGTCTTTGGAACAGAAGCGGTTTTGCCTTTAGAGGTAGAACTTCCATCTTTGAGGATATCTATGCATGGTTTGATAAATGAGGAAGATTATAGGGTTGCTAGGCTGCAAGAACTAGAACTCTTGGATGAAAAATAGAAGCAAGCATTTGACCATTTGAAGGTGTACCGAAATAGGATGTCAAAGGTGTACAATAAACACATAAAGCCAAGAACATTCCAAATAGGTGACTTAGTGTTGCGAGAAAATCCCAAGAACCAAGTAGAAAGAGAAAAGAAAGGAAAATGGGAAGCAAACTGATTAGGACCATTTCTCATTGTTGAAAATTTTGGGACCGGCACCGACAAACTAGCATATTGTGATGGTGAAGAACTTCAAGAGCCTTTCAATAGCATACATCTCAAGAACTTCTATACATGAGGTAGATGAAAGAGTATAAAGAGTATCAGATGAAGAGCATCATATTTATTGTACATAGTGAAAAGAGATCCTGAAAAATACCAAAATATTTGAAAAGCAGAAAAGATAAAAAACAATGGAAAATCAAGCATGAAGAAAGTAAAACATTCATATATGATCCTCAAAAAGAAGAAAAAAAATTGAAAAAAGGAAAAATACAAAAAAAATCAAAAAAGAAGAAAAGTGCCTTGGTGAAAACCTAGCAAATAGGCACCTTGGTAGCAAAAAAAAGAGAAAAAGCTTTAAAAATAGAAAAAAGAGCTAGATCCATTCAATTGGTGAAAACTTGGTAAACATGTGCCATTGAAAGTCCAAGTCAATCGCATACCTAGAAGGTCACCTTGTAAATATTGCATTCGCCAGCATTTGTATATATTGCATAATAAAACCCCACAGTTGCATTTGCAAGGACCTCAAGATTTTGGTCACCTAATCGATGAATTGTCCTAAGTCCCACAATCAAAATTATCTCAAACTAAGGGCAATATACTCAAGAGGAGAAAGGATTCATCAAATCAAGCATTATTCAATCAGAGAATCAATTCATCACACTCGAAAGAGGAACACTTAATCAAATCGACATCCCAATCCAATTTGAGCCTAAAAATGCAAAATTTGATCCAAGAACTAAAATGACCTTACCTTTATAAGGATTAAAAATTTGAAATGGATGGAACTACACTTGACATATGGATTTGAAAAACATCACAATTTTTTTTCTAAGTGTTAACTCAATTGATGAAATCATTTCCTTCTAGCGAATCAATGAAAGTTTTAGACTAGACAAGCTATGATGAAAGGATGATATTTTTCTTGATTTCTAAATGACTATCTTAAAATCAAAGTTTTAAATCATGTATTATTTTTCTAAGGACGTGATCATCAAAGAATCATTGAGGACTTGTACATAGGATAAAACTGAGATTTCTGCTTGTTTACGCAAAAGGATACCTTGGCTATTTTGATCTTCAATATCATAATACCAACATCCACTTGCAACATAGAATCTGACAAAATTGGTATTCACACTCTCATGATTGGCTTCAATCAGTGATAGTCATACCGAAGAGAGATGGGAAAGCAAACAAAGAGGTGCAAAAAAGTATTCATATCATCATAGTTGAACTAGTGATGGTTGTACTAAAACGGGATTCCAAAAATACTCAATGATGATTATAAGCTCCAAATTTTGAATAATGACAGTTAGCTGCATACATCTTAGATTAAGTGCATTGTATATACTATTTTTTCTTTCTTAGCTTAAATTGCAAGGGGGAACATCAATAAACTTGGTTAATCAAAGCATCAAAGAAATGGGGGGTTCAATTCAAACGTCTTATTCTTGATTTCAATAAAAAACAAAGTGAGATTATCTTTTGCATTCATACATAGCATTAATCATTATTCATTATCCATATATCAGAGAAAAAGAGAAAAATAATCATTACTCAGACATCATTTGCATACATATAATTAAAGATAGAACTGCATACATCTAAAAACCCAAAAACATAGGGGCATTCACATCCACATCATTCATAAAACAATTTGCATCCATACATTGAAAAATAGAGAAAAGCATGTCATAAATCCATACATCAATGCATTCATCTATCTATATCATAAAATAAGATACATTGCATCCATAACATAATCACAAGTAAATGCATCATAAACATCATATAGCTGCATGTAAAGATAATCTCATAAACTCATCAAGAAAATCAAGGAAGGGTATCATCATATAAGTGCTCATCAAATGATCCAAGTATATCAAGATACAAATATCATGAAAGTGATACATCAAATGTTCTGATCAATAAAACATCATGAAATGTGACACAAGGACATCAACAATGAGTAAATCTATCAAGTCATCAAGATACATCCCCAGCACCAGATCCATCTGGACCCCTGTCATCCTATCTATCCTGTGAGGGAGGAGCTTGAGAAGTGCTAGCTATGCTAGGTCTCTAAATCACATGAGTCATGAACTGCTACATCAAAAGAGCAACCTGATCTAGTCTGCCTACAACAGTAGATATATCTGTCCTCATCACCTGCATATCTCATGATAGACTATCAATGCTAGGAGCAACATGTGAACTATGTCCCATATCCTATGACTGCTGCACCTGTGGAGGTACCTGTTGATCCTATGGAGACACCTGCTATGTTGAAACCTCATCCTACTATGCTAAAGCAACTCTCTGTAACTAAACTAAGGGATCCTATCCACCAGGAATCTATCGAGCAGCATCTATATGTACCTATCTCTACTATCTCTGCTATCAATGAGCTCTATGCTATCTATCTGTTGCTGCCCTAGGACATACCTCAGCTACATCATCCTATCTAGCTCTATCTCTATCCCGAACATGCCCACCTCTCACTCGTGGTCCATCACCTACTCTACCAATAACCTGAGGATCTCTCTATCCTCGCCATCTCCAATGTCTCCTACCACCACCACCACCACCATCATCATCTTTGTCATCCCGGTCTAGGATACACTCTGTTGGATTAGTAAAATGAGGAAACCTATTCTGAGCCCACCAATCTTGATACTCACGAGACATCCCTGCATCTGCAACACCTGTAATCATATCCCATCTACAATATCCCAAACTAGTGATCTGATCACATACAAACTGGTAATCAATCAAAGGACCCCACATAGATCGCTCTACCTATACATGAGCATATAACACTGCACCCTAAGGCATATCATGTACTCTGCCATACTGGTAAGATACTCGACCAAAGAAGAAATGCTCAATGATAGTAGTAGACCTGCCAATCATCCGTTGAGGAGCAAACATATAAAGAAGCTCATCATCATCCTCCCACCAGTGCTCACAACCTATATATGGTCACGACTGTACCTGATCAAGATCATCAATCTGTCGGCGCCAATACTCAAGCTTGCCTAGATGATGTTGGACAGCCATGCCGCTATATAGAAAAGCATATGGAAACCCTCAACCATGAATCCTGTCAAAAATAGGCCTCGTAATGGGAAGATGCTCCCATACCCATAGCTATAAAACCACTGCACCAGTAGACAAAGCAACGCTCTCTCTGGAGACCTCATGTAAATCATGATACAACTGAGCAAGAACATAGGAACCCCAATCAAATTGTCGAGGCTAAGCCAGTAAATCCTCAAGGATCCTACCCCATCCAACTGAGAAACCATGACCTCGTTGGTCGGGAAGAAAGAATCCATCAATAAGAGCACCAAGAACTTCTGGTAATGTCGAGAAAGAAGCAAACTATGGCCAAGTAATGGTATCATCATCGATAGTGTTGTCTCCAAACACTCATCTGCAGATTGTACTATTATAAATAGAATCATAGTATACTAGCTCTCCACGACAAGGAATGCATAATAATCTATACACATCCTTCAGAGTAATAGTCATCTCCTCAAAAGGAAGGTAAAAAGTATTGTGGTCGGAGTGCCATCTCTCTGCTACAGCAGTCAGAAGACCTCGATTCAGCTGGAACTAAGGCATGTCAAGCATAAAACTAAGGCCAGATAACTCAATAACACAAAACTATGCTGCCATCAGAGCCTGACCGAGGTCAATGACCCATGATGCGACATACCATATGTATAGAACAGGGAAGTGTGCCTGTTTGGAAAAACAAAGGAATCATATCAGTGTTTTATATCAGGGAATCATCTAAAGTCAATCAATTTCATCAAAAGTATCAAGTAATTACACCCAGTACTATTTGTTCATTTTTCTATATCTTGAGAATGAAGTATCAGTATCAATCATATCATTTTTTACACTGATTGATTTATCCTATCAGATTGACAAATCACATTCGTTGGTACCATTATCCTGACATCCTAATCAATTTTTTTGTTTAAATGCAATAGACCTAATCTTATCATTAGAATTAAACATCTGAAGTTGTCAAATTTTTCATCAGGAAAAATCAAGTAAAAGTGAAAAAATTTCAAAAATGTTTCAAGTGTGATTTAACTCATACCAGGCGACATTTCATCTCACGCGATATAGAAAATATGTCAGGTGGCACTTTATTTCTTCTACGCAGTATTTCAGCTATCAGGCAACACTTAATGATGCTAGATGACATCTAATAAAGCCTAGGCGATAATGAAATTCTAGGATTTCATATGTGGAAAATCATATGCAAATAGGTAATAAAACCCTAAGGCTACGCAACATCAAATTTTTGTCAGGCGAGAAAGAAAAATTGCAAGGTGAAAGTTTACTACGCGGAGGCATGAGTAAAAGGCATAGATGCGACACTTTAAGGACTGACACAACATTTAAAATATCCTACACGTGACTTCACAAAATCTAAACAACGACAACATAAAAAATATGTAATAAATGCAATAAATGAGCAATAAATGCAACAAAGAGGTTAAAAATGACTCACTGGAGGTCCGTAGTCAAGTGGTCTCTGATACCATCGACATCTCTTGAACTGATGCTCTTTGATAGGAACAACCATCTTGAAAATCAAAGGAGGATCAGAGCAAAATCTTAGAAGTCAAAAGTGAAAATGAATAGTAAATCAAGGTTTTTCAACCTATTTAAGCTAATTTGACCTAATTTAGAGGTGAAATTTTGACTTTGACCTATATTAACCCATTAGTTCAACCGGGGAAAATTGTGAATCAGGGCATATCATCAGTGTTTTTTAGAAATAAAAACATATTGGATCAATCAATCAAAATTTTCCAAATCAAGCATCAATATGTTTTATTTCTGAGGGGGCATACCATTGGAAATTGTTAGGAATAGTCCCAAGAGATAACTAAGAGGGGGGGGGGGTGAATTAGTTATCTACAAGATTCAATTCTTTATCTAATTAAGTATACTTAAACATAAAGCATAAACAAAATGAAAGAACACTTGAACACAACACCAATATTTTGGTTACGGGGAAACCCAAATAGGTAAAAACCCCGGTGGGACTTGATACCCACTAATATTCTATACTAGTGTATAATGATCCTTGTTAGAAGATCCTTTACCCTGTTAGGAGTAGCTTTACAATATATTAAGTATAGTAGACCTAGTCAAGGGTCAGACCCTGTTAGGAGTCTTTTACAATTGTCCCTGTTAGGGGAGAGGACACACTGTCCGAGAGCTCACTGCTCAAATGGGCGAAGGCTACAACCTTTTGAATAACAAATACACACTATATCTGGATCTTGGTGAACTGCGCTTTGACTTGCTATCTGGAACAGTTCCAATGAATAACACAAGTACTTTACTTGGTCACATAGACCTTCTTCTGATGGCTCAACACTTCGCACACTCTGCTCTACTCTGCTTAATCAACCATGAACCACACTTCAGCAATCACAAATGACTGTCTATAAATATCTTTCCTCCAAATGATATAATCAAGTTGGCCTATTAGAACCACCTTGAAATCATATTAGAGAAACCATAATAAACTCCAACAAACATTCTGTCGGCTCTACTATGCATGCAACTCAATCTAGGACCTATCTAATAAAATAATTGTAGATGCACGCTACACACTGTCGACTATACCAAAACAACTGGAACTTTCTCTGTAAGCTGAATTAACTTATGCTCTCTTAACCAAACATCAATAACACTTCTCCAAGCTTAACTCCAAGGGTGCATACCCTCAAGATAAGTGCAACTCAAGAACCAATAAAATCTCTGTCGGCTCTTCTAAATAAACATAGGAAACTGCTACTAGCGAATAGCGACTGCATAACTTCACTTGCATTCATCATCAGACTATGTGTCCATAATTGAAACATCACTAACATATCTTCCACATATATCAAAGTGCGCAAGGCTCCATGATAACTGTACGGACAACCATACACAGAACATTGTCTATTACTCTATTAGGAACATTGCTGACACCAGCTGCTATATAATTGTCTATACTAACAGTTAATCTTTGCACCCATGATATCATGTTGATATCATGTCCATGCTACATATATAGAATGCTTACTATATAAGACTTCCACACATGCTACTTTCCATATGTTGTCATCAATGACAAACATATAGTTAGTACTGGCCTGCTATAAAATCTCCAACAATCTCCCCCTTTGGCATTGATGGCAACATGTGGAATGAAAAACCACCACCAACCCAAATGAACATTCCTTTTATAACATTCTCCATTTCCTCTTCAAAAATCCCCCAAAGATGAATCCTCCATCTGCTGCAATATTTTCTAATATTCTCTATTTCCTCAACTGTGCTGCTGTCATAACTGAATGTTGCTCCCCCTTAGTATATTACTCCTCTTTTTACTTCTATTTTTCATGACTTAATACATATACTCCCCCTTTGACATCAATGGCAAAGGATGCCATTCATTTTAAGCATCGGTACTACTCCTAAGGTAGAGTAGTCAACCTTCCACCAGTCCCTAAGGACCGATGCCTTTCCTTCTTTTTCTAAGCAAAATCAAGGAAGGGAATGACTCTCAACTTCTCCTTGAGATACTCAAAAGTATCCTTAGGCAAGGGCTTTGTGAATATATCTGCCAACTATTCTTTAGTACTCACATAGTCCAACTTGACTTCTTTCTCTGCCACTTTCTCTCTTAGGAAGTGATGCTTGATCTCAATGTGCTTTGTCTTTGCATGAATCATAGGGTTCTTTGACATATTGATAGTGTTAGTGTTATCACATTGAATAACAATAGGATAATAAATCTGAATTCCAAAATCCTTTATCATCTGTTTGATCCAAACAATTGTAGAACAATTCAAGGCTGCTGCAATATACTCCACTTCTGTTGTTGACTGAGAAATACAATTTTGTTTCTTGCTTGTCCAAGTGACAAGTCTATCACCAAGAAACACTGCTCCACCTAAAGTACTCTTTCTCTCATCAACACATCCTGCCCAATCTGCATTAGTGTACACATTAAGCTCAACATTTTCTAAATTAGGATACCATAGACCATAATCTATAGTGCCCTGCAAATATCTAAATATTCTCTTTACTACCATGAGGTGACTTTGTTTAGGCTATGTTGCAAATCTTCCAACTATACCAACTGCATTGGAAATATCAAGTCTAGTTTGAGTAAGATATATGAGTTTACCAATCATAGACTTATACAATGTTATATCTACTACAGGTGAGTCATCTTCTTTTGTAAGTTTGCATCCAGTGATCATAGGGGTTCCTACTAGCTTGTAATCATCCATCTTGAATTTATTTAGTATCTCTTTCACATACTTTGATTGATTAATGAAAATTTCTTTTTCTGTCTGCTGCACATTTAGTCCCAAAAAGTACTTGATAGGACCAATCATACTCATCTCAAACTCATTCTGCATTTCTTTGGCAAATTTAGCACTGAGTTTGTCATTACTTCCAAAGATAATGTCATCAAAAAATATAGCTACAAGAAGTAAACCTTCAGATGTCTCTCTAATGAATAGATTACAATCTGTAGCTCCTTTCTTGAATCCAATCTTTGTTAAGTATCCATCTAGTCTCTCATACCATGCTCTAGGGGGTTGCTTAAGTCCATAGAGGGCTTTCTTCAATCTACATACCATATCAGGTCTGTCTGATAAAGTGAATCCTTCTGGCTTCTCAATGTATACTTCTTCTTTCAAGTCTCCATTCAAGAATGCTGACTTGACATCCATCTGATAAACTTTGAAGTTTTTAACTGTAGCATAAGCTAAAAATAACTTAATAGCTTCTAATATACTCACAAGTGCAAATGTGTCTGAATAATCAATGCCTTCTCTTTGCGCATATCCTTTACATACTAATCTTGCTTTGTTTCTTACTACTGTACCATCTTCATTCATCTTGTTTTTGCATATTCACTTTGTTCCAATCACATTCTTATCACTAGGTCTTGGGATCAGTTCCCAAGTGTCATTCTTAACAATCTGATCAAGTTCTTCTTTCATAGCATCATGCCAATCTGAATCATTACAAGCATCTTCAACACTTAAAGGTTCAATCTGAGATAGTAAACATACCGCTTCACTGCTAGCTAAGTTCTTTGCTTGTGATCTTGTTAAGACTTTGCCGCTCTAATATCCAATGATGTCTACCTTGGAATTATTTCTTGATGTAAACTTTGAAACTTTAGGTGATGTTGATTCATCAGCCTTAGGAGTATTTTCTTCACTTGTCTCAGGGTCATTGAATAACACATCAATATTGTCAAACATTTCTTCAATAACTGTCTCACTATTAGAGGGCCTAGGTTCTTCTTCAATCATGGGTGAGTAATCATGATATCTTTCTTCAATCATAAACTTTTCATCAATATTTACATGAGCACTTTCAATGATTTTTTTCAATCTTAAATTGAAACATCTATAAGCTTTACTTTTAGTAGAGTAACCAAGAAAATACCTTCAGCACTTCTTGCATCAAACTTGCCTACTGCTTCATCCCTCTTGATGTAGCACTTGCTTCCAAAGATTCTAAAGTATTTTATTGTGGGAACATTACCAAACCATAGCTCATAAGGTGTTTTGTTAGTGTTAGGTCTTAATTGAATTCTATTGATGGTATAGACTACAGTATTGACCGCATCTCTCCAATAGGTGTGTGCAACTTTTCCTTCTATCATAATGGTGCACGTTGTATCAAGGATGATCCTATTCCTTCTCTCTGCAATTCCATTCTACTGAGGGGTTCTAGGTGCACTTAATTGTCTCTTTATGCTATGTTCTTCTTAGTACTCATAGAATCTGTCAGAGGTGAATTCTCCTCCTCTATCCAACCTCAAACATTTTATCTTTAGTCCAGATTCATTCTCAACCTTAGCTTTGAATATTTTGAACTTCTCAAAATCTTCTGACTTATCTTTTAAGAATGCAACCCACATCATCCTAGTATAATCATCAACAAACAAAATGAAATACCTTTCACCATAGTATGATCTTGTTTGAGTTGGACCACATAGGTCTATATGAATCAGATCCAACTTGTTCTCTGTTGAATTCTGCTTGCTCCTGAATGAACTTCTCACATGCTTCCCCATCACACATTCCCTGCATATAGTATCAACTGGCTTTGCTATGCTAGGTAGATCTCTTATTGCCTTTACATTTCTTATCTTTACTATGTTATCAAAATTGATATGACATAGTCTTTTATGCCATAACCAACTATCATCAACTTTAGCAACAAAATAACTTGCTTCTTAATTGAGTTGAAAAACATTACCTCTTGTCTTTGTGCCTGATGTAATCAAAACACCATCTTTGTTGTTAATGATGCATTTGTCATCTTTGAATTCCAACTGATAGCCTTTTCCAAGTAATTGTCCAACACTGAGAAGGTTATGTTTCAAACCATCAACATAAAGAACATCATCAGTACTGTTCTTTCCATCCAAAGTGATGGCTCCTCTACAATAGCAATGAATCCAATTTCTTCTTCACCAGATTCTTGATCTGAAACTCCATCTCCAGCATAGTAGCATTCCTTAGAATACTTAGGCTTGTAATCATTTTTGAACTTTCTAGCTCTAGTGGGACACTTAGATGCAAAGTGACCAATCTTATTACATGAAAAGCACTTAAATGGTAACTGACCTTCATATTTTCCTTTTCCTTTCTTTTCTCTTTTGGAAATCATAGCAATAAAATCATCTAGTGTTTTATCTTCATCATCATCATCAAAATTACCAGAAGTGTTTGTAGATTTCTTACCATGAACTATTGCTTTGAAAGTTGTCTCACTCTTTGGTTCTGTCTTCAATCTTGAAATCTCAAAAGCTAAGATCTTGCTGATCAAGGTCTCTCTCTTGAAATTTGATGTAATCTGCATGGTCTCATCAAGGACGTTGATCTTGCTTTCATATTCAGGAGTAAGAGTAGTCATCAACTTATCCATAATGTCCTCCTCTGAAATCTCTCCACCATTGTTCCTGATTCCAGCAACTGCTTCATTAATCCTCTGATTATAAGCTCTGATATTTTCTTTAGGCAGCATCTCTAATGCATTGTATCTTTTCTTCCATGTCTTTCTGCATGCATCATTTTCTTGTTTGTCTCCTTCAAATGTGTCTTCTAGGTGCTTCCATATTTATGAGTTGTATCTACCTTTTTTACTTCTGAAAAAATTCACCATCAGATAGGGGGCTAATAAGGAATTCTTTAGCAATAGCATTATGATGAAACAATTCCTTTTGTATGTCAGTAGCATCATCTTTTGCAAGGTCTTCTAAGGTAGGAATCTTGGCTGCTTTGATGGTTACATTAAAAACTTCAAAAGCAATGCACTGCAAATGGGTAACCATATTGTTCTTCCAATCAAGATAATTCTCTCCATTAAACTTAGGACTTTGTTTCCTGAAGTACACCATCAGATCAACCTCAAGCTATTAAACTTTCTCTCTGAGGTACTTGGCTTTGATACCAATTGTTAGGAATAGTCCCAAGAGATAACTGAGAGGGGGGGGTGAATCAGTTATCTACAAGATTCAATTATTTATCCAATTAAGTATACTTAAACATAAAGCATAAACACAATGAAATAACACTTGAACACAACACCAATATTTTGGTTACGGGGAAACCCAAATAGGTAAAAAACCCAGTGGGACTTGATACCCACTAATATTCTATACTAGTGTATAATGATCCTTGTTAGAAGATCCTTTACCCTGTTAGGAGTAGCTTTAAAATATATTAAGTATAGTAGACCTGGTCAAGGGTTAGACCCTATTAGGATTCTTTTACAATTGTCCCTGTTAGGGGAGAGGATGCACTGTCCGAGAGTTCACTGCTCAAATGGGCAAAGGCTACAACCTTCTAAATAACAGATACACACTATATCTGGATCTTGGTGAACTGCGCTTTGACCTGCTGTTTGGATCAGTTCTAATGAATAGCACAAGTACTTTACTTGGTCACATAGACCTTCTTCTGATGGCTCAACACTTTGCACACTCTGCTTTGCTCTGCTTAATCAACCATGAACCACACTTCAGCAATCACCAATGACTACCTATAAATATCTTTCCTCCAAATGATATAATCAAGTCAGCCTATTAGAACCACCTTGAAATCATATTAAAGAAACCATAATAAACTCCAACAAACATTATGTTGACTCTACTATGCATGCAACTCAATCTGGGACCTGTTTAATAAAATAATTGTAGACGCACGCTACACACTGTCGACTATACCAAAACAACTAGAACTTTCTCTGTAAGCTGAATTAACTTATGCACTCTTAACCAAACATCAATAACACTTCTCCAAGCTTAACTCCAAGGGTGCATACCCTCAAGATAGGTGCAACTCAAGAACCAATAAAATCTTTGTTGGCTCTTCTGAATAAACACAGGAAACTGCTACTAGCGAATAGCGACTGCATAACTTCACTTACATTCATCATCAAACTATGCGTTCATAACTAAAACATCACTAACATGTCTTCCACATATATCCAAGTGCGCAAGGCTCCATGATAACTATATAGACAACCATACACAGAACACTGTCTGTTACTCTGTTAGGAACATTGCTGACACCAGCTGCTATATAACTATTTGTACTAACAGTTAATATTTGCACCCATGATATCATGTCCATGCTACATATATAGAAGGCTTACTATATAAGACTTCCATGCATGCTACTTTCCATATGTTGTCATCAATGACAAACATACAGTCAGTACTGGCCTGCTGGCAAATCTCCAACAATATCAGCAACACTAGCATTATCATCAAAAATCAAGAAACTGATCATCAAAATCAAAAGTGAAAGCTTTTTATCAGGAAATTTTTTGTAATCAAATGAATGGGCCATCGCATTGAGATCAATCATCAAATTAGGTATCATATTAGGATTTTTCATCAGGATCAAGTGTCATATCAGGATTTTTCATCAAAAGGACCATCATATCAGAATGATCATCAGAGAACTGTATTAATTAAGAGTTTCATATCGATCATATCTACATCAATCTCATATCAAAAATCAAAGATCGACCATCGAAAGACATCAAACGAACATCAAAGATCGACCATCAATGAATCAGGACCTATCATCAAGCAAGATCAGAGTGTTCTTTGAATCGACATGCTTCACACGTCAACTCAAAGAGGGGCATTTGTAATCACCTAAAAATGGACAAAGATCAAATAAAAAAAAATCAAGTCAAATCAAGGAAAAAATGGAAGTAATTGAATCACAATGCATAATTAGCTAATCAAAATGAAAATCAAATCTTAATTCGAGATAAATCAAAATTGAGAGCATTTTAATCAAGTGCAATCAAATCAAAGTACAATTAAATCAATTAATTGTATAGTCTTGGATTAAATTAAATTCAACCCATTCAAGGGGTACATGGCTAAACAAAATCAATTAAATCAATTAATAAATCTCATTTACTCTCAACAACCCAAAAGGGAGGAAATTCAATCAACCAATGAGATTTAAGGAAGGCATTCACATGGATCAAGCCAAATTCAATCTCAATCACTCAAAGTGAAAGAGAATCTTGTCCACTAATCTTGTCTACTTGTCCCAAGATTTGAGGACACAAACTTTTCATTGTCTTCAAAGGTGGAACCAAGGACTCAACCAAGGTTTAATCATGATCAAACACAACTATACCCCTACCATTGGAAAATCTATAAAAGGAAGACTAAATTCCTTCATAATTGATAACCACACATCTGAGAATTGCATTGAACCTCTTGCAATTTGAGTTTAGAAAGGCATTTGAGAGCTTAATTAGCATATACTTTGATATAATTGTTAGCTTTAACTTGTTTATCTTATCATTCTCATTCTAGGACTGTCATTAATGAGAGCTTGCTGAGAGCTTTGCATTAACAATCTTAGTTAGAGAGCCATAGGATGCTCAATTAGTCATTAATTTTCTAAATAGTTTTCTCTATTTCTTTGTGGTTTAATTTAGTTACTATTTCATTTATTATTGATGACTAACCTTAATTCTATGAAGATACTTTTCCTAGTAAGATGATTTTGATTTGTCTCCATTAGCATTATTGTAATAATGTCAAACCTATCAATGACTCCTTGGTTCCACACAATGCTGAAGGGTCTATATCTAATCAAATGGAGAAAGGTCAAATTTCCAAGGACATCCCTTTGTTAAAAGGAAAAGAAAAGATGGAAGAAGAAGTTATTATTGAAGACACACCAAAACTCATTAACCAAACTACATCGACTAAAGGAAAAGAGAAGGTTAATGAGGATAACGTTATTAAAGAAACAAAAGAAGACCCTACCAAAGCTATCCAAGTGCACACCAAAGAGGCCCATTATCAAAAGATGGACCAAATGATGAAAATTTTTGATAAGCAATGTAAGATCAAGCAAAAGGGAGTAGGCGAATACTCCTTATCTATGATGGATCTACCTTTATCACCCAAGTCTTTTGGAAAACCTCCAAATCTACCTCATAGAATTAATGATAACTTTGTGAGGGAAATTACATCATCCACCATGGATGAAGAAGACAATGAAATCCTAAAATGGTTATACAAGGATGAAGAATCAAGTGCCCACATCAAACATATCCAAAATATAACCATTCCCACACATCAATATGGGAAAGGTTTTTCAATCATGCAAAAGATCAGGTACAAAGGTCAAGGACCTTTAGGCACAAATATTGAAGGGCTCATTGAACCCATAGAATCAACATGGCAAGATTCCAAAGAGAAAGAAAGATTAGGGTATCTTGAAGAAGGATACACTCAAAATCATTACCCTAAGCTATATGATCAAATATTACAATTAGAATCTCATAGTGATGAGGATTCTAATGAATGGGAATGGGAGACCCTATCAGATGAGTCATGCCAAGATAAGGGTATTGATATCATTCATACTTATGCTTCTACCAAGAATAAGGGACCAATAACAGAATCAAATTCTAATCAAGTATCTAGTTCTAGTCAAGTGATCCTAAATTATGTGCCAAGCATAGAAATAGAGATAAATCAATGGGTAGGAAAACCATATGTTCCTTCATGGAGACCTACTATGGAAGAATCAAACATTAGGTTTAATCCACATTATTTTTATCCAACAGAAACCCTAGAGGAGTCTAGTGAGGAGGACTTTGATCCTTCTTCTTTAGAACATTTAGAGGAAGCCCATGTTCGAGATTTTCAAGATACAATGTATGAACCTTCCAATAATGATATATACACCCTAAACCCAATCAAAACAAACCCAATTTTTGACCCATTAACTCTCATCTATTCGGTAATGGATTTGTGAATATGTCTGCTAGCTGATCTTTTGTGCTCACATAGTCCAATTTTACTTCTTTCTCTGCAACTTTCTCTCTTAGGAAGTGATATTTTATCTCAATGTGTTTTTTCTTTGCATGCATCATAGGGTTCTTTGACATATTGATAGTGCTAATTTTATCACAATGAATAACAATAGGATAATCAATCTGAATTCCAAAATCCTTTATCATCTGCTTGATCCACACAAGTGTCAAATAATTTAATGCTACTGCTACATACTCTTCTTCTGTTATGGAATGATAAATACAATTATGCTTCTTGCTTGTCCAAGTAACAAGTCTATCTCCAAGAAATATGTCTCCCCCTGAGGTACTCTTTCTATCATCCAAGCAACCTACCCAATCTGCATCAATCATAGACTTATATAGGGTCATGTTTACTGCTGTAGAATCATCTTCTTTTGAAAGCTTGTATCCTTTTATCATAGGGGTACTTACTAGCTTGCAATCATCCATATTGAATTTCTTCAATATCTCTTTCACATACTTAGACTGATTAATGAAAATAACTTTGTCTGTCTACTGCACATTCAGTCCCAAAAAGTACTTGATAGGTCCAATCATGCTCATTTCAAATTTTCTCTACATTTCATTAGCAAATTCTACACTAAGCTTGTCATTACCACCAAAAATAATATCATCAACAAAAATATAAACAAGTAGTAGTCCAGCAGGTGTCTCTCTTATGAATAAGTTACAATATGTTGCTCCTTTCTTGAATCCAATCTTATTCAAGTAACCATCTAATCTTTCATACCATGTTGTAGGGGCTTGCTTAAGTCCATAGAGGGCTTTCTTTAGTCTGCATACCATATCAGGTCCATCTGATAAAGTAAATCCTTCAGGCTGCTCTATGTATACTTCTTCCTTCAACTCTCCATTCAGGAATGCTGACTTGACATCCATCTGATATACTTTGAAGTTTTTGAATGTAGCATAGGCTAGAAATAACTTTATTGCTTCCAATCTGCTTACAGGGGCAAATGTATCTGAATAATCAATTCCTTCTCTTTGCACATATCATTTACATAAGTAGTCTTGCTTTATTTCTTACTACTGTTCCATCTTCATTCATCTTGTTTCTGAATATCCACTTGGTTCCAATCACATTCTTGTCACTAGGTCTAGGGATCAATTCCCAGTATCATTCTTAATTATCTAACCTATCTCTTCTTTGATTTCTTTATGCCAATCTGAATCATTACATGCATCTTCAACATTTAAAGGTTCAATTTGTGAAAGTAAACATACCACTTCATTAGTTGTGGAACTTTTTTCTTTTAATCTTTTCATGACTTTGTTGTTCTGATCTCCAATGATATCTTCCTTTGAATGGTATCTAGATGTGAATTTAGGAACATTAGGTGTGACTCTCTCATTTTTATTTTGTGATTCTTCTTCACTTGTTTCAGGGTCATTGAACAATACATCAATGATGTCAAACATTTCTTCAACAATTTTTTATCTACTAGTAGGTCTAGGTTCTTCTTCAATCATAGGTGCATAATCATGATATCTTTCTTGAATCATAAACTTCTCATCAATCTTTACATGTGCACTTTCAATAATCTTATTCAATCTTAAGTTAAAATATCTATAAGCTTTTCTTTTAGTAGAGTAACCAAGAAAAATACCTTCATCACTTATTGCATCAAACTTGCCAATAGCTTCATATCTCTTGATGTAGCACTTGCTTCCAAAGATTCTGAAGTATTTTACTATAGGTACATTCCCAAACCATATCTCATAAGGTGTCTTGTCTGTGCCTAGACTTAATTGAATTTTATTAATAGTATAGACTGCAGTATTGACCACATCTCTCCAATAGGTGTGTGCAACCTTTCCTTCAATCATGATGGTGCACGCTGTGTCAAGTATGATCCTATTTCTTCTTTCTGCAATTCCATTCTGCTGAGGGGTTCTAGGTGCACTTAGTTGTCTCTGTATTCCATGTTCTTCGCAATACTCATAAAATATGTCAGAGGTGAATTCTCCTCCTCTATCCGATCTCAAACATTTTATCTTTAATCTAGACTCATTTTCAACTTTAGCTTTGAATATTTTTAACTTCTCAAATGCTTCTAATTTGTCTTTTAAGAATTCAACCCACATCATTCTAGAATAATCATCAATAAATAAAATAAAGTACCTTTCACCATAGTATGATCTTGTTTGAGTTGGTCCACATAAGTTTGTATGCACTAGATCCAATTTGTTCTCTACCAAATTATGCTTTCTTCTAAATGAATTCATCACATGCTTTCCCATCACACATTCCCTACATATTGTATCAACTGGTTTTGCAATGCTAGGAAGGTCTCTTACTACCTTTACATTGCTTATCTTTACTATATTGTCAAAATTGATGTGACATAGTCTTTTGTGCCATAACCAACTGTCATCTACTTTAGCAACAAAATAACTTGCTTCTGAATTAAGCTAAAAAACATTACCTTTTGTCTTTGAACCTGATGCAATCATTACTCCTTCCTTGTTATTAATGTTGCACTTATTGTCTTTGAATTCCAAATGATATCCTTTGTCAAGCAACTATCCAACACTTAGTAGGTTATGATGCAAACCATCAACATATAGAACATCATCAGTGTTATTATTTCCATCCAAGGTGATAGCTCCTCTACCTATGATAGGTTTAGGAGTGTTGTCTCCAAATCTAACCATGCCACCTTTGTACTTATCCAAATGTACAAATCTATCTTTGTCTCTTGTCATGTGATGTGAACAACCATTGTCAATGATCCAGCCTGTCCTGATGTTAGCTTGTGGAATCAATGCTAACTCTTGTGCTTTCTTTTCATCTTCAAGATCCATCTCATCAAACATCTTCTCCATATCTTCAATAGAAATGAATCCAATTTCATCTTTTGCTAAATCTTCATCTGATACTCCATCTCTAGCATAGTAACATTCTTTTGTATACTTAGGCTTGTAATTAGTTTTGAACTTCTTGACCCTTGTAGGACACTTAGAAGAAAAGTGACCAATCTTGTTAGATGAAAAACATTTGAATGGTAACTGACCTTCATATTATCCTTTTCCTTTTCTTTCTTTCTTAGAAATCATAGCAATGAAATCATCTAGCTCTTTATCTTCATCATCATCATCAAAATTACCAGAAGTGTTTAAGGATTTCTTACCATGGACTAAAGCTTTGAAGGTTGTTTCACTTTTAGGCTCTGTCTTCAAACTTGAAATCTTGAATGCTAAAATCTTGCTTATTAAGGTCTCTCTTTTGAAGTCTTTTGAAAACTGCATAGTCTCATCTAGGATGTTTATCTTGCTCTCATAATCTACTGTCAGAGTAGTCATCAACTTATCCATTATGTCTTCTTCCGAAATTTCTCCACCATTTTTTCTAATTCCTACAACTGCTTCATTAATTCTTTGATTGTATGCTCTGATATTCTCTTTGGGTAGCATATCTAATGTATTGTACTTTTTCTTCCATTTATTTATGCACACATTCTTGGCTTGGACATCTCCTTCAAACATGTCTTCTAGATACTTCCATATCTTTTAGGCTTTATCTACTTTCTTGATCTCTGAAAACTCACTATCAGACAAGGCGTTGATAAGGGCTTCTTTGGAAATAGCATTTTGAGTGAATATCTCCTTTTTTTTTAAGAGTTTCATCTTCCTTTGCAAGATCTGACAAAGAGGGAATCTGAACTTCTTCAGTAGCTACTTCAAAAATCTCAAAGGCAATGCACTGAAAATGTGTCATCATTTTGTTCTTCCAATCTAGATAGTTCTCTCCATCAAACTTAGGACTTTCTTTTCTAAAGAATGTCATCTAATCAACCTCAAGCTGTTAAAGTTTCTCTCTGAGGCACTTGGCTCTGATACCAATTGTTAGGAATAGTCCCAAGAGATAACTGAGAGGGGGGGGGGTGAATCAATTATCTACAAGATTCAATTCTTTATCCAATTCAGTACTGATTAAAATTAAGCATAAAAAAAATATGAGAACACTAAACACAACACCACAATTTTGGTTATGGGGAAACCCAAATAGGTAAAAACCCCGGTGGGAATTAGCACCCACTATAAACTGCACTAGAGTATAATGATCCATGTTAGAAGATCTTACAACCCTGTTAGGAGTTGATCTTTACAATGCATTAAGTACATTGACCTGGTCAAAGGTCAGACCCTGTTAGGATTCTTTTATAATTAACCCTGTTAGGGGTGAGGACACACTGTCTGAGAGCACACTGCTCAAAGGGTGAAGGATGCAACCTTCTGCTTAACAGATATACACTATATCAAGATCTTGGTGAACTACGAGTTAGTGAACTACGAGTTAGACCTGTTGTCTAGATCAACTCCAATGAATAGCATACACTCTCTTCTTAGTCACATATAACTTCTACTGATGGCTCAATACTTCACACCTTCTACTTTGCTCTTCTCTTTCAACTCTCTGTCATACTTAGCGATCACAACTGACTGGCTATAAGTATCTTTCTCCAAATGATATAATCAATTCGGCCTGTTAGAAATTCTTTGAAATCATATTAGAGAAATAATATAACTCTCCAACAACATCTCCAATGCCTATACTAAGCACGCAACACTAATTAGGACCGCGCAACTCCATATGAGTAGACGCGTCGCTTCACACTATCAGCTCCACTAAATTAACTGATACTTTCTTCTCATGCTGAAATACATTATGTGCTCTTAACCAAACATTCTTAACTCTTCTCCAAACACTAATCCAAACATGCATATCCAAATGATAGGTGCAACTACTACAACAATATAAATAATGTCAGCTCTATCAGATAAACTTAGGAAACTATAACTGGCAACTAGAAACACCATAACTCAACCTGTATTGCACAACTAACTTTGCATCCATGAACATAGCTTCACTAACATGTCTACAACATAAATATAAATGTACAAGGCTCCATCACAACCGTACTGCAAATCACATACAGAACTCTTCCTGGGACCTGTCAGGAACACTTACTGATACAAACAACTGTATTACTATCTTCACTCAGAATCAACCTCTACATCTATGATATCATGTTGATAACATATCTAAGAACCATATGCTCAAGGCTCTCTCCATCAAGCTTCCACGCATGCTGCTTACCATATGTTGTCATCAATGAAAAAATATAGTTAACACTAGCTTGCTGGAAAATCTCCAATAGGAAACACTAAGGCAGATCTAAACTTGAGCTCGCAAGCCTCCAAGAAATCTCCTTGTCTCCAAGCATGCAAACCACTAGCTCTACTATTACAACTATCAAACAATCAATCTGATCTTCAAGATCTTGCAGGACCTAATTGTTATCCTTGTCTCTCTACCCCACTGACTGACTCCCTAAACATCTACCCAAGCACTCCTTAAATACATTTCCTCAACCACAAGTCAGTTGGAAGAAATAATTAACTCCTAAGCCAAGTTGGCTTCTACTACAAACAAATATTAAATGCAACAACAATCAACTCACAAATAGCCTTACAAACATTTAATTCTCCATGTCAGCCTCAAGATCCACATAGGAGAATACAACAAATGCTACCAACATTAAATATACCAAGTCATCCAACCAAAAATTTAAGAACTCTAGTTGGTAAACCAGAACCAACGAGCACCAATAAGACAATCGAGCACGTCGGGCATCACTGAGAAAGCACGTTGACTGAGCACCATAGGAATCATCAAGTACAAGTTCCACCAAGTGCCAAAACTTTCACCGAGTTCCTTCAATGATCGAGCTTCTTCAATAACATAGACCATCAATTAAAGATGCAACCGAGTAACACAACCATTTTAACACACCACCATGCAGATTTTCTAAGTGCCCTAGAATGCCCTTGCATCACTGTCATAGGTGCAGCAAGTGGGACATAGTCTTTTTCCACATAGTGTTTCATCGAATCACCAATACCAACTAGGTGCAATTTCATCAAACTCTTCCATGGAGGGAATTTCTCCTTGTTCAGCTTTGGTACCTCCTTTTTGTACATCTTGATTATTAGCTTCAAGTACCTTTAAAATTTCTCCTTACAAGCACCAACAACTCTGATACCAATTGTTAGAATGATTTTAGAACAACTGAGAGGGGGGTGAATTAGTTATCCTTGGGTCCAGATGAACCAATAGAAATTTTAAACTCTTCAACAAACTTAGATCTAATCGACAATTCACTCAGTCTCTATAGAATATATCAGTAACATAAAACTCACATTCCACTGTCTAAAAGTAATCAACTTGGAGAATATAAAACTTTCAACAACATTCTCATCAAATAACATTCACACAAGTATAATACCGGGATTTAACGTGGAAACCCAATTTGGGAAAAATCACCAGTAACATGCTACTAATTTTCACTCTTCTGAAGTGAGCTCTGTGAGAAGCCAACCCTGTTAAATTTTTACAACACACACTGTTAGGTGTGACCCTGTTAAAGGATTTAATCACCCTGTTAAGAGTGGCCTGGTTAGAGGGCTTAAAAACACTTCATTAGAATGTCACCTTGATTAAAGGGTTTACAAAATGATTGTTAGGTCAACCTTGATTGAAGGATTTTGACTGATATAATGGTTAGAAAGTAACAGTAGGTTTTGATCTAAAATATACAACTCACTTTGCAAATACAGATCCAATTCACTCATATGCTGATTTATTGACTGACCTTCATTTCCATCTCCATCTCTGATCTGCTCAAAAATTTCTTCAAGCAATCACCTCAACTCTAATCAGCTCTTCACAACTTCTCCTTAGCCTTCTGCTTAGATTCACCAGTCAATAACATCAACCTCTTCCACACATTCCATAACCCACAATTAGGTCATCCTTATACCTCCTTGATCGGGTAGATTAATCTTTTGCCGCTTAATCTCTTCCGTAGACCTTAAGTTTAGGTCAGATTCATCGAATCCTTCCATCATTTTGTTCTCCTTCTATTCCTTCTAAATACATATCCAAACTTCTCCTTGAATACATAAGAAAATGGTTTACCATGCATTAAATGCTTCATATCATTCATTAATAATTTCAACATGTTTTACATATCCCAAGAATTCAACTATGTCGGTTGGGATTCTCAATTCTTTCACAAATTTTAAATTACTGACACTCGGTCAATACCGTATTCATCTCCTCGGTCATCACTGGATATCTCAGTCATCACTAAAACTTTCCTTCTCGAAAAATATTGTCTTCGCTCGGTTAATTATCTGTTGCTCGACAATTACTGATGCTCGGTCGACACTAAATTTTCTCGGCTTATGCTGGTGCTCAGATGACACTAGCATCACTCAGCTTAAACTAAATTTCTTCTATTTTTCCCAGTTAAGCCTATGCTTCAAATCAATTGACTTCTTCACTTAGTGTTAAAGATAAACAACACATTACCTTGTCAATGTGCCAACTAATCAAGTACCCATTGAAGTATCACATAACTCAACCTTTCCTTAGGTCCTCTTGTTATCTCCTCTTTTCAAATCCTTTTCATTAATCAAAAGATATGGTACTCTACTAGATAGCAACTGTCTTACCAGTTAAGGTTTGACATTAATGACAATATAACAATTGTTTCAATTGTAGTTTCCAACATTATAATGGGAAATGATGTCGCTAGACTTTTTCTTCTTGCACATGTCATTTTGGTGTATCTTAGGGGACTTAAAAGTAGGCTTTTTGAGTGCATACAACCAAGGAGGTTGAGTTCCTTCTTTCATACAACTGTTTTGAAAAGATCTTAAGTACCATTTAGACTTCATTATGAGGGGAGTTCTTACCTTTTTGCTCTAGTTGTATTATATCCTTTTGGGTTCTTTTAGTAGGAGGGATGAGTTTTCTAACTCACATTTTCAGACTATGTACTATTATTGCAACACCTTATATTTCACTAAATAGTGATTTCACCTTCTCATTTTTCTATTTTCTTGAGTGTATTATGATGGTAGATGGATTTTTCCTATGATTTTTTATAAATCATTGTGATATTGTCACATCCCAACACCTTGAAATGGAAAACACATGCATACCACAGGTTATAGGTTGTGTAAAGAGTGTAAATAGTTTAGTGTTGTGAAAATTGCATTTCCTTTAGAAACTATGAACTCAAGCCTTCTCATAAAATGTTGATGCATAAAGTATGCAAAATAGATGAGTTGTGTGGAGAAAAATCCAAGTACTTGATTGTTTGTGTGCAAGAAGTAGTGGTGTGAGTCTAATAGAAATTTGGTGCATCACCTTAGGATTAGTTTTCATTTCCATGTTCTACTCCTTACCCTTTCCCCAACAAAAATTTATTAGTTTAGGTAGTTTTAGGTGAAGTACCTAGGAAGTCGACCTTCTTTGGAGGTTCACTTCTATTTTTGGTCACCCACAACCAAGCAGTGTTCCAATGTTTCACCAGAAGGCTAAGTTTACTGAGCAAGGGTGCACTATTTAGGTGATAACATTTCTATGTTTCCAAATGTAAAAAGAAACCTTCAATTTGAAAGTGTACCACAACTATGAAAAATCAACAAGATTTCATGTTTTTCTATGAAAAGTAAAGGTGGGTTTCTTGAAAGAGACCAAACCCTTCTATTTTTATTTTAATATTTGTTATCTCAAACATATCAATTGAGTCCATTAAACAACCATTAAATTACAACAATGATTAACACACTAAGGTTGAAAACTAATAGCTATATCAACAAAAACTATTTAGCTGAGATTAAACTCACATATCATTCAAGATGAACAAATGAAACTAAATACTAGCAATATATGTGGCTAGGCAACTTAAAACCATAGAGCTCTAGCAAGCCCTAAACCCCCTTTGTGTGCCTTGTCTTTAAACTATGCAACAAGCATCCTTATTGACTAAACTCTTTTGCTTGGATATTGAACCTAGAATAGTAGGTTTCTTGGAGCTTCTAGAAGCCCTCATATTAGAAAAAATCTGTAGTTTTCTCTTTAGAAGGTGGGAAGTACATCAGACGAACATCAAAATGGAGTGGTATGTAAGGAGCAAGAGATTCTCCACTTTTCTTACCAACTCTAGGATTTGACTCCATTTTTCTTTTTTCTTTATGTGATGATAGCAAGCTGGAAAAAATATCAAACTATTCTAGAATGGTTGGTTCCAACTTAAAGAGGACCTTCATGATTTCCTCTCAAAAGGAATTTTGGGCTCAATCTCCAATAGGACATTATGTCAAGTGAATAATTTAGCCTTAGGGACCAAAATAATACCATGTATCCATTTATAAGCATTATGAGCACAGATACAATATCATTAAAGATCTAGAAGATTCTCAAATTACCAACAAAAATATACGATTAAAAATACTAAGATCTATCAAATGTGTCAATTAAAAAAACATGATAAAACAAACACTATGTAAAATAAATATAATTGCAACTACCAATAAAGTCCCCATTTTTTGAAATCTTCTAATCCATATTAAAATTTAAGTCTAGAAAAATTATATTCACTAAATTAATAAGTCAAAATCCACATATACAATTACCACACTAATTTGCTCCATTTAATAATAACACAAATATTGTAATTGACAAAGAAATTCTTTGGGGCCCACAAAACCTATCCATCTTAAGTAGTAGAGTTACAATAATGAAGGATTTTCGTGTTACGGATTAGAATGTGACAGATTCAAAATAAAGTTCAAAGGATCCTTTGGTCTACAGTGAAGTTGAAACATTCTTAATGAGCCCATTAGGAATAAGTGTAAGGCTCCAATACCATAAGGGACGAGGCCGAGATCATGCCCGAGATGAATTTGGTCGAATGGATATCTCTCAGTTCTTAAAACTTAACAGAGGAAATTCAACCTAAGATTAATGCTTCCATATCAAATTAGCTAAAACGACTTTATAAATAAAAAAACTTCTATAAACAATTTTTTTTTTAAATAGAAGAAAAAGTTATGAGGAAGTTTTATGTTCAACTTTCTTCGTCTTCTCCAAAACTTTGAGAGTGTGAAAGAAGAATGGTACCTATAGAAGGACATCGTCAAAGTTATATAGTTGTATATCACAAAAGTCTGAGATTTACAGGATTGAAAAGATGCATCGGTTAATGTAAGTGGGTCTGTCTGAGTTTGGGAGCCAAAACGATTTCAGCCTTTTTTTTGAACTCCAGACTGAAGGCGTCGTTCTCAATGAGCTGTATATCTTCTCTTTTAGTTTTGCGAGATGACCCTTCATGCCCAGTCACTTGTCCATTCCTTTTTACAGACAGTGAAGAGCTTTATGCCCATCTTGTCCATTAGATACGATTCATGCTTCCTCAATACGCTTATGTGAAAAGAATACTAGCCAAAAAAAATTCCATAAAGAACCAAAAAGATTTCTTTCTTCACTTCTACCCAAATCATTCATTATTAACACAAATCATTTTCATTTTTTTCATTTTTTCAAGAAGAAATTAAATGGGCAGTACAGAGATAATAATGAATTACACTGTTATTTGTCAAATAAATCTATTTGATTTTGAAACAATGCAGGAGAAGAATAGTATTTTATAGTTTTATATTGATTTGCTGATGGAACATATTTGACCTGCCAACCCATGTCATGATTACCTCAATTCAAATAAAATTTTAGTTTTGTAAAAATATTTTTTATTAAAATATAAATAATAAAACGATTGTAGTTCAATTGGGGTTTGGAGCTTGGTTTCATTGGTGAGAGCTTTTTGTGGTAGGCGTGAAGTCACGAGGTTCAGTTTTCTTCCAACCCATGTGATAGGATGTAAAGGGTGATGCTGAGATAATGATTTGCAGTTCAATTGATCAAGTATAATCGGTGAGTGTGACATTATGTTTCTTGATCATGCCATCTATCAAGATTCAAACCTCGAGTGATATGATGTAAAGGGCGAGGCTGAGATTATGATTGTAGTTCAACCGTAAGTGTGACAATATGTTTCTTGATCACTCCTTCTATCGAGATTCAAACCTCAAACAGTATGATGTAAAGGGCGAAGCTGAGATCATTGCTCTGTGACCTTGACGATATGGATACTCCTCAATCGAAATATCAACATAAACTCGTGCTGAATAACAAACAATAACAAAACGAACTGGAACATGATATAAAATCCTTCCTAAAAATATATATAAATAAAAGGCCGAAAATGATACCCACATGCAATTGTACCATTGAATTTTGACAATTGTGTGTCTCCTGTCCTTTTGAAAGAAACTATAAGATCAAATCAAGATAGTACTAATCAAGATTGGTCAAGTTTAAATGAATCACAGTGCATATTACTCATGACGCCTAGTACGGTGCATTCTAAAAAAAGAGATTAATTCCGAATAATCATAATCATCAAATATCCAATGTGTTGGAAGGGATACAAGTACTTTGATTTTTATGGCACTGTGTTTAACTTTTGATAGGATTTTAATTAGAGTAAGAAAAAAACAGAGGCCGTATATGCACTTTTGAACCTAAGCAATTGCACTAATATTCCAAGATAAAGGTATAGATAACTTTTGACACGGGCAGATTGTGAGGATAAAAAAGAGTTCCCTGGTAAAGATAACAAATTCAGAACATAGTACATTTGTCTGTACTAAAGTTAATAGCAAACATATGAAGTTACTTTTGAATTTGGACAAATACCCAACAAAATTCAGGTCACATATAAACTGACTGTGATTATAAACCAAAGTTTCATTGGCAGATGAACATCACTCCAAGAAATAGTTAAACTTTCAGATAAATCTTAAAGCATCCAAAAATATAAAAATAAAAGAATGTTAGGAGAGTTATATGGCTGTCTGGATTTAAGCTCTGTTTTTTCATGTTGTTATATTTTATCTTGATTTACAAAATTTCAAAACCCTCTGTCAATTCATAACCCTCTTCCAATTCATAATTCAGTATAAAAATCATTTATCTTGTTAAAAAAACATGCTAATTCATGCTGTCTGCCCTTTTGACTAATTGCTTGGTATCAAAAGAATGATTTCTGAGTTCAGTTTTGGATTCAACTTAATCAGACAGAAGTGATCAGAACTCACAAACATATAATATATTGGTTCTGACTTTGATTCAATATAGTCAGAAAATAGCTGAATAAGTACACCATTACATGAAGACACAATGCATTTGTTTTGCTGATTTTTTTGGACAGCAACTGAAGAAAAAACAAGGGTAGCACCAGCAATCCACATGGTGTCCTAATCTTAATTCTGTAGATTCTGAATCTGCATTAGAAAATGGCATAGATGGGCCATTAAATTACAAAACACTCATACAAATACATCAGGTATCCATCAAATACACAATGCATAATAAACCTATATATTAATGTTTTTTTGTTTTTTTGTTTTTTTCTATTACACAAGATTTATATGTTTCTTCCTATAATGTACTATAATAGGATTTACAAGTCACACTGTTCCACGCTTGAACTTAATCTAAATAGCTACATATTTGATTTTAAACCTGTAATTCCGTAGATTCATTGCCTCCATTTATTCCTGCCGAAAAATTGGGCCACTATAGCCGAGAAGAGTATGAAATAGCCATATAGTAATCTATCTATTGGAAATTGGATTTGGGCCACTGGGAACCTCATGTTTACCGGCATTGTACTGTCCTGGAGAACCAGAGGCATTCCTGGGCACATTGAACTGGTTGGAGGAGAGGCGGCGAGGATTCGAACCCGGGACCTGCTTCTTTCCATGTTGACATGCGTTGATTGAACGCGCGGTTTCAACAGAGGGAAACAGCAACAGAAGCAGCAATATAACTATTGCACTACACTTTATCACCCTCGACCTGGTATTACCCCTTGTAAAACCTCCAGGGCTAGAACATGTCCGACCTTCATCAGCCATACAAGTGCAACTCTTTTTGCTTATTCCCCTGTCCACCTTATGACCTCAATATCCATCAACACGCCAAACAATCCTGTGGGGCGGTGAAATTCAGACCCAAAATGCAAGAAAAACAGAACAAGAACTGAAATTTAGGATAAAAACTTTTTCAGAGCTTGAATTCTGTGTAAGTGATCTTGGTTTTGGTATGAAAGGAAATGAGATGAAGCAGGGGATTTATAGGGAAAATATCAAAGAATCTGCATAAAAAGGAAAAGGGTATTCTCCTCGCCCATTTGGTAAATTGCAGGAAGAACTAGAAGTGCTCTTGTATTGATTGACTTTTAGTTCAATGCCCATGTCATGCTTTGGAAGTTTCTTGTTTGGAATTTCTGTGAGGAAAAGAGATTTGGACAAGAAATGGGTGGTGGGAAAGTTGAGGATCTAGTAGCTTGCTTGCAATGGCGAAACCCATAAACAGAAAAGATGGAGGACCAAGAGTGGGAGAAGAATGAAGGAAGAGTAAAGGCTAAGCATTGTTATTATGTTACTGTTTGTTCATCTTTTATTGGATATGGGTGTGCTTTTCTTCATTGCTTCAGTGCCCTAGAGAAGAAAGTGAAAAAAGCAATTGAGGACCCACTGAAAGCATCCTTTGCTTGACCCTAGAAGCAACTACAAAACAATTCTCTTAAGCACAGGATGCTCTTCTGCCGTCCACTAAACAGAAACTCCTATTCGCAGGCCCTCAACGTCTGCATGGATTTCTCTTTTGGTTTTAAGTCAATTTGAATTAGGGGACTTTATGATAATTAAAGTTCATGACCATGACTATTGAAATTAGAATTTTGAGATGAAGTCTTGATTGCATCTGTAGAAATAAAATAATGGGTCTTTTGCTTTTGGTGAGAATAAACAAACAGATGCATTAGAGTTTAGCTTAACAAAAATATGATTCTTGCAGAAAGCCTTAGGCATTAAGCAATCATACCTAATACCCCACAACCACAAGCCCTCTGATCTAAAAGAGAATATGTTCTGCTAACCACATTCAAAAGCTAAGGAGTATACAGAGGATTGATTGACAGTGAGGAGAACTATATTCACATGAGAGGAAGGAAAGAAATTTCTTCTTTACAGAGTCAAAACGGCATTCTTTCAGTTTGATGCTTCCCTTAACAATATAGGTTTTATGCACAATGCTTACGCTGAGGCCACATCATCCATGAGATCTTTATCCAGTTGCCTTTGAACATGTTCATTAGTTTGAAATTGGACATTGAAATCTTATTGTGGACCAGCTTTTCTTATTTTTATCTGTGCTTAATATGTGGCCATCAACTTTACTGGTGTACATTTGTCCAATGGGATATATTTAGTTTAAGAATCTATTCTAAGACTAGTTTAATATATATTATATTGCGTTGAATGGAGGAGAATGGAGATAATAATTCTCCCACTCCTCACGTGAACTTAGGAATGATACTTTGTATACTTTGCATTGTCATGTTAATTGCATATATAGGTATACCATCCTTGATTCTCAAATTCTCTCAAAGTTTGGAAAATATGGGCCTCATTTGGGGTGGTAGTGCAATTTTGGATCTTATATAGTATTAATGTCTAATCTTTCTTAGTATAGAAGTCTAAGTCAAGAATATGTTTTGACTTTATTATTGTAGCATCAATGTTTGATTACATGTAATTTCATATATTCACAATTATATTTATTAATTTCATCTATAGTTGCATCGTCTATCTTGACCTTTTGTCAATTCTAGGTGTCTTAGGATTAATCATAAGTGACACGAAGTTGACTTGGGTAATTTTTAAATATTTAAATTTAAATACATGTATAAATGTATACCATCCCTTGGGTTTTCATATTCTCTCAAAGTTTGAAAAATATGGTACGGGCATCACTTGGCGCATTGCAATTTTCTATTCTAATATTAAATGACTATATTAATCTTTCTTAGTATGGATGCCTAAGTCAAGAATATGTTATGACTTTATTATAGTGTTAGTGTTAATTAGCATTTAAGTTTGTGTTTATTTTGATGGAATAACTTCCTACAATTATATCTTTACATGTCAAATTTGATTTATCATTTAATGTTTATGTTTTATAATTCTATATTTTGTATGGTTTCTATACATGTGATCTATGTTCCATCCTTATTGTACATAAATTCTCATATATTCAGAACCATTAGCTATTTCACCTACAGTTGCATCCATCTCCACACATTTCTTCCCCACCTTGAAATTAACACATCCTTCCCTTATGTCAATCTTAAGTGCCTTAGAATTGATGATGAGTGACAAAAAATTAACGCCGAGTTTAAATGTTCAAATTCAAAATTTATCTTTCCTGCCCTTTCTCAATAGCTATTGTGAGTCGACTTAGTATGTTTGTGCAATTGATTGTCATTTCTTGGTATTTTATCTCTCTCGCTCTTTCTCACTAGCTATTGTGAGTTGACTTAGTATGTTTGTGCAATTGATTGCCATTTATATTGTGAATTCTACAGTCATTTATACTTTTTTTTTACGTTTAATATTTTTTCATTATTGTCATATATATACTAGATCATATATTCACAATCGTTAGTTATTTATTTCACCTACAATTGCACCCATCTCCAAACATTTGATCCCTACCTTGAAATTAACACATCCTCACCCTATGTTGATCTTAAGTATCGTAGGATTGATCATGAGTAGCACAAAATGAACCCTAAAATATTTAAATGTTCAAATTCAAAATTGATCTTTACCACTCTTTCTCACTAGCTAGTGAGTTGACTAACTATGTATGTGCAATTGATAGCCATTTCTTGGTATTTTATGGCATTCAATGAGCACTTACTATTAGGATAGTCAAACAAAGAGCATTCATTCTAGAATAGTTTGACTTGGATCTTACAATGAATCGTACCATGCATCCAAATTACACAGGCCATCTACAAGTCTTTGCATGATGTGGATAGTCATTTTCTCATAGTTGTAAAGTTAGTGTACAATAAAGTGATTGTATTACAAGAACTTGGCCCTTATGCTCCAACTACTTCCCCAAGATGTTGTAAATGCCAATATCCTTGGAAGCATTCAATGCTAGAGATAAAGGCTTAGTATTTTCAAGATTTCAAGCAATTTTTTAAATCAACCCAATGAGTTAGAGTCTAGTTTTGTGCAATAGATCATTCTCATCATGCTCAAGCTCAATCATGAGGGGCTTGGAATCATCCCATAATTTTTTTGAGGTCTATTAGAAAACCGAGACAATCAATAAATAAAGAATGTCTATTTTTTAACTTGTTAGCCTACTTATTTCTTTTGAACCTACTACTAAGAAGGTAGACAATTGCAAAGAACACACAATTATTTTTTTGTATTCCTTTTGTTATTTACATCAATTTGTGTACCTTATTCTTCTGAGGAATAATAATCATCATCCATATGACCCATGCTAGTTGACAACATATTGGATTAATCATCTTTTGTATAGTGGAATTCATTCCATGCATCACAAGGATTAGCATCATTTTCAAAAGATTGAGCTACTATACATTTGTAGTGGTGAATGTGGAAATTGACATACCATGCACCACGTAATATCATCCATCATGTTAACATTACTTTTCTTCATAGGATCTAGAGTATCTTTGTTGATGACCCTTTTTGGTTGTTATGAACAGGTTTTCCACTATATCATGTAGTATTATATGGTTGATTAGGCAATCTAGGCATCCTTTCTTGTTTAGGATAGGTCTGTCATTTAGGAGGTAAACGTTTTTATGTTCTAGTGACTTTATAGCTCAAATATAAATCAAAGCACTCATTACTTTATCCAATTTATCTTTTAATGTTCTAATGCTTTATTTTGTTGTACTTTGGAATCAGGGATTTGCAAATTCTTGACATTATCTCTCTTATTTAATTTACGAGATTATTTTCTATTATTTTCATTGTGTTGCTATTTTGAATGCATCCCTTAAAGATTGAGGATTTTTGTCTCTAAGATTATATCTCATCTTTGTATCATATGCATTGCAATACAAGACCATGCATATTGACTCATTTGGCCTCATATATGAAGGAATCTTATAGAAAACCCTGATAAATCTTGCATTGAAATCAATGATTGATTCATTTGATCCTTTAACAATATTGCAAATCTAGGATCAGTTTTATCGCCATTCTATTCTTTGAACATTCTCTTGAATTCATCCCAAGAATTTATACTTGCATCAAGAAAATTCTATACCAATCCATTGCCTCATCAGTTAATAACTAAATGAACAATTTTGTAATTATATCATCACCTTCTCCTTCAAAGTCATCCATAAGATTTAAAAATGCTTTCAAATGATCTTCACTAGATAAAGCATTATTTCCATTAAATTTCATCAATACAAACCTAATATCATTTCATATTGAATTAGAATATCCTAGGATTCTTATGGGCCATCCAACTGTTTATATCTGTTAACTGTTTATATCTGTTAACTGTTAAGATGTAAAGGTCTCCTACCAAAAACATTTATAATTCCTTGATTCCCTTGCATATTCTAATTGACATTTCTTTATACATTGGGCTATGGGTTTCTTTACAAGTTTTGATTTATAGGGTGTGCACCTCCTTGTAGATTATGTATATTAACAATGTCTTATCCCCTGAACTCCAATATTTAAGTTCTTCTTATTTGGCAATAGGTTATGTTGAAGATTTAGAGATGCATTTGTGTTTGGTGTAGGAGCGAAAGTAGAAACTGAAACTGAGGTAATATATGCAGCTCTTAAAGCTTCAAGCCTCAATTTCATGCCAATTTCATGCCATCTCTTATTTGTATTCATCTTTTAGACCTTTCACCTCTTGCAACAACTCATCTTCCTTTGGCAAAAGTAACTTGGATGATGATGTTGTGACTCATCTTCGTTTGGCAATGGTGACTTGGATGATGATGCTGTAACTCATCTTCCTTTGGCAATAGTAACTTGGATGACGAAGTTGTTATTAGGGTGCTAAGCCTTTTGTTTTTATGCTTCTTGTCTTTTAAAGGCTTCTTGAATCCTAGCCTTTGAAGAGGTGGAAGGCTTAGGACTGAATATATTCTATGAGAATGAGGAAGTTTCACTACTTCCCTATAAATTTCCAGCTTCATCCCATTGTCTTTCATACCAAAACCAAGATCTTTTACACAGAATTCAAGCTCAAAAACAAGATTTTATCATATATTTCAGTCCTTGTTCTGTTTTTCTTGCATTTTGGGTCTGAATTTCACCGCCCCACAAGATTGTTTGACGTGTTGATGGAAATTGGGGTCATAAGGTGGACGGGAACAAGCAAAAAGAGTTGCACTTGTATGGCTGATGAAGGTCGGACATGTTTTACAAGGGGTGATACCATTACCAAATCAATGGGGATGAAGTGCAGTGCAATAGTTATATTGCTGCTTCTGTTGCTGTTTCCCTCTGTTGAAACTGCGCGTTCAATCAACGCATGTCAACATGGAAAGAAGCAGGTCCCGGGTTCGAATCCCTGCAGCCTCTCCTCCAACCAGTTCAATGTGCCCAGGAATGCCTCTGATCCTCCAGGACAGTACAACGCCAGTAAACATGAGGTTCCCAGGGGCCCAAATCCAATTTCCAATAGATAGATTACTATATGGCTATTTCATACTCTTCTCGGCTATGGTGGCCCATTTTTTCGCCAAATGGAGGCATTGAATCTACAGAATTACAGGTTTAAAATCAGATATTTAGCTCCTTAGATTATCTTCACGGGTGGAACAGTGTGACTTGTAAAGTTCTAGTTTAGGAAAGTTACCAGTTATAGTACATTGTAGAAAGAAACACATATATCTTCTGTAATAAGAAAATAAAAAATAAAATATTAATATTTAGGTTTATTATGCATTTGTGTTTGATGGGTACCAGATATATTTGTGTAAGTTGTAAATTTGGTCATGTTCAAAGGAGTCTTTAAGGAGTCTTTATGGCTGTAACTATTACTATCTCATGTTTCTATGAGTCTTGTAATCTTATGGGCTCCATTATAAGTGCTTCGTCTCGCTGCAGTAATTGTATCTTTTGTGATGTATTGTTTCTTGTGGTTGTAGGCTACTAATCAATCTTTTGTTGTGATTGTTTTGGTTGATTTTACTACAGCTGTTCATTGTCAATTTAGTGATTTTATCCAATTATGTGTGTGTGTGTTTGTGTGTTCTAATTTAATGCACCATCTATGTCATTTTTAATTAACTGACTATGTTAATTTTTCTTAGTATAGATGTCTAATCTTTCTTACTATGGATGTCTAAGTCAAGAATATGTTGTGATTGTATTAGTGTAGCATTAACATTTGATCTTTTTTATTCTTGTTATACATGTGTTCTCATATATTCACAATTGTTAGTTATTCATTTCACTTATAGTCACATCCATCTCCACATGTTTCATCACTACCTTGAAATTAACACATCACTATCTTATGTCAATCTTAAGTGCCTTATGATCGATCATGAGTGACACAAAATCAATTTGGACGAATTTTAAATGTTCGAATTCAAATATAGGTATATACGTGTACCATTCTTTAGGTTCTCATATTCCCTCAAAGTTTGAAAAAGATGGTACGGGCCTCACTTGGTCTAGTGCAATTTTTTAATGCTAATATTAAATGACTATATTAACCTTTCTTAGTATAGATGTCTAAACTTTCTTAGTATAGAAGTCTAAGTCAAGAATATGTTATGACTTTATTACCATATTGTCAACATCTATTATCATTAGGTTTTGCGTTTATTTTGATGGAATAAGTTTATACAATTATATGTTTATATGTTAAATTTGATTCATAATTTAATGTTTATTTTTTATAGTTCTACATTTTTAATGATTTCTATACATTTAATCTTTGTTTTATCCTTATTCTACATAAATTCTCGTATATTCACAACCATTAGCTATTTATTTCACCTACGGTTGCACCCATCTCTCCACACATTTCATCCATGCCTTGAAAATAACAAAATCTTACCCTATATCAATCTTAAGTGCCTTAAAATTGATTATGAGCGACACAAAATTGACCCCAAATTTTAAAGTTCAAACTAAAAAAAAAATCTATCTTGCTCTTTCTCATTTCTTCCAGTTCTACATTCATTTATACAATTTTTCTTACATTTAATCTTTTTCTATTCATATCATACTATACTTTTATATATTCACAATTGTTGTTGATTTCACCTACAATTGCATCCATCTCCACACATTTGATCCCTACCTTAAAATTAGCACATCCTTACCCTAAGTTAATTTTAAGAGCATTTGGATTGATCATGAGTGGCACAAAATGGACCCCAAAAAATTTAAAAGTTCAAATTCAAAATTTATCTTTCTCACTCTTTCTCATTAGCTATTGAGAGTTGACTAAGTACGTATAATGTGCAATTGATTGTCATTTGTTGATATTTTGTGGCATTCAATAAGCACTTACTATTAGGAGAGTCAAACAAAGGTGTGCACCTCCTTGTGGATTATGCACATTAACAATGTCTTATCCCCTTAAACTATATTTAAGTTCTTATTTGACAATAGATTATGTTGAAGATAAGATGCATTCGTGTTTGGTGTAAGAACGAAAGTAGAAAATGAAACCAAGGTAATATATGCAGCTCTTAAAGCTTCAAGCCTTAATTTCATGCCATCTCTTATTTG
The DNA here is from genome assembly GCA_027943335.1 of Chamaecyparis obtusa. Taxonomy (NCBI): domain Eukaryota; kingdom Viridiplantae; phylum Streptophyta; class Pinopsida; order Cupressales; family Cupressaceae; genus Chamaecyparis; species Chamaecyparis obtusa. The sequence goes on along the minus strand of BSBK01004189.1, from coordinate 1,250,213 downwards.
TATTCATCTTTTAGCAACAACTCAACTCATCTTCCTTTGTCAAAGGTAACTTGGATGATGATGTAACTCATCTTCCTTTGGCGAAGGTAATTTGGATGATGATCAGGCTTGGAATTTGATGGATCTATTGGCCGTTTTTTCACTTTTGAGCAGTATATGACAGGCTGAAAATTTATTAGACCGTATAGATTGACAGGTTAAAATTTTTCATAAAACTGTCAATATGACACTTAAATTTAATAATAAACCGTCAAAATTTGTTATAGATAATTTAGTATTTTATTCAATAAAATAAATATATATTAGTTTATATATAATGTATAATATAGATTTATGACAAATGTTTCTATTTTGTTTATTATATAATTTATTAATATGGATTATTTTTAAAACAGAATCTGTGAATTTTAGAAACTTGTTTTACCAATTTAAAATATTAATATGTAATTTATAAACTTAGAAACTTTCTTAATTAATTTGACATATATTACTAATTTATAATATTTTTTCTAATTTTATATTATTTTATTACAAATAAAAGTTTCTATATAATTTCTTATATATTATTTTTATTGATTTAAAAATCTTTTCAAAATAAAACATATGAATTTAGAAACTTATTGACAACATTTGAAATTTTTTAAATATTTTTAATTTATATATCCCCATTCCATTCCATTGTCTTTCATACCAAAACCAAGATCTTTTACAGAGAATTCAAGCTCAAAAACAAGATTTTATAATAAATTACAGTTCTTGTTCTGTTTTTCTTGCATTTTGGGTCTGAATTTCACCGCCCCACAATATTGATTGGCGTGTTGATAGAAATTGACATCATAAGGTGGAGGTATGGCTGATGAAGGTCGGAAATGTTTTACAAAGGGTGATAGCATTACCTTGTCAATGGTGATGAAGTGCAGTGCAATATTTATGTTGCTGCTTTTGCTGCTGTTTCCCTCTGTTGAAACCACGCGTTCAATCAACGCATGTCAACATGGAAAGAAGCAGGTCCCGGGTTCGAATCCCCGCCGCCTCTCCTCCAACCAGTTCAATGTGCCCAGGACAGTACAATGCCAGTAAACATGAGGTTCCCAGGGGCTCAAATCCAATTAACAATGGATAGATTACTATATGGCTATTCCATACTCTTCTCGGCTATAGTGGCCAAATTTTTCGCCGGGAATGAATGGAGGTATTGAATCTACAGAATTACTATTGAATCTACAGAATTACAGGCATAAAATCAAATATTTAGTTCCATAGATTTTGTTCATGGGTGGAACAGTGTGACTTTTAAAGTTCTAGTTTAGGAAAGTTACCAGTTATAGTACATCATAGAAAGAAACGCATAAATCTTGTGTAATAAAGAAATAAAAATAAAATATTAATATTTAGGTTTATTATGCATTGTGTGTCTGATGGGTATCTGATATATTTGTGATAGCTGTAGCTATTACTATCTTATGTTTTTATGAGTCTCTTAATCTTATGGGCTCCATTATAACTGCTTTGTCTCCCTGCAGCAATTGTATCCTTTGTGATGTATTGTTTCTTGTGGCCTTAGGCTACTGATCAATCTTTTGTTGTAATTGTTTTGGTTGATTTTACTACAGTTGTTCATTGTAAATTTATTGATTTTATCCAATTATGTGTGTGTGTGTGTGTTTGTGTGTTCTAATTTAATGCACCATCTATGTCATTTATAATTAATTGACTATGTTAAGTTTTCTTAGTATAGATGTCTAATCTTTCTTACTATGGATGTCTAAGTCAAGAATATGTTGTGATTGTATTAGTGTAGCATTAACATTTGATCTTTTTTTATTCTTGTTATGCATGTTCTCTCATATATTCACAATTGTTAGTTATTTATTTCACTTATAGTCACATCCATCTCCACACGTTCCATCCCTACCTTGAAATTAACACATCACTATCCTATGTCAATCTTAAGTGCCTTCGGATTGATCATGAGTGACACAAAGTTGACTTGGACGAATTTTAAATGTTTAAATTCAAATATAGATATATACTTATACCATTCTTTAGGTTCTCATATTTTCTCAAAGTTTGAGAAATATGATACGGGCCTACTTGGTCTAGTGCAATTTTTTGATGTTAATATTAAATGACTATATTAACCTTTCTTAGTATAGATGTCTAAACTTCCGTAGTATAGAAGTCTAAGTGAAGAATATGTTATGACTTTATTACCATAGTGTTAGCATTTATTATCATTAGGTTTTGTGTTTATTTTGATGGAATGATTTCATACAATTATATGTTTATATGTCAAATTCGATTCATAATTTAATGTTTATTTTCTATAGTTCTACATTTTTAATGGTTTCTATACATTTGATCTTTGTTTTATCCTTATTCTACATAAATTATCATATATTCATAACCATTAGCTATTTATTTCACCTACAGTTGCACCCATCTCTCCACACATTTCATCTCTGCCTTGAAAATAACAAAATCTTGCCCTATATCAATCTTAAGTGCCTTAGAATTGATTATGAGCGACACAAAATTGACCCCAAATTTTAAAGTTCAAACTCAAAAAATAATCTATCTTGCTCTTTCTCACTAGCTGTTGTGAGTTGACATGGTATGTTTGCGTAATTAATTGTCATTTCTCGATATTGTATCTTTCTTGCTCTTTCTCAATAGCTATTGTGAGTTGACTTAGTATTTTTGTGTGATTGATTGTCATTTCTTGCCAGTTCTACATTCATTTATACAATTTTTCTTACATTTAATCTTTTTCTATTCATATCATACATATACTTCTATATATTCACAATTGTAGTTTATTTCACCTACAATTGCATCCATCTCCACACATTTGATCCCTACCTTAAAATTAACACATCCATACTCTAAGTTAATTTTAAGAGCATTAGGATTGATCATGAGTGGCACAAAATGGACCCCAAAAAATTTAAAAGTTCAAATTCAAAATTTATCTTTCTCACTCTTTCTCACTAGCTATTGAGAGTTGACTAAGTATGTATGTGCAATTGATTGTCATTTGTTGGTATTTTATGGCATTCAATGAGCATTTACTATTAGGATAGTCAAACAAAGAGCAATCATTTTAGGAACAATTTGACTTGGATCTTAAAATGAATCTTATCATGTATCTAAATTGCATAGGCCATCTACAAGTCATTGCATGAGTCGATAACCATTTTTTCATAGTTGTAAGTTAGTATAATAAAGTGATTGTATTCCAAGAACTTGGCCCTTACGATCCAACTACTTCCCCAAAGATATTCTGAATGTCAATATCCTTAAAAGCATTCAAATACTACACATAAAGGCTTAGTATTTTCAAGAGTTTACATTTTTAAAGTCAACCCCATTAGTTAGAGTTTAGTTATGTGCAATAGATCATTCCCATCATGCGCACGTTCAATCATTAGGGGCTTGGATTCATCCGATAATTTATTTTGTGTTTTATTGGAAAATTGAGACATTCAATAGATAAAGAATAATTATTTTTCAACTTGTTGACCTACTTGTTTATTTTGAACCTATTATTGAGAAGACAAACAATTGCGAAGAACACAATTATTTTTCCTCATAACTTTTGTCATTTACATCAATTTTTGTACCTTATTCTTTTGAGGAAGAATAATCACAATTCATCTAACCCAAGCTAGTAGACAACATATTGTTCCATCATCCTTTTATAGTGGGATTAATTGCATTCATCACAAGGATTAGCGTCATTTTGAAAAGATTGAGCTATTATGTGTTGTGGTGAATGTGTTGATTGACATACCATACACCATGCAATATCATCTATCATGTTAACATTAATTTTCTTTAAATGATGTGGTGTAACTTTGTTGATGACCATTTTTGGTTGTTATGAACAAGTTTTACATTATGCCATGTACTGTACTATATTGTTGATCAAACAATATTGGCATCTTTTCTTGTTTAGGATAGGTCTATCTTTTAGGAGGTAATCCTTTTTATGTTCTAGCAACTTTGTAAAAAATATTTTAGAGCACTCGTTACTTTATCCAACTTAGCTTCTAATGTACATGTTTTATTTTGTTGTACTTTGGAATTAGGGTTTTACAAAATCTTGACATCATTTCTCTTATTTAATTTACTAAATTATTTTCTATAATGTGTTGCTATTTTGAATGCATCCCTTAAAGATTCAATATTTTCATCTCTAGGACTATATAAAATCTTTGCAGCATATGCATTAGAATAAGACCATGTACATTGACTCATTTGACCTCATATATGGAGGAATCTTATTGAAAACCCTGATATATCTAGCATTGGAATCAATGAAAGATTCACTTGATCATTTAACAATACTACAAATCTAGGATCAATTTTATCACCATACTATTCTATGAACATTCTCTTGAATTCGTCCCAAGAATTTATACTTACAATGGGAAAATTTCTAGACCAATCTATAGCCTTGACCAGTTAATGATTACATGAACAATTTTGTAATTACACTTCATCTTCTCCTTCAAATTCATCCATAAGATTCAAAAATTATTTCTAATGATCTTCACAAGATAATTCATTATTTTAGTAAAATTTCACTAAAACTATCTATATATGTCAAGATATAAGGGTCTCCTACCAAAAGCATTTCTCATTCATTGATTTTGTTGCATATTGTAATTGACATTTCCTTAGATATTGGGTTGTGGATTTCCTTGCAAGTTTTGACTTATAACAAGTTGTGCACCTCTTTGTGGATTATGTGCATTACCAATGCCTTTTTTCCCTAAACCCCAAATATTTAAGTTCTTATTTGGCAATATGTTATGTTGAGGATTTAAGGATGAATTTGTGTTTGTTGTAGGACTAGGGGTAGAAACTAGAATTGATGTAGTATATGCAGCTCGTACAACTTCAAGATTTAATTTCATGGCATCTCTGATTTATTTTGCTTCTAAATATTATAACTCGTCATCTAGATCTTTAACCTTTCGCAACAACTCATCTTCTTTTGGCGATGATAACTTGGATGATGAAGTTGTTATTAGGTACTAAGCCTTTTGTTTTTATGCTTCTTATTTTTAAAGGATCCTTGAATCTTAGCCTTCGAAGAAGTGAAAGGTTGGGAATTGAATATATTCTATGAGAATTATTGGGAAAATGATGTCTAGACCTTGCATTTACATAACGTTACTATTTATAGTAAGTTTTAATTTGAGCACAAATTTTCTAAACTTTCTAAAAAGCTTTAGATAGGATAGATTGTTAGGATTAGCATATAGAAATTTAACAGTTACATGCAAATATAACCAATAATGCAATGGAATAAAGCACACATAAGTGGAACAAGAAGACATAAATATTTAAAGTGGTTCACCCAATCTTGGGCTATGTCCACCAAACAGAGAATCCTATTTTATTATCCAATAATTTCATCCTATTACAATCTGCAATCCCTTACAACTCAATACTATTGCAAGAAGATATGGAAGTTTCTGGACATAATTTTGAGATGTGGAAGATAAAGATGGAGGATCTATTAATAGATCAAGATCTATGGCATGTTGTTGATGATAATATATTAAGACTGGCAGTTCCATATGAGGAAGCTAATTATGATGTTATGGACTATAGACCCAAGGGTCTAATCAGATTGTGTCTTGTTGAATTCACTAATGTCCATGAAATTCCTCTACAAAGAAACTAAGAAAGAAACTTGGTGAGATGTATCATGATAAATCTTTAAGTAAATATGATTTTCTTGAGGAAGAAACTATATTCCTTGAGAATGGAGGAGGGTGGAAAAATTATAGAGCAACTGGAAACATTCAATATATTAGTGGCTCAATTGGCATCATTTGGTGTTAAGATGGATGAGAAGGAGGAATGGCATATCTATCTTTGTCCTTTTCTTAGTTCATGAGATTATCTTTTTATCGTCATCAAGAGTACTTTTATTTTGAAGACTGGAGATGTGGTGTGTTCTTTTCTTTTTGAAGAAATGAGGAGGAAGGTATCTATCAATGCAAAGGAGGCTCTAGTTGTTCATGGAATAGCTCAGAAAAAAGGTAAAAAATAATCAAAAGAGCAATAAATCCAAATCCCTAGGGAGATCCAAACCTCCTAGAAAGTCTAAAGTTGTTAATTATGGTAAGCCTAAACACATCCAAAAGGACTGGAAAGAAGAAATGAGAAGAAAAGAAGAAATTTGATTATAATTCTAAGTACGAGAAGGAAGATAGTAATGTGTTCATTTCACTTTTGGCCACTCATTCATGTGATGATGAATGGTTAATTGACTCGGGTGCATCTTATCATATGGCCTCTAAAAAATATTAATTTTCTAAATATGAAGAATTTGATGGAGATAATGTGTACTTGGGTTATAATAATTATTTAGATATTGTTGGTCAAGGTACACTTAGAGTCATATTTTGTGATGGTATAATAAGATGGATTAATGATGTATTGCAACTCCTTGGACTAAAACAAAATTTATTATTTATGATAAAACTAATCAATTTGGGTATTAGGGAATCTTTTTTATGCCGGATGCAAAATGGTGACAGGTGTTATGTTGATTGGTAGAGGTATCAGGATTGGCACATTGTATAAGTTGGATGCATACATTACCGAGTGTAATAGTACTCCTATGAAGACCAAATATTTGCATACTTCATTGGAAAATGTGAGGGTTTTGCCTTCAGCAAATTGTCATGGATTTTGGGTACCTAAGGGTACTTTTTCTTTTGAATCCAAATTACCTGCAAATAGCACTAGAGACTTGGCCACATTGGATAAAATGGTATAAGGACCTTTTTTAAGGTTTGAATGATTGTAATTTTAATTTTGACTTTTATGAGTATTGCATTTACGAAAAACAAAACTATATTTAATTTACTTGAATTCTCATAAATCATGTGGTGTATTAGATATTATTCATCATGATATGTTTGGTCTTGTAGATGTTCCTTCCATAAGAAAATCCACTTATTTTATTTTATCTATTGATGACTATAGTAGAAGGAAATGGGTATAGTTTATAAAGATTAAATATGATGTTTCGGTCGATTTAAAGAATTTCTTGAACAATGGTTTAATTGTAGACAAGAAAGAAAATAAAATGTTTGAGGACTAATAATGGTAGTGAATTTCACTCTAATGATTTTGATAGATTTTGTAAAAGTTGTGGCATTCATAGATATATATGATACAACTACGTATTCTCCATAGCATAATGGAGTTGCAAAATGGATGAATAAGATATTGATGCAAAAGGTTAGGAGTATGTTAAGTGGGGATAGTCTAGAAAAAAAATGGACCAAAGTTATTTCCACTATTTGCTACCTAATTAGTGGGTCTCCTACATCAACTCTAGTTGATAAAACACCTATAGAGGCATGGTCAGGTGATAAGCCTTTATTGAGACATCTTAGATTTTTTGGCCACAAGGCATATGAATATGTGCCAAAGGAGAAGCTAACAAAGTTGGAGAAAAAGGTTTTGAAATGCATCTTAATCTAATACAATTATGGTGTGAAAGGATAAAACCTTTGGGACCTTGATGCACAAAAACTGATACATAGTAAAAGTGTTATGTTTAGTGAAACTAACCATCCTTAAGTTACATTGCGGCTAAAATAAACTAAAAATGAATTGATGTGACTCAACTTCCTTCTACACCTAATAAAGTTGAATAAAGAACCCTAGATAGAAAAGAAGTTAAGGAGAGCTCATCTAGCTCTGAATCTCTAGAAGGAGAGGAAGAACCTCCAATTAAGTTGTTTTGAAGGTCTTCAAAGCATATACAACCACTTGACAGTATTCACATAATGATTGGAGATGTATTTTTTCTTTGAATACTAGTGTAGATGAATATAATCTATAAAAGAAGCTTTAGATATGAATGATGTAGAATGCTGAAAAAAATGCTTTGGATGAAGAAATGGAAGCTTTGAAAAAAAATGAGAAATTAGATCTTGTACCATTTCCTAAAGGATGAAAACATGTTGATTGCAAATGGGTGTTCAATAAAAATATTAGTTCAAAAAGGAGCTATTAAGAAGTATAAAGTAATGTTAGTTGTTAAAAGCTAATCTCAAATTGAGGGTATTGATTATGGTGAGATATTTTCCCATGTTGCAAAAATGACATCCATTTAATTTTTGCTTTCTATTGTTATTGATTATGATTTAGAAATTGATAAAATTGATGTAGAAATCCTTTCTTTCATAGTGACTTTGAGGAGGAAGTTGAACACTACTAGGTGCTAAGAGGGGGAGTGAATCAACACAATTAGAACTTTAACAAGTCTCTCTCAGAACTTAATTAATTCAACTAATAATCGACAAAAGATAAAGTAATGCTTTCATACACACATGAGCAATAGATTTAAGCAGAAAACCCAAAATGGAAAAAACCACAGTGAGAAATGTACTCACTATATCCAAATATCTTATTCAATTTTTTAAGCTAGAAGCCAAGGATCTCATTGTCCTTTCCAATTTAGGGACACTGTCAAGGATTACAGTAATCCTCAAAGAACAAAAAATGTATATTTTGGTAGAAACACATTGATCCAACAATAAATGAAAAATTGAACCCCCTAATTTGTTGTAGTGACCTTCCAATCTAAATCAACGATGTGTACCTTAGTTATGCCTTGTTTGCATGAAATTAAGCAGAAGTAATTAAACCTTAAGATAAGTGGCTATAAAATATAATTAAATAGTAAGGTCAGCCATAAAATATAATTAATGATAATTAATTCAAACTTAGATAAGTGGAAAGGATACATTTAATTAATCAAAATTAATTAAACATTAGAAGAAAGGAAAATATAATTAATTATTTAAATTAATTACTTTAAAGGAAACTAATAATTAATTTAATTTAATTAATCATAAGTTTTAGAAGAATAATTAGTTGACACAAATTAATAAATTCGTGAAGGCTAATTTAGGGTGTCTATATGTTGACCCTCTTTGATGTGTTGTCAAAAATGACATCATTTAAAAGAATAGAGAGTGTTCCCTAGCATGGGAAGGATGGGAGTTAGTAAGGATGCAGAAAAGTGGCTATGGTGAAAAGGATATGATCCCTGGAGAAATTGGTCAAAAAGAGAAGGGGAGAGAGAGGTAGAAAAAAAGTAGGTTGGTGAAAGATCAAAAGGAAAATGATGGATGGGGGACAAATGGGAGCAAGAAAAAATCCTTGGGGGATGGGAGTGGGGGAGGCAATGGGGGAAGGGAGTATAAATGGGAAATGGGGAGCCTATTATGGCTTATTTATGCACTCTTAAGTTAGAAATTTTGAACTCCAAATGAAGAAGGAGAGGAAAAATGGTAAATGCACATAGGGAATTGCATCGTGTGGAGTGGGTTTAGAGGTTCCAATGGCCACCAGAATGAGGGGAACTAATAAGTAGTCTATCCTTTCTCATTTTTCAATTTTTTTGTGGATTTTAGGGGTTTAGGTTAGGGTTTAGGCTAAACAAACTAGGGGCGCTAATTTATGAATTAGTGCCTACACTATAGGGTTTGTCACCTATGCTAAAGGATCAGTGTTTATGCATTGGATTTTAGTGCTTATATAAGATTTGGATCATGTGCTAACACAAAAGCATGGTAGGGGATGTAGATTCAGCACATGCATGTGAAAGAGTGCATGTATTAGCTATAATAGCACTTGTGTGGGCTAGAATAGAATGTGTGATATAAAACACTCATGAAAGGGGAAAAAAATAGGGTAGGGGCTAAGAAAATTGGGATATTGACATGGGGGTTTATCAATAATGCAAGAGCCATTGTGGGATATTACATCATGGATTCATAGGCTGTTGACTACATGGTTATGGGTGCACCTAAGCCAAATAGAGTAAGTTTATGGGAGTGACAAGGTTGGAGTGGGTAGAAGAGTGGCCATATGTTTAGGCACACACAGAAATGATTATGGCTCTGATCAAGCGATGGGATAACATGATGTCCACCTTCCACCTTCTGATAGGTCGGGCATCCATCATGTTATTAGATATGTGGCATATCCAATGAGTGTCGATCTATGGCACAAAGGTAGATCATTCCCTTAAGTTGGGGGAATAGTATTTCATATGGATCTTTCCTAGTTGGTAGTTACTATGGATAGGTAGTCACTTATAGCTGGAGACAGCAATAAAATAGGGTTTTGAGGTTTTGTCCCTTTATATAGAAAGATTGATTAGCTACCAATTTTGTCTAGATTTGGATGGTCATGGATGCTCTATGGGATAGGGGAGGGTTATCTTTATGATTTTCAGGGTACAAACTATGATTAGGGATATTTTATTCTAAGGTGGTTGTACAGGGATCTATACCTATGAACATATGCATGTCCATGGAACCTCATTATTGGGGTTGTTCTTCTACATGTGTAGGCATTCAGTCATATTGCAATGTCCATGTTGACCAATCACAAATATCATCAATAGGGGGAGTCACGTATCATAAGATATAGAGATCTATGTGTTATACATGGGTGGGAGTATTGGGGTACCGAAAGAGGGTTATAGATGAGATGAATGAGTTTACCTAGTGACCATTTAGATAGTGTGAGGTATGGAAAAATTATAGGCATCACCTTCCTTGTACATAGATGTCATGTTGGTTGATGGGGAGGACCATTCATGTCCTTGAGTGGTATCAACCGCAACAAGTAGCTAGATAGTTTAGATTAACTAAGGATATAGTATACATTCACATGTGATAGAGGAGATGAAGTCATGGAGAGTAGGGATGGATATAGTGTGGGCTAGGGTGAGATGAATATCTAAACAGATAGTGTCATTGGGTTCTTGAGCAGATGTAGAGGGTGTTGGAGTGACTAAGGTAAGACAAACAAATTCATGAAAGAAAGGACACCATACTTATATAAGAGACAAGTCAAAAAAGGGATAATGAATGCATACATCCTTAAATGAAAGATATTTTATGGTATACATGCCCTTTGAGGCATGAAAAATATGGTTGAGAAGAGATGAAAATACCTTGTGTGAAACAAACAATCTCATGCTACAAAGGATATACCACCATAAAGATGATGAAAATGCATAGAGAGAGGAGAAAGGATCTCACATTATGCAAGCTTACTGGAAAAATCAATTATACAAGATATGAACTTCCAAGAAAGGAAGAGATTGTAAAGAAGGATATCATCCCCATTAGAAAGGAAGATCCTTAACAAACAAGTTTGTGCATGGAATAGTATCATAGTATAGAATATTTAAGCAACAAAGAGATAATGGATCCTTTGAAAGGAGAAATGGAGAAGATTAAAATGTACAATAGGTGAACTTAGATATCTAAATGCATACAAAGGAGATCTACACACCAAATTAGAATGGAAATATCATGCATCGGGCTCACCAAAATGTATAGTAGGAAAAGGGAAGCAATGCAAAGGGGTAGATTTCTCCTTTTCAAATTCGCACATTCGGAAGGAAGATGTCCCAATAGGCTAAGGAAGGTCCCAAGCATTGAATGGGTCAATAATCCTTCACTAAAAATGTAAATTATGAAATGGGGAGAGATAATGTGGTAAGAAACATAGTTTAGGGAAGATTTGCATGCACCTGGAATCAAAATAGAAGGTATGTTAATTTAGATTTGAATTTATGATAGACAAAATCTCAAAAACACCTGTAACTGTTGTCCTAAGACCCTAAAGTTGACACTTATTTGCAAGTGAAATTTCAACTAGTTTAATGAGGTATGAAATGTAGTTTAGGAAAGATTTATATGCACCTATAATTGAAATAGGAGGTATGCTAATTCAGATTTGAATTTCTGACAAATGGAATCCCAGAAAGAGCTCTAATTATTGATCTACGACCCTAAAGTTGACACATGTCTGCAAGTAAAATTTTGACTAGTTCTGAGAGGTACAGAACATTTGAAATGTTATGTTCATTGGGTTTCTTCCTGAAACTTGCAAGAATGCTTTGACAATTCCCAATCTGCCTACAAAATTTCTAGTATCTCCATCACATGTTCTTGCACACATAAAACAATGAAGAAGGTTGGATAAAGGGGTTTCTCTCAGTAAAACCCATGTTTAGGAATTGACCTTGAAATTAAATGAAAGTATTTTTTCATGTAGCAGAGCCTAGATCTAAGAAATGAAGTGTATCATACCTTTGGAAATGCAAATGTTTCTTTGAATGTGATCAAATATGTTAATGCAATAGCATTGATTTAACACCAAAAACCCAAAAGAAAATCATGAAAGATAACCTCATGTAATAGGTAGGTGTATCTCCTCCCTTGATATAACATTCATTTGATTAGGCACTCAATGAGGGAAAGAAGCTAGATCCATAGAGGACACCTTGAATGCATGAGAAGAAGACCGGATTTCTTAAACTTGATTTGCTTCCTTGTACTTGGTAGCTTGATTATGAATGTTTGAATGTGATACTTGAAGTATTAACTGATTCCCATGGATTTTCTAATGGGTTCTTCAATTCTTGCTTATATTCAATAATGGATACTTGAAGTATTAAATCGATTCCTTCATGCCAATATGAGGGGAGATTGGACTAGGTAGATGCGGGATTATTAGGTACAACCAGTTATGATGTTTGGACATAACTCAAAGACCAAAAATAGTGATATAGAGCCTAGGTGATGAAATAAATTATTGTATTGGAGGAAAAATAGAGAACACTTAGAAATAAGGGCCTACATAAATTTAAAATGAAAGAGGGCTCATATTTGAATTTTGGTGTCCATTAAGTATCATATGAGGTCTTGTTATAGAAAATACTCTAAGGTGGGTGCTAATTGTTTGTACATTCATTAGGAGATTACAATTTAGGATGGCACAATTCATCATTTCTAGATTGTATGGATCCTTTAGGAAGCTATCCAAACAAGGAGGAATTTCTTCTTGATCTAATAGTTCATCATCCCCTTGTTGATTGGCGATGTCTTCTACATTATTAGACATCCCCATTTTATGCATGCTAAAAGGATTTGCATCGTCATTTTAGGTATTATTGGTATTAAAATAAGAAGCCATCATTTTAAAAAAAATTAATCAAGTATGGAGCATACAAATGTGACCTTAGGGTTTGTGATGATTGAACAAAGGTATATGCATACAAATGTGACCTTAGGGTTTGTGATGATTGAACAAAGGTTTATGAGAAGTTGGTAAGGACCTCTAAGGGTGGTGGTGTTGGATGAAGGTTTGGCTTTTTAAAGATTGATTGAAGAAGGGTGTTTAAGGATGACCAATGTGAGTTGGTGATCTTTGGACTATGAGAAAAATATTGGTTGGGTTTGATTAGATGGGATGATTTTTAGATCACTAACTTAGGGAGAGACAATCTCTAAGATAACTAATTCAAATGTAAAAGGGATAGCTAGATTCACTACTTAAAATAGGTAAGCTCTTAAGCACTACATATGGCTAGAGATTAAAAAGGGATAAAGGATCTTAATACAACTTAGAAATTCTTGACCTTTGGGATTAGGATTGATCAATTAATTTGGATATTGATTGGATGACAATTGTTGGTTGGATTTGATTGATTGATAATGTTTGATTGACTAAAATCGATAGATATATGCTCCTAGGTCTGCATTGAAGATTGAATTATGACTTGGTCAATGATTAATGAAAGAATCAAGGATGAACTATGGAAGATTTATAAAGATTTTGGTTGGAAAAGAAAGAGGGATATGGACTTGACTATGATGATGAAGGAAATGGATGGTGTTTAAAGGTTGGTCAAATAATGTATGGAAATATTAAGTTTGATGGGTGATAGATTAGTTCTAATGAGAAGTCTTAGTGTTTTGGGAAGTGAGGTTTTAAAGGTTGATGTGTCAAGTCGTGGAGGTCACATGTGGATTAACTAAAATTTGTGATACCCAAAATTGTCTGCAAACTATCTAAGGTGGTTTCCAATATGACAAAAAGTAGGTGCTAAAGTACAAGTGCAGGTGTTGAAAAACACAGGCAACAAAGTGCTAGTGTAGGTGCTAAAACATATTATGGAATTTTTTAAGGTTTTTTTATTGATATTTGGCTATTTAGGTTCAATTTGTTGGTCTGATGAGTTTGTAGCAACAAAAAAAACCAAACAAAAAAGTAAAATTATAAATGTTGTTGTTTTGATAGATCCTCAAAGACAAGATTTACATGGGTCTAGCACAATCATCAAACACAATGCCTATCTACTTAAGGTCAATATTGGATTGCAACGCAACATGAAATAGGCCCAAAAATTGATGTTTCTTTGATCCTCATATTACATACCTTTGTATTTAATAAAATATGTGATATACTCGGCTCCTTGCAAGGAATTAGTAAGCTAGGGTACCCTTGTTCAGGTTGTAATTACCCTCTTCCCAAAAAATTATAAATAGCCTATACAAGGCTAAGAATTTTTGTCTCAAATCCAATGAATCCATTATGGTGAGTAACTTGGAGGGACAACAAAATCTTTCTGCACTATTTCCATAGCACTAAAGCTAAAAAAGGGTGGATATTGATCCTAAGGTGTTTAGTCACAATTCGAGGGCTTGACGTCTACACATGTGGCACTGAATCACTTAGTAGATATCAAAATAAATTTTTAATAACTTGTAAAATAAACAATATTGATACATTCAAGCGGAGGTGTTTAAATTAAATGGATGTGAAAAATACATGAAAACTCACAAAAAATTTATCATTTTCTTAGGATTGGGTCCCACCAGACGTGTTTGAAAAAAATATGGGGGAGTAGAAATCAATGTAACGAAATGAACATCAAAATTCAAAACAAAACAATACATATTTCCATGCTTGTGATAAGATAAAATGGAAGCGCCCTACTCTAGATTTAATTTTCTCTTTGATTTTGAATGTGATGATGGATTTTGTAATGCTCTCAAACTCAACACAACAATGGATTTCTAGCAAGATGGTGAGGAATAATTTTGGCAAAATAATCTTATGATAAAAGTGGATGGATTTGTGAGAGGACAAAGCTCCAATTTCTAGAATTTGAAGAATAAAATAGATTGTTAAGATTCAAAGTTGATGGAGGGCTAAGCTTTCATGAGAGAAGGTGATGTGGATTGAGTTCATAGCATTGTGACAAGTGGCAATGCATGAGAAGGACCACTTGGTAATGAAAAAGATGTGAAGGTGTGCTCACAGATGTGTGAGCAACCTTGGGAAAGAATGATGGTGACATGTGGAGACAAAGTGTGAGAAGTGTCCAGTATCATTTTTCTTGGCACTCTGACTATCACGATACATTGTCATTGCTCCTTTTTCATGCCACAAACAAGCACATAGATGTTCAGTATCATTTTTCCACATATATGGTTGAGGATGGAAGGCTAAAAATGGTTAAGATAGAGGCTTTTATGATTGTTTTAGATTCATTAATTAAGGCTATGGGTACAAATAAGTTGGCATGGTGTTCAAAATCTATGGCCCTATTGGCCCTTATCAATTAAGTTATCATGTAAATACTCTTTTTACTCTTGCAAAGTGTTCAACAAGTGGGAGAATGTTAGGATAATGGTATCTCAACCTTGCATAGACAAATGTTTACTATTTATAATAAGTTAACATTCCCGCACAAATATCTTCCAAACTTTCCCCAAATCTTCGGACAAGCTAGATAAGCATGTCTTTTTTATGCAAGATCATGTCTAAATTTGAGGATATTAAAGTTTATATTTTTAAAGTTGTCAAATAAATTTTATGAAGTTAATTTTGAAGGCCTTAGAGGTTCCTAAATAGACCTAAAGTGTTCATATAACATTCTTTTTGGCAATTTAAATAGTTTGGCAATCCAACACCCAATTCAAAAGTTAACCTCTAGAAGTTAGGTCTACTGAAATAAGAAATATAAAAATGTGTTGGACACTTAAATGAGTTGTGAAAGGGAGTTATGCATGTTGATGTGGGCTTTCACACATCATAAAGCACCTAGGTTGGAGATAAGATGGGCGCCACTTTTCAAGTGGTTTTTATTTGATCACAAACTTCAATATTGCCTCATCAAGTATCATTTTTATTTGGTAAGAGCTTACCATACAAACTTTTCATATACCATCTTAATATCATTTTCATGTATTTTGAGTCACAATGCATGAACAACTCATATAATGTTATCAAAATATTCACACTTGCTAATGACATTGCAACATCAAAACAATGCTAGTTCTACCCATAGAAATAAGAAACATAGGGAAACATTGTGATTAAATATAACCATGAGTTGAAATTATCGATCTTGATGCATAAAACAATTAAGGCGAGTAAATAACTACTTTTAAATGATGTATGTACTCCTTTCAATATTATTTCTCATTTGTCAAGAAACCCAACCTACTACCATGAGAGTTTGTGGAGTGATAATTCTAGTAAAAACATGAAAATAAATGTGATTAGGTATCTCTTGTGTCTCACGGTTGCATCTGTAGTGCCCAAAAACCCTTATTTCCATGTAGACACGTCCAATTTGGACAACTTTGCATTTTGGGGCATTTTTTGTACCAGATATCCTAGCACGCTTCCTGAGATGGAATTTGTATGAACTTGCACGTAAATCATGGCAAAATTTAATTGCCCATTACGCAAATCATAGCAAAAAAAATTTGGGGCCCTGGCACATAAATCAAGTCAAAAATTCATACATCTTGGCATGGATCCTGAGGCGTGCATGTGATTTTTGCACAAAAAAATTGGCGGTGACAGCCATTTGGCCGTCAAATTTAAGCCTGTCATTTGATTGCGTCAGCATGCATCATCATCATTTGCACCATTTTTAGGCCCTCCAGCGCAGCAATTGGCATTTTTCTCATAACTTGAGCATACAATGTTGAAATCAAGCAAACGAGATATCGTCGGAAAGCTGGTTTCGAGCTCTATCTAGATATGGAAGTTTGAATTTCTAATTTTTCTTTTTTGATGGTGTTTTTTACTGTCAAAGACATATGTTCAATTTTGCACTCCGGGAGCTCTATCTTGCACATCCGGACTCTGTTTTGGGCAAACCATATATCGTTGGAAAGCTTGTTCTCCGTCATTTGATGACATCAGCATGCATCATCATCATTTGCACCATTTTTGGGCCCTCTAGCGCAGCAGTTGGTATTTTGCTCATAACTTGAGCATACAGTGTCAAAATCGAGCAAACGAGATATCGTCGGAAAGCTAGTTCCGAGCTCTATCCAGATCTAGAGGTTTGAATTTCTGATTTTGCTTTTATGATGGTGTTTTTTTACTATCAAAGCCAGAAGTTCATTTTTACACTTTGGGAGCTCTATTTTGCACATCCAAACTCCGTTTCGAGCAAACAATATATCGTTGGAAAGCTTGTTCTATAAGATTTCCAGTGCTATGAGTATTTTTTCCAGATTCTACTCCAGGTACATTTTATTCAGATTTTTGTATTTTTACAATCTGGTGGATATCTTGGGATCTCTTCCCTTTAAGGGGTGGCTCATCTTAAGTTGTTCTTTTGTTTCAGTAGCCTTCGCTCTTCTTTGAGCAGTGTATACTTCACTTTTGTAACATTATTTTATGCACACGCACTAAGATAAAGTGTCATTCTATTACATGTCTTAGATTTTAAATATGTTCGTGCTCTATGTACTTGCACTCCATTATAAAGTGTCAGGGGGGTTTGATGTTTGCCTTTGTTTGTCATCTACTTTTATCTTGTGAGCGTTCCTCCAATGACATTAGCCTCAGGTATCTTTATTTGTGTTTCTACTCTCTCTGCACCTTCGATGTTCCTAGTATCATGCAGTTCATATTGGACGATCTTTTCAATGTACCTGTCATACTCCCTTGTCAACATTATGGGGGGTTTCTATTGTTGGTTCTATTGCTTCCTTGGTTCGATAGTGTGAGCTATGTATTCAATATTTGATTCTATGTACTAGGCGGATGCAGTGGCTGGGTACCTATGCATTCCGATGAGATGGATCATTTACCATATGGACACTCTTTCTTTCCTATTTTTGGATGCACTCTTCTAGCTTTGATTGATCAACTCTTTAGACTTTTGATTTTTTTATGCCATCTGTATTTTTGAGTTCAGGTGTTTGCCTTTGTTTGCCTCCTGATTCGAGTAGTGTCATTTGAGGGCACTCGTGCAAATTACAGTATTCTATATCTTCGACTTCAGTTGTTTGCCCCCTGATTCAAGTAGTGTCATTTGAGGGCACTCGTGCAGATTGCAGTCTTCTCTACCTGGTCATATTTCAATGGAGGATCTTCAGATCATCAGTTACTTCTTGAAAGAGTTTGCAACTTCTTGCTTCAGTGATGTTGTACATGTTCATCCTTTTTCCTATTTTCTGGAACATTTCCTAATTTTGGAGGCTTTTTTAGTCCTTCAGACTAGTATTTGTCTTTTTTTTAGTGGAGTTTTTTCCATGTGGTTTTCTCTATTTCTTCGCTTTATAGAGACTATCTTTTGTACTTGGGTACCTGATCAAGCATTTTGTTGTTGGGACCCATTTGTTTTCAGTAGTTCTTTCTAAGTTTTTAGCTTGTATCAAAGTTCATCTTAAGGGGAGGTGTTAGAGTAATAAAGTGTTTGTTTATTAATTAATTCATATTTGATTTAATTACTAAGTCACTTATTATCTCTTTATACTTAAGCTAAACTTTAAGTATATAATAATTAATTATTTTATTAATTATTATTGTGCAACCTAGGTTTTACATTTTTAGGTTTTCAAATCTCCTTTTATAAGGATTGATCACTTTTGTTTTTATAAGAGATTGTGTAACATATTATTCATTATTGAATTGTAACTTTTATTTTTGCACATCAAGAATGATTTCTCCTCTCTCGTGGGTCAATACGTTCAGGCCTCCATAACTTCTTGCTTCTTCTCTCTCTTTCTTTGACAAGTATTTGCATGCAGGTGTTTTTGAGAGTTGTGGGTTGTTTTCTCATCAACTCCAATATATACCTCTAATGCTACTTGTTTGCCCTCTTCTTCCTAGTATATATATGTCCTCAACTATATTTATTATCATTATTAAATCATAACCATTTTTCCTTCTTTTAATTTTTTAGTCAATCTAATAGTTAGTGAATGGTTGTGCTAGGAATATCTTCTCTTATGTCAAAAAAAACCTAGCCTTCTAAAGAAAAAATAAATCTACATTATATGCTATATAACAAAAGAATATGATATAATGCATGCATCATATAGAATGTAATTCTTGATTAATCATATTTGTTGAGATTTGTCAAGCTAGCTAAAATAATTATCTAGTACACCAAGTGATGTTGATGATTTTATTATTCTTTTGAGCATGTACCATCTATACCAAATAAATCTCTTACATTTAAAAATGTTATAAAAATCTTTTGTCCACACAAGATTTTATTATATTATGAAAACAAATCTTCATTTATTTATTCTAGGTGATTAGGCTCTAATGGTTGGATATCTACTTTTAGTAATAGATTTTGAGATCTAAAATGAGTGATAGCATAAGGTCATCATGAAATATTTAAATGTTGGGACTAAGTGGGGTACATTATGTAGTTAGATAAGGTAAACTAACATTAAAGCAATGTAACATTTCAAATATATAATTTTTTTGAATTTAAAATGTTTATACATTTGACTCATTCCTTTCAAATTAAAGCAATTTAATATTTTTTATATTTACTTTTTTACATTTAAAATACTTAATACTTTTGTTTCATTTCTTTCACATTATAACATCATTTTGGTAGAGCTTTGAACTTATGCATTACACTCAAATTTAATGCCATATTAACTTCTCTTTTCCAAATATGATTTATATTTCAATATAAATTCCCATTGTTTTATAATTGATATAGACCCTTCTCATCTAAAGCCACTTGCCATATGATATGGTTGTGAACAAAATATCCTATTCCATCAACATATTACCCAATGCAATTAGTAATCTTGGCTTAAGTGATATTACAAGTATGATACCATTTCTTTTAAACATCTTGATTCATTATTCCTTGTGTAGCCTATTGTTATACGGTGGATGGATATATGTTTCACCTTCAGTTTCATAAGATTTTTGTTGGGGCATCTTATTCCATATCTAGTGATGCACATGTTGCTTTGGGATTGCCAATCTATGATGATTACTCCAATGATGTGCTTTATGGCTATACTTCTCTGTCCTTTCTATCTTATTTAATAATGACGAGCACAATGATATTTTTCTTTCAATTAATGAGAACATGACTTATTTCCTCGCGATGATTCATTAGCTCACGCATTCTACTGGCCTTCCCTCGATGGATCCCATGGATTTCTTTATGCACCATTATGGTCTACAACTCTTTTTGACTGACTAGCACAAGCACATGACATGACCTAAGACATGAATAAGAACAAACCAGCAGCTAAGGATAATATGCCACTTGTTGATGACACATCTCACATTATTACACGTGATTACAAATGTGGATATGGTGTTACATAGAATAATTGATGAAATACTTCATCTAAATAAACATAATAATAATTATAAAAAATATGTAATTCAGTTTCTTATGTTAGATTGTCATGTTTTTGGTTTAAACTGTGATTTTTCATCAACATTTCCAATCATGATACATGATCCATCATCAGGATGAAACAATAGACAGAAATAAAAAGCACCAGACATTTATAGACATTTCACTAGCAATAAAACAATTATTCCCAACCATAAAAACAGTATTTCCCATAATCTCCAGTTCCTATATTAAGTACGAAACGTTGTTAAGATTGGTAAATCAGCATATTAGTAATTCAGAATGTACAGTTTCCACATGATCAATTGATGCACATTATTTAGGATTAAAAATCAGAAATCAGCTATTCAAGAAATGAGTACTATCCATAAAAAAATTAATAAAACTTTTGCACAAACATTATGAGAAAGACTGCGCTATATCAGAGTTGTCAAAGGAATGATCCAAAAAAATCATTATTTAATGATTTCCTGAATTAATCAACGAGTCAAATACAAAAGGAATTTTCATATCCTAAACTACAAAAAGATGTTCTGAATCATCTTCACTATGACGCGACAAGGAAGAATGCCCTTGCACAAAAGGGTGAGAAAAAAGACATATACAGGAAGTTATGAATTTGATCAAGACACCGTCCAAAATGCATCATTGTCAGAATGTTAAACACAGAACTTAAAACCTACTAATCATCTCCCTCCTGCAAAGAAAGAAAGACAATTAGTACAACTCTTAGTTTGTTGATTTATTACATCTTAAAGGTGGAATATAAGACCACGGTAGCTAATACATCAAATACTTAAAATTTAATCAAGAATGGACCATAAGCCGCTAATATTACCTCTCCACTTTCCTCATCATCGTGAACTTCAGATTTGGACTTGTCAGACTCTTCAGCAGATGCGTCCTGTAATAAAGGGAGGAAAAATTATGAGGGAAGAGTATACCACACAAATCTGTTGAAAATTAATTATAATAACAAACATTCATAAAGAACAACAAAAGAGAATCACCTGTTTATTGTTATAAGCAGCCATTGCAATCTGATATTCAGCTTTTTTCTTTGCAGCAGTCGCTTCAAAGGGAGCCTTATCCTGCAAAGATAACAAGGATTGCGTTAAATGCTTAATATAAATAGACATTTCATGTCATTAATTACAATGACAGAGAAATAGAACCAACGGCTTCACTCATTGACTGCCATTTTTCTCCTCCAGCTTTTGCAACCTATCAAAAGCAAAATACAGTTTATCAGCCTGTAAAATAATGAATTAATATTAAACTGAAAGCACAACCTGGGAATTAAGTTCTTAAACTTACAGCGGATATAGATTTTGAGTTGGGATTTGCCTCCTTGTACTCCTTTCTAAATCCCTCCCTTCAAAAGATATTACATGGTTACTCTAAA
Source organism: Chamaecyparis obtusa (assembly GCA_027943335.1). Classification (NCBI taxonomy): domain Eukaryota; kingdom Viridiplantae; phylum Streptophyta; class Pinopsida; order Cupressales; family Cupressaceae; genus Chamaecyparis; species Chamaecyparis obtusa. The sequence continues at coordinate 1,228,296 of BSBK01004189.1, read as the reverse complement.
TGCAAAATCTATTAAAATCTTGGGCATGTCTTTAGCAAGACAAGCAGGTAAAGAAATATATTAATCAGTTGAAATTTATATCAATTGCTCAAAAAGAGTACATTGTTATTAAATCTCAAACTGTACACAAGACTGATAAGCATCTTAAGCTGTTCAACTTACAGGAATACAAAGAAACCACTCGGTGGTCTCTTTGGTTTGTTTGGGTCTTTCTTAGCCTTCCTATCCTTTTTCGCTTGACGCTTGAGTTGCTTTTCTGTAGGTGCCTTCCGCTGCTTTCCGATTTTCCTGCCAAACATTCAATACATGTTATAAAAACAACCATGTAGACGGTCTGGAATTAAAAGTAAAACTTTGACAAACAGGGGATGATTATCTCCTTGAATGTTGGAACCCTAAGCGAGATATTTTTATACTTACTTGTCACCCACAACCCTCAAAGAATCTGACTGTTCAGCCTTTGACTTGCCACCCTTCATCTTAAAAGAAACGGACAAAACTCTGCACACAATGTAAAATAGATATGTTAATTTGCAAGGCTAATGATAATAAGTTTTAAAATTTTAATGTGAGTCTTCTGTTACCAGAAGCTGCGCCAATAAAAAGGAAAACATTGCAACGAAAACGGGGAAAAAAATCCACAAATTGAAAATGAATCATTCTCAAATTACAGTCAACTAGACAGTATAAGAATGGGGGCAAAAGAGAGAAATAACATAAATTAGGTTTTCTGATAAACAAGAAGCCACTTAATCACACAAATGGTGTGCATGTAACTAGATAAGAATGATCTCCTGCAATTATCCAGAAAAGACCAACATGCATAGCAATAATATTATAGATTGACAAAATTGTAGCCTACTACAAGTGACATGAAATAAGCCAGATGTGAAAGATGGTCAACACCTGCCAAAGGCAAACGATAAACTAAAATAACTAGGAACTGTCTGAAAGGACATACGCATATCTTGTGATGCTTTTATGGAAACTATAAGGCAAAAAACTGCTAAAGATGTAAAAAGGAACATTTGACGACTCCTGTACAACTAGGGGCATAGAGGCAAACCAGCAAAACACTTTAAATTCTACGGCGGTTGCAACATTTAGCATGAAGTATGATAAATGTGGAGCCATTACAAGGTTATAAACCCCCTCAAGCAAGGAAACGCTTAAGGATCAAGTCAATAACCGCGGATTAGGACCGTCACAAAACCTAAGTTCTGGTCCCACAGATCTAAACCACCTCAGGTATTCCACAACACAGTTTTACGAATCTTAAGAATAGGCACAAGATTTCCTACTCAATTGATCAAAAGTATTTGACAGAAATTCGATGTTGCAAAGAAAAAAGCTGAATATCAGAATGCAATGGCTGCTTACAACAACACCAGTGGAGGATTTAAACACTGCATTTTTTATTACAAGATTTAAAATATAAATTATAAAATAAAAACATTTTTAGTTTAAATGATAAAATATGCAATACAGATGAAAAAATACAAGAGATGTTGTTTGTGGTTTGCAGTTTTAAACAATAAACACCGTGAAACAATGTACAAGCATATAGACGTTTCTGGTTGGACTAACAAATTTTGCATTTCCATATATTACTTTAATAATATGAGATATAATACTAAATGCAGAAAAAGACAGCCTACGGACTATTATTTTTAATTTCCGTTGAAAACTCGTCTCCAATTTACACAAATATCAAATTCAAATAAAATAAACCGTCTCCAACCTGTACAAAAATACAACAAAATATCTAGCAATTCAAAATAAAATGGGTTTCGCTCACGATCGAGAAAAGCAACAGAAACATGAACCTAAACTAAATCCTAACATGATCCGAAAATCTTCGCCCAAAAATTTTCGGAATGCGAAACCAAACAAACCTGCAAAATTTAGCCCCTAAATAATCAGAAACTGCACATTCAAACATAAAATCCCTCTCCAAAAAAATCAAGAGACGAACTACAATTCCCTCCAACAAAGGCATGTTGAACTGAGAAAATAATCAATAAAGCACCAAAATTATGCACCCAAACATAGAGAGCTTGAAAAAAAAATGTGTTTGCCTCACAATAGGTAAACGCATCAGAAACATGAGCCTAAAGTAAATCCTAACATGATCCGAAAAACTTTGCCCGAAAATTTTCGGAAAGAGATATAAAAAAAAATTAAAAATTTAGCCCCTAAATAACCCGAATCTGCACATTCAAGCATAAAATCCGTCTCCAAAAAAAATTTAAAAAAAATCGAGAGACAAACTAAAGTTTCCTCCAACAGAGACATGTTATACTGAGAAAATAATCAGTAAAGAACCAAAATTACGCACCCAGACATAGAAAGCATGAAAATATAAAAGAGATCTAAACAAATTTGAAACCCTAGCATACCTTCAACGCAAAGGTGATCAGAAACTACTTCACTCCTGGTGCAATGGTGCTTTGCTACAGTACAGGCGTCTTTATATAACAGTGACCTTCGCAATTGAACAGGACAATTTCTAGTCCGCAATAAGAACAAACAAAGGGCAGATCTCGCTCGGGATATCTTTAGCGGCAATATATTGTTGAGATTAAATAAATGGGTTTTATACGATCTACCGGTTCAACATGTACGGGTCGGCCCCGCTTCAGAAGGATGGCAACCCTACCGGCAATTACCCGTAATCAACCGGCTAATTCAAGTCTAATCATGGACGTTTAAAATATTAATTTCATTTCATCAAAATTTTCAAGCCGAACGGGCGGGAAATTGATGGAGGCCTTTTTCATGGAAGAGATCGTGGGCCCGATCGTTAATCTGGTGCCACGTCATCAATCCGTGTGGGGAGTTTTGGATCGGACGGTTAATTTTTATCATTGTTATTTTTAAAAATGTTTCTTTCATTCATTCTTTCGTCGGGATTCGTGCGTGGACTTTGAAATGCTTTTGAAGTGGTCATTTGGTCGCCACGTGTGACGGTTTTTCTTGTCTTTTGCGAGAGATGTGGCTGACAAGGAGGAAAGTCCAGATTGGAATTAATGCCTAGAAAATATAAACAGATAAAAAAATTAGACCACTTTGTAAGGAGTTTAAATGTAGGTTTGGGTGTTAACTACTTGTTTGTCCATTAGTTTGGGTAAATGTTTGGTGTTCATGTGATGCTCTTATGGTAGGTAGATGGATTCATTTTAGATAGATTTATGGAGAAAGGCGAAGTGATTTTTTTATATTTATTTTATTTTACCTATATATGGCAAGATGATTGAAAAATAGGTGTGAAAAGGGTATCTCTTACTCTTCTTCCATGCGAGGAGGATTTTAAGGCTAAAAATAATTGAGGAGGTTGAGAAGAGTTAATAAAGTCTTGTTGATATGAGAATGATATTGATATGTGGTGTGTTGCTTTGTAAATTTCATATAATCAGTAGGGTTAATAAAAAATAAATTTTAGTTTTAATTATTAAAAAAATATTTTTAGTCGATAGGCTTATCATGCAAGGTCACTCGCGTCCGTATGCCCAAAACCCAAAAACCTGTCTCACGCTTAATACCAAAAAAAATTTGGTTTCTCTTGTACGAAGGTGGGAAATGGTTTTGTCCAGGAATTGCTTGCGTGATTGTGTGCTTTGTCCAGATTTTGTTTATCCCACTTCCTCACGCTTCCAACGAAATTGCAGTAGAAAAACTCTGTGGATTGCCTGTTTCCTGGGCAACTTGCAGTTGGGACGTACAACATGAAAACACTTCCTCACATTTCCAGCGAATCATACTGCCTCACGTTTCCAGCGAAATTAACCATACTGCTTCACGTGATCAGCCATTATTAAGCCAAGTTCTTAAGTTTTGCTCACTTGTCTGCATGCAAACTATTCTCATTTAAGAATCATCGGTGGGCTTTATTTACCGATCCCCATTAATACCAGTGACTTTGTGTTCGCATCCCCTATTTTTCAAATTTACATGAAGGATGTCACCATTAATTTCACTGTTGTGCTGAGATAGAGGGCTTTGGGATCTACCTTCAAGCATAATATAATGTAATTTGTTTCATCCAGAGTAGTGGAGCGTGCTACCCCAATGGCCATGGCTGCCTAGCGCGCAAAAAGTTGTATGTATAACATGGTCGAGAAGCAGCGTAGATAATTACTAGCCATAGTGATAATGCCTTATTCACTGTGGAGATTTTAAGGAGCAAGAATGAAGGTATCTAAAGGAAAAAAGCATGACCATTGAAGGAAAAAAGTAGAACCGTTAGAAAATAGTTGTATGTAAAAAAGCATTGGTTCAGCTCTTATAGTCGAGAAGCAGGGCAGACAATTACTGGGTTCTTCAAAATCCTTTGCTCTACGGATTTACAGCACTAGAAATCGCAAAAAATGGAGAGAAATTTGGAAGAACTGCAATCATAGGAGTGAGAATGGGGTTTCAAGTTGCTTTGATTTCAACTAAAAAGATCGTTTCCAATCGTAAGGAGGAGAGCTCTCAAATGGAAAAGGATACCATAATGTCAAATTAGCTGAAGAAAGCATTTGAAATAGGTACTCATCACACATTTAATCCTCCTTTTATTGATTTCATGCAATGGTTGCTTGATTGCAAACAAGAGATATTTTAATATTAGATGACAGTATAGAAGAATCTAGTCTATTGTGCTCGTGAATTCACAGAAGTTTTTAGATCATCATTGAAAATTATCTATAAATAGATGCACATCATTAGGGTCACAAGCTTAACTATAGCATTCTTTTCTGAGTAGTTGGAAACATCAAAAAATTTAAATTGAACATTTTTGCCTAGTAAAAGTTTAAAACATCTATGGAGTTCTTAAAAGACTAGTATACGAAAGTTCAATGAAATTATGTGTGGAATCAAAGAACACACAAACAACAATCGTAATAATTTTCACGAGGCTGCACAAATTGTGACAATGATTTTGGTGCCCTGCATCACCTAAAATTATTATCACTTGACAATGACCTTTAGTTGTTGTATTCTTGTATCTCGCACAGGTCAATTACCTATTCATCCAACTATTTCAAGTGATTTTCATGATAGCATGTTCTACAGTCCCTTTGTGATATACTACATTATATATTGTAGACTTTCAATTTCAGGCCCTTTGAAGCTTTTAAGGTTTTAACTTGTCTCCCTTTAGGACCCATTTTTTTTCTAACTTAACTGCTTCTTTGGGCTTGTGAATGCTTTATTTAGTACTAGCATGATAGTTCCTGCAAGTCATATTTGTGCATTTGGGTATTATAGTATTAATTATTGGGCATGATTAAGAAAAATGTGAAGATCGGGTTTCCTATTCCTCAACTTGGTGAATTTATTGACGACTTAATGAAATGATTTTCTATGAGATAGAATCTGGTAATCTTTTCATTGAGTTACAGATCATAAAATGATATAACTCGCCAATACTTATTATACGATTTTGTCTGGCATATGTCTTGGTAGGATAACCACTTTTACTGTGCATAAAATATATGTGAATTTGTCAAAGTGGATAAGTCAATAACAACTTGTTCATGGAACAATTCTAGAGCTTCCTTTTTTCAATTGCTAGTGTTAATTTGTCATGGGGTTGTTAATTTGAAGACTAATCAAATCAATGACTTGAAACAATGGATCAGTTTTTATAGAGCAAGACATTACTCCAATCTTGACAGCTTTAAGGAGTTGAGGATTTCATGCCCATCTTTTTCTAATATTTTATCTTCTTTGTGTGTTGTATGAGGATGTGTATTGGATCAGTATTAATGTAATATTAGAGATCAGTAGAATCTTTGTTATGAAATATAAGTGACAAACTAAGCCAATAAACTTGTTTTCTTTGTAAGGTCTTAACCAATAATCTCATGTCTTATCTTTGAAGCATTCTAAGTTTTTAACCAATAATCTCATGTCTTATCATGTGACCCATTTCTAATTTTATAGATATTCACTTTCTGTTATGACTTTATCCTGAGATTGTTGTGCTCAAGTGTGATTCGCCCTTAGCCAATACAAGATAACATGGAGATTAGTTTTGTATTCATCACAATATTTATGTGAGATTTTTGTATTAATATTGCCCATATGGTAAATGGGAAGACAGTATCATAGGTTTTTAGAATTGATTATCAGTGTGAACTTTCCTGTTTTCTGATTTTTTAACTAGATCTAATTTAAATTTTGTTCATTCTACTTTAGTAAAATGACAATTATTTTTCCTAATGCAGACGAACATAAGTGATCAGGTTGCAAGGTCTGCAAGTTTCGGGAAGGATTTTAGTTTGCATGGGTTTTGGAAGTGCAAAATCTTTTACGAAGAGTCAACAGAGGGAACAGTCAAAATCTAAACCATATGTGGTGCAATTGCATATAGACTTAAACATTTCCTTAAACAGATGATCTATTTGATGTTCTTTTGGGCAGTGTTAGCCCTTAACAAGTAGGTTGTCAAAACCTTCTGTTACTATTTCCTTATTAGCTGATAGGCTTCTCCTGGGAGATCACTCGCGTCTGTATGCCAAAAAAATTGTCTCACGCTCTCAACCCGCCAAACCTCCTATGAAAACATGTATCATGCTACGAAAGTGGGAAATGCACAAGCAGTAAACCATGGTGAGGACCATTTCACATCGCATATTATCAGAAGAATTCAAGGTGGGGGTTTGGAGTTGTTGGCGATGACAGGAATATCATGCTCTCTACTTTTATAAGCCATCATTTATGTAATGCACCAACCAAGCTAGGGAAACATGCAATGAAACCTAGCGGTATTTACCCTTTGCCTCATTTGCAACTACTCTTTGCTAGCCTCGATTTGTTTTGTCTTTCAGTGGCAGATGTGAAAAGCTCTGAGAAACAAAAAAACTATTTCAGTGATCCATCTTCACATCAAACTTGTAACCACTTTAACATTACCAAAGGTCCCCACCAATTCCAATTCTATTAATCCAACTTCCAACCAAAAATATTAGACAATAATTTGAAGAACTTGGATTCTTGTCTTCTTCATTGGTAAAAGTATTCCAAATTCATTGATGCATTGTTGTTCGAATTCAGTAAGATAAATTTTGACTTAATTAAATAGTAAATAAATACAAGCTCTAATTAAGTTGAAACTAAAATATTTAAAAATTCCTCTTCTACTTCTAATGTACATTGCTTATTTTAGAATTGTCCCTCAAATTTTTAATTCTTTTATGGTTGGACATATATACAAAGTTATTTGCATTTTGTATAGTCTATTTGTTCAAAATGAAAAATTGTCTTCAGTAAATTTGAATAGTTTTTTGTGTCTTTAGAAAAGTCTATGTATTCATTATAGAGAACAACAAGTGCACACAAAAAATGTCCTTGTCATATCCCAGATAATCTTTCTAATTTTGTCCTCTATAGTTAACATTTATTTCAATCCTTTTAGGTCATGATAAACCATCAACAACCAAATAAAATAATGGACATTTCAAGTAATGATTCATAAGTTAGTGCTCCATTGCCATCAACTAGGTGAGATGCATCCATCAATTGGAATGGGTTAAATGAAATGGATATCGAAAACTTTGCAATTTTTCTATCACTTAGTTGTAGTTTGATCGTTGACCAAGTAAAAGAAACAATCTCCTATACATGTGATGTCCAAGAGTTCAAACTCATTGTGATGGAGGAAATTATAAATGAATTCCATGAAAATACATAAAGTTATCTAGTTTTTATACTTTCTTGAGGGAAATGTATTCTAATGATTACTATGGACAAGGTAACACTCCTAACTAGTATTCGTCATGCATTTCAAGCCTATAGTAATTATACATATTATGGTGTATCTGTAATTACCTATGCATTTATTTTCAAGACTATATGAATCATATGTAGTATGGTGGTGTTGTAGTCCCCTATGTGGTTTACCAAGAGCTTAACTTGTGGCACCCCTTTTACATAAATAAAGTGATTGTTAGCAATTTAAGGTTGTCATTAGTGTAAATTCACAAACACCATGCACCGGTAAATGGTCATCGGTCACTCATGTTACTTAGCAGACACTGATAGACTAGAACCATAATGTATGCACCGGTAGTTGCAGAAAAGGGAATACATTGATAGACCGATCTAAGTACATAGTACTGGTCTCAGAGTGCATACAAAGTTGAACCAAGAATAAGGTTACATCGGTCTAAACTGCATAAAGATCTACACCAAATTTTGCGGAGTAATTTGAGTTAAAATCAGATTATACGAGATATCCACCACTCAGAAATGGAGTTAGATTTTTACCAGGAGTTAGCTTTATTTCAACGGATATTTTGCAAGGTAAACTCCAGATCAGATGCAAGGCTTAACTGCTACTTGCATGATTTTCTTGTTGATTTTACAGCCTAGTGGTTATATGAGTTAAGGGTTTCATAACGACGAACTCTTATATAAATACAGGTCATAGGACACAAGAAAAGTTGTTGATTATTAGTGATTGCATAGAGTAGAGGAGAGACATCTTGTGAGAGAAGAGCTACAGACACAAAGGTAGTAGAGATCAACAACCAGGCAAATTGGGAAAGACGTATGATCTAATCAGACATTTAGTGTCATAATAGATCATTGCTTTTATCAATAGTGAAAGAAAATTTAAATCCCTTTATTAGGGTGGACCTAATCAGATCATTGTAAAAATCCCCTAACAGGGTAACATCTTTTTTATGTTCAAAGTCCTGTAACCAGGAAACTCTTAACAGGGTTCAAATCTTAACAGATCTTTTGTAAAATCCCTTAACCAGGTAGCACCTTAACTAGTGCTTTGTAAGCTCCTAACAGGGCACCTTCATTCTGTAGTAGTGAAGTTGTGAGCTCTGTCTCACCATGGTTTTTTCCTTCTAACTGAGGGTTTCCACATATATATCTGGTGTTGATCTGTGTACTTACTTTTATGCTTGCATATGATTGATTATTTTTAGAAGAATATTGTTTAAACAAGTATTAAAAGTAAAGAAATAGTTCTTATTGATTCACCCCCCTCTCAGTAACTGGTTGGTACTAACAATTGGTATCAAAGCCAAGTTCTCCATACTTCAAAGTCTAACAACTCAAGAGAAAGATCATGGAGGGTTACCGGTATCATAAACAGCTTGAGGAAGCCAACGACATTATTGCCTCTCTGGAAAATAGACTGAGGAGATCACTTGCAAAGAGAAAGGAGCTAGCTCTACAGTTGCATGAGATAAATGAAACCATCAATAAACTCTTTTGGAAGAGTGGATCTGATGAAGCCGAGGAGGTAGTTTCTGAACTTATGGAAAAGAATGAGATCCTGACTGATCAAATATCTAACCTTAAGAGGGAGCAAGGGGAGAATGCCCTAAGGATGACTGAATTGATTGAGAAAATGAGAAAAGCAGAAGATGAAAGGAACACAGCAGTCAAGTCTTTGACTACCACTGAGAGAGCAAGGGACTAGGTAGTGGATGTTGTAGGGGCAACTGAACTTATGCTTCTACAACTTCAGGAGGACATGCAGAGTATCACTCAGGAAAAAGCCAGCATACACAAGGCATGGCAAGATAGGGATGATGCATGCGAGAGACTGGTGATCGAGGTGTATCAACTCAAGGAACAAAAGAAAGTCCTTGAAGAAATAAATGAAACCCTAAGAAGATACAATGAAAGTTTGGTCAAGCTCGATGAGCAACTTAAAGCTCAAAGAAGGCACAAAGACCAAATCGGTCTTGGATTCACCGGTGAAATCACCAAAGAGAATGGTGAACCTTCTAGAGCCAAGACAAGAAAGAAAGAAAAGAAGAATTTGTTGGCATATAAATGCAAGAAGATCTCTAATATATCTTGCAACCATTATGGGAAACTGGGTCATAAACCAAATGACTGCAGAAAAGCACCGGTAAGGCCCAACAACAACAACTGCAAGAACTATTGTAAAAATAGCCACAAGACAAATGAATGTTGGTCCAGCCCCACATCATCATCTAGTAAAAGTAGGGGAAGCTTCAAGGGATACTTCTATGCTTGCAACAAATTTGGACACAAGGCTGAAGAATGCAGATCGAAGACTATGGCATTCAAGTCTCCAAGATCGGTATTCACCAAGAGAAACAAGAACTGAAGCACAACCAATTGTGCAAATTATGGAACACACAACCACAATGACTCTTGGAGCAAGTCACCCAATCCAATAAGGGTGAACCCATGGAAGACAACTGGGATAATCTGCTATCATTACAACAAAGTTGGACACCTAGCAAAAGATTGTAGGAACTGGTCGTTCAACAAGAAGAAAGAACTGGCAAAACCGATTGACAAGATCAATAAGGAAGAGAAGGCTGAGAAATTAGTCAGACAGATTTGGTTAAAAAAGGAATCAAAGAGTTCCGCTGAGGAGAAGACAGAGGAAAAATCATCATTTACAGATGGTGATATCTCTTCAACAAACTGAGCCGTAAAGGCCTAGAGGGAACCGATAGATCTACTACCGTTCCTGGTAAGACTGGTGAGAAATGGACTCACTCAGTCTACAAGGAGAACCAGACAGGGAAGAAGCAATGAACTGGGGTTTGCCCAACTAATAAAGTTGGACAACTGGTAAGAAAAAATAGAAAGAAAAGTTAGGTAAGGTATTTATTACTATAGTCGTTTAATGAATAGTTACCATTTGGTAATTACCGTTATAACCTAACCCTATAAAAGAAAGGAGAATTACTCACAAGTTCTTACTTTGCTTACTTTTTTACTTACAAATTCTTGTGCTAAGTAACATTCTTGCGCTTTGATCACTAAGAATTATTATGTGTAATACCGATCTAAGCTACTTTCTACAAGCAATCGATTAGCAAGAATGGCCTCATCATCCGCTATCATAAAATTGATCAAAGGAGATCAGGTGGACAAGCTAGCATACAACATTTTGCAGGATCAGAACTGAGAGAATGACATGGCTGGTGTGCTCTCTTTTGTACCAAAAGGAGTCATCTTAACTGAATATGTCATGGCGTTTATTCACACCAAACAAGAAGAATTGGGTGAAACATATATTAAAGGCAAGTACTTGTCACTGTGCAAAGAAGGAAAAATTCCTGACAAATATGCCAAGCTCATACCATCCGAATTGATAAATGGAGTATGCTACCCAACAATCTTTCAAGAAGACCAAGTCAAACCGGTGATGAGTCATCTTCATGAACCAGGTTTCTGGCTCAACAAAGGTGCATGTCATGAGATCACCAAAGAAGATCTCCATAGAGTAATTAGATATCATGACAAAGGGGAAGCACTAACCTTGCGTACCATTGCCAATGTCATCGTTAACAAGCTGACCAAGTCAAGGTCTGATGATTGACTTATGACCATAAATGACATTGAGGATGATGGAGTACGCTTTGCATCTGTTGTCATTGGGTACAAAGTTTATTAGTCAAGCAATTTGAATAGCATACCAGGTGGAGCTATTCACACTGCATATCATATAATGCACAATAATGCCCAATACAACATATGTGCAATGCTTCAGAGCTAAATATTCAAAAATATGAAGAAGCTTGGAGTTGTGAAAAAGAAATCCATGAAGTATGGAACCCTTCTGATGTGCCTATACTTCTACTACTTGGACTTCTTCCCAGGTATCAGAAAAGTGACTTGGAGAACCGATAAACTAGTCATGCATCAAATCACTGAGATGGCCAATCAACTGGGAGACCAATTACGCAATGCGATGACTGAACATTTTTAAGCATTTCAATAAAAAATGCACGAAAGAGAGAGGGTGTCGTCAACTATAGTTGACATGTACAAAGATGATGTATGCTTTCTAGTTACCACTGACAACTGCATCATTCAAGTAGTGGAACCAAGAGACGTATATGCTCTTGAACTGGGATACGAGATCACTGCCAAAGTTGTTAAGGCATATGTTGATGCCTTAAATGATGCAAATCTGGATCTCGACGCTAATCAGTTTGGCACGTATACTAAGATTCTTCAAAGTCTGTCGAAGAGGACACCAATCAAGATTGTCTACAAGAGGACGCCCACACCGAAGAAGAAACCAATGATAAAGGAGGCCAAGGCTCAAAGGAAGAAAATAGAACCAGTACCTAGTATTCAAGAAGAAGAACCAAAAGAGATAGAGACCGAGGAAATAGTTCCTCTGATGAGGAGAAGAAAGCTCACAATTGATGAATTTGTGGTAGGACTAAAAGATTTTGGTAATTTAGGTTCTATTAGAGGAAGATATCAACTAGTCAATGATGAAGAAAAAATAAAAAATTGAAGAAGATGTAGTGTTTTGCCTTCATAAATTCAATCTTCATCCTGGTGGACTTCACACAACTTTACCTAAAAATCTTCTACAAATTATTGAAGATCAGTGGAAGGCTTCAGAAGATAGAGAGAAGGAGCTAAGAATACGAGCTCTTCTAGAAGTCTAGAACCACCTCACTCTAGAAGAAGCCACAGAACAAGTTGAACTTCATCATAAAACCTTCTCAATAAAAAGAAGGATAGGCCTCATGCTTATTGGAGAAGTTGAGAAAGTACACAATGAAGATGTAGCATTATGGACCAAACTTCTTCAGACCCAGCAGCAAGCAAAACAAGAAGCAACTCAACAAATAATAGGTAAACTGGTCTCAGACACCAGTAAAGGGAAGGGTGTTCCTAGAGCTGAAGCACCAGTACTAGTAGACATCACTGATGACAAAAGAAGCAAGCTAGTATATCCAACAACTCTTATCTCTCCGAGCAAAGGTATCACTAAACCTGTGTCTGTCAGTGATATTGTTGATGAGGTGATGGACTTTGGAGAAGTAGATAATGCTGCAAAGTGGTTCAGTATATTAGAAGAAGATGATAAACAGTTAGTTATTGTAGTAATAGTGGAAACATTTATGGATTATCATAGGACTCCAAGGGACTATAGGTCCAAGTTCCCACCAGAACTAAATAACAGGCTACAAACAAAATAGCGAACCGATCTAGGCACAAACACCAGAATCACTAGGGAAACATTGTTAAAGGTCAGACCTGGACTCAGTGAAGAAAGAATAAAGCTTCTACTATAAGAAGCATCCATGAACATAAAGACACCAGATAGAGTTGTAGAGATATTAAACAGATATGAGAATCAAGTATACAAAGTGACTCTGGACTATGGTCATAAGTATGACTTCAGTGCATTGGATAAATTAGGTCCTCAAGATCAATCTAAATGAATGCAAGCACCACCAGTCGGAATCACTTTGGCTAAAGAGTATACCACTGGAATTGAAAAAGGTCATACAAAGGAGTTCATAGCTAGTGAAAAAGTAAATGTTGAACAAGGGATTGACAGTGACATACCCTTAGGAGAACTTCATACTACTGAGAAGGAACAACAAGAAGAAGTCCTATAGGAAGAACAAGAACATGATGCTATAGTTAATAAGCAACTAGAACAAGAAGCTTAGACCGAGGAAGAACCACCTGTAGAACAAGTTCTACCAGATGTAGAGGTTCAACTAGGAGAGGACAAGCTTAAGGGACAAGAGGAAGAAATCCCAGTGCACACTGAGAAAGTTCAACCGGAGCAAGAGCAAAGGCAAAAGGTACAAAATGACATACCAAGCTCCTCATCAAAGAGGAAGTTGTATTTTGTTGAAGAGAAGGAAGTTAAAATGATTAAGGCCGCCGATACGGTGGTAGATATTAGTAAGATGTTAACTAGACAACTCAAGGAACTGACCAAGAGAAAACGGGACATGGTCCTAACCATTGTCAAGAACATATTGTGCAACTTTGTTCCAGATGCTGACATTGATGAAGATGAACCGTTCATTGACCAACTTGAAGTTCTAGCACATGCAATAGGTGAGGATCTAACCGATCCAAAAACAGTGGCAATCTACCACTATGAGCAGAAAAGAGTGGAGATACTGCACAAGTAGGTTGCAGATAACAAGGTAAATGTATCCACCCACCTAAGAATGCTCCAACAATAACTTCAAGAGGCAGGAATTTTGATGAGTAAGACATCAAACTTTGATGTGTTTTTTCAAGACTTATCAGAGAAATATAAGAAGGTCTTAGAGGAGATCAGAACCCTGTCCTCTCAGTTTGATTTCAAGAAAAAAATTGCAACTTCTTTCAGCAAAGAAATGACAAGTTTAACTCTTACACTGAGAAAATTTGCTGAAGAAAAGAATAAGAGGATCCAAGACATTATTGGGTTTCAGATGTTTCTGGCACCAACTTTTGACATTATGAATCAAACAGAGAATTCCACAGAAGCTCTGATCAATGAACCAACTTGCAAAACTGTGGAAGATATGGAGAACATCATTGTTTCTTTGAAAGTAGCCCAAAAGAACATAGAATATGTAACTGGTCAATGGGCACCATTCCTTCAATCTGCCAAAATAATATACAAAGACATCATCACAAAACTTCAAATCTGAGAGATGTCACACCCTTTGTCCTATGGAGGCAAAAAGGGGAAGTGTTCTACAGTAAGAAGTGCAGACAGAGGAAAGAGAGGAACGAAGTAGAATAGTCACCAGAGCACTCAGACAGGGGAAGTACTCTACAGATTGTCATCTACACATTCACAAGTAAGTGAGTATGGTTTTGTGTATAGTTTTTCCACCAATGACAAAGGGGAAGATTGTTATAAATTTAAGATTGTCATTAGTGTAAATTCACAAACACCATGCACCGGTAAATGGTCATCAGTCACTCATGTTACTTAGTAGACACTGGTAGACTAGAACCACAGTGTATGCACAGGTAGTTGAAGAAAAGGGAATACACCGATAGATTGATCTAAGTACATAGTATCGGTCTCAGAGTGCATACAAAGTTGAACCAGGAAGAAGGTTACACCAGTCTAAACTGCATAAAGATCTGCACCAAATTTTGCAGAGCAATTTGAGTTAAAATTGGATTATACAGGATATCCACCGCTCAAAAGTGGAGTTATCTTTTTAATAGGAGTTAGCTTTATTTCAATGAATGTTTTGTATGGTAAAATCTAGATCAAAATGCAAGGCTTAATTGCTAGTTGCATGATTTACTTGTTGATTTTACAACCTGGAGGTTCTATGAGTTAAGGGTTTCATAACAATGAACTCTTATATAAATATAGGTCATAGGACATAAGAAAAGTTGTTGTTGATTATTAGTGATTGCATAGAGTAGAGGAGAGACATCTTCTGAGATAAGAGCTACAGAAACAGAGGTAGCAGAGATCAACAACCAGACAAACCGGGAAAGAGGTACGACCTAATTAGATATTTAGTGTCATAATAGATCATTTCTTTTATCAATAGTGAAAGCAAACTGAAATCCCTTTATTAGGGTGGACCTAATCAGTTCGTTGTAAAAATCCCCTAACAGGGTAACATCTTTTTGATTTTCAAAGTCCTGTAACCAAGCAGTTCCTAACAGGGTTTAGATCTTAACAAATCTTTTGTAAAATCCCTTAACCAGGTAGTACCTTAACCAATGCTTTGTAAGCTCCTAACATGGTGCCTTCATTCAGCAATAGTGAAGTTGTGAGCTCTGTCTCACCATGGTTTTTTCCTTCTAACTAAGGGTTTCCACGTATATATCTGGTGTTGATCTGTGTACTTACTTTTATGCTTGCATATGATTGATTATTTTTAGAAGAATATTGTTCAAACAAGTATTAAAAGTAAAGAAATAGTTCTTACTGATTCACTCCCCCCCCCCCCTCAGTAACCGGTCAGTACTAATAGTGATAATACTTATTTTCTCTTATCTTCATCAAAATATTACAATCCTCTCTCCTATGTTTCATCAAGAGAAGTTATAAGTTAATTGTATATCAAATTTTACAATTATAATACAATTTTTGTGATCTATACTTCAAACACTTGCACATTAAAGTTGTTTCTTTAACCCTATTTTTAGTAAATATAGAAATTAAATTTGTTTCTACAATGTGGATGACTTAAATTGCACACCCATTGTTTGTTCCAATTCAATTCAAACATGTATTGTAATAACTTTTTTCAAACATGATACTAGTCTCTAGATCTATATTTAACACCTATAACATTAAAGGTTTTGCTTTAACCCTCTTTTGGTGTAATAAAAATAGAAGTTTAATTTCTTCTATATAATAACTTATTCAACTTATAAACCCATATTTATTCCAATTCTCGAGCTTATTCAATACTTGAATGTGAATATATAGATGTTTATTTGCTAGCTTAGCGTCAAATGCAACTTTAACCAAGTCTTTTACTTTGTTCTACTATTCTTCTCACTATCTTTTTCTCTTTTTATTTGACCACAAAATTAGGTTTGTCTCAACCAAATAATTTGTATCAAGAATTCCCAAATTGTTGGGTCCATGACTGTCTTTCTATCTTTACATCTATATTAGTGCAGCTTACCTTTTCTTGGTAGTTTCCTTTCACAGTGATAGTAAAAAAAAAAATCATGTTGCATTTGTTTTTCATCATTCTTGTGAGTAAGGGAAAAAAAAATTTCCACAAACATTGATGATTCAAAAAGTATATATTTACTTCTTGATCACATAATCTACTTATCACTTATTAAATGTTATAGGAATTTATGGTCTATTTTAAGTTATAACTCTCTTTGACGGCAATTGCAATCAAATTCATGAAAAAATACATCCACACCTCCAAGTCTTGGGCTTTGTAATGAAAAATAATCCATACAACATTATTAGAAAGAAAGAAGAAGCTCGACTAAATTTGGTCTCACAATAACAGGTCCCAAGGATGTGCAATTGCTTTTACACTCACTTTTAAAGTCCTACACTTTATATTAGTCCCTTTCTTTAATTTATAAAATTTATTATCGCTAATCAATTACAACATTATATCTTATACAGGTGGACACTTGATGATCAATAAAAGGAAGCAAGGTAGATTTATAGTTGCAAATGAATAGGGTGGAATAGTATCCACCCTAAAATGTATGGGGGAAATATGAGATCTACTTCTAAATCCAAATTCCCAAAGGAGAGATCCAAATTGATCAACCAAAAGGTTAATGCACAATCGAATCAATCTATGAAGAATATGAAAGAGGAAGAAAACCTTATATTTCCCTATAAAGGAAATGTGCTTGAAATATGAAATAATTAAAAGGCAAATACTAACCTCAAAATAGGACAGATCTAGAAAATGTTGATTTCTAATGTCTGTGTGCAGTTTCGGGCAATTTTGCAACTTGCTCGAACTGGAAATGTCGAGACGAAGAAAACCCAAAAAACTTTTATCTTTCTAACAACAAGTAGTCTTTGACCCCAATAAAAGGTCAAAGGGTACATTAATATTTTGAAGGTTGACTATGACTTTGTTCACAAATCGCAGAAGTTCACCGAAAAGGGTATCCGAATCCAATCTCAGATCTGCAGTTTCGCACCTGTACCTACAAGAAAAAGAGGGTTTTTGTTGTTTGTATGGGGGGTTTGCCTTGGTCAAACATTAATTTAGGAATTAACCTTGAAATTGTATTGTGCATAAACAAAGCAAATGAAAATTTTCACCTTGCTTATGTTGAAGTCCTTGTAGAGGATTCGAATCCTCAAATCCACAAGTAGGGATGCTCCAATGGATGTAGAATGAATTTAGGATGTCTCAAATCAATGACATTTGATCTTCAACACCAATCTTGAATGGATCTTTGCATAGAAATTAACTTGGATGAATGTGGAAGGATGGATCTTCAAGGGGGCTCCAAAGAGATTGAATCCTTCAATGGCTAACAATGTATCTCCTTGATGAATGAATGCTTGAATGCTTGAATTCACTTGCTTCCACTTGAGAGCTTGCTCATGAAATTTCTTGTGATGAGATATGAAAACTTGATTGAGAGATGGATTAAAATGAGAGAGGAAGGCCTCCTTCTATAGTGAACTAGGGCACAAACCTCTAGAGAAGACCGACATTGGGGAATTAAATCCCAATTAACCTTAACCCCTAGAAATGGACCCATATTAAATGCAATTTAAGGATTTACCATTCCGAAACTCGAAATGGCCGACTTGGAGGTGGGAAAAAGAATCTTTCTGAAACTTGATACTCAGAAATCAGAAAATCTTAAAATTTGAAATCTGGGTCAAGGATGAGGTAGACCCCACCCTAGGTCAGGGTCGAGGTTGACTTTGACCCTCAAGGTCAACTTTGACCTTGAGGTCAAAAACCTCAGGACCTCAGTCCATAATACCAAGAAATGCAGAAATAAGATGAAATTAGGCGCAGAGAGAAGCAGAACGGGGGGAGAAAGCCAAATACATGCAAAGACCCGATCAAGGTGCTTAACATGACCCCAGACCACTTATTTGGAGGGCTAAATGCTCTTACCATGGAAGTGCTTACATTTTAAGATGATACATTAAGCCCCCACTTTAGCAAGAGTATGGACTCGATGCAAACTCTTGGTAAAGGAGATCAAAATGAAAAGATAATCTTATCATAATCAAAGGGAAAAAGAGAAACCTCAAGCCCCCAAGGACTCAAGTCTTCATCGACTCCAAGATCATAGTAAGAGAGACATCTCTAGAGAGAAAAGGAAAGGGTGTGATTATCTCGGCCAATGAGAACTTATGTCCCATTGTGAACCATACCAGGAAACGACGCAACTAGAAAGATGGAATTGAACTGCCTAGTGAATGTGGCTACTCACTAGTCAACCCATCAAGGATTTACCCTTAGGAATATTCTATTCCATAAGAATAAAACAAAAAATAAAAGAGATCTAGTCTTAAGGACACCTCCGACCTTAAGGGATCAAAAATATATATACTTATTTGAACTGGAGGGATCAAGAGATCCTAAAATATAAATCCATGCTTTAAGGATTAGTTACTAATCCAAAAAGGGAGAAAAGGTATCTTGAAAAATAATGTGTGTATCAAAAAGTACGTGTGTGCAACAGGTGAGCAGAGCGTATGCCCCCACGTTAAAGTCATTGCTAACACTTTAACAGGAGTAATGGCTTTAATAGAAACATAAAAAACTTGACTGATTACGTTTCCACATTGAGATGCCCCCAAATGAAGACAAATCAAGGGAAATATCACAGAAACATACAGAGAACACAGAAGGGATCTACCTACCGCAGGGTCACTATGATCATAAGATAATATATGATATTATTGCAAATGAATTGACATCATTCCCCAAAGAAAGTAGAATTGCAATCACAAAAGAGGAAAGATCACATAAGATATTCAAAGAATAATCTTTTCAGACCATGACATGGAGACCAAAAAAAATCAGTGCTACCACATCTCGAATCCAAGCATATTACACAAGGAAACATTTAAAAATAATAGTACATTTACAACATAACATGAAACAACACATAGAAGAATAGAGATACATATAGAGGAATTGTACAATAGGTTCGATTCTTTTATCACCTTGCACCAACAGAGTAACAAGGATCATATAAAAGAATCTAACAATATTTAGCAAACACATTACGGGAGAAGCATGGTACAACAAGCAAACACACAACAAAGCTACCATGAATGACAAGATGATCAAGCATGCCGCCTACTCTCCCCATCTTGTTGTATATCATTTAGGGAAGGTGGGCAACTCGCAAGAGGGACTATATCCAACACAGTAGGAATGATAGCTAGTTCCAAACAAGGATCCTCTTGAGAATCACAATGTTCAACACTAGGTGTAAAAGTTAATTATGATGAAAGCATATTAGGTAAATCAATGTCAATGTAAATAGTCTCATATTCATCATTAACATCATCAATATCATCAAGAGTATCTTCTTCATCCAAATTAATCAAAATAGGATCTAAGATACGAATAGAATTATCATAATCATGCATCTTAACATCATTATTAGTAACAACTTCTTTTAACACATCATGCATAGATTTATCCAAAGAAGGTAGAGATCTTTGAAGAACATAATTACGAGCTTTAGCATGAGCACGATGCTTCTTATGAAGTTCATTAGTAGATCGATTACATTTTTATTTATTTGAAATAGGTTGAGAACTAGGAGGAACAATCACAGGATCCTTCATAGGTTCTTTAAGAAGATCAATAGGATTATCAACAATAGGAGGAACTTGATTAACAAAACTAGAAGCCATAGTTAAAGGAGGTATAGAAGGTGTAGGCAAAAGACTGTGATTAAGATCCATAGGAGGTATGCTTAATTCAATAATCTTACAATGTTTATAAGCTTGATATGAACGGAAAAGATTATCAGGTTGAGGAGGACATGAATTAGGTAATGAAGGCCAAAAGAAATCAAGAGTGGCACAATCTCTAGGCCTAGAAGGTTGATATAAACTATGATTAACCATCTTCACTTCTTCATCATGAACAAATTTAAGACACTCATGGATAGGTGAAGCAAAAACATGCATGGCATTCAACCAAGTCAAACCTAGCTTAACTTGAAATTGATCAGAAGTAGGAACCACAACAAAGGTAGTGTTCACAATTTTTCTGCAAAGTTCAACTGGTAAAGTAATAGAACCAAATGATGGATAAAGAAAACCATTATAATTCTGAATCCACACATCCGATGTATCATAAGAATCATGTTGTAAGCTTTTCATAAAAATATTTTCTTTGGTAATAACATTGACTAAGGATGTAGGATCAACAAGACAACCATGAGTAGGTTTCAGAGAAATCCTAGCATAAATGTAAAGGGGACCATCAGGAGCTTTAATAGTCTTAGAGTCGTCAAAGTTAATCAAAAGTTCCTGAGGTCTTTTATTCTTAGGTTGTTGTCGAGCTTTAGGTTGAGTTTTCAATTTAGGCTTAGGTTTTGGTTGAGGTTGAGATTGAACTTGAGGTTGAATTTGAGGTTGAGGTGGAGGTTAAGGTGGAGATACAGATTGACCAACATGCTCCACTTGATTAACAACATGATTGAGATCATCCATCTTTGAATCATACATAATTTCCATAGCAGATGGTTGAGCAATGGTATTAGTATCATGCGTAGGTAAAGGATTCATATAGATTTGAAGGTTTTGATTAGGAGGAGAGATAGATTTGTTTCCACTACCATCAAGATTATCAACAAATAAGGCATTAGAATCAATTAAGTCTTGAACCTTATGTTTTAAAGAATAACACTTTTAAGTATCATGACCATTCTGATGGTGATATTGACAAAAAGCTTTAGGATCAAAAGATTTAGATGCAATCATAGTAGGTAAAAGAGGTCGTGTAATACCCCAAAAATGGGCTATAGGTTCATTAACCTCCTATATCGACATATCAAATGAAATCGACATCAAAGTCCTAACCCAAGGCACATCTGAACATCATCGAATCCTAATTGATTATCTTAAATCTACATCAGGGAATATTCCTAGTAATATTCCTAATTATCCTTAATTTAATGATTATTTGGTGATAAACCATATTTATCCTAAAGTTTGATTAATTGAATATTCTCAATATTTAATTAATTAGATTTAATTCTGCCACTTAATTATTTAATTGAATTTAATTATATTTATTCCTAATTGTATTATTTAATTTTGACAATAAATCCAAAATCCTATGAATAATTGATTAAATTCTTATTTAATTAATTAAAGCAAGTTGTCAATTTTTAATAATATTGTTTTTGAATAAAAGTTTGAAAAATAATTGATTAATCCATAAATCAATTGTTTTATTTTTCAAAATCAGTTAAGTTGGAAATAAATCATTGTATTATTAAATTAATTCATAAATAAATCATGCACAATCAAGAAAAGCAGACAACTATCAATTATCAATTAAAGCTAAACTCTATTTTGAGTTAGACTCTGCTTTTTGCATGTTTTTGTGAGTTAATTATTCTTTATTTTCAGATAACTCAAAAATCAAGTTGAGTTTATTTTAGTGATTTATGGCTTTCTTTCATGCATCCTCAAAGCCCTAGATTTCTATAAATCAAGGCTCATCTCTTCACAAATCATCTCATAATTTTGCGAGCTTACTCTCTTCACAAATCATCCACAAGAATTGCATAATCACGTTGTTGAATTGGAGACTGAAGAATCATCTTTGCGAATCCAAGCTATTGTGAGATCATTCTTGTTTTTGAGTATCACATATCATTTAGAATTCATCTTAGATCAATTCATTGCATATCAATTTCATCTTAGATTCTAGATTCATATCAGTTTTCATCATATCATTGCATAGAAAATAAAAAAAATAGATTAATTGCATTCATATTTCATATTAGTTTTGCATTTAAATCCTTCGTTTAGGTGTCGTCAAGGTCACTGATCTCAATAACAATCTGAGAACATCATACTTGCACCTATTAGAAGGCAGTAAATAGCCTGGTTAGTTTAGCTTTCAATTTATTGCACGATTTCGATTTCAGCTAACCTCTAATGTTTTACTGAAGTGTTGTGTCTACAGATCAGGTACAAAATTCACACACATAGGTCGAATAGGAGGTAAAGTAATCATATTAGCAGCTAACAACCTATTCATTAATAGCATGTAGATATTCCAAGAGAGGAGTAAACGTATGATTTAATCGAAAAGCAGTGGATGCAGAAGTGGCATTGTGAGATGCAACAACAACTTGATCAACAACTGCATTCACTTGTTTGTTTATCTTGAAATAGTTGTTGAATTTTTTAAATTTGTTTGGATTAGGAGCAGCATCACTTTTATCAACTAGAACAAGAGCCATTGGAGTGTTGCTCTCAAATTGACTCACTTGTAATTGATAATGATGAAGCACTGCACACAAAGTTGTTGAAAAGAGGTAAATTCAGTAAGCAAAATCTTATCTCTAATATCCTTTTGTAAATTTCAAACAAACATATGTTGAATATCAATATCAGGAACATGATAGGAAATCTGAAGCATACAAATTCTTAAATCTACCAATAAACTCAGTCAATTTTTCCTTAGCACTTTGTTTACAATGCATCAAACCAGTCAAAGACACTTGTAGGCCAATGTTGTTTTGAAATTGTTGAATAAAGGCATTGGCCAATTGTGGAAAGGAATCAATAGAATAAGGTGGCAAGGAACAATACCATTGTAAGGCCTTGTCACAGAAGGTTCTAGCAAAGAGTTTGGCTAAAATCCTATGGTCATGAGCATAATCACTACAAAGGATTTGGAATGTTTTAAGATGATGAACGGGGTCTCCTTTTCCATTATAATTCTCAAGACAAGGCATATCGACTTGCTAAGGAACATGAGTACGAATGATGTCTCAGGACAAAGGACTTCCCATGTCACATGTAGGAACACTAAACTTGTTTTGAGTTATGGAAGCAATTTGTTGTTGCAAGGATGACATAGTTTGAGCCAAACTGATGATTATTGAATCATTAGATGAAATAGGAGAAGTAGCAACATTAGAAACACTAGGTACAGTGTAAGAAGCTATAGGAATAGAAGACACAACTGGAGGAACACTAGGAACTACAGTTGGAAGTGGATTGGAATAAGTAAAAGGAACATTATGATATGAAGGTTGTAATGTAGGAAGGGACACAAGAGGAACACTCATAGGAACAGAGGGAACCGTCACAGTCACCAAAGAAGGAGTATAAGTAGGAATAATAGGTAAAGTATTAGTAGGAGGTTCTACACTAGTGATAGGAGGAATCAACCCTAAATCTTGAGCTTCTTGAGCTAAAGGTTTAACATTTGAATGCATGAGGTGAGTAATACCATGCAAGAGGTTAACACCTTGATTACTATCACAAAGAAATTTCTTAAGAGCCTCTATAGCTTGAATATAATCTTGATTATGGTTCTCTTGAATAAGCCAATTACCTATTTTATCAAGTTCAGTTGAAATTTTTGGACTTGTTTAGGAGGAACTCTTAAAGCATCATCCTCATCATGGGATGAGGGAGAAGAGTTTTGCTCCATAATAGGATTGGAATCATGAAGAATCAAATTATCATCCGAGATCCTAAGGAAAGGAGAGGAAGATTTAGGATCAAAGGCACCCATGAGTCTATGACTTCTTCTAACCGGAATGTTATAAGTAGGACTAGTAAAGCTCATAAACCAATGCAATGCAAATGAACTAAACTAAGAACACATAAAGCATGAATATTTTTGTATTTTTGAAATCTAATTAGCATGCAAGATTTAACATAAAAGAGAAATCTAATACCAACAAGATAAAAGGAAATCTAATACCACTAAACACAATAGGGCATCCAATTCCATAAAATAAAGGAGAGTAAGTACATCAGGTTCACCAAAATGAATAGTGTGAAATAGTATCCACCCTAAAATGTATGGGGTAAATATGAGATCTACTTCTAACTCCAAATTCCCAAAGGAGAGATCCAAATGGATCAACCAAAAGGTTAATACACAATCGAATCAATCTATGAAGAATATGAAAGAGGAAGAAAACCTTATATTTCCCTATAAAGGAAATGTGCTTGAATTCTGAAATAATTAAAAGGCAAATACTAACCTCAAAATAGGACAGATCTAGAAAATGTTGATTTCTGATGTTTGTGTGCAGTTTCGGGCAATTCTGCAACCTATT
The DNA here is from genome assembly GCA_027943335.1 of Chamaecyparis obtusa. NCBI lineage: Eukaryota > Viridiplantae > Streptophyta > Pinopsida > Cupressales > Cupressaceae > Chamaecyparis > Chamaecyparis obtusa. The sequence continues at coordinate 1,203,804 of BSBK01004189.1, read as the reverse complement.
TCGAACTAGAAATGCCGAGATGAAGAAAAATAAAAAAAACTTTTATCTTTCTGACAGCAAGTAGTCTTTGACCCCGATAAAAGGTCAAAGGCTACATTAATATTTTGAAGGTCGACTATGACTTTGTTCACAATTTTTAGAAATTCACCGAAAAGGGTATCAAAATCTAATCTCAGATCCGCAGTTTCACACCTGTACCTACAAGAAAAAGAGGGTTTTTGTTGTTTGTATGGGGGGTTTGCCTTGGTCAAACCCCAATTTAGGAATTAACCTTGAAATTTTATTGTGCATAAACAAAGCAAATGAAACTTTTCACCTTGCTTATGTTGAAGTCCTTGTAGAGGATTCGAATCCCCAAATCCACAAGTAGGGATGCTCCAATGGATGTAGAATGAATGTAGGATGTCTCAAAACAATGGCATTTGATCTTCAACACCAATCTTGAATGGATCTTTGCATAGAAATTGACTTGGATGAATGTGGAAGGATGGATCTTCAAGGGGGCTCCAAAAAGATTGAATCCTTCAATGGCTAACAATGTATCTCCTTGATGAATGAATGCTTGAAAGCTTGCTTGAATGCTTGAATTTAGTTGCTTCCACTTAAGAGCTTGCTCATGAAATTGCTTGAGATGAGATATGAAAACTTGATTGAGAGATGGATTGAAATGAGAGAGGAAGGCATCCTTTTATAGTGAACCAGGGCACAAACCTCTAGAGAAAGCCGACATTGGGGAATTAAATCCCAATTAACCTTAATCCCTAGAAATGGACCCATATTAAATGCAATTTAAGGATTTACCATTCTGAAACCTGAAATGGCCGACCCAGAGGTAGGAAAAAAATCTTTCTGAAACTCGATACCCAGAAATCAGAAAATCTTGAAATTTGAAATCTGGGTCAAGGACGAGGTAGACCCCACCCTTGGTTAGGGTCAAGGTCATCCCTAACCTAGGTCAGGATCAAGGTCAACTTTGACCCTCAAGGTCGACTTTGACCTTAAGGTCAAAATCCTTAGGACCTCAGTCCATAATGCCAGGAAATGTAGAAATAAAGTGAAATTAGGTGCAGAGAGAAGCAGAACGGGGGGAGAAAGCCAAATACATGCAAAGACCTGATCAAGGTGCTTAACATGACCCTAGATCACTTACTCAGAGGGCTAAATGCTCTTATCATGGAAGTGCTTCCATTTTAAGACGATACAACAAATAATAAATCCTCTAATGTTTTTCAACGCATTTGAATGATATGATTGTTGAAGATGGTCTACAAAAAGCACAAGAAAGACACTAGTGTTACTTTAGTTCATCCAAAATAGATGCTATATTTCTACAAAGACATCTCATAAGATTAGATAAATGCACGAGTTTACCAAAATATATACAAAACTTCCTTTAACAATGATACATATTTGTAGATCTACACTATTACACTACCTTATATAATGTAAAGCTTCATTCACACTTTCCACTCAAACACCTATCATCTATTCCCTTGCACCTCCTATGGGTGCAAGTGCTAGTGATATTTTTTTCACATATTCCAAGTTTGATAATTAACACTTCTTTAATGTTTCAATAAGTCTATTTTCACTCATGCAACAATGTATTCACACAAGAATCAATGCATAAAACACAAGCATCCTTTTGTCCACATATCATTCATATAAACATTTTTAAATGTCTTGTCTTATATGTATTGCATGTATAATATAGCTTCTAACATGGCCTGTTCAGGGGCCTTCAAGAGTTACTCCTTTGGATGTGGATCATGAAGTGGAGGAGAATGTAAGAAAGTTAGGAGAAGGATGGATAAGAGTGTACTTTGATGGGGCATATAAAGGGAATCCGAATAGAAGTGGGGTGGGATTCATTATCTTAGATGTAAAGGATAACATTTTAATTCTAGGTGCAAAGTCATTGTCGAATGGGACAAACAATGTAGCAGAATGTTTGGCGGTAATTTTTGCCCTTTAATTGCCAAAGAAGAGTGAAAGTAGGAGAATACACCTTCAAGATGATTCTCAATTTGTGATTATTGGGATTGTGAAAGGTAATATGGAAAAATGGTTTCTAGACAAGCACATTAGGAGGATCTGAAGGCTACTAGAGGGTTTTGAAGAATTCCATATTAGTCATACTTTGTGTGAAGGGAATTCAATAGCTGACAGGATGACCAATGTTGGTGTGAGTTTGAAAGATCAAAGTGAGTCGGTGGAGAAATTTAGTGACTTAAGGTCATCTCTATTTAGATAGAAATCCAAAAGCTTAAACAACCTTTGGTTAAATCGGTGAATCAATGCAATGATGATGATGCACTATGATTGATAGGAGTAGTGTGTGGCAACAGTGACTTGGGGTATGTTAGATGGATTTTTGGTAGTAGAAAGATGTTGTAATGATGTGAATGATGTCATCCCTTGTGATGCAAGGAGTGATGATAAAACTTTCTAGATTTTGGTGGAGTCTATTTTTGGCCCACAAAGCACATGCCTTTCTGAGGAATAATTGTGTAAGTAAAGGAGAAAATTACTATCATGGAGACCAATTTTTACTTGACGACACCAAAGAAGAAATAAAATCCAAGATTTTGAGCGGTAATATCGACAAGGCGACTGTCAAAGGTGTTTTTTATTGATTAGGAGGAGTTTTTGCAAATTATTTGACAGCTTTTTGGGCAAGAATTCATCGGCGATGACTTTCGGCCAAGGACTAATGTGGATATTTCCTCTCTATTTTGTGCTTGGGATTTCCTTCTGGTTCAAAGCAAAGAAGAGGCATCGAGAATGATAGATTTGTGTGTGGAATCGGTGTGGTGTTTGGGTGTTTAGCACTGGTTGGATTTAGCATAGATTAGGGTAGGTTTTTGAACTTTGAAGGACCTTTGGAGGCGTGTTGGGGGTATGGCTGAAGGCTTCTAGTCACTCATGGTATTTAGCTCTTTGATTCCAATTGTGTAGAGGGTGGGTGTGGCATGGATAGCATGGATGGAGTTGCTTATGTTAATGGAGCAATGAGATTTGGATATGCGTAGGAGGTCATAAGATAGGCAGAGAAAGAGGAAACAAACACCAAGCAAAGTGAGGGAACGTGATGCAGGGGAGATTCCTAGGTCGGTTCTGCAGCCAATGTTGGGCCGCAAGCAGAGCAAGGTGGAAACTAAAGGAGGCATTATCGAGAATGAGTCCAGGGAGGAGATCTTGAAGCATTGGGGTCACAATGTTTAGTTCCCTTGTCATGGGTTGGTGTTTTTTGCGTGTCCATTTTATATAGTAGGGCTAATCTAACTATGTGCCTAGGTTAGGTTGGCATGTTTGTTGATAAATGATGGGGTAGTAAGGTTTTTTGTTTGCTGCATTGTAAGGATGGATTGGTTGAATTAGGCTTAGGCCTTCTTTGAATGAAGATGTAATCTCTTTTTATTAATAAAATATTATCACTTATAAAAAAATAGCTTGTAACATTTAATAAATAACTAAATCATTGGCATGCAATTCCAAACAAGAGAATCTGCAATCACATTATCCAAATAGAGTACACATTGTGAGAGTTTAATAAGGCTAAAAATAGTTAATGAAGTTATATTGATATCATAATGGTGTGTGGCAAGTGCCTCTTTATAAATCATAAGTATGAGATTTAATTAACAATGTCCAATAAAGAATGAGTTTTAGTTTTAATAATTAAATAAAGAGGTTTTGAGTTTTGTTTACATATCTCAGATTTGATAATTCACATTTCTTTCATGCTTTAATAGGTCTTATTTCACTCATGCAACAATGCATTCACAAAAGGATCAATGCATAAAATACAAAAATCCTTTATCTACATCTCATGCATATGAGCTTTTTTCTATGTTTCACTTTATATGTGTCACACACATAATGGAATTTGTAATGTTCAATTAGGAACCAAATCATTTCCATGTAATTTTAAACAAGATTATCCATAACCACATTATCTAAATAGAGTACACAAGTATAACTAGGACCACTCAAGAGTAACTACACTTTATAGTTGGCAAGGATCAAAACATCAAGGAGGCCAACAAATATAGAAGCATTTCTCAAAAAATCAAGGGTTAAAATAATCCTTGTTGAACACACTCGAAGATTGAGAGGGGGGAGGAGGGTAAAACAAATTCTTATCAATTTTAAACTTTTACTTTGATTCCAAACATGTAAATCTAGCAGCAATGAAAGATAAAACATTCAACACCAATTTTACATGGAAAAACCAGAGAGGAAAAGCCATAGTGAGAATCAAATTGTAATATATGTAAAATGTTACAAGAGGCTCACTATTAGATTTGATGCCAAGACAATTGCCTTGGGGCAATATACAAGGACTTGCAGACTAAAGATCACTTCTTCTGGGCAAGATATAAAAGGAACTAAAGAGGAGGTTCACCACCTCAACTTGGGATACATGAAATTAAGTGTGATGAAATAATCCTTCTATAGAACTAATTGAAACATCCTCCTTAGAATATAGATGCCTTCAACATGATGTCTCTAGCAACCATTATCAACTATGTCTACAACTTCTACCACCCACTATTACTGCCTCAAACTCGTATCTTTCAAAAGACACACCCTCTTACTACCTTTGCAACTAATTTAATCTTCTACTTATACCATGTAGATCAATACAAAATATCAATTAAGTTGGCCAAAACAAGGGACAAGGGGTAATCCCAACAAATTGGCCACCAAAACATAATTATGGTGAAATCAATCATATTCAGGATATGAAGAGGACCCAAACATCATAACATAATAGCCAATACATGATCCCAAATATTACGTACATTTGACACACATCCTCCAAAGTTGGGTATAGTGTAGCAAGTAGAAATAGTTAGTAAGCCTAAAATACATCTTCAACCTGAGTGCACTTGATGCAAATATCCACATGACACAATGAGACCTAATACCAATTAACACATTGTTCATTACAATCAAGAAAATTAACCTTGTCAGTTAGATATCCACAAACAACCTTGTAAACCAACTCCAGACATAATGCAAGACCACATAACTTAACCAATCCTATGTGAACCACATAGAGATGTTTCTTGAACATTCAACATTATTCCCAATAACATATGTCATATTTATTCAATACTTAATTTGTCACAACCACTTCTACATGTAATTCTTCATAGCTGGAAAACCAAAAAAATACAGTCACGAAGTACATAGCCAAAAACTTACTTGTGGTGTTGGACACATATTTTTCTAAAAATAGACCTAAGAGATTACATGGATATTATGAACGTTCTCTCCAAGATGCAACACTCTAAGTATTAATGCAAATAAATGCGGAGTGTTTCTCAGACCAATCCTAACAGTCACCCGCATTGCCAACATATTGCATTCCTCTAAACCATCAATGGCAACACCAAGGACCTAAAAATATAGGAGCACAATATACATAGAACATATATAATCTATATTCCAAGCTACAAGCTAATGCCAATAAATTTAAGGGAATGCAAATCATTCTCTCAAATAGGTGCTAGGGCACCTCTCTATAAACACACATTTTGACATTCTTCAGGGATCAAAAGTACCTCAATTGCTCATGAGAAATATTCTTTCATTCATGCTTGTGTTATAAATTTAATCCTCATCTTGATAATATCATTCTCCTAATCCTCATATTAATGATGTCATGCTTCCAATCCTCATCTTAATAAAGTCATGCTTATAATCTTCATCTCGATTCCTCTTATCTCAATGTCATGCTTCTAATCCTTATCTTAACATGTCATCATTATGATATCACAAAACATGGATCTTCTCATCTCTCATCTCCAATAGTAATCTTTAACAAGCATTGCTATCAACAAAGAATATGGTTGACATTCAACCTTACTGCACCAAATCAACAACACATAAAACACTTTTGGCGAGCATCACAATGGAAACATATTAGTGCAAAAACTCAAACATAATTCAAATTATACATCAACCCTCATTGGGTGGATATCTATATAAGAGAATTCTTATTCAACATCAACAATCATCCATCTCACAAAAACAAAAACATTTTCCTTATACAACACACCAATTCCCAATTAGCAACATGTTTGGTCAACCTTCTACAACACTCTACAAGCACAAACCTTTGTCTTTTGCAACACACCAATGCCATAGGAGCAATACACCTAGTAAAGTTGTTGCAAAACTCTACATTTATTTCATAAAAGGGTTGAAAACACAATCATTAATAGTACATAACATATCATAGTCTCACAACTATAACAAGCATATGATTCACATCAAAATCAATGCCACAACACCTATTTGTAATCACTCAACTCCAAACAGGTAGAAGGCTGACATGAGGGAAAACACCAACTATCACCAATACATCATCATCAACATATACCATTTTCATTAGCAAGCTCTTAACATCAAAAAGACATATGATTTCCACCAATAACAACACCAATGGGTAACAATCACTCCATTTGTCACTGATGAAAAAACACAACAAGATATCTACATTCTACTCCCCTTTCACTAGTATCTCTTATGCAAATTGAACCTATGTAATCTCTCCCCCTTTGACATCAAGGATAAAGGGACCAAGGTCTTCAAGTTTCCCCCTTTATCAAAACCTAACATTTTTGTTCTTTTTGTTATACTCTTTCCTTTTATCAACCATAATCAATCAAACCAACTACTCCCCCTACGAAGTAGACCACATCAATCCAAGAGAAAAGGAATATATCTTGAACTTATCCTCCTAGATAAATGCACTAGTTTATCCATACATTTAGAAGAAGGATGGGAAAAAACCCTTAGCTTCTCCTAAAGATACTCAAAAGTATCCCTAGAGAGTGTCTTTGTAAAAAATCATGTGATCTTATCCATGGTAGTGTTGGAGATTTGCCAGCAAGCCAATGTTGACTGTATGTTTGTCATTGATGACAACATATGGTAAGTAACATGCGTTGAAGACTTATGCAATAAGCTTTGAGTATATGTTGCATGGACATGTTATCAGCATGATATCATGGATGCAGAGGTTAACTATTAGTATATACAGTTATATAGCAGCTTGTGTCAGCAGTGTTCCTGACAGAGTTACATATAGTGTTCAGTGAATGATTGTCCGTACAGTTATCATGGAGCCTTACGCATTTGGATATGTGATGGAGACATGTTAGTGATTTTACATTCATGGACACTGAGTCTGATGATCAGTAGAAGTGAAGTTATGTAGTCGCTATTCAACAGTAGTAGTTTCCTGTGTTTATTCAGAAGAGTCAACAGAGATTTTATTAGTTCTGGAGTTGCACCTATCATTTCAGTATGCACCCTTAGATTAGTGCTTGGAGAAGAGTTATTAATGTTAGGTTAAGAGTGCATGATGTAATTCACCTTGAGGAGAAAGATCCAGTTATTTTGGTAGAGCCGACAATGTGTAGCGTGTGTCTACAATTATCATTATTAGATAGGTCCCAAAATGTGTTGCGTGCTTAGTAGAGTTGATTGAATTATTATTGGAGCTTGTTATGAATTCTATAATTTGATTTCAAAGTTGTTCTAATAGGCTAAATTGATTATATCATTTAGAGGAAAGATATTTATAAGCAGTCATTTGTAATTGCTAGAGTGTGGTTCAGAGTTGATTGTGAAGAGCAGAGTAGAGTGTGAGAAGTGTTGAGCCATCAGAAGAAGGTCTATGTGACCAAGTAAAGTATTTGTGCTATACATTGGAACTAATCCAGACAATAGGTCAAAGCATAGTTCACCAAGATCTAGATATAGTGTGTATCTGTTATTCAGAAGGTTGTAGCCTTCACCTATTTGAGCAGTGTGCTCTTAGACAGTGCGTCCTCACCCCTAATAGGGTTAATTGTAAAAGACTCCTAATAGGGTCTAACCCTTGACCAAGTCTAATATACTAAATACATTATAAAGAAACTCTTAACAGGGTTAAGGATATTCTAGCAAGGATCATAAAACACTAGTACATATTATTAGTGGGTGTCAATTCCCATCGGAGTTTTTACCTATCTGGGTTTCCCCGTAACCAAAATATTGGTGTTGTGTTCAAGTGTTCTTTCATTGTGTTATGCTTTATGTTTAAGTATACTTAATTGGATAAATAATTGAAACTAGTAAATAACTGATTCACCCCCCCCCCCTCTCAATTATCTCTTGGGACTATTCCTAATAGGTAAGAACATACTTTGTTATGACTTCTTGTTCTACGACCTTATCTCTCAAAAAGTGATATCTAATAGAAATGTGATTAGTGCTTGAATGCATTACCAAATTATTTGAAAGTTGAAGCCCATTTGGTTGTTATATGTAAACTTCTTATTTTCACAAGAAAGCTAATTTGACATCCATTACTCTTCTTACTTGATTTTGAAACATATCCTAAACTGTTAGCTACCCAAAAAGAAGCCTCAACACTTTTGGGGGAAAGAGAGATATGCACTCAATACATCCCTCTAAATGCACACTTTTCTTTTGATTTCCATAGGATTCCTTTGCACTGGGAATAATTTCACATTGTTTTTTGACCTTATTACCTTTCTTTGATCCCTTTACCCACATTTCCTCTATCTTCTTCATTGAATCGATATTCATACCAATCATCTTTTGTGGAGTTGAGGAACTTGCAACCTCCATTTTACAGGACCTAGCAATGTGTCCTACCTTATTTTAGTTATATTAATTACCATTATCTAATGGAGTATTAGAATGTCTTATATTATATCTATAATCATCAACCTTATGACCAAACATGTTGCATATGTATCAACAACCATGGAAGGATTGGAGAGTCGTAGCATGGTTAATACTTATAAAAGTGTTATTCATCTTACTCCTACAATTGTTATCTTTGTGATAAACTTTATTAAAATCATATCATTAACCATGGAATGATTGATAATTCAAATCATTATATCTCAAGGGTATAAATGAATTCATTTTCATTTTTCTTCTATGTTTAACTACCTTATGCCCAAATCTATTGCATGAATAATAGTTATCATTGAAATATTGAGAGTAGCTAGTTAGAGAAAAATGTTTAGGTGTAGGCCTTATGCCATTCTTATACTTGTCGACTTCCTTGACATTTTCCTTCCTTCTTTTTGTTCTCTTAGATTCATCATGAACCTTTCTTTTCCCTTTGTCTTAATAGTTTTCTCCTTATTTGAAAGAGAGACCCCACTTGTCATATTTTTTTAGATCTAGAAAACCTCTCGTGTCATATGTTTTGGTTTTGTTTGGATTTTTAATAAAGTGTATAGGTCTTAGAGATCATCCTTATTTTGTTTGGATCCAATTTGTGTGGTCAAGGATCCCTAAGGAACACCCATAAGCCTTGGGATGCCTTAGTCTACTTGGATTATAGGTTTCTACGTGATAGGTGAGATATGTATTTTGATGTTTTAGACATGATTTCAATAATGTACAATAATTTAGAGCATTTTTGTTTAGTTCCCTAGGCTAAGGTCATGTTTTAGGTCCTTAGGAGTGCAAGATTGCAAAACTTGCAAAAAAGTTGTAAAACTTGCTCGAGCAACTTTTCCAAAGTTGCTTGAGAAGTTCAAATTAAGTTACCAACAGTCAGAACTATCCATGGACCAGTTGGAACTCATTTTTGAACATATTTAATCATTCTAAGATGTCTCCAGGGGGGAGATCCATGGTAACTTTAACATTTTGGGATGCAATTTGAATGGAAAACCATCATTTTCCTACAAAAACCCTAACTAGTATGAACATGTACGGAGAGATATAAAACATTAAATGATATGATTGGAAATATATGTGAATCTATATTCTAATGCAATTGGATTGATTTCATTTTAATTTGTGTGATTAAATTTATAAGTCATTTTGTGGGAGCAGTCAAGAAAAGAGTCAATTTTAGGCCTGTCATACAAATGGAGGCCTACTTGCAATTTCACAAGTAGAATTCCTTAGCCACTTGGGAAATTCAAGTTAGGAATTTATATTACATGATTCCCAAGGCACAAGGCATGATCTGATGGTTTGAATGGTTTTGCACCAAGCCCTAGGCTGAATAACTATATGTATTCAGCCAGTCGATTATGTATAGGGGTGTGCAGTCAATCAATTTGATTGATGGGAGTAGTCTGAAGGTGGATTTGGAGCATTTGGAGATAAGTTAAGGTTTCTATAACCTTTAACTAGTTCTATGCACCCATCCTTGACCATCCATAGGGTAAACCAAGCCTAATCTAACCAATTAGATCTATGTATTTTGTGTGGGTTAAGTGCTGCAAGAGTAGATTCAATTCTTGGGATTTTGGGGATCTTTGAAACATCCAAAAAGGGTACTCAAATTTTCCCTTAGTTTCCCTAGGTTCATTTGGAGTAGAAGATTGTACACCGAAAACTAGTTGGAGAGACCTACTAGGATTTGTAGGTCAGGTTGTGTTCAGAGTATTGTGGGTGTTTGAGAATCAAATAGGTAGTTGATTCTCTCTTTATATTAACCAAATGAGGTGTTCCAACCCTTAAGTTGGATAAAGGACTTCACTAGTGAATATTTTTATTATGCTAGTTAGTGTCGAGTTACAATAATTACCAAGCGTTCCTGTGTGTGCCGAGTTGTCCAGTGTTGGTCGAGCATTCCTATATGTGCCAATTGAACCTGATGATTATTGATACTTGGTTGTTCTAAAATTGGAGGAATTGGTGAAAGACCATAGGTTGGTGCCAAAATCAAATTGGAAGGGTTGTGTAGGAAATAGACCATTTCCTTGGCTTCTTGATGTGTTGCTCTGCATCACCTCTCTTGTCATATTTTTTTAGATCTAGATGACCCCTCAAGAAATTCAAAGCTCCCTTTCATATCATCCATATGATTTTTGGCTTCATCTAATTCTTTCCCTAGAGATGTACTTTCTTCCCCAAGCTTGGAGTATTCAACAAATTTTTATTAAATCTTGGAATTCAAGGAATCAACAATCCTCTTGTCTTCTTCAATTTGAACTTTTAGGTTGACAATTTTATCCTTGGTCTCTTTGAATTTGAAATCACATTCTTTGCTTGCTTCTATTTATCCTTGAGTGTTGTAATTGTTTTATCCACCTCGTCAAATCTCACTTTATATTATTAGCATTTCCCTTAACACATCTACATCCCCAATGGTAGTAATAATTTGTGTAAAAACTAACATTACACATAAGATCAAATTCTAAAATAAATGCATAAATCACATAGTTAAAATAAATTATAAATTTAAATTAATTTAAAAGCTAAATCATTTTTTCTCATAAAATATATATTACATCATAAACATACACCATTTTAGACCAACATGTCAATAAATCAAATGAAAGATACAATAGATAACCGATAGATCAATTTCATCAAACATGCAATGAAGTGATACTATAATCTTTCCCTCTCTTGAAGCCTCAGGTTGCTCTCCGTCTATTGTACTATAACGCCCCCACCAGGGAACCTGAGAAGACAAATCAATTACTAAGAAAATGAAAAATGTTTTTTTTTAGCAAGAAAGATTACTAACATAATAATACAGCTCCAAATCATAAGAACCATACATGATACATTTCATTAATACAACATAAATGTTGTACATAAAACTAAATAACAAATTCCTCTTAGGTTCCTTGATGTCGCTACAAGCAACACATAACAAAAATATTGTCAAAGACATCTATAAATCCATGAACAAGATCACATTGTGAATGAATCCATCTAAATCATGGGTAAAAGTACAAACCTGTGTCACACCTTTATAAAAGAAAAGGTCAACAACACACAAATTGTTCAACTTTAATGACTTAAAAGTGTAAAATTGATGAAATGTGTAAAACTGGATGAATTTTATGCATATACTTAAAAAAAATTGAACAAGAATTGACACTGTTTTAAAAATTTTTGAAGTTGATTTTTTAATTGTTGAAAAATGCTCAAAATAAGGGGTCTAGTTCCCACCAAAAAAGTATATGCAAATAATCTTTTTTCCCTTTGATTTCAAAATATGTTATAGATGACATGTATAGTTAGTGCAACAAAAAAAAAAAAAAAAGATTGACTAGTTTCCAATGTACATTTTCTCTGTTATAACTACTCAAAGTTGAACTTATCTGAAATTGACAGTTTTTGTCTCTTGCCAAATTTCCCCTGTCAAATCTACACCATCCAAAATTTTTTTACATATTCTTGAAGAGGACTCTCTCCTTTAGTGTTAAATATAAATTGTAAATTTTTCTGATATGATTTACTATTTTTTCTTTGTCTGAAGTAGCGTCTTCTGGAATGTTAAAATACCTAGCTATAGTATTTTGAAAGTATAATATATTAGATCTAATCAAAATACTATAAAACATAAATGACGATAATCTTGACTCTGAGCTCTACAAAAGGGTATTTTTAGTTTTTGAAGAAAGTTGAGTTTTGATAGAGAAATGAGATGCATAAATGAGAAGTTCTGCAAATTTGTAATTTTTGTGTGTTTGGCTTCCACATGGGATGCCACATAGAATAATTTCGGCCAAACAAGGTTCGACCGAAACTAGGGTTGACCAAATATGGTCGCATGGGCCACCGAGCCCCTAAAACCTCATATAAAATACTTTAAAAAAAAAAAATTTAAAAAAATAAATAAAATTTGTTTGATTGTGAAATAATAATTTATTTTTTAAATAAGATCATTTATTAGGTGTTTGCGATCTTTTTTTTGAGTTCAAAAGGCAATTACGAAGGACAATCATAAAAAAAGTTTATATTTTCTTGCAAGTTATTTTTATACTTTATTTTTATACTTTTATTTATTTAATTTAATTTTTTGAATTGAAGCATTATTTTATTTGTTTTTTTAAATTAAAACATTATTTTATTTGTTTTTTTTTAAATTAAAGCATTACTTTATTTTATTTTTTAACTTAAATCATTATTTTATTTTGGTTTTTAATTAAAATATTATTCAATTAGTACTTGATTTATGAACTTATAAATATTATTTATGATTTCTTATTGGGTATATGGTTTTTTGTATGCAGGTGAATTGAAGCTTTCAATTTGAATAGTTTGTGCAATGGGAAATAAAAGGAATAAAACAAGAAAATATGATTGAATGAGAGATGAAAAATGAAAGGTCATACAAAATGTAATGAAGATCAACCTGTTGAAGTTTGAGAAGAACTTGTTGATATTCAAGAAGATGCAATTCAAGTAGGGAAACAAATTTGTAGTTCTCTAGGTGTAAACATATCATTTGGCATGGGAAATTTAATGGAGATGAATGAGGACACACTTTTCAATCAAATTTCATTTGAACACATGGTATCTAAAAGCACAATTAAATTGCATTATAGAAAAAATTGGGATGAATATTTTGAAAATAAAAGCATATTTGGAAGAGCACAATTATTTGCTAGGTTATTCAGGAAAAGAGAGATGACTCCTGTTTTGGAGTTGTTGGATGTTGATAACAGGAAAAGTTATGTAGATAATATAAATCGAACAATAGTTGAAAATTTTCAAGATGGATTGAACAACATTAAGAACATAACTCGAGGATTTGATTTAAGTGTTGCACGTAGAATGTTGATGACAACAATATCTAGTAGGAGGTTGACACATAAAATAAGTACAAGCAATTTCTGATTTACTATAGGTATCTAGAAGATTTGTTCAAATATATATCAGGAGAGGAAATATGTTAGATGAAAACATTGAAAAGAATAGGGTAAATATTTGTAGACTTCCTCAAAAAGATAAATTTTTTGAAGATGTAAAAAGGTAGGTCATTGAATATTGGACCACTCACTTCCATGTTTCTTCTAATAGAAGGGATACTATACAAATGAAAGATGAAGAGACATGTATGAAATTTGAACATCCAAAACATTTTATAGATATAACACAAAGTGAACTATTTAAAGCATTCAAACAAAAAATTTCAAATGTGAAAATATGTCAGAAAATGTTTGAGAGGTTACGTCCTTGCTTTGTACGCATAAATAAGGTACGAGAGACTTGTTGTTGTTGAAATAATGTTGAGTTTCATCTATACTTGCAATCATATAAAAAAGCTATGGCAACACTTAATCTAGATGTGGTCATCCCTAGAAGTGCGACAAAATTTGTGAAGTCTATTTTATGTGATAAATCATATGAGTTCAAAGTACAATGTACAAAAAGTGCATGTAATGATTGTGGATATTTGCATAAATTTCCATTGCAAATTGAGAATATTGATATTTCAATGCTAGTTTTGTGGAAGATATTTGAATATGATACATACTGAACTAAGACAAGAGATGAATCCAAAAAAATTGCATTGAAAGAGAGTAAATTGTCCTACCTTGAGTTTATGACCAGATTTTGTACTATGATATATCCACATATCCAACATTGTCATGGTGCACGGTGGAAAGCTAAATAGTTTTGTGATTCCAAGAATTATTTTCCACCTAGTTGTATTCTTTCAAAATTAGATTTGTTTGAGAACTATACATTTTCCCCTCAATCGGAGCTTCAAGGTCAATATTATCATTCTGAATAAGTTGCAATATTTGTGCAAGTGACCTATAGACACACACAATTTGACTTGGATGAGGTAGAAAATATTGATCCAAATGAACAAATTATCATCAAGGAGGTTCATTTCTATATCTGTGACAATAGAGTTCATGATAGGAGCTATGTGGCTCTTTGTTTTGAAAATTATTTTAAAGATCTTGTGAATTACAGGATAAAGGCTTCACAACACTAGATTTGATCTGATGGTTCTATAGGTAAGTACACACATTTCAATTCATTTTCATTCTTATCTAAGTTATTATTTATACTTTTAATTGTATTCTAGTATATATATATATATATATATATATATATATATATATATATATATATATATATATATATATATATATATATATATATATATATATATATATATATATATATATATATATATATGTTTTTAATTTAATTTTAACTTGATAAATGTTATATTCATTGATCTTTACATACATGCATGATATAGAAATTTTCTAGATTATCCTTTATGTGGATCTTAAATATTATCATTACTAAGAGCTACCTATCTCAAGGAATAATTACAACAATATATAGACATTCACAACACACTCAAATCGACCAAGATCAATCACAATACACAAGGTGAGAAAACATAATGCGCAGATAGATTAGGACCTAAATCATGAAGAACTCCTCCACCAAAGAATAGAATGAAGCATGAGCCAAAAGGGTGGTTGGAAAAGAGTCTAGGAATATTGAATGATGAATAAAATAGGATTAGAAACCAAGGAAAAGGTTCACAAGATTATAAACTCCAACTAGCCCTTGTTGTGTGACTCTTGTTGCACAATGTGTACTATCCTCATTAAGGATCTCCCTTATGTGGCTACACCATGTGGTATTAGAGCAAGTTTTTGTTCTTGTGATAGTAGATCTTTTTTTTTGAGGTTGTGAAGTCCTAAATTTGATTTTTTGTGGGGTTGCAAAGTGAGGATTTGACCCATAATTATAGAGGACTTGCACAAAGATCGACCATAGAGGAAAGGATAGAGGTGGAGTGAGGAGAGATGTAGATCCTACTATGATGGATATGTTGTATAGTGCCCACCCATAGTTTATTTTTTAAGTTTTATATTGCCAAACTCTTTTAGGCCAGTTTTATGTGTGCGTTGATTATTTCATCTTTATTATGTGGTTTTGGATGTATGACATTACATGGTGATTTGATATTGGATAGTCATGAGATATCATATGTTTACAATTAGATGATGTTAGTACTTTGATGATGATTATTTATATGATTAAATATGTCATTTATATTCATGATGTTACTTACCCCATACTTGCATGTGTATAGCTATCATGTATGTTTTATCTCTTTCTTTGACGTGTTTGATGTGGTTGAGGGATGAAGTTGTAGTTACCTACTTGTGGGATCCACAAGATGTCCCAATCCTCGCCATTTGTTGTTGTATATATATGGATGTACATGCTTGTCTTTTATGTAGGTTTGCAGATACTGGGCATTGATTTCCTTGAATTGTCAGGATGAGTGTCCCCTATCACAATGTCTCAATGGTAAGGGAGGGGAGATAAAATTCACGTTTGAATCCCAACCTAAGCCATTCTATTATCCTGAAATAGTGGACAAGTTTATGATATATTACCTCTCTGAATTCATCCAGGTGATGTGAAATTCATGAGCCTTGTTCATTGAGCATGATTGTCATTTTATTAGGTTCGGTTGGATTTTATGTTCTTTGGATGGTTATGTGATTGGTGTGATTGTTGTGAAATGGTTAAGTAATTTATTGAGATTTATTATGTGGTTTGATAATTAAATCTTATTAAAATAAATTAAAAATAAATGTGAGGGTATTTAATTAATACAAATTAATTAAATACATTTATCAATTGAAAGACTTAATTGAAGTCTAATTATGAAATTTAAGGGATTAATTAAATATTAAAATTTTAATTAAAGGCGAATCTATTAATTGATGATAAATTATCAATTAGATTAATGATTAAAACAATATTCTTTTAGTTATAATTAATATGCAATTAAGTTGCACAATCAATTAAAAATAAATAAAATAATAAAGTATTTGTAAAAGTTGAGTGAATTGATATAAACAAGAAATACTAAAAGTGCATTGAGTTATTAATTATTAAATTGACAATCATGCGAAAGGAATATTGGTAATAACAAAGTTTTTGGGAGTTAAGTTGAGTTCTAGGTTTGCATGGTTGAGTTCAAGTTCTAGGCTTTTTTCTTTATTAGGAGGATTTGGCCATTATTCTACACACATAGATTTGCAGATTTTGGCTCTAAAGATTGAATTGGAAGAAATTGTGAAAGCTTTGGAAATTTTTAGGGTTTTGATTGTTCTTTGTGGTTTATGTCAATTGGTGGTTTGAGGTAGGGTTTTAAAACCCCCATAGATTAAATTATTTTTTTAAAGAAAGCTTGTTTGCTTCGTGCTTGTTAGATTTTGTTGATATTTGTTTTAAAATTCTTCTCTTGCTTAAATTTATGGTTTGAAAGTTTTGTGAGGAGAAATCTGGTATTTTAGGAGTATTATAGAAAGATTATATTTTGGATCAGTTGGGGTTTGTTTAAATTTTGTTGTTGAAACCCTAGAGATTCAAATGAAACTTAAATGCCTTATAATTCCATATAGCTATATTCATTTTGGTAGATCTAAGAAGACTATGCCTCCTGTTATAAATCAATAATTTAATCCTATTTTATCATATTATAAAATTGTGTGTGTGTGTGTGTGAGTTTTTTTTAAAGGAGAATATTGTTTTGTCTTAGAGAATTTTTTTTGAGAGAAAATTTAAAAATAATAATAATAAATAAATATATATATATATATATATATATATATATATATATATATATATATATATATATATATATATATATATATATATATATATATATATATATATATATATATATATATATATATATATATATATATATATATATATATATATATATATATATATATATAATTAGGGGGGAGGGGGTATTTCCCTCCACCCTTCCCCCATGGCAGCAAGCTACATGGCAGCCTAGGCTATCGTAGCAGCCGTGGGGTGGGACCGGCGGTCTCCCCACATTTGCTTATGTTACTTTTTTATTTTTATTTTTTAAATAAATAATATATGTTAAAATAATAATAATTTATATAAATAATAATAAAAAATAGGTTTTATTTTATAAGATTTGTTTTTTATTATTTTATAAAGTTTATTAGAATTATTAATTTGTTAATATTTTTTTATTATAAATAACAGGTCGAAGCCAATGGATTTTATCAATAAATTATGAAATTTACACCTCCATTTAGTGTGGGCACTGGTAGGAAAGAATGGAGGAAAGAAAACCTCTGGTTTAGCCCAGATCTTGTAAAATATTGAAAAAGAAACAAAACATTCTATATCAGTACCTGCTTTTCAAGCCTGTTAAAGACTGATGATCTACTTTACATGAGAAACTATTCTACATACATTAAAGTTCACAATTCTCAATCCTTTCTTATTATATGTTACTATGATAATGAAACTATTTTTAAGCATTAGGTCATTTTATAAGGCCCTTTTGATAAAAAAAATTAGACTTCTAAATTTGAAGTTACTCTCATCGCCAACCCATAAGACATTTATTGCTAAGTGCCTGCATATACTCTTCCTCTTACACCCATCCAAGATCAATGTTAGTAGCCCCTGAATAAAAGCAAGTAAACTACTTCTACAAAAAATAGGAGTTCAAAGGTCATCATATCTGAGATTCAAAAACTTGGTCAGCATAAGCAACTAGTGTGTTGTATCCAAACAAATGCAAAGTGATTTATTCATAAATGTTTATATTTCCTATCAAAGATGCTCACATTCTCTCACCTTCTAAACCAGATTGCTTCCTTAGGTAAGAAATAGTTGTCAATATTTATAAATTAATCCTTTTAAATTTTCAAATAATATCAATATACGTACGTCAAAAACTAATCCTTATAAATTAATCCATAAAAAAATGATCAATCCAAAAAATCTCTATCTGATTTATATGCTAAAATGAATCGAGAACTACAATCAGAGATGAATTTGTTTAAGACTATGAGTAACACCAATTGGTAGAAAAACCTGTTCACTCACACTCTCAGCTTTCTCAATCTAATTTTCTACTACTTTTATAATAAAGTATTAACTGTTGTTATAAAGAAAACTTTCTCGACTACCATTTATAGCTAAAACCCTAAAGATAAAAAATCCTTTTATCATTTTAATAGAAGAGGAGGCATAATCAGGCTACTAGAGAAGATAAAACCCAACATTATAGACCAAGTTAACCTCTACCCATATTCAATTAACTCAATCTCACTTGAAATTATTCGATTAACATTTGTTTCTCAAACTACCTGACTCAATTCTCAACATTACCATTACCCCCAGCCTTCAGAAGTCTTGATAGTGAGTCCTGACCAATGTTAATTAAATCCCTTACTAGCAATATCCAGCCATCAGAAAGAGCTAAAATTAATGAAAAACTGCTTAATGAAACTCTATCTAACCATAAAACAAGGAAAGCTTACCAAATAGTTGATTACTATGTTTCAAGACTAGATAGCTTTAAACAAACTATCCAAAGCTCTATCTATGAGTGTACTATATATATATATATATATATATATATATATATATATATATATATATATATATATATATATATATATATATATATATATATATATATATATATATATAAAAGTGAGCACACACACACACACACACACACACATACATATTTTTATATTTGCTAATAATTATTAATAACGAATGTTAATATTAATTAATTTAATATTTATTTTTTTATTTTTTTAATCAGTAAAAGACCGAGGTCATGATTAATTTTATTAATTATTTAAAGTAAGATACATGAGTCTCCATTTAGTGTGGGCACTGGTAGGAAAGAATGGACAATAAAACCTCCAGTCTTGCTCGAGGCATTTGTCCACCACATTAAAGATAGGGTATTACCCTATTTGCAAAGCTAAAGAGATAGGGGCATTCCCCTATTTACATAAACTAGAAAGATAGGGGAATTCCCCTATTTATAACGCTCAATCTAGAGGGTGTACCCAAATTAAAGATCTTATTGAAGATTGGTTTACATGTTCACATAATACACATTGCATAGCCCATTGCATAATACACTATACAATCCAATCCTTTATCATGATGCCTTGTAAGATTCAACAACTATCTATGAAGATAAGCCGAGGTAGATAGTCTTCGTCCAACGTTTCTTCTTAATATTAATATTTATTAATTGATATTATTAATTATTATTTTAGTATAATTTGTTTAAACATTTTTTATAATTATACGAGTTTAGTAATTATGGATTTGAAATCAATTTATTTAATTCTTTATATAAATTGATTTTCATGCATAAAGAAGAATTTAATTTAGGAATATAATTATAGTTGTGTTAGTGGTTATTTTAATAAATTGATTTTTGTAATGGTGTTTTATAAATGAGTTTATTATTATTAAATTGTTATGAGTGTTTTTCCTTTGGTAATTGTGGGTTGAGAGGGAATCATTTTTACATCATCCTTTTAGGATTGTTACTAGGGAAGGGTTAGGAAATTTGTGTTATGTTTGTTTGTCTTGCATACTTATATGACATTTGATTTTGTTATAACCCAACCCTATAAAAGCTTTTGGTTATGTTTTTACTATTTAAAGGTCTTATGATATATTTAAAATGAGAGTTGGTTATGTGTGTGTTCCTATGACATTTTGGAACCAAGTCTTGTCATTTATGATCCACGATTATATATGAGACATCTTTTTGAGACTTATGAGCTTAGGGTAGGTTATCTAGGTGTTAGAGGGGAAGTGGCTTTCTTTGGAAGCGTCAGAGCCCAAAAGTGGCTACCTGGGTATCCTTAGTAAGTTACTTAATAAGTGATAATATAATACATTAAATGGGTTTTCAAAATGAATTAATAAGATAATGGATTCCTCATCCATGCCTTGAGTGCTATTATAGGCTAAGGATGGGGGTGGGAGAAGATTCTTTCCCATCTAGTAGGGACAGTAAGTTCTAGCATGATCGGTTATCCTTGTCTACATGAGAGGATTTTAGGTTCCACATATGATCACACTTGGGAGTCAGAGTCCAGTGAGATCATTCCAAGGGGTTGACATATGTGATGACACTTCCCTAATTTTATCTTAGGTTTTTGATAGGGAGGTTGGGAAGGAGCTTATCTCAAGCCCTTGCTCTTAGGTCCACCTAGTGACCCTCTAGTGTATCCACCTACACCAATGACCTATAGGATGCCAAAGATGACTCTATCCCCTAGTATTAGGCCCAACCAATCTACCAAAATTGATCCATCAATGCAACTACAACTTCTTATCATTTGGCACCTCCATGTACCTAGTGACCCTTAGGCTAAAGCAAAGGTATATCACCTCCAATTGAACTAGGGAGCTTGTAGAGGCTAGGAGGTGTGGTAAAATGTCTTAAATAATGTCATTACACATGCTCCAAGCTTCACTTCATCATTCATCTCTACTGATCTCATACTTCCTTTGTAAAATAGGGCTATAAGGAAGGGCTCAATTAGGCCTCCTCTTCGAGAAAATAGGGCATTCCTCCTGATTTATCCCAAAGAAACCCATAAAAAAATTATGGATCCTTCCTATGTAAGGAAATGTCTCAAGGATTTTGGAGGTTTTGGGTCCCTCCTAGGCCGTACAACCCCCTTACCTAAAATAGGTGGTTTTGGTGGGATTTAGGCCTTTCTCTGATTCAGTGAAGTTTCTTTTGGTTTTAGGTGATCAAATGGATTGATCACTCCCTGCCCTTGCATTTAGATCTTTTCATAGACCATATCCAAGACCTCCAAATCCTAACATGAATCTTACATCTCTCCTCTGCAAGCTATTCCCCTTCTTCATTCAATCCTTCCTAGTCGGGCTCACTATAGCTCACCTAGGGCTGGATTGTAAAAATACTTTGCATGCACACAAGGATGCTGCTCCCATATATGTTACATACATGGAGTCTAATCACTATCCACAAGAGGCCATACAAATTGGATGGCGGTATAGTGAGTTAGACCCACAAGTTCTCAGCTCACTTGGTAGAAACTAGTGAATAAGAGTTTATTGAAGAATTAAAACTAAGCTAGAAAATGATTAAAAAAACTCTAATCTAATTGTAGAAAATGAAAGTAGATCCACACATCAACATTCAACATCCATCATGAGATCAAAAATAACTCAACATTACTTCTATTAAATCACCATTCTTACAAATCTACTCCAAAATCTAGACTATCCACAACTCTAGAATGAATCTTTGTACACTGCTTCTTCCAACCTTGGGATATGAGCCAAAACTTGCATAAATAGTCTTAGGTTAGGATTAGGGGAGGTTTAGAGCACTTAAACACTGATTAAGGTCTTAAGGCTTAGTGGGCTAAGCAACTTTTCAAAAGTTGCAAAAGTTGCTAAGCAACTTTTACAATAAAATTGACAACTTTTCATATCTTGCTCCCAAATGGACTTAGGAAGCTATCATGGAGTCCTAGGGTATATCTAGACTCAAAAACTCATTTCCAATGCCCCAAACCTCAATATCAAATCCTGACATCACATCACATTTAATAGCCTAGGGAAAGACTACAAGACTTTCATCTTCTACCTAAGACCTAAGGACCTCAAATCCCAAGTGGATCCCAAAACATGGTCAACATGACCTTAGGGAAATCCTTACAAGAAAAAGACTTTCAAATCAAACAAAATTGAGGGTGCTCCTGCACCATTTTCCTACATGTGTTGGTTTCTTATGGATTAGTATATATACCTATGAGATAGGAAGCTTTCAGGATCCATTGTTTAGTACTACATGGTGATTGATTTTGGTATGATTATCCAAGTGGGGTCTAATGTTATCTCCTCAACATGGTGGTGTGTGCTATAAATGTGTCACACTTCTATGGATCATTACATGCAAGGAAACTCAAGAATGAGCCTTCACAAATCGATCCATAGCTCCCTAGGCATGGAGTGCAAGGGTTTTTAAGAATGCTCTCAGCTAGAGCTATTTAGCCAATAACCTTGCTAGTAAACCATGCAATGGGAGATTCAATGAAGACAAGGGCAAGAATGCCAATATCCCCAAGAATCAAGAATGAAATGCAATGCAAGATAGATTAATATGAAATGCAAGCTAAGCTATGAAAATGAAAGATGCAAGTATTGCAAAGCCTCCTAGTTAAACTAGATGAATTAATCTAAAGCATAAAGGAAATCTAAGCTAAGAATGCCATGAAAATGGAGCTACTATGCAAGAAATGAAATCTAACTATGAAGCAAGAAAGCCATGATGATGCAAGAATGAAGACAAGAAGATAGAGTGTTGATGAAGATCCAAGATGAATGCCAACAATGCTCCAAATCTTCAAAAGCTCCAAAGTGTACCTAGAAAACCTGCAGCATAATATTAGCATAAAAAGTTGGGGATCTAGAATGAAGAAGAGAGCTCTTCTTTTATAGGAAATGAGGAGAAATGGACCATGGAGATTAAGAGGCAAAAGATTTAATCAGCGGTGGAGCTTGAAAGAGGAGCAATCCATGTGCACAAATATCCTTCAATGAGAAAATAAGAGTTGACTTTTGTGTCCATATGAGACAAAAAGTGTTTTTTCCCTTTTTATAAAATAAGAATAATGCTTTATTTGTGCAACTTAGGATAAGAGGAAAAGTGGGGGGCTTTTTATTTATTAAAAGGGGAGGAAATATTCCTTTTAATAAATAAAGACTTAGGATAAGATGGTTAGCCCATAGAAAATAATCGAATAAATGATAGAACTAGGATTTGATCAAGAATAAACAATTTATGATTTAGCAAAAGGGGCTAATAGTCTAGGTGACCATTTTTAGGTGTATACATTTGCCCCTCTTTGACTAATGTGTGATCGATCTGGGAACACATGCAGTCAAAGAATGAAGTTGAAATGTGAGATCGATTTGGGATCACAAAGCAACTCAGATCAGCCAAGAAAGCAAGAGATAGCCAAGAAGGCAAGCAAATAGCGATCTGACTCCAAAGAATGAAGTGCAGAGAGATAGCAAATCCTGCATGGTCAGCCTGGTAGCGACAGTACTGAACACTTAGGAAAGAGATAACCAATAAGATATGATGTGTCTGCCCCCTCGGGATCAAAAGCGAAATCCGGGTAGAGGGAATGCAGAAGCAAGAGAGACATGATCAAATCACTAGAAATCATAATCGAAGAAAGAGAATAGAACAACCATCAAGCAGTGAAGATATGCCCCACACATGGGACCCGGGGCACGAACCAAGCGGTCCCTCAACCCGGAAACACCACGGAGGGGGATGAATTTGAACTTGAGATTGAAAGTGAATGAAAGACGAGAAGTTTGAAAGAGATGGAGATGAAGAGGTGAAGAATGCCCCAGCAAAGATCGAAGGATCAGGCCTCAAAAAGGTTAGCCAACTGCGTGGAAGAGGGGGAAAAGGTGATTTGGATGATCAAGGTGAACTCGGATTTCGGTTTCGATCCCGAAATGAAAGGAAAATGATGTGATATGAAAGACAAGAAGGTGAAAGACATGATCGGGAAGAAGCGAAAGGTGAGCGCAGTTGATTAACAAGTCCTTAAAAGATGAAAGGAAAGCTCTCTCCATATGCAAGATGCAAAACTAACTAACATGAACTTAAGAATGCAAGCTACATGAAAAGTGGTTTACTTGCAAGGTTACAAAGCCAATAGACATCTAATATTCATCATCGAGCGTTATTGGTAGCGTCGCAAGATCATACAATACACACTAGCATAACTATGTGAATATGAATATGATCTATATCAGATAGAAATGTGGAAATCCCACCTAGGCATCAAAAGACATATAGGTCAAGATGACTAGTGCAGTGAGATTACCTAAGTTTAATATAGCAAGATTATACTCGCATCAAGACACAAGGAAAGTCAAGATGGCTACAAGTATGCACTTGCACAACAGTCAAGGATAACACCTTGTCAATCCACAGTGGCAAGTAAGACCAGCAGAAATGCTCATGACAGTTAGGATCAACAAGATATACCCACAAGCAGAAAAAGCAATAAAACATGTTCTCATACCCTCAGTCTTCTAGCTATGCATCATCGAAAACTTCTCAGGGAGAGACCACTCAGCAAAGAAATCATCATAGACAGCATGCAAAGAAATAAATTCAAACAAATCTTAGCAAGTCAAGTGCGTGTGTGTAGGTCATAGAGTCAAACTTTGAGTATTGCATCTGCAAATGAGAAATATCGCATCATACTAGACTGCAGGTAGGACATCTGATAAGTGTTGAGAAACACTCGACGCAAGGGGAAGTGTTGAAAAACACAGTTGGGGTGGTGTTGAAAAACACCATTGGAACCAAGTTGCCCAAGAAACCCAGACGCACAAAGAGACCCAAGATAAGCTTAAAGCAACATATGCCCCCTAGACTAAGACAAGAATCAATTCCAGGCTAGGAGAGGCAAAGCGAGAAGTGGAGTGAAAGAGCGCCACGCAAGACTGATAGACATAGGTGCAGAGGGTCTCAAGCCGCGCCTGTTTCCAGGTTTTCACCACTTGATAGATTTTTTCAGGACTTTTTTATAATTTTTTTTTGTATTTTTGCTACCAAGGCGCCTGTTTCCAGGTTTTCACCAAGGCACTTTTTCTATTTTTTTTTTGAATTTTTTGAATTTTTTGATTTTTTTGGTG
The DNA here is from genome assembly GCA_027943335.1 of Chamaecyparis obtusa. NCBI lineage: Eukaryota > Viridiplantae > Streptophyta > Pinopsida > Cupressales > Cupressaceae > Chamaecyparis > Chamaecyparis obtusa. The sequence continues at coordinate 1,178,469 of BSBK01004189.1, read as the reverse complement.
AGACATCAAAGCGCCTATTGCTAGGTTTTCACTAGGATGCTCATTTTTTCAGTACTTTATATGCTTTTTAGGTTTTTTTCAGCATCATATATGATTTTTTTTTTGGAGTTTTTTCAGGATCATAAAGTATATACAAGGAATGCCCCAGACAGGAATGGGCATTAAAGATCTGCTTCCTTTGATGTAGAGAACTGATAGGCCCCAGGCCCAAATGCTGCAACTGTGATGATAGGAGGTCTCAACCAGTTCGACCAATAATAACCAGCCCTAAGCAATGTCTGAGTTAGTGGAGGATCATTAGAATGTGATCCACATATGCCATCATGGATTTCAGCTAGTACTTTTTCTGAATCCTCTATTTCTAGACACCTAAGGAGAGTTCCATCTAGACCCTTCCTATACAAGTCACCAGAGACAAAGGCAAAGTGTAAGGGATGGCGGAAGGAATGGCGTGGTGGATTTGCAAGAGGAATATGATGTGGAAGATATGAAAAGATGGTAGGATTGTAAGATTTGTGAGCAGGATAGCGTAATTCATCCACCAGGAACTTGAAGCGAAATTTATGATTTTTCATTTGTAAGATGGATGTCGAAGCAACCAAGGCATTAGCAACTTTTTTATCAGCTTTAGGAATGGGCTGAAGTATAACAGATATGAGATCATGCTTGAAGTAGTGCATCATTTTTTTGTAGAGAACCAGCTTGTCATCTTTTATTTGATAATCAATATTTTTGAGCAGATTTTTATTTTTACTTTTCTTAGGTTCGGATACCGCCACAATGTGGTTTTCACCATCCGACCATTTCTCTTTTCTTTTGACTTGATGACTGTGATGCTTGATTTCTGATTCAATCTTTTTTGTTGCTAGTTCGCTGGTGGAAGAAGTAACAGGTGTTGATGCGAGATGAAATGGAGTGACTGGTTCAATAGCATTTATGCGAGGGGTGTCATCTCTGGTAACAAGAGAGGTTGAGCCTATAGGGTAAGCTCCAAAAGTAGCTAGATCTAGACTCATCATAGAAGAACCAAGGTGGTCCACTAAGGCAATACGAGGAACAAACTCATCAGACCCCACACAAGACCCATCAACCACGTCAGGTGGGTTACGAGAGGTATGAACCACATCAACATCCATATCTATCATGGGAGGATCTTCTGGAAGAAGCTTAAGATGCCGAGAAGTAGAGATACTCATGTCATTATGTGAGAGATCACCTCTTTGTAGCAGTCGTGCAATGTTGCGACGTTGTCTATCATAGTGCAATGATTCTTTAGGCACATAGGCTCTAGACATAGAGGCCTCAGCCATATCATCAGTAGATATACATTCTTCTCCCCAAAGGAGTGAAGTAGAAGGAAGATCATCTCCCATTTGAGCCATAGTGTGTAGCAGTGACTCATCTGTATCTGTGTCTGAATTACTAAGCATGGGAGTATTTCTAGAATCCTCTCTATAGATCCACTCTTGAATAGCTTGTTCTTCTCTTTCTGCTTCTAAAGGAACGGATGAAGGAACAAAAGTATCAAAGATCACCATAGCAGAAGTGGAAGGCTTCATGTGATCAGAAGGTCTCCCATATGACCTAGGAGAAACAGGTATAGAAGCAAAAGAACCCAGTTTATATTCACCCATACCAAGGCTCATCATCTTAAGTGATTTCTCAGCAGCAGCTAGAGATGTACTAGGATCGACAAAAGGTTCATTATGAGGAACAAATTTTTCAGTAGCAGCAAGAGCATTGATAGCAATAGTATGGTCTCCAGGAATCACAACCTCAGTGCCATTGTATGGAAATTTGACGCACTGATGATAAGTGGAAGGAATAGCCTGCATGTCATGGATCCAAGGACGACCCAAAAGAATGTTATATGCAAGTGGGATGTCCAATACTTGGAAGCTAATATCTTTCGTGACAGGACCCACTCGAATAGGCAGCGTGACAAGACCTTTGGAAGATCGTTCCACTTCATCGTAAGCTTTTATAGTAATCTTCTTCTTGGAATCCACAGCAAATTCTGACAAACCCAACTGTTGTATGACATTGAAAGAAACAATATTTAACCCTGCACCATTGTCTATCAGGACTCGGCGGACTCGGGTATTGTAGACTAGAACTTCAATGTGTAAAGCTAGATTATGTGGGTGAGCAATAGATATGTCATCTTCTGCAGAAAAGGAGAGAGATAGCGGAGATGAAATGTGGTTGACCATAGCCTGAAATTGATCTGGATCAATGTCATTGGGAACACATGTTGTACGTAGAGCTTTATCAAGAATCTCTCTATGCGAAGGGGATAACCGAAGCAACTCAAGGATAGATATCTGAGCTGGTGTCTTTTGCAAATGTTGGACAAGATCATAGCTAGGGGTGGCTAAAGGAGCTGCATGTTTGGAAGGCAAAGATTGTTTGGGATCTTGCACAGTTTTAAGGACAATCTTGGCTTGCCCCCTAGTAACAGCATTCAGTGTCTCACTTTGGGAAGATGAACTACCACGTGTTTGCAAGACTAACTTTGGCTTACCATGATTGGTGTTATTATCATCTTGAGACCTCATCATTAGAACACTCTCAATGGGCTCTACCATGTTAATCACAAGCGTATTAGAAGGATACGTGTAATTGATCTTGGCATCATGATTCTTCTTATGTGTTTGAGAGGTTTCCCCCTTATCATGCTTAGGTAGAGGATCTTTGAAAGCTGTGTGATCAGAATTTTTAGTTAAGCCATTAGTGGAGATTGTGCCGTTCTCAATAAGATCCTGAATATCATCCTTAAGCCTAAAACAATTATCTGTTGGATGTCCCTTGTTTCTATGATAATGGCAGTAATGATCCTCTCTCCACCAATCCAGCTTATTTATTGGATCCCAATTACCAGGTTTATCAGGAAGCATCAGATATCCATTGTCAACCAAAGTCTTAAGGATCACATCGTAAGGTTCTGCCAACTTGGTATAGACTCGCTTTCGAAATGACTTCTTAGGTTTATCTGCATATTGAGGTTTAGGAGCATTGTGAGTGTTTCTAGCTTCTTGTTGTTTTGCTGCATAGATAGCATTGGAGAGATTGAAAGCGGGCTCTTTAACTTTAGGAGCATCAACAACCCCATCATTAACAACATACTTGTTCTTATTCCAAGGTTTGTTCTTGTCTTTGCCATTGCCTTTAACATCTTTATTAATAACAATATCCCCTTTTCTTATAGCTACATCCTCAATTCGATATGCACTTTCAACCATGTCATTGAAAGAGGAGAACAATTGTTTCCTTAGATCATAAAATAGCTCAGGCACAAGTGTGTTGACAAAAATGTCAATCTTTTCTCTCTCAGGTAGCTGACGAGGATATCGAGAATACAATGACCTCCAACGTTGTAAGTAAGTTGCAAACGACTCACCTTGATGTTGTCTTAGATTACCGAGATCTATCACAGTGACAGGTTGTTGGATGTTGTAAGAGTACTGTTGGGTAAATCGCTGAGCTAACTCATCAAAAGTCTTAAGCGGTGGTGTCAATTTCGCAAACCATTCCAAAGCTTGGCCTCTTAAGCTTCGAGGGAATAAGCGTAGGAGATATGTGTCTTCATGAAGAAAGTCCATGCTAAGAGCATAAAAGTGACGCACATGGTCATGAGGGTCACCATTTCCATCATACTTGTCATATTTAGGAACCTCAATATCCTTAGGAAACGGGACCATGTATAGATCTTTATCAAAAGGAAGAGCACAAATTGATTCCACAAAAGAGACCTTTGGAGGCTCTCTTTCTAATGCCATTTGGGTAAGGCGTTGATTTGTCCGACGTAATTCTTCTTGAAGAACTTCCAATTCAGTTGGTACTCTTTGTTGGATAATTTGTCTGACATCATACCCGGGAGGAAGCTTGTATCCTCTAGAAGTCATATATTGAAAATATTGATCGCCATTACGCTCTAAAAGCTTATGCATCATTCGTTGGAAATCCACATCTTGTTCACATCTCATAAGATCCTCACTAGAAATCTCATCATTAGCCTCTGCCTCATGTTGAGAGGGAGGAGGTCTAGGAGGTGAAGAAGGCATAGCAAAAGTTGGCCTTGGAGGAGATCTTGGTGGCGTGTTGTTGCCATTGTTTCCATTGGTAAAAAGAGGTCTATGCTCGTGATTACTAGTCTCAGGTTGCTCATGAAATGTTCCTCTATAAGCCATGCGCCTAGTAGCATCCATCCTTTGTTGATTTTGTTCTTTGTCTAAGCGTGCTTGATTATCCTTACGCTCAAAGTGTTCTTGCAAGAGTTGAAACTTTTCTTGTTCAGTCAAAGTGAGTGAGACACTGTCTGTGTTTTTGGGGGTCTTGAATGCGGAAAAGAGGAAACCTCCTTTATACCATGGTGTAGCCTTAGATTTCTCAGATTGGTCAGAACTAGAACTGTTGTTGCTAATGGGTGCTTTTGAACGTCTAGTTGGAGAAGGTAACTGTGTATAATTGAATGGAGGATGACTCTCCTGCTCAAATTGAGACCGAGTTGTAACCGGCATGAAAAGAGATGTTGGTTGAATAATAGAATGAGATAAAGTTTCTTAGATTTGAGATAAGAAAAGCTAATAAAGATCACTTGTCAAAGTAGAACAATAGAGAGATGGCTCGTCAAAAGTGCTAGAGCACTTACAGCAATCAATTGACTAAAGCCGAGCAACGAGCAAGAAGCTCAATAAGCAAGTAGCTAGAGAGGTAACCGTGATGTGACAAGTGATCAAGAGTAGCATTTGTTAAACTCAAACCCAATAGTTTTAGCTCATTTGTTTCAGTCTACAACAAATCTAAACATGTAAGTAACAAACCAATTTCAGGTAAGAATAGAAAAGGACACTCTATAGCAAGTTAAAGTGCAAGTTTAGCAACTCCGAATTGTAGCAATGACAGGACAGTAGAAATGACTCAGGATTCTTGGTTGAGGGTATGCAAGGATACTTCAATATCATATGACTCTTGACCAGTGAACGTGAAAAACTCAGTTTTGAAGCGCTTTGACTAAATTTGTAGATTGAACAGTGCAATTTCTCAGTTTGACAAGTAGTAGCAATAGATAAAAGACAGGTTTGCAAACAGTATGAGATCAAACATGTCATAGAACACTTGAAACAAGGGCAAAAGCAACCTTGCCAAGACAAGCACTTGTGATATCAAAATAGGGAACCTTATGAATGCTACTGTTTGTTTGAATGTTGAGAACGTTTACATTGGTATAGCACAATCGAAGACAATTCAAGCAATTACTACCTAGAAGGACAAGGCTCATTACTTAGCAACGTGGCTCACAACTTGATGCTCCCTTGCCTCACACCAAGTGGTTGCCCACAAGAGATATTGGCATTGTCATGGAGGTTTCAAAAACACAACCAAAGGAACACATATGGTGAGTGTCTTGGGGTGATCCGGGTAAGTCCACTTGGATCAATCCTTGCACCAAGAAGCTAAGCGGCTAAAATAGGGTGGCCTCTATCTAATGGTTCATAGTAAGGATTTCCGTTCATAGCACCCCTCTTGCTCCTCATAAAGGACTAGGACCTCGCGGCCTCAAGAGTACCTTAAGCATTCTTGCTTAATGCTTTCCTCATGGTCACAATCCCACAAGTTACTCACATCAAGCGAAGATAAGTACTATGTCTACCAAGGTTTTGTGTCCTTGATAGCCTTGAGATTATAGTGAGTTGGAATCACTTGCCACCAAGGAAAATGATGACAAGGTTGTCCCCACTTGGGTCGTTCCTCTTGATTTCTCAAGAGCAGGCCCGCTAAAGGATCCTAAGCTAAACAAAGAATGGATTAATTCTTGAGGTTCAAGGTTTTTGATTCACCACAAGGGTGAAGAGCATACTCCCCTATCTCAAAAACTTCTCCCAAACACACCAAGCAAGATCCAATTACCCCTTTGCTTCCAAAACCTCAAGATGGGTCAAGATTTTCTGATTCACCTAAAGGTGAAGAGCATACTTCTCCTACCACCCCAAGATTCCTTTCACAAAGTATTAAGTGCCTATGAAATGAAACAACTAGTATATGCCGCACTTAATAAAAAAAAGCAATTAAACAAGCACTTGATTTAGTTTTTATGCTTAGGGCAGCCCTACAAAAACCATTAGTAGCCCTCTTTGACATGCGTTCTTTTGGCAAAATATCTCAAGCAAGTGCACCTACAACCACAACTTGTTAGACCCACAATGGTTAGCACATGAAAAATTTGATAATCTGCAAAAATAATTGATCAAATGATAAAATCTGAAAATGAAACCATCATGGTTGGATTGGGCTCGGAAAGACCTTTCCAATGATATATCACACTTAAACTTTTGATACCATTTGCAAAATTTCAAAAAAAATGGGCACCCGTTTTCCAGAGTGGCACGGATTTGAAAACGCCTGGAAATTTCAAAAAATTTCAAAAAGATAGCTGGCAACCCGAAACTTGCAAGATAGATAAAATAGCCTAAAAATAGCTCACTGCCACATTCAGACACAGTATCGTGCGATACTTCGCCCGACACCAGGCGATACTTCTTAGTCCGCACGATATTTCGCCCGACACCAGGCGATACTTCGCCCGAGACCAGGCGATATACCTCAATACTGCCGTGCGATTCTTCTCTGGCGCGAAGTATCGCACGCGTATAGTAAGGTATATCGCGCGATATACCTGAGAAGTATCGCGCGATATTCTGAGACAAAAAACCAGAGAACAAAAATTACGCTAAAAACTTGCCGAAAAATTGACGGAAAATGACGAAAATGCAGAATTTAAAGGACAAAGTCTATCTACTCTGCCCCACGGTGGGCGCCAAAAATGTGTGCTATAAATGTGTCACACTTCTATGGATCATTACATGCAAGGAAACTCAAGAATGAGCCCTCACAAATCGATCCATAGCTCCCTAGGCATGGAGTGCAAGGGTTTTTAAAAATGCTCTCAGCTAGAGCTATTTAGCCAATAACCTTGCTAGTAAACCATGCAATGGGAGATTCAATGAAGACAAGGGCAAGAATGCCAATATCCCCAAGAATCAAGAATGAAATGCAATGCAAGCTAGATTAATATGAAATGCAAGCTAAGCTATGAAAATGAAAGATGCAAGTATTGCAAAGCCTCCTAGTTAAACTAGATGAATTAATCTAAAGCATAAAGGAAATCTAAGCTAAGAATGCCATGAAAATGGAGCTACTATGCAAGAAATGAAATCTAACTATGAAGCAAGAAAGCCATGATGATGCAAGAATGAAGACAAGAAGATAGAGTGTTGATGAAGATCCAAGATGAATGCCAACAATGCTCCAAATCTTCAAAAGCTCCAAAGTGTACCTAGAAAACCTGCAGCATAATATTAGCATAAAAAGTTGGGGATCTAGAATGAAGAAGAGAGCTCTTCTTTTATAGGAAATGAGGAGAAATGGACCATGGAGATTAAGAGGCAAAAGATTTAATCAGCGGTGGAGCTTGAAAGAGGAGCAATCCATGTGCACAAATATCCTCCAATGAGAAAATAAGAGTTGACTTTTGTGTCCATATGAGACAAAAAGTGTTTTTTCCCTTTTTATAAAATAAGAATAATGCTTTATTTGTGCAACTTAGGATAAGAGGAAAAGTGGGGGGCTTTTTATTTATTAAAAGGGGAGGAAATATTCCTTTTAATAAATAAAGACTTAGGATAAGATGGTTAGCCCATAGAAAATAATCGAATAAATGATAGAACTAGGATTTGATCAAGAATAAGCAATTTATGATTTAGCAAAAGGGGCTAATAGTCTAGGTGACCATTTTTAGGTGTATACAGGTGGGAGTTAAACCATAGGTTTTCTCAAGGTTGGGAGGTAGTTATTCTCTTACCATTTGAGACTTTGACATTCCTATACCAGTGTTGGATGATCCTTGTTGTAGTTGCTTCTTTTTATTTCATCCTTGGAGATTTGTTCTTATTCTTTCAATTATTTGTACTTTGTACTTAGTTGTATTTACATATCCTACGACTTGTGTAGTGGATGTGGGTTATCATGTATACTGTATGGTTCAAATGTATTTGTTTATTCTTTTATGAGATGATGTACTTTAGTTTCACTATGTAGAAGATTTATATGATTATTGTACTTAATAGACCTAATTGTATTTACATAATTCTATGTAAGGGAACCCTTGAGATTTTTAATATGTAATTGAGATTGTATATATGAGTATGTATCAAATTTATGTTATTGCTTCCGCTTTTTCATTCAATATTCTATGTATACTCCTAAGGAAAAAAAATATTTTGTAAACTTAGTAACATGTTTTATGTTAATTTCTCCTGGGTTCCCTGGCAGGGCATTACACTTGGTATTAGAGCCCATGTTTCTATACTGGGAACTCTGTGAATTTTGTACACCTATTAGATGTCTAGTAGTTAAAACTTGAAACAAAAACTTAGACATATAACACTCTTGTATTTTAGACTATTGCTTTGTGATTATATCACATTTTATTATTTCTGACTTATTTAAGATATCATTCTTCTTGTTTGAATGTTATAGGAAAGATGGTCACTAAAACTAGATCTATTGCTAGAGGTCACAGTGGGGGCCATAGTAGAGGATGTGGAAGGAGTAGGCTTCATATCCCTCTTGTGAGCCATAAAGCTGAGGAGAGCAGGGAAGAGAATAGTAGTGAACATTATAGTGATTCAAGAGAGATTAATGTTATGCATATACTCTACACTATTCTATAACATCTACTTGTGCATGACAAAATTGAATCATGTGGTCAAACTTGTGATGTTGATATCATCTCATTTTATATTTAGATTTTATTGATCTCAGTGTTGATTAATCAAAATCACACTTATGCATTTTAATTAATGATTGTAACTATATAAATCAATGAATGCAACTAATTTAAAAAAATGAATGCAACTAGATTAAGACCTCTAGGACTGTCACTGATTATTCAAGATGGATCTTTTTATCATCATAGAGCTTTTTTGCTTCAAACCTAATAGGTTGGTACAATATTCACTAATAGATTTAGCAATCATGAAAATATAAATACCTCCCATGTTGGATGTAATGTTGAAAGTGAACCTAAGCATCAAGGCATATAGGCAAAGATGTCTTGTCAGTTAATTCCTTTTTTTGATGGATTAAATTATTTTGTTCATGTGAAGTATATTAATATGTGACCTACAATGACCCTTTTTTTTCTTCTTTTTTTTCATATCCTTGGGTGTATGATTTTGCGTGTGCCTTACTAGGAATTTGTTTCACTCATATTAAATAAGAAAGGACATGAATCTAACTGTTGTGGTCCCACAACCACACTCCCCTTTTTTTTCCTTTTGGCTTCAGGGCCTCCCCTTCTTTTTTAGCTGGTCCTTAGGTTTTTTGTCTGCCTATCTTTTTTGTTCTTTAGGTCTAGTTTTTCTTAGTTTTTGATTGTGTCGCAAGTTCGCACTTTCGGAGGTCTGAAAGTGCAAAAGACTAGAAGTGTGAATCACGATCAGATACATTCTAGAACCACTTGGGTTTGGGACTTTTGGAGGTCCGAGACCCCTGAAAGGCTGATCGGTAGGGGTTGACGTCACTTTCCGATTTGCCTATATAAGGCGCGAAAGAGGTTTTGAACCCTCACTTGTTCATTGCATCTTCACCATTTTCGGAGCTCTCACCGTGTCTTTCTTCTTTTTGCTTTTCTCTCACCTTTGTCTTTGTTCTTCTGCTTCTTTGAGGTTGGTTTCTCTCTCCCTCTCATTCTTTTGTTTATTTCACTGTCTTAGGTTGTTTAGGCTAGGGTTTTTTGGTTTGTTTTGGTCTAGTTAGGGTTTTTCAGGTTGTTGCTAGGGTTAGATGTTTTTTTTAGTCTGGGCTTGCCTCGAGGGTTGTGAGGTTGTCCCCTCTGACCCCTTGGCTCAAGTTTGTGGTCAAGGTCATTGTCGGACTCATTTTCAAGTCCAACACCCAAACCCTTGTTTCCGTGTTTTCAGGCATGAAGGTTTCAGACCTTCACAGTTCAAACTCTGCCCCCTCCTCCGCATCAAACACCATCAACTAATCCACTTTTGCCTCCATTTCAAACCACTATGTTGCCTCCATCGCCTCCACCTTTTCATGATCCCATACCAACTTTTCCTCCATTCATGACTTCACCCACTCCCGTTGTTACTCCAACTCCAACTCCAACTCCTACCATGCATAATCCTCCTTCTTGAGCACCCGCTCCATCATTGGCCCACATAGAAATGCTAGCACAAAGGTATTAGGAGCCCAAGAAAGAGACATAAACAATGCATGAAATGTTGTCAGAAGGTCAGGATGGATCAAATGATCAAGCTGAGGAAGAGAAGACAGCCGAGGAGGAGAAAACAAATGAAGAAGAATAGGCACCTGAGCGGGGAGAGTTGAATGTAATGGAAGAACAAGAAATAGGAGGAGAAGAGGAGAGTCACAAGGAAATGGAGATAGAACATCCAACAACTACTTCAACTCTCTCAGCTCCTTATGAACCACTCAATGCCTTTTCAAAGCCCACTTGGTTCACAAAGGAAATCAAGCCAAGGACAAGGGTATACACTAATGATGAGATGAATATGGTGGCATTAGGGAAAGCATTCCATCAGGCTAGATCCAGCACCCGAGCAAGGATACTATCATATGTCATGCAAGATCAAGCGGGGAGATGGAAGGCTAAGGTAGCAGTTCCCATGATGAGCATCAGTACAGTTGAGGTCACTCTTGATGACTACATGTTAGAGGAGGTAGATTTGGGAGAGCCAACTAGAGAGGGGAGTAAAAATATAGCTACCCTTGGATTAAAGCATGCTCTTGGGTTCATGGACAAGGATGAGGAGAAAATAAAGACATTAATGGAGCAAAACAAAGATATGAAAATGTTCATTCTCAAGATAGCGGGTCCCATTAACCCCAATGACCCTGAGGCCTCATTACATGCCATTTTGGAGAAGAGGGGTGAAGTAAATATAGACATTCCACATTCTTTTGTACAGGCTTGTGTAGATTGGAAGGAAGATTTTGAATAGTTCACAAAGGTATCCCTCAAGAGGATTCTAAGACCTCTTAGAAGCATTCTTCAAGGAATCACCTCCTTAGTAGAAATCATGAGTCAAGATGATGGCATGGAGGAGAAGATTCTTAAGTGGAAAAAGATACTGGATGACCTTGTAATAATATGAAAGCAATGCTTCCAGGTTTTGGTAAAGGTATATGAAGGCTCAGAGTTAGATAATTTTGAGAAATGGATTCAAGATATAACCAGAGTGTTGACTATTTTTGAAAAGGTGCTCAAAAGAATGGATAAAAGAAGGGATAATAGTGTGCTTTTTGTAAAGGAATTGCATAAGTTCTTTGAGGGATTGGACTTATATTTGTATGACAAGGATGATGATAAAACCATGCACTCTATGAACATCATTGTCAATTAGTACTTAGCTATATTTAGAGGAGTCAAGATGAAATAAGACCTCCATCAAATGTTTTATCAAAAGGAGGAGATCCAAAAAATGCTATCTCGAGAAGAGGAGATACAGGGGTTCACACTGGAGTTGGTCACCTTCCAAGATAGACAATAAGAAATCCTTGAAGGGGTAAAGATGGATGACTTTGAAGAGGTGTTAGAAATTGTGGACAGGTTCCATAAGGCCCATCCAAAAATACTCCCAAGTCAGTAAGCATCCAGTCCAGACTTAGTTAGACTTTGGTGCAGAGAAAGAGAGTTTTGTACTTAGCCATTTTTGTAGAGCCTATTTTTCGGCCTTTTGGCCCTAGAGATTTTTCGGTCACCGACAAGTCCAAAGTCTAAAATTTGGGAAAAGAAGACTTGACACTTAGTCATTTTTGAAACTTGGTTTTTTTGGACTAGCTGTCGGGATTTGTGTATTTTTTGGCATGTCCGTTGTTTAACTCCAATTATCTCAAACTTGATTTTTCAGTCAACTGGACCTGTTTTATGGGATCATTTTTGCATGATTTTGGGATCTCTTTTAGTTGAGTCTATGTGGAGGAGTTGCAACCAAGGATTAAGGGCAAGATTGTGAAGTTATGTCAAGAGCATGCACGAGTTCTAGCTCCATTTTCGAGTTGTTTTAATGCATAATCAGCTCAAGTTTTGTAATGCACGAGGTTTAATTCTGTGCTAGGGTAGTTTATCTAAGTTTTAGAGATAGTTGCATTAATGTAATCTCTAGTTTAGAATTTATTTCCAAGTTTCATGCAGTTGAAACCCTAGCTATGAAAATAAGAGCACAACTCTATAAATTGTAATAACATAATGTAATGAAGGTTGATTTGATCATTAATGCAATACATACATTTGGTGCTTCATTCACAGTGTGATATTTCTGCTATCTATGCGAGATTTGTGAATGTGTGATTTGCTCATTTATTTATTTCAAAGAGCTAATTGATTGTGTGGTGGTTTCAAATCTGTGATTCTTAGTTTGGTGTTTGCTGATGTTATACTACTTTGTTGTGATGAATTATCAAGAAGATCTTTCTTTTGGTGCTTTTAAGATAAACTTGTCTCACGTGTGTGCACATCTGTGGCGGCTTCATGATTTGATGAATTTTGGCTTATCATACATCTGCGTTCATTTTCTTTGATGATTGCATCCATCTAGCTGAAGATTGTGATTTATTCTGATATCTATTTTGTGGGTTTCCTCATCTTCATGGTCTTTTAATTCACAAAGTGGTGTGATGTTGGTTTATGTCCATTAGATTTCTTTTCAGTAATTTCTTTCACATTCTTGATACCTTACTCCTTACTTTTCTTTGCAAATCAATTATGGTTGATTAATTAGATTAACATTGCTTTTATTCTAAAATCTGAAAATCAGAAAAAGGAGAAACATTGTGGTATTTTGAAGTTTGTTTTGTAGCCTTCTTTGAGATACGAACCAACAAAGGCCTCCTTGTTAATATATTCACATTTGTCTTCAGTTGAGCTATCCAAGCGATTGAGACCCAACCCAAAAAGAACCTTGAGATTGATTCCCATCAATCTTCCAAGAGGGTAATTTACTCCCATAAATTCCTAGCTGTTGTCTCGTGTAAAAATGATGCTCAACAGAAGTGGCGCTAGAAGGAGGGCAAAAGAAAGGAAGACCCCAGAATATTGGGTCATTCTCTCCTGAAAGGTTTGAATGAGTTCTCAGATCTTCACCAAACAAGGGGGAATTCCTTGAGCTTAGAGAAGTTCATAGACCTCACAACAATAGAGAAAAGTTCAGAGGGGATACTTCGCATCACCCTAATCTTCATCTATTTTCGCACATTGTTACCCCACTTACTGCTGCTCTACCACCAACTCCAATGGATTTTTTTGCAAATGCTCAAAGCTCTCCATTGGAAATATGAGGACAAATCCATGAGCTATCCAAGAACCTTGAGAGATTCTATCCATGTTTCATCTATGGAGAATCTAGGACAGTGGAAGAACACATTCGTGCATTCAAAGAATTATGCAATCAGAAGGAGATTGCTCACCAAGATGTCATGTGCCACCTTTTCCCCTACACATTAGGGGAATTTACATACAACTGGTATCTAAATTTTCCACAAGGATCCATCACCGCATGGGGGGAATTTGAGACCAAGTTCCTAAATCAGTTCAAGCTATATGTGGATCCAACCAATCTTCACCACTAGTTCATATTGGTGAAAAAAGATCACAATGAACCAATTGCCATGTTCAATCACTGTTTCCATAAAATGCATTAGAAGCTAAAAGCCCCTTATATCATACTAGTTGGGGCTGCTATACAAGTGTACCTGTGTGCCTTAGATCCACTAATGTCCATATTGTTGAAAAGGCTACCCCCAGGCGACATAGACACTCTAGAAAAAGTGTGTAACGAGGCTATCACGTTCACCCAACAAATGGATCCACAAGCGGGTGGAAACTATGGTGTCCCACCAGCATTAGGGAATGCTATCATGACTGGTCCATTCACAAAAAATAATCCATTCCTGGTGCAACACACCCCAAGGCTCAATCCGGTCCTAGCTCCATACACTGCTACCCCACCCCTCGCCATCACATACCTAGGGTATGATGCATATAAGGTATCCTTATGTGAACAAAAGGCTGCTGTCCCAAATGAGCTAGACCATGCTCTAGTGAATGAGTTGGATGCCATGAAAAAGACATTGTCCTAGTTGACAGGGGAGATCACCAAGATGAAGCTTAATCTGCCTCAGAACTAGGGAAATTACCAATGCCCGACTGCTGCCCCAAACACTTACTCCCAAAACCATAACCATAACTATGACAATTACAACAATGATAATAATAATGGTGGAGGTTATGGGAACACTTCTCAAGATAAGTTGTTTGATCAACAAAGAATGAACATAACATGGAACACATGTCCAAATAACAGTAACATACCCTCTAACAATGCCACTGTCTTCAACGCATCCGAGGTTAATTTTACTCAGGCTCCCAACATACACCAACTAGACAATGAGTACAAGGGGAGTTTGAAAACCAAAAAATCCAAGATCTTGATAATTCTCAGACCCATTTCAGTGCCATGGTCTTTGATTCATATGACCCAAGCATAGGTGGAGATCCTACTGATAACATAGCAGAAGAAGATTTTGTCTTCCCTTTCAATCAAGAAAGTCAGCCAGAGTACTCTAAGGTCCATGCTTTTCAGAATAACAACAAAAGCACTTATAATATGAGGAGTAGAAGAGAACCTATGACTAACGGTATTCCCCCAAGAATGCAGCCCAATCCACTTGATCCATGGGTGAGCAAAAATCCTATACCTCCTCCAGGCCCTAGTGCCAGTGGCACTCTAGCAATACAACATCAACCCGCTCTGCTAAAGAATCTAGCTCGGGCCAATGAAAAGTACAATGTAGTGGAGGAACTAAAGAAAATTAGAACTAATATGTCATGTACGACATGTCACAAAGTTGTCCTTCCCAAAGAGAGGCCCTCCTGAGATCACTGGATCATTCCAAATCGACCTCGTCCAATAATAACACTAGAAATGCATCCAACGTAAACACGGCCGAGGCGATGATGACTATGTTCAAGGATAGAGTAGAAGTACCTCCATTCTTGATTAGCCTCAAGATCTTTGGAAAAACTTGCATAACTATTTGATCAACTTAGGAGCCTCTTGTAACATCATGCTGTTATCTATATGCCACAAGCTAGGGATGAATCCTCAATTGACCAACAGGGCTATGATTCAGCTTGACAAAACAAAGGTCAAAGTCATAGGGGTCTTGAAGGATACATGCATACAATTGACCACTGACCCCAGAATCTAGGATTGCATTAAAATACATGTGGTGGATATCCTGGAGACGTATGGCATGTTACTCAGCAGAGAGTGGACCCAATCATTGAGGGGTTGGTTCTCCACAGACTTTAATCAACTTTGGCTACCATGGAGGGGGCTGAACAACCAAATCAAAATCAACGTGGAGCCCAAACTCAAACAAATGATAACCGAGTATGATGCCCCAAATAAAGTCTTGTTCTCACAAGATGACTTGGGGGTGTATCAGTTTGATAAGGCTTTCACATTCCATCTCAAAGAGGAAGAGAGCTCAAACGATAGCCCGATGCAAGGGTTGGTGAATACTCAAATTCTCAAGGAGACCCTCATGGAATTCATAGGGGGTATGATGAAAAACATGAGACATATTGGCCAAGATGCTGACCCAAACATATTGATGCTACCAGGGTATTGTCACCTCCACCAGACAAATCACTCAGAGTTTACGTACCAAGATTGCCAGGATGCGGTGGTCCAAGTAATGAGTGAAATGTCTTGCACATCTGAGCTTACAAAGGACATGATGGCACATTCAAGTGAGGATATATATCCTCTTTACAAGGAACCTTAGGTTCCCACAACTGAAGATTTTATACAGGAGGAATGGAGCTCTTCTGATGGCAGTTGTCTGCCTCCATGCCACAAAGTCTGGCGTGATGTGAAAGTGAAACAACAGATGAAATGGGTTCCCCTTTCCAAAAGAGAATACTTAGATGAAGAGAACTTGGAGGTCCCAAGTGCAGAGAACATATCACCACCTGAAACCCCTATTGAACCCCAGGTCAATGCACATCTGCCCAAGGTGATTTTAGAAGTCAAAGTCAAATCATCTTCCCATAAGAATCACCCTGTTTGGAAACTTCAGTTCGATGGCTCCAAGTGTAAACAAGGAGCAGGAGCTGGGATTGAATTGGTCAAACCTCATGGGGGTTCATACTATGCTGCCTATCGGCTACAATTCTACTGCACCAACAACATCACCGAGTATGAGGCTCTAGTTTGGGGTCTTCTCATGGCACATGAGAAGGTGAAAGTGTTAGTCATGGAAGGTGACTCACAGTTGATAGTCCAGCAAATCTGGAGCTAGTATTCATGCACTAACAAGTGATTGGCTTCCTATTGCAATCACGTGTGGGACCTAATTGAATATTTCAAAGCTTTTAACATTTGAAGCATCCTAAGAAGAAGGAATACTATTGTTGATGCTTTGGCGGTGTCGGCAAGCTCTTTACAACCACTAGAAAAATCTAAATTGAAGAAATTCTCTGTGGAATTGGTGGCTGTGCTAGATGTCCTGGATAATATTAAAAACTTCCAAGTATTCCAAGATGATCAACAGATATTGGAATTTATTGTGAATGCTGGAATCTTTGACAAACAAAGCATTGATGAAGAAGAAGATGAAATGGAAGAATCAGATGACTTAGGGATCTTAAATTTGAAGACTAACTCGATTTTGAAAGGAATGGTAGCCCTGGAAAGGATTTTTGATAAAGATGAACATGCTCAAGAAAGAGGAAAGACACCAATGGTAGGAGGTGATGATTGTGAGCTCTACAACTTGGGTACACATCTTGAACCCAGAGAAGTCTGTATTGGGAAGGTCAGCACACCTGAAGAAAAGAAACATATAGTAGAACTACTCATAGAATACAAAGATGTCATAGCCTAGAGTTATGAAGACTTGAAAATGTATGATCCCAACATTATTGTGCATAAAATCCCTTTGAACCCAGATGCTAAGCCCTTTTGTTGAAGACAAAGGCTAGTGAACCCTGTGATTGAACCAGTGATCCAAAAGGAGGTACAAAAGTTGCTTGATGCCAAAATTATTTTCCCTATCCGACATTTGAATTGGGTAGCAAACCTTGTCCCAGTGAGAAAGAAAAGTGAAGAGGTGCAACTCTGTGTATATTTCCAAAATCTAAACAGATCCTCTCAAAAAGACAACTACCCATTTCTATCCCTCGATGAAGTGTTGTAGGTGGTTAACGGTTCCCAAATGATGTCCTTCTTGGATGGTTACTCTGGGTACAACCAGGTCATGGTAAAAGAAGAGGATCACTTGAAAACATCTTTCACAATGAAGGTCAAGACATTTTATTATCATCGTATGCCATTTGTTTTGATCAACGTGGGAGCCACTTTCCAATGAGCTATGGATGAGATGTTCAGAGGCCTGGTCAACAAATGCATTGTCATCTATATGGATGATCTCACAGTTTTCTCTAGGAACTATATGGACTACATTGAAGATCTATGAAAGGTCCTAAAAAGGTGTTGATGTTACAAAATCTCACTAAATCCTAAGAAGTGTGTCTTTGGGGTAACCCACAACAAAATTCTCAGCCACATAATATCCAAGATGAGCATCTCAATTGACCCCGAGAGGGTTGAGGCCATTCTCAAATTGGTTCCCCCTAATAGTCAGAAGGAGTTGAAGTCTTTCTTTGAGAAAATTAACTTCATCAGAAAGTTCATCAGTGGATTTGTAGAGATAGTGCATCCGTTGAATGATATGTTAAAGAAAGATGCTAAAATTGAGTGGAGCACTCCAGCCAAAGAATCTTTTGAAGAAATCAAGACATCCATTACCACTGCTCCAATTCTGGTAAGTCCTGATTATCTTCTACCCTTTAAGGTTTATTCCTTTGCATCAGAGCACTCATGTGTGGGGATCCTCATGCATAAGAAGGAAGGAGAAGATGAATGACTGATAGCTTTCATGAGTTGTCCTCTGAAGAACGCATAACTCAAGTACCCAAATCTTGATAAAAAAATATTTTTCCTTGGTCAAGGTTGTCAAGAAATTTAGACACTACATCCTCTGGATTAAGGTCATTGCCATTGTTCCAGATCCAGTGGTCAAATCCTTTCTGATGCAAAATGAACTGGGAGAATGATGAGGGAATTGGATGGCTATATTACAAGAGTTTGACATCAAGATCCAACCAATGAAATTAGTGAGAGGTCAAGGTCTTACCAAGATGATGGCAGAAACATAGTAGGGCTTGGTGTGTCAAGTGTACACTAACGAAGGAGTGATTACTGATATTTGGTATCAAGACATAGTCTAGTATTTGTTGCAAAATTGTTGCCCTGAGGGGTTGAATGGGTCACAAAGGAGAGCATTAAAGAATAAAAGTGATGTAGGAGCATCTCAGGTCCTTGGCAATTCTATGTCACTAAAAATAGAGTTGAGTTTGTTTGTGTTGCTTAGTTCTTGCTTTGACCAAGTTGGTTCGGTGTTGCTCAATTTCCTTTGTTCACCAGTGTTGGTCAGTTATCTCTTTAGTACTTGGTAATTTCCCTGGTGCTTGGTGATGCTTGTCTAGCACTCGGTTGGCTGTGCTTACCGATGGGTTTATTTTGAGTTTCTATTGAGGTCAACTTGTGCATTGATTATGGGTCATAGATTTAATGCTGGTATCCATCCTTGGGAAGTGTGTGGTCCCAAATCTAACCATTCCTTCTGTTGATTATGGATCTAAAGGCTGACTCAGTTCGGTAGCCTCTTGTATAAGTATAGTTGTTTGGTTAGAGTTTAGGGGTCAATTTTTTTGGAAAGAAGATAGAATATGGAAGATTGAGATTGTTCATAGATCCTTGCATGTTTGAGGAGTTTTGTACTTCATAGTAATATATGGCCAAAATAGGGAAGGCCTTATAGCCTGACATGTATGAATCAATTTGAAGTAATATATGAATGATCTTGCATTTTTCTCTCTCCCACTGTGTTATTGTTTCTTCCATGTTTTGTTGAGCAAGGTGGTTTAGGTTGGGTGTGCCATTCCTTAGCCCCTCCTGCCTTAGCTTGTGTTAGGTGGTATCAGAGTGAGGTTAGATCTGGATCTAGGTTTGCAAATCTAGATGTGTAGGTTCCTTCTTATGAAGCCTTAGTTGAATTGTTATGGGGCAGCAGATTGCAATCTGACCTGCAGTTGCAGAGGGGTTTCAAGATGGTTCGTGGGAGGCAAGATGCAAATCTAGGATTGGTAGACATGTTGAGACAAATTGCTGCTAGATTGGAAGCTATTGAAATAGACCAGAGAAGAGGAAGACATCTTGAAGATGTTAGTGATGATGAAATTGAGGTAGAACAAGGTGATGTAGAACCTACACCTGTGATGGATCAGGGTGAGGAAAGATTCTTGAAGGCTTTGACAAGTCTAAAGTCTACACCACACTTTAATCCTCCTGAGTATGGTGGAAAGTTAGATTCTAATGAATTGTTGGATTAGATCACAGAGATGGAAAAGTATTTTGAGTATGAAAATGTACCTGAAGACAAGAAAGTGAAAATTGCAAGCACAAAGTTGAAAAGTCATGCATCCTTATGGTGGGAGCATCTGCAGTTGGATAGAAAGAGGAAAGGAAAAGATAAAATCAAGGTATGGAGTAAAATGGTGAATAAATTGAAAGGAAAGTTCTTACCTTATGATTTTTAGATTAACCTATTTAGGTGTATGCAAAGTTTGAGGCAGAAAGATAGCTCGGTAAAGGATTATACTGAGGAATTCTATAGATTAGATATCAGATCTGGACATGATGAAGATGATGTGGAAATAATTGCTAAATACCTGAATGGTTTGAGAGTTTCCATCCAAGAAGAAATCATTTTGGTCAAATTGGAGAACATTGAAGAGGCTTATAAATTTGCATTGAAAGCTAAGGAGAAATTGAACAAGAGACATGAGCAAAGATAAAGAGGTAGAGGTGGTAGATTCCCTAGAGGAAGAGGTAGATCTTATAGTGAAAATAGTAGATCTGAACCAGAAAAGAAAACTCTGGATAAAGGCAAGACCAAGTGGAAAGGTGAAAGTTCATCTAGAGGTAGAGGCAGTAAATATCAAGGTGGTTATAGAAGAGGAAGTTTCTGAGGAATTTTTTACAATTGTGGAGAAGAAGGACATAGATTATTTGAGTGTACACATGCAAGTAAGAAGGCTGGTAATAATAGAAATACTTTGGTGCAAGAAGAGTCACCGAATGTACCTAAGAAGGAAAATAACTTGATGGTAAGAAGAGCACTTTGGAATGAAAGTAAAAAGGAAGATCCGGTAAGGAAAAAATTGTTCAAGACTAGATGTAGAGTTTCTGACAAATTTTGGAAGGTAATCATTGACAATGGTAGCTTGGAGAATCTGACATCTGAAGAGATGGTCACAAAGTTTCAATTGGAAAGGTTGAAACATCCAAAGCCCTATCAGATTTCATGGATCAAAGATGAGCATACACTCCTGGTAAGTGAACAATGTTATGTGAATTTGAAGATTGGAAAATACTATGATAAGGTGTTATGTGATATCATGCCTATGGATTGTTGTCATATTTTGTTGGGTAGACCTTGGCAATATGATAGAGATGCTATATATGATGGGAGATTACATAAGTATACTATTGTGGCTAATGGAAAGAAACAAATCTTGTTACCTTTGGTGGAAGAACTTGTTAGTAATTTTTGCACATCTATGAAATTTTTCTTGATGGAAGGAAGAAATTTTGTTAAGGATTTGAAGAGAAATGATGTATGTTTTGCTGTGATTCCTAACAAATCGAGTAAGAAAATAGAGGATGTTGTCCCTAAGGAGATTGATAAGTTACTCACCGAGTATAGTGAGATAATTTTTGATAATGTACCTGATGGTTTGCCACTGAAAAGAAGCATTAATCATTGTATGGATCTAATCCTTAGAGCTAGTTTATCAAACAAGGCACCTCATCGGTTGACACCTACCAAGAATCAGGAATTGAACCGACAGATTCAAGAGTTGTTGGAGAAAGGTTTGATCAGAGAAAGTTTGAGTCCTTGTGTAGTACCTATGGTATTGGCACCTAAGAAGAATTGAGAATGGTGAACATGTATTGATTCCAGAGTGATCAATAAGATACCAGTGAAGTATAGGTTTCCTATACCGAGAATGGATGATATAATGGATAGTTTGACTGTAGCAAAGTATTTTACCAAGATTGATTTGAAAAGTGGGTATCATCATATCAAAATCAGAAAATGTGATGAATGGAAGACTACTTTCAAGACAAAAGAAGGTTTGTATGAGTGGTTGGTTATGCCTTTTGGTTTAACTAATGCACCGAGTACTTTTATGAGGTTGATGAATGAAGTTTTGAAGAAATTATTGGGTAAGTTTGTGATTGTATATCTTGATGGTATTTTGATATTTAGTAAGACTAGAGAAGAACATTTGTTTCATGTTTGACAAGTTTTGTAGAGATTGAAAGAAGAAAAGTCGCTAATAAATCTGAAAAAGTGTTCATTCATGAAAGAGGAGACTATGTATTTGGGATTTGTGATTTCAACTGATGGTTTGAAAATGGATCCTAAAAAGGTTGAAGCTATTTTGAATTGGCCTACACCTCTGAATACTAGTGAGGTAAGATCATTTCATGGTTTGGCAAGTTTTTAACAGAAGTTCATAAGGAATTTTAGTTCAATTTGTAATGTTATGACTGAGACTATGAGAGGAGACAAAAGAGAATTCAAGTGGACACATGGAGCTGATAAAAGTTTTGAGACTCTGAAGCAGAAGGTTGTTGAATTACCTATTTTGGCATTGCCTAATTTCAATAAGGTATTTCAAGTGGAATGTGATGTAAGTGGAAGTGCAATTGGAGTTGTGTTGAGTCAAGAAGGTAAACCTATTGCTTTCTTTAGTGAAAATTTGAATGATGCAAAAAAGAAATATTCTGTGTATGATCAAGAATTCTATGCTATTGTTCAAGCACTGAAGAAATGGAGACATTATTTGATACTGAGTGAATTTGTGTTGTATACCGATCATAAGGATTTACAATATTTGGGGAGTCAGAATAAGTTGAATCAGAGACATATGAAATGGGTTGAGTATTTGCAGAGTTATACATTTGTGATAAAGCATAAGAGTGGAGTCACTAACTGAGTTGCTGATGCATTGAGTAGAAGGAGATATTTGATGACTGAGATGAAAATTAGAATTCTAGGCTTTGATGACATGAGAGATTCTTATGAATTTGATCCTGATTTTTTTGAGCTATGGAGAAAGTGAAAAGCACCTATTCAAGATCAATAGAGTACTAAATGGGATGAATATTTTATGCAAGGAGGTATGTTGTTTAAAGGTATTTAGTTGTGTATACTGAGAGGACCTATGGGAACTAATTTGATAAAAGAGAAACATAGTGGTGGTTCGGCTGGAAATTTTGGTGTTGATAAGACATGGAGTTTTCTTAAGGAGAAATAATTTTTGCCACAGTTGTATAAAGATGTTCAAAAATTTGTGAAGAGTTGTGGAGTTTGTCAAGTTGCAAAAGGAGTTAGTTAGAATATTGGATTGTATACATTGATTTTTGTACCTGAGAAACCTTGGATTGACATCAGTATGGATTTTTTTCTTGGATTACCAAAGACAGTAAGATGTAATGATTCTATATTTGTGGTTGTGGATAGATTTTCTAAAATGACACATTTTATACCTTGTATAAAGATATCAGATGCAGTACATGTAGCAGATCTTTTCTTTAAGGAAATTGTCAGATTGCATGGATTACCGAGGAGTATTATCTCTGACCAAGATAGTAAATTTATTGGATACTTTTGGAAGACTCTTTGGAGAAAGTTGGGTACTGAGTTGAAATATAGTTCTACATTTCACCCAAAAACTGATGGACATATAGAAGTTGTGAATAAAAGCTTGGGAAATCTTTTGAGATGTTTAGTTGGAGACCCACCAGGTAATTGGGATTATGTGTTGGCACAAGAAGAGTTTGTATACAATAATTTAGTGAATAAGAGTACTGGAAAAACAACTTTTGAGATTGGAAATGGCATACAACCGAGTGGTATATCTGATTTGAGAGAGATTGATGATGAAAGAAAGAAAAGTGCTTAAGGAGAAAAAATTGCTGAGTACATGAAGACATTGCATGAAGATGTGAAGTTGAAATTGGAAAAGAGTAATCAGAAATACAAAGACAGAGCTAATACATCAAGATGGCATAAGACTTTTGATGTTGGTGATGAAGTGATGGTTCATTTGAGAAAAGGCAGATTTCCTATTGGAACCTATGGGAAGCTAAAGATGAAGAAGTTTGGACCTTGCAATATTTTGAGAAAATTTGACAGTGGAAATGCATATGAAGTTGAGTTACCTGATGACATGGATATATCACCTATTTTCAACATTGCTGATTTGTATGAGTTTCATGAACCTAAAGAAGACATGACAGTACTGATGAAATATCCTAAGAAATAGAATGAAGAAGTTGAGCATATTTTGGAACAAAGAATTAGCAAAAGTACAAGAGGTAAACAGTATATGGAATATCTAGCAAAGTGGAAGAACAGATCGATTGAAGATAGTTCATGGATTTCACAGTCTAAGTTAGATGCAACTTAGATCATACCTACTAAATGATTTGGATAATCATTTCTAAATAACCCCAGGTGTCTGATGCAGGATCATCTCGGGTCCTTGGAAATCCTGTGTCACCAAAAACATAGTTGAGTTTGTTTGTGTTGCTCGGTTCTTACTTTGACTGAGTTGGTTCAATGTTGCTCAGTTTCCTTTGTTCACTGGTGTTGGTCAGTTATCTCTTTGGTGCTCGGTAATTTCCCCGGTGCTCAGTGATGCTTGTCTAGCGCTTGGTTGGCTTTGCTTACCGACGGGTTTATTTTGAGTTTCTGTTGAGGCTGACTTGTGCATTGATTATGGGTCATGGATTTAATGTTGGTATCCATCCTTGGGAAGCATGTGATCCTAGATCTGACCATTCCTTTCATTGATTATGGATCTAAAGGCCGACTAATTTTGGTAGCCTCTTGTATAAGTATAGTTGTTTGGTTAGAGTTTAGGGGTTAGTTTTTTTGGAAAGAAGATAGAAGATGGAAGATTGAGATTGTTTGTAGATCCTTGCATGTTTGAGGAATTCTATATTTCATTATAATATCTAGCCAAAACTAGGAAGGCCTTATAGCCTGAAATGTATGAATCAATTTGAAGTAATATATGAATGATCCTACATTTTTCTCTCTCCCACTATGTTGTTTCTTCCGTGTGTTGTTGAGCAAGGTGGTTTAGGTTGGGTGTGCCATTCCTTGGCCCCTCCTTCCATAGCTTGCATCAAAAATTAGTTCATACATGCTAAAAAATGGGAAGCTCTACAAATGCAATTACGATGGCCTCTATCTAAACTGCTTAGATCAGACAGAAGCTGAGCAGGTTCTCACATAATTTCATGATAAATATGGTACTGGGCATGGATCAGCAGAAGCCATAGCCCATTAGATATTGAGATTTGGCTATTACTAGCTAACTTTTTTCAAAGACACCCATGAGCATGTGCACTCTTGTCATGTTTGTCAGACCAGCACCATTCACGAGAGACATCCGATGATGCCCCTACAACAAGTTTATGAGGTGCATCCATTCACCCAATGGGGGCTAGATTTCATGGGAATGATTAATCCTCCATCATCTATAAGGCGTCGGTACATCTTGACCGCAACCAATTACTGTATGCATTGGACAGAGGTGCAGGTTCTAAAAAACTGTACTACTGAGGTGATAACCATGTTCCTGGAAGAGTTCATCATCATGAGGTTTAACATGCCTTTCTTTTTGGTGTGTGACAATGCCCCTTATTTCTCTTCTATATCACTCATTCAATGGGCCTTTGTGAACTAGGTAATTCTCAAATTCTCATCCAATTACTATCCACAAGGGAATGGAGTTGTTGAATCGACCAACAAGAACTTAATCATGGTAATCAAATGCCTCTTGGATGATAATCCCAGAGACTGTCACACTCAGCTGAAATATGCCCTATGGACAAATCACATGAGAATCAAAAATGCCTTAGGGACCTCTCCCTACCAGCTGGTCTATAGTCTACAACCTATTTTTTTTAAGAACCTAAAAATAGCAATCCTTAGATTTATGGATCAATACGTTGAGGGTGAGGATCAGGTGTAGATTCACCTCATGAACTTACTGGATCTTAAGGAGAAAAGAACCATGGCTTTGGAGCATGTGGCCAAGCATCAAGCTATTGTCAAGCGTTGGTTTGAAAAAAGAGCAACAATAAAGGCCTTTAGGATTTATGATCTAGTTCTAATGTGGGATAAAGCAAAAGAAAAACTAGACAACCACACTAAATTTCAACATCTATGGATAGGCCCTTTCCAGATTGCAAAGATTGTGGTAGAAAATATTTTTTAGATTAGTTCTCTTGATGGAGAGTTGGTCCCATTGCCAGTCAATGACTAGTTTATCAAACACTACTTTGGGTCTTGACTAGCCCTTGTATAACATTGCACATTCTTTTATTTTAGAGTCTTTTCTTTTGGGTCTTGTCATTGGCATCTTTTGTTGGGTCTTTTTTTGTAGGGGTGGATGCTTCTTGAGTTTAGTGATCTGCACCAAGTAGTCCAGATAAGAGATAAAGGTTTTCCTTTTCCAAACCCTTTGATATAGTTTTGTCTTGCAGCAAGCCAGATACAGAGATCAGAAGTAGGACATTTTCTTTTCAGACTTCTCGAAAGGGTTCATTAGAACCAACCATCCTCAACACTAACACACATTTAAAAGGGATCCTGAGCCATGAGCCTCTCATGATAGGATTCTGGTCAAAGTCAGAAAATGCCCATGGTTTGGAGGAGGTCAGGAGTTAGAACCCTATCCTAACTGGAACACAGACTTAAGAAAAGAGAGCAAGAAAGCAAAAAGGAGGAATGCATAAAGAAGATAGTGATAATGAAGAAAGCTCCAAGCTAGGGTAGCACAGTCTAAGTGCTACCTCGATTTAAAAAAAAAAAAGAGAAAAAAAAGAAAGAGGGAGCAAAGAAAAAATACCTGGTAAAAGCCGAAAGAAAAACTAAAGTAGTAGATGTTGAACTGAAGAAGAAGCAAATCATTCAAAATACGATGGTTCAAAGAAATCCAAGTTTCAGGCTAACAAATGTCAAGTCTAAGAGCCCTCCAAAGAAGTTTAAAACTTCAAATAAAGCTCATCTATAGTAAGAAAAGGTTAAATTGATTCTAGGTGAATTCAGACTGGTGGGGTGGTGATTCGACAATGGTTAGTTGATAATCAATGGAAGCTTAAGGCAAAGAATTCCTGGGAAAATTGAATGCACATAAACACACACTAGATGTGGATTTTATGATGTCTTCGATCATGATGATGTTAAGATAATAATTCTGGCTGAAGTTTTTGTGTTTGGGTCACTGTAGGATGGGAGTGCTTCAAGGTGGGATGGTTTTGGAGAACTTGGGTTGTTTCCTTTTCTTTTGTTGGGGCTATTTGTTGTGGTCTCACAACCACACTCCCCTTTTTTTTCCTTTTGGCTTCAGCCCCCCCTACTTTTTTAGCTGGTCCTTAGGTTTTTTGTCTATCTATCTTTTTTGTTCTTTAGGTCTATTTTTTCTTAGTTTTTAGCTGTGTCATAGTTTCATCCAAAAGGTTCGAAAGTACAAAAGATTGGAAGTGCGAATAACGATCAAATACATTTCAGAACCACCTAGGTTTTGGACTTTTAGATGTTCAAAAACTTAAGAGGTTTGACTCTCCAAAGGGAGTCAGCCTTTTGACATTTTTGACTTTTAGAGGTTCGAGACCCCTGAAAGGTTGAAAGGCCGATCGGTAGGGGCTGATGTCACTTGCTGATTTGCCTATATAAGGCACGAAAGAGGTTTTGAACCCTCACTTGTTCACTGTGTCTTCACCATTTTCAGAGCTCTCGCTGTGTCTTTTTGCTTTTCACTTCGCTCTCACCTTTGTCTTCATTCTTCTACTTCTTTAAGGTTGGTTTCTATCTCCCTCTCATTCTTTCATTTGTTTTGCTATCTTAGGTCATTTAGGCTAGGGTTTGTTGGTTTGTTTTGGTCTAGTTAGGGTTTTTTAGGTTGTTTCTAGGGTTAGATATTTTTGTATAGTCTGGTCTTGCCTCGGGGATCATGAGGTTGTCCCCTCTAACCCCTTGGCCTAAGTTTATGGTCAAGCTTTTTGTCAGACTCATTTTTGAGTCTGACACCCAAATTCTTGCTTCGGTATTTTTAGGCATTAGGGTTTCAGACCTTCGCAATCCAAAACTTTTAACAATCTCCAAGAAAATCTTCTAAGCGATCAAATTTCAGTGTTTTGGTTTTTTCATACACCGAAGAAACCCATCACCTAATTTGCCAAAGCCGAAAGGTCTGAAACTTTCAAAAGTTCAAACACCAAGGTCGTTTGTTGGTGTTTTGAAGGTTTCGGCCTTCGAAACTTTTACACCTCCGATTCACCGAAGACCAAAAAGGGAGCCAATTTTCAGCTCGCTAGCCTCTTTTCACTCTTTTGGCCCTTTCGACCTTTCAGAGGTCTTGTACCCCTGAAGGTTTGAAAGGCTAAAAATGGCTTTTAGAGCTTTTTCATGCTTAATCTGTCAGAACACTTTGTTTTTTTTTGAGATGTTCCTCTCTCTTCTATAGTTTTATGTCCACTAATTTAGGACTTTTGCTTTTTGCAGAAATGGAAGAGAAGGTTATGTCACCAGCAATGAAGTATCAATTCAAGGGTTATCATCCGCCTTCAAAAGTGAGCAACTTGCATTCAAAAATCATAGACACTAACATCGGCCACATCAGTTGGAATGACTACTTGGTCAAATGCGCCTGACCAAAAGGGAGATCTAAGGATTGCACTTAATTAGTGCACTGTAGGGCATCTAGTCTCCATCTTGTCTTTGGACTTGATAATACTTTGTCAAGTCACTATGTACCTGATGAAAGAATGGTAAATAATAGTGTGGCTGAAGTGGTCTTGGATCTGAGGCTGGATAATATTGAAGATGTCTTCCACTTACCAAAAGGGGTTGACAAGTTTTACAAATTTCACATCAACAAGGGAATGAAATTCTACAACAAAGATGTTTCACGAGCTCATGATATAGTAAATAATGAATACCTTATACAATCACTACCCAAGAACAAACTGGATCGAATAGACATGATCAATTGGGTGTATGGGATGCCTAAGTCTAGTTAGAGTAAAAAATGATCCTCATTTCTACATGACCTAAGTCTAGTTACAACTTGGATGAGCAACTAATTAGAGTAAAAACTTATCCTCATTTCTACATGACATCTTATGTCATGTATCTATTAGCTACTAGGGCAATATACCCAGGGTTAACAAAGGTTGGGGTTATAGGAGAGCTACATACATGACCATTCACAATGTACCCATAGCTGGTTAGGAAGAAATTCTACACCCATAACAGCCTGGATTTTTGTATAGTTAATGATCCTTTCATTTTTGCTATCATATATTCCATAGAGGGAGACTATGCTAAAAGAATGTCAACTAAGGTGGCTACTAAGGTGAAGGCCCTCATGGCATTTTACATTCAATTCAGAACCTTCACATACATCCAGGTGGCGGGGTACACCCTGGCCCCTAAGAAGTTATCTAGGTATCCTTCCGATAGAGTGATCCTGCTGGAAATTGCAAGATAATTGTCAGATGCCCACAAACACATCAAGCACAAAAAGAAACAATATTGGGACTTCCCAATTTCCATAGGGCCCCACTATCTACCTGACATGAAGATTTTCAAATCCCTATCCTTTGAATGGGATGAATTCCCTCTACCAAGCTACAACTTAATAAGAGCTCATTTTGATCCTATTGGTACTTACAGTCATATAATGGGAAGGCATTATATACATGAGCCACACATTGAAGAACATTGGATAAATTGTGTGGATGACTACAAAGTAAGAATTTGTGACTATTGTCGGATGAGTCTACAGGTGGTGCAAACCACTCTCTCACTAAAAATCCCTCCAAAGGTGAAAGCAGTTGACTCCGAGGATATCTTAGATCCCATTTACAATCAAGATAAGGTATATGCCAGGGCTATTCTAAATGTAGAGGTGGATAGAGATGAAAATGATGATATCGACTTTAAGGCTAGGTATGTCATCAAGGTAACAAAATCATGGATCGCCCACCCATTTCATATGGAGCATGTGCCAATGAAATAGCTTCCATAGAAGCCTTCCAAAGAGAAGAAGAAGAAAGGGGAGAAAGTACCGAAGCCACAATTCAAAGATGCTGCACCCTTGAAACTAGAGATGGTTTACAGGCACGAGTGCCCATAAACATATGGCTTAGCTACTCATTCCAAGAAAACTAAAACTAGGATGAAAGGGAGCATAGCACCTCCAGATGTTCCTTCTTCCAGTGGCCCTGAGTCTTCTAGTACAATGAAGAAGCCCACAAGATTCAAGGTAATAGGACCAAGACCGGCTAGGGTAATTAAGCGAAATGTGTACAAGAGAAAGAAAGGTTCAACTCCTACTCAAATGGAAACCTTTCTAGAGGATGATGAAGATGACTTGGACCAAATCCCCATCAGTAGAAGAACTCAGTTTGTAGGATCCCTGAAGAAAATAAGAATAATGGAAGATGATCAAGAGGATGATGAAGGGGAAACCCAAGGGGAGCCAATAAATCTTGATGCTTTGGGGGATGATGAGTTTGATATCTCTACTTTTGAGGGACTTCATGGTTTCTAGGAGTCTAAGAAAGAGGCTCTAGCTGTAGGACAATCGATGTCTTTTGGTTCCTTCCCCATGCAATTCACTAGTCCCCATGACAAGGTGAGAGAGGAAACTCCACAAGAGTCTCAAGAACCAATTAGGTAAGAGGTAGCAGAGGTCTAGAAGGAAACATAGAGACAAGAAGGGATTCTTCCATTGGTGTCACTTCTGAGGAAGACATAGTAGTGCAAGTTCCTTTAGTTCCATAGCCAGTTCAAACTTTGCCCCCTCCTCCACATCAAACACTGTCAACTACTTTGCTTCTACCTCCATTTCAAACCACTCCATTGCCTCCACCTCCTCCACCATTTCATGATCCCATGCCAACTCCACCTCCTCCATTCATGACTTCACCCACTCCCCTTGTTACTCCAACTCCAACTCCTACCATGCAGAATCCTCCTTCTTGAGCACCCACTCCATCATTGGCCCACATAGAAATGCTAGCACAGGGGTCTCAAGAGCTTAAGAAAGAGACATAAACAATGGATGAAATTATATCATAAGGGTAGGAAGGATCAAATGAACAAGTTGAGGAAGAGAAGATAGCTGAGGAGGAGCAAATAGTTGAAGAAGAATAGACACCTGAGCGGGGAGAGTTGAATGTAATGGAAGAACAAGAAATAGGAGGAGAAGAGGAGAGTCATGAGGAAATGGAGATAGTACATCCAATGACTACTACAACTCTCTTAGCTCCTTATGAACCACTCAATGCCTTTTCGAAGCCCACTTGGCTCACAAAGGAAATCTAGTCGAGGACAAGGGTATACACTGATGATGAGATAGATATGTAAGCATTAGGGAAAGCATTCCATTAGGCTAGATCCAGAACTTGAGCAAGGAAACTATCATATGTCACACAAGATCAAGAGGGGAGATGGAAGGCTTAGGTAGCAGTTCCCATGATGAGCATCAGTACAGCTGAGGTCACTCATGATGACTACATGTTAGAGGAGGTAGATTTGGGAGAGTCGACTAGAGAGGTGAGTAAAACTCTAGCTACCCTTGAATTAAAGCATGCTCTTGGGTTCATGGACAAGGATGACGATAAAATAAAGACATTAATAAAGTAGAACAAAGCTATGAAAAGGTTCATTCTCAAGATAGTGGGTCCCATTGACCCTGATGACCCTGAGGCCTCATTACAGGCCATTTTGGAGAAGAGGGGTGAAGTAAATACAGACATTCCACATTCTTTTGTACAGGCTTGTGTAGATTGGAAGGAAGATTTTGAATAGTTCACAAAGGTATCCCTAAAGAGGATTCTAAGACCTCTTAGAACCATTCTTCAAGGAATCACCTCCTTAGTAGAAATCATGAGTCAAGAGGATGGCATGGAGGAGAAGATTCTTAAGTGGCAAAAGATACTAGATGCCCTTGTAATAATATGAAAGCAACGCTTCCAGGTTTTGGTAAAGGCATATGAAGGCTCAGAGCTAGATAATTTTGAGAAATGGATTCAAGATATAACGAGAGCGTTGACTATTTTTGAAAAGGTGCTCAAAAGAATGGATAAAAGAAGGGGTAACCGTGTGCTTTTTGTAAAGGAATTGCATAATTTATTTGAGGGATTGGACTTAAATTTGTATGATGAGGATGATGCTAAAACCATGCACTCTGTGAACATCATAATCAATTATTACTTAGCTATATTCATAGGAGTCAAGATGAAAGAAGACCTCCAGCAAATGTTTTATCAAAAGGAGGAGATCTATAAAATGCTATCTCGGGAAGAGGAGATATAGGGGTTCACACTAGAGTTGGTCACCTTCTGAGATAGACAACAGGAAATCCTTGAAGGGATAAAGATGGCTGACTTTGAAGAGGTGTTAGAAATTGTGGATAGGTTCCATAAGGCCCATCCAGAAATACTCCCAAGTCAGTAAGCATCCAGTCCAGACTTAGTCAGATTTTGGTGTAGAGAAAGATAGTTTTGTACTTAGCCATTTTTGCAGAGCCTATTTTTTGGCCTTTCGGCCCTAGAGATTTTTCGACCACTGACAAGTCCGAAGTCCCAAATTTGGGAAAAGAAGATTTGACATTTATTCATTTTTGAAGATTGGTTTTTTCAGACCAACTGTCAGGATTTGTTTGTTTTTTGGCACGTCCATCGTTTAACTCCAGTTATTTCAAACTTGATTTTTCAGTCAACTAGACCTCTTTTATGGGATTATTTTTGCATGATTTTGGGATCTCTTTCAGTTGAGTCTACATGGAGGAGATGCAACCAAGGATTAAGGGAAGGATTGTGAAGTTATGTCAAGAGCATGCATGAGTTCCAGCTCCATTTTCGAGTTGTTTTAATGCATAATAAACTCAAGTTTTGTAATGCATGAGGTTTAATTTTGTGCTAGGGTAGTTTAACTAAGTTTTAGAGATAGTTGCATTAATATAATCTCTAGTTTAGAATTTATTTCCAAGTTTGATGCAGCCGAAACCCTAGCTATGAAAATAAGAGTCCAGCTCTATAAATTGTAATAACACAATGTAATGAAGGCTAATTTGATTATTAATGAAATACATACAGTTGGTGCTTCATTCATAGTGTGATATTTCTACTATCTATGTGAGATTTGTGAATGTGTGATTTGCTCATTTATTTATTTCAAAGAGCCAATTGATTGTGTGGTGGTTTCAAATCTGTGATTCTTAGTTTGGTGTTTGCTGATGTTATACTTCTTTGTTGTGATGAATTATCGAGAAGATCTTTCTTTTGGTGCTTTTAAGATAAAATTATCTCATGTGTGCACGCATCTATGGTGGCTTCGTGATTTGATGAGTTTTGGTTTATCATACGTTTGCGTTCATTTCTATTGATGATTGCATCCATCTAGCTAAAGATTGTGATTTATTCTGATCTCTATTTTGCGGGTTTCGTTATCTTCTCAATCTTTTAATTTGCAAAGTGGTGTGATGTTGGTTTATGTCCATTAGATTTCATTTTAGTAATTTATTTCACATTCTTGTTACCCTACTGCTTACTTTTCTTTGAAAATCAATTACAGTAGATTAATTAGATTAACATTGCTTTTATTCTAAAATATGAAAATAAGAAAAAGGGGAAACATTGTGGTATTTTGAAGTTTGTTTTGCAACCTTCTTTGAGATACAAACCATCAAAGGCCTCCTTGTTATTAGATTCACATTTGTCTTCAGTTGAGCTATCCAAGCGGCTGAGACCCAACCCAGAAGGAACCTTGTGATTGATTCCCATCAGTCTTCCAAGAGGGGAATTTTGATGTAGTCAAGGATGGTGGATCCAATTAAGGATAGTCCAAACCTTGTAGCCAATAGAATTACATAGCAGATTACTCAAGAATGCCACAAAAAGTAATTATTTAACACTAATTTTCATTAACATGCCCGACTGTAAGGCCTTCTAGGTTAGGGCCAATTATAATCAGATTACAATTCTGCAAGATCCACAACTAGATCCAATACAATCTCAACTAGTTCAACTCTAAAGACAATCAAAAGCTGATGGAAACCCTAAGGTAGATCTAAAATTGAGCTTGCAAGCCTCTAAGAAATCTCCTTGTTCCCAAGTATGCAACCCTACCTCTGCTACAAACAACTATCAGATTACACTCTGATCTACAAGCTGATCAAGAACTTTTCTACAACTTCACTAACTTGACATCTAATATCCAAAGTCTGCTAAATCCTTCTTCTGTCCTCCCATAAACATCTACCCAAGCACTCCTTAAATACTAATCATCAGCCACAAGTTGACAAGAAGAAACCCTTAACTCCCCAAAACAAATAATTAAATGCCATACAAGTCAGCTTACAAATGTATACAAACATTTAATTCTACATGTCGGCCCATAACAATGGCTATCAACAATAAATTCACCAAGTCAGCTCAACAAATCACATAGAACTCCAGTTAGTAAGCCAGAACTACCGAGCGATAGTAAATTAACTGAGCACGCCAGGCATCATTAAGAACCAGTGTCAACCGAGCACCACAGGCATAACTAAGTAACAATGTCACTGAGCACCAGAGACTACCGATTTCCTTCATTGACCGAGCTTCCTTTAATGACCGAGACCATCAATCAAGGCTGCAACCATGTAACACCGGCCAAAACACTAACACTCCATGTAGTTTCATCGAGGAAACATAATTTTCTTAATCTTGGATGCGCCTGCATCAGACACCCCAGGTTCCAAAAGATGTTCATATGTGAGAAGAACATCTTTCAAGATTCAACACATAAATCCCGAACTGGTTCTTCACATACAAGTCCTCCACCTTTTTTGCTTGCAAATTCTTCCACTTCAGTTTCCTCTGTCTCTTCAAGTCTTTTCTTGACAATGTACAGGTCGATTCTCCATACTGATCATTCATTTTCTCTGGATCCATAATCTCAACTCAGCTACCAATACTTAGGCTTCTCCTACCGAGCATTGTATCCATCAAAGGCATCAATGAAAACTTCATGTCATTCTTCTCAATAGTAAACACATTCCAGACATAGTCATAAATAGCTTTGCAATCATATTGCCAAGGTCTACCAAGAAATATATCACAACTATTCATCTTCACAATGTCACAAAGCACAAGATCCTTGTACTAGCTAATCTGAACATCAATGAAGCATTGTTCTTTAACTTCCAAAGCATGAACATCTTGTAACCAGCCAAGCCTATAAGGACAAGGATGCTTCATTCTACTCAAACCAAGTTTCTGAACCAGGTCCTTAACAACAAGGTTATCAGTACTACCACTATCAATAATAACATCATAGAGTTTACCTTCAGTCTTGCATCAGTTCCTAAACAAGTTACTCCTCTGACAAGGTTCATCCTTTGTACCGAGAAATGTTCACCAAAGTAGAAAGTTCTCTGATTTAGGTGCATTCTAAATGTTCTCATTCATCATAACAGCTCGTCAGTCAACCTTCTTCTATGTACACTCAAAAGAATGGTGTCCTTCCTCTCCATAGTTATAGCAAGTACCCTTAAAGATAACTCTACCTATCTTCTTCTTCAGTTCCACAAGTTTCTATTCATCTTCTGCATCAATCGGTTTATCCTTCACCGAGTGATCAATCTTTTCCTTCCCTTGGGAGTTACTAGGTTATTTCCTCTTCAACTTATCTTCTACCTTTAGAGCATACTGATAAGCATCTTCAACATAATCAATCTTCAGCATACCTAGCTCATCCTAAATATTGAATCTCAAACCATTCACATATCAAGCTACCTTTTCCTTACCAAGCTCTTGGTGTCCAGACCGAATAGTAAGTTTGTAGAACTCCTCGGTATAATCTTCAACAAAAAAATCCTTCTATTTCAGATTTTGCAACTTCTTAAATAAGATAGTCAACTAGTATGAACTTAGCTTTCAACTTAGTCACCATCAATCTCCACCGATTGATCTTTGTTTCACCTTCATCTTCTCAATCTCTTTGTAGTTCCTTCCACCAAAGAGCAGCATGTCCTTTCAACTTTATCTATGCTAATCTCACCTGAAGAGGATCTTGAATTTATTCCAGCTCAAAGAAATCTTCAAGTTCACCAATCCAATCAATCAGATTGTTGGGCTTCAAAGTACCAGAGAAAGTAGAAACTTCCATTCGGTAATTACTAAACTAAGTAGCAGGTTTAGGTAACCAAGTAGTTTTGTCTTCACCAGATCTATTCCTCTAGTCATCACTACTAGATCCAATAGTTTCAAATTCCTCAGCAACTTCTTCATAGCCATCCTCAGTACCAACGTTTTGAGGTATACCAGCAACAGTTCTCATGATCTCGGTGACCATATCATTCTTCATCAATTCCATCTCAGATCTAAAATCTAATTTCACCTTCTCTGTGATTTGAGATTCAATAGTATCACAAAGATCGAAAATAACTCTAGGGTCCAATCTTCTCAGAGGCATCCTTAAAGATAAGAGAAACCCTCTGCAACAAACCCTTACTGACCACCTTGTGACAATTTCCAAGTTGTAACAAGTCAGATCTCAACCTGCAATCTTTCAAACAATTAGGGAACAATTCCACAAGTTCAGTGCTTCAGATCTGCAATCTAGATTGCGCATAATCTTTTCACCAACAAGATCAGCCTTGCTAGGTCAACCTTATGCTTCAACAAGATCAAACTCTTGCTCTGATACCACCTGATGTAGTCAAGGATGGTGGATCTAATTAAGGACAGTACAAACCTTGCAACCAATAGAATTACACAACGGATTACTCAACAATGCCACAAAAAGTAATTGTTTAACACTGATTTTCATTAACATGCCCAACTTTAAGGCCTTCCAGGTTAGGGCCAATTACAATCAGGTTACAATTCTGCAATATCCACAACCAGATCTAATACAATCTCAGCTAGTTCAACTCTGAGGATAATCAAAATCCAATGGAAACCCTAAGGCAGATCTAAACTTGAGCTCACAAGCCTCCAAGAAATCTCCTTGTTCCCAAGTATGCAACCCTACCTCTGCTACAAACAACTATCAGATTACACTCTAATCTACAAGCTCATCAAGAAATTTTCCACAACTTCACTAACTTCACATCTGATATCCCAGATCTACTAAGTCCTTCTTCCATCCTCCCCTAAACATCTACCCAAGCACTCCTTAAATACTAATCATCATCCACAAGTCAGCAAGATGAAACCCTTAACTCCCCAAAAAAAATAATTAAATGCCATACAAGTCGGCTTACAAATGTATACAAATATTTAATTCTACATGTCAGCCCATAAAAATGGCTATCAACAATAAATTCACCAAGTTGGATCAAAAAATCACACAAAACTCCAGTCGGTAAGCTAGAACTACTGAGCGACAGTTTATTAACCGAGCACGCCAGGCATCACTAAGCACCAGTGTCAATCGAGCACCGCAGGCATGATCGAGTAACAATGTCACCGAGCGCTAGAGACTACCAAGTTCCTTCAGTGACTAAGCTTCCTTCAATGACCAAGACCATTGGTTAAGGCTGTAACCGAGTAACACCAGCCAAAACACTAACACTCCATGTAGTTTCACCGAGGACACAAAATGCCTTGTCTTAACCTTGGATGCCCCTGCATCAAATTTACTCATGTAAATTCCTAGCTGTTGTCTCATGTAAAAATGATGCTCAACACTAACCTTACTGAAGCTTTCATAGGAAGTAAGTTGACGTATATGCAGTGTTCCAATCATGATGGAGGCTCTTACCTGTGTACTAGAAATTGTACCTTCATAGAATTAGTATTGTCAAATAAATCAAATAGAAACTAAATTACCACAAATAGAAAATCTATTTATCAAGTAAATGAGCAATTAAGCATTCTATGGATCTCTAACTAAGAGTGTTAATGGTGAAGCTCTCAGCAAGCCTCCAATAATGACAGTCTTAGAATGAAAAATGAGTGATAAGCTAAGCTAATTAATTAAATTCCAAATTGAAATGCTCAAATTAACTTCTAAATTACCTTTCTAGCTATAATTCTCAAGAGGTTAGATGCAATTCTCAGATTTGTGGATTGATTTATGAGTGATTTATGCCTTGCTTATATAGGATTTGGCAAGGGTCGGGGGTGTGGTAGAGTTGATTGTGATTAGGCTTGAGTTGAGTTTTTGGTTACACCCTTTGAAGATAATTTAAATATTGTGTCCTCAAAGCTTGGGATAAGAAGACAAGATGAGTGGACAAGATGCTCTTTCAATTTGAGTGATTGAGATTGAATTTGGCTTGATCCATGTGAGATCTTTTCTTAAATCCTATTGGTTGAGGCTTTTTCCTCCCATGCGGTGTTGAGAGAAATTAGGATTTAATCAATTGATTTTAATTCATTTATTTAGCCAAGTGTACCACGTGAATGGGTTGAGTTTATTTAATTCCAAACTATACAATTAATTAAATTAATTGCACATTGATTTGATTTAACTTGATTAAAATGCTCTTGATTTTGATTTAAATTGAATTGAAGCTTGATTTTAATTTTGATTGGGTAAATACTTGTTTGGATTCAATTGCCTTGATTTTTCCTTGATTTGCCTGGATTAACCACTTAAATGATCCTGTCCACTTTTTGGTGATTAAAAATGCCCCTCTTTGAGTTGACATGTGAAGCGTGTCGATTCAAAGAATGTTTTGATCCAATTGATAAAAAGTCCTGGTTCTATCGATGGTTGATCTTGATGTTCGATACAAAATATGGGATGTAGATTTTGATGATAGGATTGATGTAGTTTTGATTGATTTGATAGTCCTTGATGTTCGATCTAATGTTAGATTACTGATGTGATACCTGATTTGATGTGGTTCGATGTTTGATGCCCCTTTCGATTGATTAGCAAAAAATTTCCTGATAAAAGATTACGCTCTGATTTGATGGTTGTGCCCCTGATTCAATGATGTTGCTATTGATACTAATTATCCGATGGTATGCCCCCTCGAAAATGAAATGAAATTTTATAGATGGTTGAAAATTTTGATGATTTAGGTCAATTTGCGTTGATTGGGTCAATTTATAATGAATTTCGATTTCATTTCCAATAATGTTTTCACATCTATTTGATGATAAATGCCCCTAATTTGGTAGAATTGGTGAAAAAATTGGGTCCCTGGGCCTTCTCTAATGAAAGATTCCCTTTTTAGGTCAACGATACCCTTTTTAGGTCAAAAGATTTATATAAAGGGGTAAAAAGTCTTTTTTACTATTCATTTTCACTTTTACTCTTGACTTTTGAGCTCTGACTTTCTTTGACTCCCTGATGATGTCGATCCCAATATGTGAGCACAGATTCAAGTGCGGTCGACAGTATCAATGACCACTCACCTACAGACCTCCGGTGAGTGCCTGAACCTCTTGGTTCTTTCCAATTATGCGTTTAAATTCAAAAAATTTGAATTTTTCTTAGGAAAACCCTCTATTTTTTTTTTTTTTTTAAGTAGCACTTTTACACCTTTAAATAGCACTTTTACATATGAAATAGCGCTTCCACGATTTTAACCAATGCTTCTGCGAATCAGAATAGCACATTTACATGCCTATTCTAGGGCTGAATTTGCTTTTGCTTTGTCAAATAGCACGTATGATCTTGATTTCACTTTTGCCATTTAAATTAGCACTTATGAATTTTAAAATAGCGCTTTCAAATAGTTTTAGTGCTTTTTCCTAAAGTTTCACTTTTAAATCTTTAAGTAGCACATTTAAACATTTAAACAACACTTTTAAAGCCTAAAATAGCACTTTTACCCTGCTAGAAAAGATTTTTAATTGCTGTAGTCCACTTTGCAAATAATTCAACATCATCAATCAGATGATTGTTGAAGGTAACAAACTTGATGTTATAGTGAGTTGTAAAATGTCAGTATGAGTCAGTCATAGTTTGAATGTTTGATTGTCAATCTAGATTTAGATGATGGGTGATGATGAATTTTCCATCCTCTCTGAATAGACTCAGGAAAATTTGATTGTGGTTTGATATTTGTAAATTTTTGATTGACTTAGGATGATCCAAATGATAACTAATTTCAAAACTAATGTGAGTGAAATTTCTTTGTGCAGGCTAT
This sequence comes from Chamaecyparis obtusa, assembly GCA_027943335.1. Taxonomy (NCBI): domain Eukaryota; kingdom Viridiplantae; phylum Streptophyta; class Pinopsida; order Cupressales; family Cupressaceae; genus Chamaecyparis; species Chamaecyparis obtusa. Next base: position 1,139,048 of record BSBK01004189.1, on the reverse strand, counting down.
GCTCAAGTCATTAGGTGTTCGTGGTTCATATCCCTTACCTATGAGTATGATCTAGGATCTAAGTGTCACTGATCATAGACATATCAGTTTGTGTGGTCTATCTTTCCTTTTGGCTCTACCTTGATTATGAGTGAATCAAGGTTTGATCACTGCTATGGTTGAGTGATGGCACTCAGACCATAACACCTTCCATTTGCCTATGAGTGAGATGATGATCACCTCGAAGGATGTGTATCATATCCTTCACTTTCCTACCAGAGGAGAGATGGTTTATTATGATTCTATATATGATGGGTTAGCATGTCGGTGGGTCTTTTTGGATCTGACCATTGGAGATGATCATATCTAGTGGGCCCAGTTTCTTTCTTTTTCGGTGCTACCAACAGTCTTAGGTACTCTGATTGGTGGGTTCCTTCTTTTGGATAGATGTGGTCATGGATTTGTGGTTGGATGGGGTCCTATCCTTGAGGACTTGATGGTGCATCCTCAGTGATTTGATTGGGGATCCTATGTATTAGCTCAGTTGTATCATGAGCTACATACAATTGTTTATAGATGATCTTCCATGCTCACTGCAGGAGTGATATTACTATAGCTTTGGACTTGGGAGCATATCCCAGTGACACATCCCATCACAGCATGACAATAAGATCTAGGTTGGCCATTCGCCTGGATATATGAGGGTATGGTGATTCAGACCCATATGGGTAAGCTGGATTATTGGCATCGTGTCATTGATAATATGGATGTTGTGGTTTGGAGGCCATATGTGGGATGTGAGGATGGTACTAAGTTTCCTTTCATGTTCCATCCTTAATGGATGATTAGACATTCCACTTATATCATAGAGAGATTCTGCTTCAAGAGAGTTTTGCATCAGTATGGGTGCACACAAGGTATGCCCCAGGGAGTGGCTATGTATGCTTGAGTTTAGGCAGAGAGATCTTTGTGGGGTCCCTATGTGGATTATGGGACAACTATACAAGAGATTCAAGATCTTGGATATCTACCTTGGTCAATGTGAGAGCATATTATGGATGCTGGGATCACAGATGAGTACGCTAATTGGCTACATCAGAACCCATTTTCAAGGTTTACAGATCCCACTAAGAGAGTCCTAGGTATTGATGAGGTATCTGATGGTGATGGTGGTGATGTGGGAGATGGGGGAGATGATGCAGATGATGGAGATGGTGGGAGAGGTGGAGGTAGGATTAGAGCATGATGTGGATGATGGGGTCATCTGGCAGTCAGAGTAGGTAGAGTTCTTAATCCAGTGATTGTTGCTGCTCCTATCCCTCCTAGAGTTGATAAGGTTAGAGGTGGTGCATATAGAGCACTCCATTAGGTTTCTATGGATCTAGTTGTGAGCCCAAGTTGACATAGGGCTAGGTGGTAGTGAGAGGTTGAAGTAGAGGTTGCACAAGTTTTGCTTGATCATACACAAGGTCGTCCTGCTCAGCAGGTGATACCTCCAGTTGTTCCATAGGCTTCCTATTCTCAGGCACCTACTTCTACTTTGATACCCTCATATTCTTCATGTCCATCTTCTTTGATTTTTGTTCCATCCTTATCAGATACATCTTCTTCCATGCCTTCTTTGATACCTCCGCCACAGACTTCTCCAACATAGGCTCCTACACTAGCTTTAGCATCAGATGTTATATCTCTTCAGTCTTAGATGTTAGCAATGCAGCAGTAGGTTACTCAGCTGAGTTCGATGATGCAGACCTTTCTAGCTATGATGAGTTAGTAGGGATTATAGGTGAGCTTGAGTCATCCTCCAGATAGTCCTCATGGTCCTGATGGTGGAGATGGTGCTGGTGGTTCAGCCAGTTGAGATATTTTAGATTTTTTTCTTTTGATGATATACCTGATCTCATTCCTTTGTTGATATCGAGACATTGGACTCTATTGTACCATTTTTGATTCATTGAGGTTGTTCATGTTGATACTTTGATACTTTGATTTACTTTGATAGACTTTGATTATCTAGATATTTTCATTTATGATCTTTTGATGGACTATGATATCATGTTTACTTCATGAAGATGTTATAGACTTTGATACTCATTTTGATAGCTTTCACTATATATGATGTCATGATGTGTTGGATCTCCTTTTCAAGTGTTTAGCATGATATGCAGATCTAGATGGTTCTATCTCCTATATGCTTTGTTTTATGCTTTTCAGATGCAATTTTTGAAATGTATGCACATGTTCTAATGATGCTTAAATGGTTGTCTTATGTATGACATAGAATAGATGGATGAATGCGATGATGTGGATTCTAATGATTAATGATTTTCTTTTATGGATGCAATGATATATAGATGGATTAGATGGTTATAATGGATAATGTATATGAATGCAATGTGATACGGATACATAATGATTAATGATCCTAGATGTTTATATGTGATATAGATGAATGATATTGCAATGCAATGATGTAATGGATATAATGATGTAATGATTATGATTATAATGAATGCAATGGTAAATGTACTTAATGGATGTGAAATGAATGATTTCCTTTTGCCATGAATGATGCAAACTAAATGAAATGAATCTTGAATGATGCAATCTAATGCAGTTAATGAATTTAAGGTGATGTATGCAACCTAATGTAATTTAATGGACTTAATATGATAAATGCAACCTAATGTCATTGAATTAAATGATTCTAAAGATAAATATTAATGCAACTTAATTCAATGAACCTAATGCAAATTATGGTACATGACTTATGCAATTTAATGCAATAATTTTAAAATGATGAAATGTAATGAACTTAATGGTTTAAATGATGAAAATGCTTGAATGAATGTAAGATAAAGTGAATGTAGTGAAGATGATTTCAATGATTTAATGCAATGTAATGCAATGGTGATAAATGAACCTAACAAATGCAAGTGAACTAATGAAATGCACTTTTGTTTTTGATTTTTGATTTCCAACACACTCGATCACATATAGTTTTTTGATGATCCTTTGATTTTTGATTTGACCACACCCCCTTTTGTTTTGTCAAATTTCCCTCTTGCAATCATAAACTAAGAAAGAAAAAATACATTAAATGCATTCAATCTAAGATATATGCAACTAACTGTCATTATTCAAAAATTTGGAGCTTATAATCATCATTGAGCAATTTTGGAATCCCAATTTAGTACAACCATCACTAGTTCAACCATGATGATATGAATACTTTTTGCACCTCTTGTGCTTTTCTATCCCATCCTTTCAAGTATGAATATCACTGATTGAAGCCAATCATGAGAGTGTGAATACCGATTTTGTCAGATTCTATGTATCAAGTGGATTTTGGTATTATGATATTGAAAATAAAAAATATCCAAGGTATCCTTTTGAGTAAACAAATAGAGATATCAGGTTTATCCTATGTACAAGTCCTTGATGATTATTTGATGATCATGTCCTTAGAAAAATAATACATGATTTAGAACTTTGATCTTAAGACAGTCATTTAGAAATCAACTAAAATATCACGCTTTCATCATAGCTTGTCTAGTTTAAAAACTCTCATCGATTTGCTAGAGAGACATGATTTCATCAATCAAGTCAACACTTAGAAATTTTTTTGCAATGTTTTTCAAATCCATATTTCAAGTGTAGTTCCATCCATTTCATACTTTTAATCCTGATAAAGATAAGGTCATGTAAGATATCAGATCAAATTTTGCTTTTGGTTCAAATTGGATTAGGATTTAGAATTTGATTAAGTGCTTCACTTGCGTTTTTGATGAATTGATTCGATGATTGATGGAAATTTGATTTTGATGAATCCTTCCTCCTTTCAAGTAGATTGCCCCCAGTTTGATATGATTTCAAAGTTGGACTTAGGACAATTTTCATATTAGGTGACCAAAATCTTGAGGTACTTGCAAATGCAACTGTGGGGTTTTATTATGCAATATATACAAATGCTGGCGAATGCAATATTTACAAGGTGACCTTCTAGGTATGTGACTGACTTGGACTTTCAATGGTGCCTATTTACCAAGTTCTCACTGATTGAATGGATCTTGCTTCTTTTTCTATTTTTAAAGATTTTTTTCTTTTTTGCTACCAAGGCGTCTATTTGCTAGGTTTTCACCAAGGCACTTTTTTTCTCCCTTTTTTTTTGTATTTTTTTTTTCAATTTTTTTCTTTTTATATCATCAAGGCTCCTATTTGCTAGGTTTTCACCAAGACCACATCTTTTTGAGGATCATATATGAATGTTTTTGGCTTTCTTCATGCTCAATTTTCCACTGTTTTTGATCTTTTCTTCTTTTCCAATTTATTTTCTCTTTTATGTTTTTTAAATGTTTTTGGTATTTTCAATATCTCTTTTGACTATATATAATAAATAGGATGCTTTCCATTTGATTTTCTGATACTCTTTATACTCTTTCATCTGTCTCATGTATAGAACCTTTTTAGATGAATTCTATTGATAGGTTCTTGTAGCTCTTTTCCATCACAAACCACTAACTTGTAGGTGCTGGTCCCAAAAGATGAAGTGATCACAAAAGGTCCTAACCAATTTGCTTCCCATTTTCCCTTCTTTTCCCTTTCTGCTTGATTCTTGGGATTCTCTCGCAAAACTAGGTCACCTATTTGAAATGTTCTTGACTTGATGTGCTTGTTATAAGTCCTTGACATTCTATTTTGATATAATTTTAAGTGATCAAATGCTTGTTGTTGTTTCTCATCTAGCATTTCTAGTTCATGCAATCTAGCAACTCTATAATCCTCTTCACTTATTAAACCATGTAAAGATACCCTTAAGGATGGAAGTTCTACCTCTAAAGGTAAAACTGCTTCTATTCCATAGACTAAGGAAAATGGTGTAGCTCCTGTTGGCATTCTAATGCTGGTCCTATAAGCCCATAAGGTCGGGTTTATTTTGATATGCCAATCTCTACCTGAATTTTCCATCGTTCTCTTCAATATCTTTAGGATATTTTTATTTGTTTCTTTGGCTTGTCCATTACCTTGGGGGTAATATATTGATGAAGAGTGATGGATCATGTAGAACTTTGTGCATAATTCCTTTAGGTCTTTGTTTTTGAAGTGCTTTGCATTATCTGTTATGATTCCATGAGGAACACCATATCTACATATTATGTGGTTTAAGATAAACAAGGATATCTGCTTGCCTGTTGTAGTTGATAAGGGTACAACTTCCACCCATTTGGTAAAGTACTCCATTGCCGTGATAATGAATTTATGACCATTTGAGGATGGTGGATAAATCATTCCTATTAAATCTAGACCCCATTGATAAAACAACCAAGGTGTTGTCATCAGATGAAGTTCTTGTGTGGGCACATGTATCAAATTTCCATGAAATTGACACTTTCTACAAGTTTTGGCAAAATGACAAGTGTCTTTCTCCATCGTAGGCCAAAAATATTCTATTCTAAGAAGTTTCTTAGCTAGGGTTAATCCATTCAAATGTGACCCACATATTCCCTCATGGATTTCTCACAAGGCTATGTCTGATTCCTCTTTCTCTAGACATCTAAGGAGCATTCCATCTAGACTCTTACGATACAATGTTTCAGATATTAAGGTATAATGAGAGGCTTGGTGAATGAAGCTTTTCTTTTGGTTCGTGGTTTTCTCCATGGGTAGGATTTAATCTTTTAGGTAAGTGTAAATAGGTCCATACCAAGGTGATTCTTGTGTAGTTAGCAAACAAATGGTATGAGGATGGGTAGGGTCAAATGCTGGTTGTTCCACTTCTTCTACCAGGAATTCATATCTGGCGCTTTGATTTGGTATTTGTAGAAGTGATGCCAAAGTTTCAATTGCATCTACTGCTTTGTTCTTTTCTCTTGGCACTTGCTCAAATATAATAAGAGTGAAGTACTTCTTAAGATTTTCCACCATGTTTTTATAAGGTACCATCTTGTCATCTTTCATTTGATATTCATCATAATTTGATTAATGACTAATTGTGAGTCTCCATAAACCTTTAGTTCTATCACCTTCCACTCCAATGCCAACTTGATTCCAATGACCAAGGCTTCATATTCTACTATGTTATTGGTGCATGGAAATAGAAATTTATATGACTTTGGAATTATAGATCCTTGAGGAGTAATCATGAGTATGCTTGCTCCTGATCCACATTGGGTGTATGAACCATCAAAATATAGTTGCCATGTCTTTGCCTCAACATTCACAATATTGGAATCTAGGAATTCTACTTGAATTGGATGATCATCTTATAGTGGTGATTCTGCTAATTGGTCAGCAATGAATTGCCCTTTGATAGATTTTCAGTCCACATACTAAATGCCAAATTCACTCAACACCATGACCCATTTGGCTAGCCTTCCATTTAATGCTATTTTGCTAAGTAGATACTTCAAAGGATCGATCTTTGCAATGAGTCTTATCTTATGAGCTAACATATAGTGGCATAGTTTTTGGGAAGCAAAAACCACATCTAGACATGCCCTTTCGATGAAGGTATAATTCAACTCATATTTGACCAAAGTCCCACTTATGTAATATATAGCTTTTTCTTTACCTGATTCATCTTCTTGTGCCAAAAGTGCCCCTAATGAATGCTCGGTCCCTAAAATATATAGGATCAAGGGTTTTCCTCTAATAGGTGGCATCAAAGTTAGAGGGTTCATGAGGTATTTCTTCAACATTTTGAAAGCTTCTTCACACTTCTCATCCCATTTGAAAACTGTATCTTTATGGAGAAGTTGGGTGAAGTTATGACATTTTTCTGCTAGTTGGGATATAAATCTCCTGATGGATTGAATTCTTCCTTGCAATGACCTCATTTGGATTATGTTTAGAGGTTCTTCTATCTCCATGATGACTTTGACTTTAGCGAGATCTACCTCTATTCCTTTCGCTGATACAATGTAGCCTAGCAGTTTCTCTGATTGGACCCCGAATGCACACTTTTTTGGATTGAGCCTTACTTTGAATTTCTCTAATTTGACAAAAAATTTCTCTAGAATTGGTAGATGCTCCTCTCTTGAATGAGATTTTTCTAATATGTCATCTACATAATCTTCCATGAACTTATGCATCATATCATGGAATATTGTTGTCATGGCCCTTTAATATGTTGCCCCGACATTCTTTAGACCAAAGGGCATAACATTCCAGTAGAATATTCCCCATGTGCATGTAAATGTTGTTTTATCTTGATCCTCAAGTGCTATCTTGATCTGGTTATAGCCACTAAATCCATCCATAAGTGAAAACATGGAATGTCCCGCTGTTAGGTCTACAATGGCATCTATGCTTGGAAGAGGAAAATCATCTTTAGGACATGCCAAATTTAGGTCCCTAAAATCTGTGCAAATCCTGATGGACTTATCTACTTTTGAAACTATCACTATATTTTAAATCCATTGGGCATAATCAATGGCCCTAATAAATCCCACTTTTAGCAATTTCTCCAACTCCACTTTTACTAGCAAGGCTATATGTGGATGCATCTTTCTTAACTTCTATTTGACTAGTTTCGCTCCTTATTTGATGTTCAAGTGGTGCATAATTATATTTGGGTCCAATCTTGACATATCGTCATATGACCATGCAAAGTTGATTTGTTTTTCCTTGAAAAATTTTATGAGTTCCTTTCTCTCTTCACTAGATAAGGATGCCACTAGGTGTATGATCTTTGGCTCGGTTTCTGATCCAATGTTTATCTTTTCTATAGGCTCAATCAAAATTGGAGATCTCTCTTCATAATGTTCAAGTAAAGCATCCAAAATTCCTTCCTTAGGTGCCTCAATTGGATTTTCACATTTGGAAACATCCTTTATTTCTTTTTCTTTTGGATCTAATGATGCCACAACGTGGTTTTCAACACTAGATTCTTTTCCTTTTTTACTTTTTTTCATTTTTTTCATTTTTAGGTGGATTGAAAGTTTGGATACCCCCCTTTATCATTTCCTCCTGATATTCCATAGTAGAAGAAGGTTCAACCGCATTGAGATATTGGGACACCACATTGTCATTCAAAAAGATAGGGAGGATGGTTGGTTTAATGGAATCCCATTCGATTAATTCTGGGTATATGAGAGTTAAAGGATCAACGCTTTGGTTTGGTTCGATGGGATTTAGAGATAAGACCTCATTTGATAGTTTGTATATTGTTGTTGGAAATGTAGTTGGAGTAACTGAGAGAGGGGGGGGGGGGGTGAATCAGTTAACCACAAAAATATTACCACAGATCCCTTAGATGTTTTATTAAATCATTTACTGCTGTTATACTAAAAACTTAGTTATTACAGTGAGTATTAATTATAACTATTCTAAAGCATTCATCAGTGATTAACATACATGAATAAAGAAAGTATCATGAACACAAGAGACACTAGATTTAACGTGGAAACCCAATATGGGAAAAACCACAATTGTAACTAGTTACTATTTTTCACTCTTTTGAAGTGAGCCCTGTTAGGAGCCAACCCGGTTAAAGGTTGCAAAACACACTATTAGGTGTGACCTTATTAGAGGATTTAATCACCCTATTAGGAGTGGCCTTGTAAGAGGTCTTGAAATAATTCAATAGAACTATCACCTTGTTAGAGGATTTACAAAATGGCTGTTAAACCAACTCGGTTAGGAGATTTTGAAATCACTGCTACAATGGTAAGAAAGTAACAATGAAGTGACCTGAATAATGATGCAACTGAATTGCTGATTACATATCTCTATTTTGCTTCACTAGATCCTTCCTGATCAAATATATCTCTGCTGCTCTTCAAGGATATCTAATCATCCTTCAAAATTCGCTCACACTTTTCTTCTTTTCACTTGCACACACTTTTTAATTCACAACTTGACCTTCTATATATACCATTCAGATTGTCCATTCAAATTGTCAAGTCGGCACTAATAACATTACTAATCATTACAACAGTCAGCTGGAATAAACAAACTTTATTTCTCAAAATAACAAATTCCTTCACTGGGCCGACCTTGCTCAGTAAACACTAATCCGAAGAGATTTCCTTTGGTGACCGAGAGAACTCGGTAAGCACTATGAATTCTATAACATCCTTTGGAGACCGAGTGAACTCAGTAAACACTAACTTTCCTTTGATAACCATGGAAGCTCAGTTAACACTATTTTCTGCCATATTTTTCTTTGACGCCTGAAATATCTCGATAGATACTAAAAACCACCTACAAACCAACTGAGCTCGGTAAATACTGGGAACTGCATTGCTGACCGACTGAGCTCAGTAAATAATATGACATTTGTGTGACATCAAAGACAACACATAATTAATCCAACAATCTCCTTCAGATAATTGTATCCAACAATCTCCCTCTTTGGCATTAATGGCAACACAACATGTCATAGCACAATGAAATTTCATAGAAAACATAGAGTAAGGAACATATCCTTAGCTTCATTCTAATTCTCATTTATGAGAACTCCCTCTGTTAGCAAACTTCTCTTTCTGATTGAAAACTCTCCAAGAAAACTCTTACAAATCTTAAGAAATTTCTTGAAGTATGACAACAAACTCTCCCTCTTTGACAACACATTCCAAAGACAACACATACCAGGTGAATAGCAATGTACCTTGAGTATTGATTCATATGCAATGATTCCTTGACTAAGCTGCATCAACTGACTGATCTTCAATATGCTCTGGTTGATGCATCACTAAAACTTCATTTAGTGAGCCTCAGATAGGGGAATCACCCCTAACTTACCTCTTAGATACAAGAATGCATCCTTAGGTAGTGGCTTGGTGAATATATCTGCAATTTGTTCTTTTGTATGAATATATTCCAATCTGATTTCCTTGTCCTGCACCAATTCTCTGACAAAGTGATATTTTATAGCAATGTGCTTGGTTTTGGAATGCATTATTAGATTCTTTGAAATATTTATTGCACTTATATTATCACAAAATATAACAACTGGTTCTTTGATCTCAACCTTCATGCCTTCCAATAACTATTTAAACCAAACAATATTAGAGTAGTTTACTACTGCAGCAACATATTCTACTTCTGCTGTGGATTGGGAAGTGCAATTTTGCTTTTTACTAGTCCAAGATACCAACCTCTTGCCAAGAAAGAATGCTCCACCACTTGTACTCTTTCTATCATCAATGTTTCCTACCCAATCGGCATCAGTAAACACTTTTAAGTCCAGATTGCCTCCAAATTTATACCACAAGCCATAATCTTTAGTTCCTTTCAAGTATCTCAAGATTCTTTTGATTGCCATCATATGATTTTCTCTGGGTTTTGCTGAGAATCTTGCTACAATACCAACTACTAAGGCAATATCAGGCCTTGTATGAACTACATACTGTAATTTTCCAATCATTGATCTGTATAAGGTCTGATCTACTTCTTTTGAATCATCATCTTTTGTAAGCTTTAGTCCTGTACACATGGGTGTACCAACTATTTTTGCATCTTCCATACCAAACTTCTTAAGTATTTCCTTGATGTATTTAGACTGAGTAATGTAGATATCGTTCTTGCTCTACTGAATTTGAAGACCAACAAAAAAATTTATCTGACCAAACATAGACATTTCAAATTCTTTGTTCATTTTCTCTGAAAATTCTTTGCACTGATCATCATTACCTGTAAACACAATATCATCCACAAATATTTCTGCCAAAACGATTCTATTATCTGGTCCTTCTTTGATGTATAAACTACTGTTATCATTAGCTCTTTTGAAACCAATCTGAATAAGATAGTTATGTAATCTTTCATACCATGCTCTAGGGGCTTGTTTTAGACCATACAATGCTTTGTGTAACTTGCAGACCATATCCTTTTTGTCTGGATCAACAAAACCTTCAAGTTGCTCAATGTAGACTTCTTCATCAAGAATGCCATTAAGAAATGTAGATTTTACATCCATTTGATATACCTTAAATCCTTTATGTGCTGCATATGCAAGTAGAGTTCTTACACCTTCTAATCTTGCAATAGGAGCAAAAGTCTCTCCATAATCTATACCTTCTTCTTGAGAATACCCTTTACACACTAATCTAGCTTTGTTTCTAGATACTTGACCATCTTCATTCAGCTTGTTTCTGAATACCCATTTTGTTCCAATTATATTTTTGTCTTTACGCCTAGGTACAAGAGTCCATGTCTTGTTTTTCTCTATTTTTTCTATTTCTTCATTCATAGCCTCAATCCAACTTTCATTTTCCAATGCATTTTTAACATTTCTAGGTTCAAAATCAGCAAGTAAACATGTACCTTTCAGTTTACTTCTTGTCATAGTACCATCTGATTTGTTTCCAATAATCTAATCTGGTGTATGATGCTTCCTGACATACTTGTCCAATATATGTTCCTTGCCTCTTGAATGAGTTATATTGTCATTTTCTTGAATTTCATCTTCAGGTTCAGTTTTCTCAAGCTCGGTAGATATTTGCTTGGTAGCTTCAGGCTGAGACTAGGTTTCTTGTGACTCGGTTTGAACTTCTTCTTGTGACTCGGTTACTATACTAGGCTTGGTAGATGTAGTTTCCTTATTGACAGATGTGTTTGGCAATGTATCAGGTTCAATGTAAACAAATCTTTTGTAATCCTCTGGTTCCTTTTTGCTTTCTTCTTCAGTCTTTTCTGCAAACTCATCAACTTTCACATGTGCACTTTCTATGATTCTGTGAGTAGACAAATTCAGACATCTATATGCTTTACTTTTGCAAGAATATCCCAAAAATATTCCTTCATCACTTTTTACATCAAATTTTCCTTTTCTAGATTCTTTTCAGATGTAACATTTTCTACCAAATACTTTTAGGTAACTTACATTGGGTTTATAGCCATACCATAACTCATAAGGAGTTTTGAATGTGTCTTTCCTCAACTATACTCGGTTCAAGGTATGAACTGCAGTGCTAATAGCTTCCTTCCAGTATTTCATAGCAATGTTCTTTTCAATCATTAGAGTCCTTGCACAATCCATGATAGATCTATTCCTTCTTTTAGCTATTCCATTCTGCTCAGGAGTTCTTGGGGCTGATACCTGTCTTTTGATTCCTCTTTCAATGCAGAAATTATTGAATTCATGGGAGATGAATTCACCACCTCTTTTTGATCTTAAGCACTTCATTCTTTTTCCTGTTTCCTTTTCTACTCTTGCCAAATACCATTTGAATTTCTCAAATGCTTCTGATTTTTCTCTTAAATACATAACAGTCATCATTCTAGAGTAATCATCAACAAAGAGAATAAAGAATTTTTCTCCAGTATAGATTTCAATTCCAATAGGTCCACATAAGTCAGTATGCACAATATCCAAAATATCTTCAGACTGATAGTTTTTACTTTTAAAGCTAGTCTTTCCCATTTTACCAATATGACAATTCTTGCATAGACCAACATCAGGTTTCTTCAAAGTAGGAATACCTCTTACTTTCTTGAATTTGCTTATTTTCACCATATTATCAAAATTTACATGACATAACCTTTTGTGCCATAACCAACTTTCTTCAATTTGAACAATAAAACATGAGCATTCACCAAGATCAAGATAAAACAGGTTACCTTTGGTTTGTTTGCCTGAACCAATCAGTTTTCCTTTGTCATCCAGCAGTCTTGCTTTGCCATTCATGAATTCAACCTTGAATCCAATGTTGATTAGTTGTGCTACACTTAGAAGATTATGCTTTAGTCCTTCAACCCAATATGCATTATCACATATAAGTTCTTTGGTTAATGAAATTCATCCTCTTCCTTTTATACAACAAGGTTCATTGTTTCCAAACCTTACATTACCACCATCATAGTCTTCAAGGTGTTCAAACTTTGTTCTGTCACCATTCATATGATGTGAGCATCCATTGTCTATAATCCATGTATCATCTTTGCTTATATGAGAGATAAGTGCCATCTCATCTTCATCATCATCAGATTCATCTTTTATAGCAATGAAGACAATTTCTTCTTCACTATCATTAGAATCCTTAGCCAAAAAACATGTTTTCTTACCTTTATCCTTGAATGACTTGAAATTCTTCTTGCCATTGTACTTGTGACCTTTTTTCTCATCCTTGCTTTGCTTGTTTGGGCACCTAGCTACAATATGACCAATTTCTTCACATGAAAAATAGATTAAAGGAGTTTTACCTTTGTATTTACCTCTGCCTCTAGTATATTTCTTTGCAAGTAATGCTTCAATAACTTCAAGATCACTATCTGAACTTTCCTTTGATTCTTCTTCACTTTCTGACTGGATTTTCTTGCCCTTCTTAAGTGAAAGTTTGGCCTCAAATGCTGATTCAATATTTTTAGAAGTTGGAACATAGTTGTCATAGTTATCTAATTCAAAAGCTATCAACCTTCCAACTAAGGCATCCAAAGTTATATTGTGATTTTGTTCACATCTTCTTTCTTGAATAGCAGATACTCTTATTGCATAGATAGGAAGCAATGTTCTAAGAACCTTACTTATAACAGTTTCATCATCAATTTTTCCTCCAGAAGCTCTTATTGCACTAACACTCACCTTGATCCTTTCAACATATTTTGTAATGTTTTCATCTTCTTTCATCTTCATTTGATCAAACTGTCCTCTTAGGCTTTCTGCTTTGGCTCTCTTCACATTGTCATCACCACCATAAATTTTCTTTAGCTTGTTCCACATTTCATAAGCAGTTGTGCAGTCTTTGATCTCATAAAATTCTTCATAGCTAAGAGCTGATGCAATGTCTATCATCATGGTGTTATGGTTCTTTTTCTCTGCAATGTCTTCAACAGTTAATGTGCCAGTAGGAACTGTATATTCTTGATCAATATATTTGCATCCTAAATCACCAATGGAAGCCAAATGAAGTCTCATGAGACCTTGCCAAGCTGAAAATTTATCTCTGTTAAGCTTTGGAATTTCTCTCTTGTAAGACATCCTGATCTTTAGCTTAGGTCCTTGAAACCATTCCTGCAAGCACCAAAAGCTCTGATACCAATTTTTGGAAATATAGATGGAGTAACTAAGAGGGGGAGGGGGGGTGAATCAGTTAACCATAGAAATATTACCACAGATCCCTTAGATATTTTATTAAATCATTTACTGCTGTTATACTGAAGACTCGGTTATTGTAGTGAGTATTAATTATAACTATTCTTAAGCATTCATCAGTGATTAACATACATGAATAAAGAAAGTATCATGAACACAAGAGACACCAGATTGAACGTGGAAACCCAATATGGGAAAAACCACCAATGTAACTAGTTACTATTTTTCACTCTTTTTGAAATAAGCCCTGTTAGGAGCCAACCCAGTTAAAGGTTACAAAACACACTGTTAGGTGTGACCTTATTAGAGGATTTAATCACCCTATTAGGAGTGGCCTTGTAAGAGGTCTTGAAACAATTCAATAGAACTGTCACCTTGTTAGAGGATTTACAAAATGGCTATTAAACCAACTCGGTTAGGAGATTTTGAAATCACTGCTACAATGGTAAGAAAGTAACAATGAAGTGACCTGAATAATGATGCAACTGAATTGCTGATTACAAATCTCTATTCTACTTCACTAGATCCTTCTTGATCAAATATATCTCTATTGCTCTTCAAGGATATCTAATCATCCTTCAAAATTCGCTCACACTTTTCTTCTTTTCACTTGCACACACTTTTTAATTCACAACTTGACCTTCTATATATACCATTCGGATTGTCCATTTAGATTGTCAATTCGACACTAATAACATTACTAATTATTACAATAGTCAGCTGGAATAAACAAACTTTATTTCTCAAAATAACAAATTCCTTCACTGGGCCGACCTTGCTCGGTAAACACTAATCCGAAGAGATTTCCTTTGGTGACCGAGAGAACTCGGTAAGCACTATGAATTCTGTAACATCCTTTGGAGACTGAGTGAACTCGATAAACACTAACTTTCCTTTGATAACCATGGAAGCTCAGTTAACACTATTTTCTGCCATATTTTTCTTTGACACCCGAAATATCTCGGTAGGTACTAAAAACCACCTGCAGACTGACTGAGCTCGGTAAATACTGGGAACTGCTTTGCTAACTGACTAAGCTCAGTAAATGATATGACATTTGTGTGACATCAAAGACAACACACAATTAATCCAACAATCTCCTTCAGATAATTGTATCCAAAATATTGTATCATTCAAGTCTACGACATGTGCCTCTTCTAAATGTTCCAAAGAAGTAGGATCAAAGTCTTCCTCACTAGACTCCTCTAAGGTTTCCATTGGATAAAAGTCTCATGGATTAAACCTAACATTTTATTCCTCCATAGTAGGTCTCCATGAAGGTATGTGGGGTTCACCTACCCATTGATTTATTTCAATTTCTTGAATTTGAATATTTTCTACGACCATTTGATTTGAACTAGAAGCTCGATTCTGATTTGATTTTGCTATTTGGTCCTTTTCTTTGCTAGAAGTATAGGTATGAATAACATCTATCTCCTTATCATAGCATAACTCAATTGACAATGAGTCCCATTCCCATTGATTAGAATCTTCATCACTATGTGATTCCAATTGCAAGATTTGATCATAGACTTTAGGATAGTTCTTTTGTGTGTACCCTTGTTCTAAGTACCCTAATCCCATCTTTTCCTTGCTATCTCTCCATGTCATTTCAATTGGTTCAATAAGTCCTTCATTCCTTGTACCCAAAGGTCCTTGGCCTTTGTATCCCATCTTTTGCATTATTTGAAATCCTTTCCCATATTGATGTGTGGGAGTGCTGATATTTTGGATACGTTTTTCTTGGGCACTTGACTCCTCATCTTTATAAAGCCAATTAAGAATTTCATTATCATCTTCATCCATGCATGAAGAAGTATTTTCTCTCACAAAATTATCATTATATCTATGGGGTAGATTGGATGGATTTCCATATGACTTGGGGGAATTATGGATAAAGAATATTCCCCTACTCCTTTTTGCTTGATTTTACATTATTTATCAAAATTTCTCATCATTTGGTTCATCTTTTGGTAATGCTCATCTTTAGTGTATATTTGGATGGCTTTATCTTTGTCTTCTTTTTGCTTCTCATGTGTATTCTCCTCACTAACCTTTTCCTTTCCCTTTGTCGATGTAGCTAGGTTAGTGGGTCTTTGGATGTCTTCAACAACAATTTCTCTTTCCATCTTTTCCTTTCCTTTTAATAATGGAATGTCCTTGGAAATTTTCCCTTTCTCTATTTGTTTAGGTATAGACCCTTCTGTATTATGTAGGACTAAAGAGTCATTGATGGGCTTTATGTTGTTACAATATTGGAAAGGGTCTGAGTCCGGACTTACCATAATATCTTGACCTAGATAAGGGAATTTTAAACATTGGCGGTAAGTAGAAGGCACGACTTACATTTCATGAATCCAAGACCTCCCTAATAAGATATTGTAGGTCAAATTTAGGTCTAAAAGTTGGCATATGGTCTCTTTTTGCATGGGACCAACTCTGATGGGAAGTATTATGACTCCTTTAGACACTCTTTCTTCATCATCGTAGGCTTTGATGGTTATTTTCTTCTTTGGGTTAATAACCTCCTTAGAAAATCCTAGGGCTCTTACCAAGTTTAGGGTACAAATATTTAGGCTGACTCCTCCATTGATAAGCACTCTTTTCACTCTATGTTTGTGAATAAGGACTTCTATTTGCAAAGGTAAATTCTGTGGGTGGTTTAGCAACATGTCATCTTGTTTGGAAAATGATAAGCAATGAGGAGCAATGAGATGTCCCACCATATTTTGAAACTTTTCCGCATCTAGGTTTAGAGGCACATTGGTTTCTACTAAAGATTTCTCTAGAATCTCCTTGTGAGGAGGTGATAATTTGAGCAATTCTAGGATTGAGATTTGAGTGGGAATTCTTTGTAATTGATCAACCAAGTTATATTGCTTTGACAATGATGATGTGCTTTGGTTGGGTAAAACAATTCTTGGAGCTTTTTTGGGTAGAGTGATTTTAGAAGCTTTCCCCCTAGTGACTACATTGGATAATGCCTCTCTTGATTTCTCCTTTAACATGATAACATTTATGGTATTGTCCTTTTCACTTAACGTATTGATGATGTTATCATAGGTATGAGAAAAGTTCACTTTCTCATTACCTCTTTTCTGATTTTGGTTGGCATTAGATGACTCACCCTTTTCATGGTTTAGAAAGGGGTTTTTGAAGGTCATATGATCCTCATTGTTTTGAGGCCCTTCAATTTTGATAGTTCCATCATCTATTAGGTCTTGCACTAAGTGTTTTAACTTCATGCATTTGTTGGTTTTGTGACCCTTATTTCAATGATACTCACAATGGTGAGAATCATTCCACCAATTTGGTTTAATTTGAGGTTCATAAGATCTCAAATTAGGTAAAGTGATAATCTTATTAGCAACCAAGGTTCTTAATGCGTTCTCCAAGGGTTCGCCTAAAAAGGTGAATTTTCTCTTTTTATATGTGGAGAAAAAGGGTTTGGGCTTATTCCCATTAGCATTATTAAAAGGATTATTATTAGAATTGTTGTTGGGATTGTTGGAATTATTGGAATTAAAGGGAGCTTTATTTGTTTGATTTACATTGTATGAAGAATTAGCTCCACTTGATAAGTTAAAAGGGGTTGCCTTCAAGTTGTGGGCCTCCAAAACTCCATCATTCACAAGATTTTTGTTATTATTCTTTAACCATAACTTAGGTTTATTGTTGTGATTGTTGGCCCCTTGATTATCAACATAATTAGATACATAATGGTTATTATTATTGTTGTTGGTATTGGATTTATTGTCTTTAAACAATTTTATCTCTCCTCTTTTTACCAATACATCTTCAATCTTGATCCCATTTTCGATAAGTTTTTCAAATGTTGGGGGACATTGAAGTTGTAATCGATAATTCATCTCCATGGTCAAATTGTTTGTAAAAATTTCCATTTTCTATTTCTCGGGGATACTTCATGGATACCTTGTAAAAATGGTCCTCCAGCTTTGTAGGAATTCTAAGAAGGATTCACCATCTTTCTGTTTGGTATCACACAATTTGAGCATTGTGATTTAATGCTCAATATTATAGGAGTAATGGGGACCAAAAAATTAGAGGCTAATTCCTCAAAAGTCTTTATTCCTTGTGGGAGTTTAGAGAACCATTCCATGGCAGGACCTCCCAAACTCCTAGGAAAAAGTCTCATTAGGTACGTAGTGTTGTGCATGAACTCAATGCTTAAGGCACAAAACTCCCTTAGATGATCTTGTGGGTCTCTTTTACCCATATACTTATCATACATAGGAAAAATGGTATTGAAAGGAAAAGGTTCCATGACCAAGCTTTTGTCAAAGGGGAATGGGCACGAGGCCTCAATAGAAAATGGCTTAGGTTCGGAGGCCTTTTTCATTAAATCTATTTGTTCTTGAAATGTTTTTAATTGTTTGGTCATAGCATTCATGGGGTTATCTACTTCTTGATTCTTCTTAAGTTTCTCTATATCATAGTCATATGGGAGCTTTACCACCGCTTGGGCTAGGTTTAGGAAAAATTTGTCCCTATCCCTATCTATCAATTTCTCCATGAATTCAAAAAAATCATTATCGTGGGCTGCTCTATTAGTCTTTTCTTCAAGTGTTTCTTTAGGACCTTGATTAGAATTATTGATGTTATTGTTGTTCCCCCCATGGTGGTAATCATGAAATGTGAAATTTCAATCCATTGATTCAAGTCTTTCTTCAAATAAATTTGGGAGAATATCCCCTTGATTGTGACCGTTGAAAAGACTTTGGTATTCAAATTCACGAACTTCATTAGCAATTCAAGTTCTATCTTCTTGTAAAGATACCCTAAGTTTGTGGGACCATGTGGAAACTAGCATCCAACAAGGTTTGTTTCAAATTGGTCCTTTGATTTGGTAATTGTTGATTATAATTGAAGAGATTAAAAATGCAAGATGAGATTTCAATGGATATCTCTTTCACTTGTTTTATGTATTTCCAAACACAACAATCATGCATACACTTGTTTCTTTTTACCCACTACACAATAAGTTTTTGATTTTGAAAGTACGTTATCATGGGTTTTGCACAAAAATACACTTCAAGAAATCTACCTAGCTCAAGACTGGTTCGTAAACATGGCTCTATAAGGTAGTCTTTGCTAAGTTAACAAGGTTTTAATCAATATTCCATTCAAAATGGATATTAAACTTTCATCCTCCAAGTATATTAAGAGGCTTCCCACCATCGGTATGTCAGAGTTTTGCGCAATCCGTGAGGACTACTCAAGGAAGTTTGAAAATTTAACACCCTTTTGTCACACACCCCATTAAGGATGTATGTATTTTGTTTTATAGTGGGTTGGATGATCATGAAAAAGGTGAGTGTATCCCACTTCGGGCTATCCCTCTCACCGACCCTTTTAAGGCAAATCTTGGGAGGCGAGCCCAACTAATGATCTAGCATGTTCATGTAAAATCAAGAAAATGGAATGAAGAAATAGGTTGTGGGAGTTTGATTCACAAAAAAGGTGAAGAGCATATCCCTATCCACTTATTAATTCCCAAACACAATTAACAAGGTTCAATTTCCAACCCACTAACTAAAGGGATTTGAGTATTGCTACTCTCTTCCACAAACAAGGGGTTTATTTGATTATGTGCTTGATTTCCTTAACCTTTCTTCTTAATCAAAGAGTTTAACACTTTTGGCATTTTGATTCTAATAAAAGTGAAGAGCATAGGCCTAATGTTAAACTTCCTCAAACAAAGATAGGCTGTTTTTAATTACTAGATTTTGAAAACACCAAAGCCACAATTTAAGTACAAAAATGACAAAGTTTTAAGGCTTACCTTTTCCTTGTAGCTAGCAAAGGCTAGGGGCATTTTTGAGTGATTTTCATGTTTTAATGCTTACCTTGGTGATCGTTCATTTCCAATGTGATTTTCCTCCAACAAGTTAGTCAACAAAACTAGCAACAATGAAGAAAATAAAATAAAATTGAAGAAACAAAAACAAGATTGAACTTTAAGCCTTATTTGTCAAATTTAAGAAAAACTTGATTTCAAAGGTGAAAATATCCAATTTAATGAAACAAATTTTGCCTTATATGCTTCTACAAATTTGTTGTAATGATCATATACCTTTCCTTCTTGTTGAGAATCCTCAAGAACTAGCTTAATGTGAGCAATGTTCTCCTTTTTGATCTTCCTTGTCAAAACTTTGCCTTCTTGATTGAATCTGCTCTCTATTTTTAAAATTTTTTTGTGATCAGTCATCCTACAGAGACATAAAAATCATTTTCTGACAGTCAGATTATGAAAATTTACAGTTTATTCAAAAGCGCTGCATAAATAATTAAAATCGCTATTTAACTATTTAAAAGCACTGCCAACCGGATCAAAAGCGCCATTTAAAATTTTAAAAGTGCAGAAACAAAGAGTAAAAGCACTACACAATTAAGCAAAGGCATTTAAAAGTAAGTAAAAGTGCTGGACAAATATGCAAATGCGCTTGGTAGTCACGGAATAAGCGTTGATAGAATTTAAGACAGAAGTCAGAAAGATTTAAAAGCGCCATTTCTCTGTGCAAAGGCACACAAATTTGTCATGGAAGTGTTGAAACAATGCTCAGAAGTGCTATTTAACTGCTCAAAAGCACCGTTTGAAGTCTCAGAAGTGTTGTTTCATTACAAAATCAAGAGTTAAACATGCAAAAATTTGAACAAATATGAAGATTACGAGATTTTTAGAAAGTGAAGCCTAAAGCCCCACTGTGGGCGCCATTTTGTGTACTAGAAATTGTACCTTCATAGAATTAGTATTGTCAAATAAATCAAATAGAAACTAAATTACCACAAATAGCAAATCTATTTATCAAGTAAATGAGCAATTAAGCATTCTATGGATCTCTAACTAAGAGTGTTAATGGTGAAGCTCTCAGCAAGCCTCCATTAATGACAGCCCTAGAATGAGAAATGAGTGATAAGCTAAGCTAATTAATTCAATTTCAAATTGAAATGCTCAAATTAACTTCTAAATTTCCTTTCTAGCTATAATTCTCAAGAGGTTAGATGCAATTCTCAGATTTGTGGATTGAGTTATGAGTGATTTATGCCTTGCTTATATAGGATTTGGCAAGGGTAGGGGGTGTGGTAGAGTTGATCATGATCAGGCTTGAGTTGAGTCTTTGGTTCCACCCTTTGAAGACAATTTAAATATTGTGTCCTCAAAGCTTGGGACAAGAAGACAAGATGCTCTTTCAATTTGAGTGATTGAGATTGAATTTGGCTTGATCCATGTGATCTCTTTTCTTAAATCCTATTGGTTGAGGCTTTTTCCTCCCATGTGGTGTTGAGAGAAATTAGGATTTAATCAATTGATTTTAATTCATTTATTTAGCCAAGTGTACCCCTTGAATGGGTTGAGTTTATTTAATTCCAAACTATATAATTAATTGAATTAATTGCACATTGATTTGATTTAACTTGATTAAAATGCTCTTGATTTTGATTTAAATTGAATTGAAGCTTGATTTTAATTTTGATTGGCTAAATACTTGTTTGGATTCAATTGCCTTGATTTTGCCTTGATTAATCACTTGAATGATCCTGTCCACTTTTTTGTGATTACATTACTATAGACACACAGTTCTTATGATCACTCTAGATCATTGGATTTATTACCACAAACAAAAGACAAAGAAAATGTTATGCCCCCAATCCTTGTTTCTCTAGTCATTTTTAGACATTCTTGAGTCCCTCAGAGGACACAACAAATTTAAACTGATAATAAGTCACAAAAAACTAAGAAAATTCATGATTTCCCCTTTTATTAATCTTGTCCATGAACATATTTGAGATAGTTTTGAAATACATGATCAACATAAATCACAAAGCATTTATTTGTTATTTTTTAGTGTTAAGGAACACTTTTTTTAAATTTGTAGTCACTCTAAAAAAAACATTATCGATCATAGATTCAGTCTGATTGTAGTTCATGTCTTGTGTGTTTAATGCATTATCTAGGTGTGTTGTGTTTAAGAAATACCATTGATTAGGTTCAGTCTCTATGACTAGTGTTTAGGAACACTATTGGGTTTGAGTATTTAAGGAATAATATTTTTGTTTTAGGTTGGTGACATCAAGAAATGCCTATGGTTGTGCAGTTTTAATTTGAAGCATGGACTTAGGATGACTAGAAAACCTACCAGAAAGTCCTAATGATGACCAGTTGACCTTGTTTCCAGTATGATGATGGGCACCATAAATGTGTGTAAATATTGTTCATGTAAGATGCAACACAACACTTCAATAGAACATTAATTTGTTATTCCATTAGAGATCAATTATCAAATTCAATAGAAAAATGAGCTACAAGAGCATCTTATTGCTCTCTAACTAGAAAGAGTCTGATTAAGATCAAGAGGCCCTCAGAATTGGATCCTAATCAGTGAAATTAAAATTCTAGAATGAGAGATTTGAATGCATGTAATTAACTAAAAATGAGCATTGAATTGAAAACTATTGAATTCCATTATCAAATTGAAAGCAAATTTAAGCTATGAATGAAGTTGCACAATTAAGAATTAAAATATACATGTAAGAATGAATTCAATTAATCTAGGTAAGGTGAGCTTTGAAAATTTTTCTTATATAGAAAGTGTGATGAATCCAACGATTGAGATTGACTTGAGATGGAGGGTTGTCCTTCACTCTCACTTGATCCATGTGAGTGATCCACGTGAGTGACTCTTGATTGGTTGCATTTTTCCTTGTTATCCCTTGAGAGGTGACATGTAATTTGGAGTAATTTATTAATTGATTTTAGTTAACTTCCTTAGCCATGTATTAATGATTTGGATTTAATTAATTCACACCAAGGATAATTAATAGGATTTTTTTATCAATTAATGATTTTTTTAAAAATTATTTATGCCAATTTATTAGTAATCAAACTGGCATTATTAAGGACTTGGTCTGGAGTTAGGAAAAATAGGGCCTTTGGTTCTATTAGCCCATTTTAGGGTGATTACAGTTACACATTAAGAAGTGGATAATTATTACGCATATCAAATTTTGATTCCTCTAGGATGCATGTAAAGTGGATCAAGGATTTCATGGGATAGATTTTTAGTGGAAGCTCCTCTAATGGCCATGACAATGATTTTCCTAGGTGGTGGCCTGTCGATCTAGGTGATATTTTGACTTGGGGGATATTTTCTAGTTTCATGAGTTCTTTAAGAGGGGAGGTTTTTCTTGTTTTGGGGGTTGGATTTTTAGTTCTAGCTAAGACTGATAATTCTACCTGATATATATTTTATTTCTACTATAATTCTTGGATTTCATGTTCATAGAATTTACTTCTAAGTAGTTTCTTATTAATTAAAATTTGACTATGCTTGACTAATCCTTTCTAGTTTTAATAGATCTTAAATATACTTGAAGTCTATGTCAATTTGAATAATGATTATCTTATAAGACTCAAACATTTTTGTGTATGAGATTGCTTTTAGTAATCGACCATATTCAAAGCGAACTCTTCCAATTGAAAGTAATTTAAAGATAAAGGTGTTCCATGTGTTGGAGTTGATGAGAAAACAACCCACAACTCCCAAGAACACCTGCATGCAAACACCTGTCACAGAAAGAGAGAAGCAAAAGCTATGGAGGCCTGAATGCAAGGATCCATGAAAGAGGAGACATTCTTGATGTGCAAAAACAAAAGTTGGAATTCAATAATAAAATAATATTTTCTTTATACGAGAGATCAATCATTATAAAAGGAGATCAAAACCCTAAAAGGAACCCTAAGTTGCATAATAATAATTAATAAAGTAATTAATTATTATATGCCAAAGTTTAGCTTAAGTAATAAAGATATAATAAGTGACTTAGTAATTAGATCAACATGATTTAATTAATAAGTAAATGACTTATTACTCTAAAACCCCCCCTTAAGATGAACTTTGGGAGTAACTAAAAACCTAGAAAAAATAAACTAAAAGCAAATGGGTCTTGACAACAAAGGCTTGATTAGGTACCCAAGTACAAAAGAGAGTCTTTGTAAAAGAGGAGAAATAGAGAAAACCTCATGGGAAAAACTCTACTCCAAAAAGAGACGAAGACTAGTTTGAAGGACTGAAGAAGCCTCCAAAACTAGGGAATGTTCTAGAAAATAGGAACAAGGATGAACATGTAGAATATCACTGAAGCAAGAAGATACAAACTCTATTAAGAAGTAACTATTGATTTAAAGATCCTCCACTGAAATAGAACATGAACAGGTAAAGAAGACTGTAATCTGCATGAGTGCCCTCAAATGACAATACTAGAATTAGAAGACAAACAAAGGAAAACAATTGAAGTTGAAGATACAAAATACTGTAATTTGTACGAGTGCCCTCAAATGGCACTACTCAAATTAGGAGATAAACAAAGGAAAACACTTGAACTCAAAGATACAGATGGAATAAAAATACCAAAGTCTGAAGAGCTGATCAATCAAAGATGGAAGAGTACTTCCAAAAATAGGAAAGAAAGAGTGTCCATATGGTAAATGATCCATCTCACCGGAATGCATAGGTACCCAGCCACTACATCCACCTAGTACATAGGATCAAATACTGAATACATAGCTCACACTATCAAACCAAGGAAGTAGAAGAACTAATAATAGAAACCCCCGATAATGCTAACAAGGGAGAAATTTCAAGTACACTAAAAAGAATATCCAATATGAACTACATGATTAAGAAGAACCAAGAACATCGAAGGTGCAGAGAGAGTACAAACACAAATAGAGATACCTAAGGCTAATGTTGTTGGAGGAACACTCACATGACAAAAGTAGATGGAAAATAAAGGAAAACATCAAACCCCCCCATAGAACTCTACAATTGAGTGTGAGTACAAAGAGAAAAAAACATGTGCAAGATCCCATACATGCAATAGAATGACACTTTATCTCAGTGCGTGTGCATAAAAAAATGGTAAAAAATGATGTATACAGTGCTCAAAGAAGATCAAAAGGCTACTGAAACAAAAGAACAACCAAAGAAGAGCCATCCCCTTTAGGGAAGAGATCCCAAGACCTGAAACATCCAAGATATTCACCAGAGTGCAGAAATGTAAAAAAATGAATTAAATATACTTGGAGAAGAATATGGAAAAATGACTCAAAGCACTATAAATATCATAGAATAATCTTTCCAACGATATATCATTTTCTCAAAATGGAGTTCAGATGCGCAAGATATGGCTTCCAAAGTGTGAAAAATAACTTCTGTGTTTGATAGAAAAACACCATCAAAAAAGAAAAATTAGAAATTCAAACCTCAAGATCTGGATAGATCTTGTGAAGAGCTTTCCGGTGATATCTTGTTTTCTTGATTTTGACATTGTATGCTCAAGTTATGAGAAAAAACCCACAAGCTACTCAGGAGGGCCCAAAATGGTGTCCAAATGTGTTAACATGTGCTAACATCAGCACTTTTATGATCCTAAAATTGACAGTCAAATGTCCTTCATCGCAAAAAAATAATAGGCGTCTGGGGCCAAAATTTTGTGGCCCCTGGTCATCTGGGTGACTAGGGGGCTGGAAGGCTGAGGGGTGGTGTTGTTGGGGGATGGTCCTCCATGTGACTGACTGCTTTGGCTAAGGGGGTTTGAATGCATGGGAGTAACTACCAACATCACAGTGGTGACCGCTGGTCACCATGATGGTTCACCGACAGTGACTATGGCTGTTACACCGTCTTCATCACACGGTGACTGCGACAGACTGCGGGCTACCAGTGGTGGCCGCCGATGGTGGTGCCTGAGTGGCCACATGGTGGCCTACTCACACATGCCATTTTCTATTTTTATTTTTATTTTTTGCACGCACACCTCAGGATGTGTGCTAGGGTCGTACGACCCTAGTATGCAACAAATTTTTGCCTCGCAATGTTGTCCAAATCAAAAAAAATTTATATTGAAACAAGGGTTCTTAGATGTTGCAAGCTCAATAGTGAGACCTGTTTGAGCCCAACATGCTCCAAAAAATAGTGACCTCCTCGGGATGTGTGTTAGGGTTGTACGACCCTAGTGCAATTTTTTTTGCCACAAAATGCAACTTTGTCCAAATTGGACAAATTTTATATGGAAATAGGGGTTCTTAGGTGCTCTGAATGCAAAGGTGAGGTCCATTTGAGCCCAATGTGACTAGAAAAAGAGGTCCCTAGATCTGATAAAAAAACCTCTAAAAATGCAGATCTGACAAACAAGGCCGAATCTCTCAAGAAGAGGACAGGGACATACAGATCTGAAGCTTTGATACCATTTTAGATTTGATGAGAAAACAACCCAAAACTCTCAAGAACACCTGCATGCAAACACCTGTCACAAAAAGAGAGGCCTAAATGCAAGGATCCATGAAAGAGGAGACATTCTTGATGTGCAAAAATAAAAGTTAAAATTCAATAATAAAAGAATATTTTGTTTACAAGAGAGATCAATTCTTATAAAAGGAGATCAAAACCCTAAAAGGAAACCTAGTTTGCATAATAATAATTAATAAAGTAATTAATTATTATATGAAAAAGTTTGACATAAGTAATAAAGAGATAATACATGACTTAGTAATTAAATCAACATTATTTAATTAATAAGTAAAATGACTTATTACTCTAACACCATGTCTATGATATTATAAAAAATAAATAGATGAATATGTGTTTTTGAATGTCATTATTGTTTCCTGGCTTTTATAGATGCACCCATGAGATGATATGAATATTCTAACTTGTGTCCTGGATCTTGTTATTATGTTCTCATCTCAACTATGACGGGATTGTGCTATATTATGCCAATTTATGGGATAGTTTTTACATTATGATATTATGGTTATGTCTTCTCATTTATGACAAATTATGAGTTAATGGTGAAATGATATGGTGCATCGCCTTAAGTTTAGTTCAATTTTAGTATTCTTCTCTTTCCATTTGCCATGTTCATGGAGAGTCAACTCCTCAATCTCAGAAATTGTTTTGAGTGTTAGCATTTTTGTCTCACAACACTTAGACTTTCCCTAAGGACTGTTACCATTTTGAGGTACAAATTTTAGGATCAACTAATAATAATAATAATAATAATAACAATAACAATAACAATAACAATAACAATAATAATAATAATAATAATAATAATAATAATAATAATAATAATAATAATAATAACATTCTTCTTGACAAGTGAGAAATGGAGACAAGAGAGGAAAGTCTAGAAGAAGCTGAGAAAAGGAGGGGTCACTTAGTACATGGAAAATCTTCATGGCTATGACAAACATGTAACTTCCTTGTTTGCTGAGGGCTGGGTTAGAGGAAAAGTCAATATATGGGGGAAAATCTTTGCCCCTTATAAGCTCTTTCCCTTATGGATGAAATCACTGGCTTACCCCTGGAGGGAACTCATTTCCATAGAGGCAACCATAAGTTAGGTACTGAAGCTTTTAATTTCTTCCCAAAAATGTTGGAAACTGTAATTGAAGAAATTTTTGTATTGTCATGGATGTCAAACCTTAATTGGTAAGACTATTGCTATCTAAGAAAGTACTATATCTATTTGATTGTTGTGAAGGGGATAGGCAAGGTTGGTAACAATAACACCTAAGGAAAGGTTGAGTTATCTTGATACTTCAATGGGTACTTGATTATGTGGCACAATGATAAGATAATGTATTGCTTATCTAAGTAAGAATAAAGACTAAATTGGTAGGCTTAACCAAGCAAAAGTGAAGAAATCTAGTTTAAGCCGAGTGATGTTAGTGTCGACCAAGCTAGTATATGCCGAGTAAATTCAGTGTTGACCGAACATCAGTTAATTGTCAAGGAAGACAATATTAGCCGAGGAAATAATTTTTGAGGTAACCGAGCTTTCTATTGAAGACTGAGGAGTTGAACACTGTATTGACCGAGCATCAGTAATTTACATTTGAGGAAGAATTCAGATTCCTAGCTGACATAGTTGAATTCTTGGATTATGTAAAATGTGTTGACTTTATTTATTGATTGAATGAAAGCATTTAATGCACTGTAAAATGTTTTATTGTAAATCTATTAAGAGATTTGAGATATTTCTAGAAGGATAGACGAAGAACATAAAGTTGGAAGGATTAAATGAATCTGACCTAACCCTAAGATCTACGAAGGAGATTAAGTGGCAAAAGATGTAATGACCTAATTGAGGAAGTATTAAGGAAGCCTAAGCATGAGGTTGAAGAGAGAAGTGGATGTTGGAAGTATTATTGATGTTATTGACTATCTAAGCAGAAGGCTAAAGGAGAAGTGTTGTGATTGCTTGAAGAGATTTTTGAGCAGATCAATGATGGAGATGGTAAAGGTTCACAGTCAGTAAGCCAGCATATGTGTATGGAATTGGATCTCATATTTGCAAAGTGAGTTGTATGTTTTTCAGATCAATACTACTGTTACTTTCTAACCATTGTATCAGTCAAAATCCTTTTAACAGAGGTTGACCTAACAATCATTTGTATAAATCCTTTGAACAAGGTGTAGACACACAAAATTGGACAAGTGATTTTCAAAATGCAATAAGTCAATAAATGGCTCAAAAATTAATAAAATGCATTAAATCAATAAATGGTTCAAAAATCATCAAGATGGATCAAAAATCAATAAAATGGACATAATTAAATAAAGTTGAGCAAAATTAATTAAAACAAAGGAATTATTAAATGATGATGTTAAATGATTAAATGAAAGCTTAAAAGGGGCCAAAAACACTATATAATTGATTTTAATCAATTAATTGTATAGTTGTTTTAATCAAAAATCAAAATGAACCTATTACCCTTACATGGCTAAATTTAATTAATTAATTGAATTAAATATTCCTAATTTCTTTCAACAAAGTGATGAACCAATAAAAATTAAGGACAAAAAGACATAAATCACTCAAACATTTAAATTGTCCAAAGAATTGAAACCATTTAAAGGCTTGTCCCCTCATTTGTCCCCCCATTTATGGACAATGCAAAGTTTTTGACTCAACCAAGGGATAACCATGATTACTTCACTCCACCCCCTACCCTTGGACATTTACTATAAATATGAGGCATTTTGGAGAGCATTTTCATCTTGGAATTTCATTTGCAAAGCATTGTTATTATAGGCATTTGAATAGCATTCTAAGAGCAATTTGAGCATTTAGAGCAATTATCATTGTAGTTTGTCAATTTGAGCTAGATTAAGCATGGAATCATCATAGAAGCATTGTAAAAGCATAATAGCAACATAATTTCTCATTTTAGAATTGTCACTAGTGAGGATTTAAGCTGAGAGCTTCATTTACCACTTCTTTCTAGAGAACCATGGGATAATATAGATTGTAGTTTCATTTTAAAGTAGATTCGCATTGTATTTAGTTTAAATTAATGCTATTAGATCTTAATTCCATGAAGGTGATATTCATCATCACACAAATGACACCCATCGTGGGGCCCTAGGCCTCATTTTATCTTTTATCATCATTTTCATCTTCATTTGCATGCTTGTTTGTATATTTTCCGTGTTTATTTTGCAGAAAATAGGTAAAGTCATGCCTACGAAGGATTCAAACATGCCTACAGATAGTTTTCTGTCACCTAACAGCTTTGAACTACCACTGATTAACTGGAGAATCATGCCTAAGCTCATAAATTTTTCAACCTTTGCTTCGTAAAGTCATGCCTGTGACTCAGGGAGTATTGCTTAACTTTACTTTTACTGTCACTTCAGTTTACAATTTGCGTTGCACTTTACAAATACAATCACGCTTTTGATGCTTCAATTTATGCCTATGGTTATTAAAGTGTCACTTGTGATAAATCATTTTCCACAATTTTAAAGTTAGTTCACACCTAGGAGTATATTTTTCTCGCTTGCGTAATTTCTAGTGTCGCCTGTGTCACTACAGAGTGTCGCTTGCTATCAGGAAAATTACGTCTATGAACAATTTATTCACACCTATTAGCTGGATGATGTCGCCTGCTACCTGTTATCTATATTCACTGGTTAATTGATTAAATCACTCATCTAACTCTCTATTTTTGGTGTTTTGATAGTAAATGAACAGGGATCCGAAAGTCCAGAATCCAGAAACTTGATTTAATCAAGAAGAGAAGGTGCTTGCTAAAAAGATCAAAAGGGAGAATCAAGCACATATCAAAGCTTTCCTTGAATCAACACAAGAAGAAGACAATCAAGTATACCAAAGATACCTTGGTGTGATTGAAGCTTATAAATAGAAATATGTCTCTTTAAATTGGATTTTCAGTCCTTAATTTCAAGTTTTTGCATGGAAATTTGTAATTAGAGTGCTCAAATTCATTACATAAAGCTTGGCTTTGTCAATTTGATTTTGGTTTCCCCTCAATTTGATTGTTAGTGTTGACTAATTTTCTGGAGTATAAGCACATGGAAAGGAGCTATTGCCAAGGTGAGTAAAAAAATGACAAAATACTCTCAAAAATGCCCCTAGCTTTATGCTAGCAACAAGGAGAGGTATTTCTCTATTCAAGCTTGCACTTGATTATATTGTGACATTCCTTTTAAACATAGCTTAATTAAAAATGGGAAATGAACCAAACACTTCTATTTCTAAGAATCTCTATGTAATGAGATTGAAAAAGAACCTTATTGCTTGAAGTGTTTGAGGAACTAAAGGGAAAGTTAGGGATATGCTCTTCACCTTTTAGGTGAACCAAATTCCCAAACACTTAACCTTAATTCCATTTTCATGCTTTCCATGAACATGTTAGTTAAAATAGAGATTTAGTGGGCTTGCCTCCCGAGTGTGCCTTAACGAGGCCAGTGAGAGGGACAACCCAAAGTGGGATACACTCACTTTTGCCACGGGAATTCGACCCACTCTAAAATGAAATGCATGTATCCTTAATGGGGTGCAGGACAAATAGATTTTGATTTTTCAACCTTCCTCTAGTAGTCTTAACGGATTGCGCAAAATCATACTTTGGTGTGTGTGGGAAGCCTCCTTGGAGGATGAGAGATTGAAGTCTATTTGAACAAAATATTTATTAAAATCGGGATAAAATAGCAAAACCACCTTTTTAGAGCCATGTTTACAAGCCAATTTGACTTTAGGTAGGCTGTTTGGAATCTATTCTTATGCTATACTTGTGAAAACATTCAAGAATATACACATTAGATTGTTTTTAGAGACATTGATGTGTGTGCTGCATTTGTTTTTAATTTTCAAACAAGAAATTTTCAAAAAATCTGATCTTAAACGTTTAAAGAATTCAAAATTTTACAACCTGGTCAAAGAAGTGTCGCCTGGGAACAAAACAATCATGCCTATCAAAGGTTTAGTCACACCTGTGACTAGTGTAAAAATGCGTAGACAGAGAAAAGTCACGCTCAAAACCTTTGTAAACATGCCTGTGTAAATTGGAAAATCACCTATCAAAGGAAAAGTGCTGCCTGCATCCTGCAGAGTGCCGCCTAACAAAACACCAGTACACGCGTATACCAAATTGAGTCACGCCTACACTCAGGCCAGTGATGCCCAAAAATCTAAAAGGGAAAATAGAGAGTATTTACAGGGGGGGTCAAACATTTTTAAGTATATTTTCAAGTACCCTTTTTCGTGTTCTTACTGCTCAAACTTGCAGTCTGGTCAAAAATCCTGTTCTACACATTTTAATTTTTTTTTGCAAAGGATTAGACCTCGAGTAATATCAATGCTTCCTCTCCAAGGTTCATGCCTACTTTCACTATATCTTACTATGTTAAACAAACCTTACAAGCAGATGGGACCTATTTGAGAAAAGATCTTTCTTATCTAGGAGATGAGTCTACCACTCCTAGAGTACCCCAAAAATCACCCGAACAAGAAGTAGAAGACAATATAATGTATTATGGTAGTTTGGGTGGTAAAGATAATAGTGGTATTGATCTCACTAACCAAGGTGATGCTAATAATGGAGGCATTGGCATAAATAACCAAGACAATACCAATAATGGAGGAGCAGATCAAAATGCTCAAGGTATAGACAACACTCACACTAGAACTAACACCGAAGCAACGATGGAAGATGCCATAGACAAAAAGGTTAGTGAGGCCATCCAATGTCCCTATTTCTGAAAGCTCATGGAAAAGGCAATGGATAGAGATAGAGAAAAGGACTTCCTAGACTTAGCACAAAAAGGTCTCAAGCTTCCCCGTGACTATGATGTTAATCAACTCAAACTACCAGAAGTTGAGGAGAGTACCTTAGACATCATGAATAAGTAGTTCAAGATGTTTCAAATGCAATTGGATACCATTAAGAAAAGCAGAGCTCCCAAGCCTTTCTCCATCGAAGCATTGTGTCTATTTCCATTTGATAAAAGCTTGGTCATGGTGCCATTCCCAATCAATGTAGTGTTCCCCAAGTATGACAAGTATGAGGGAACGTCAGATCCCCAAGATCACTTATGTGAGTTTTGTGCATTGAGCTTAGAGTTCATGCATGATACAACATATTTAATGAGACTATTCCCACGAAGCTTAGGAGGCATGGCTATGGAGTGGTTTTCTAAGTTACCCTCTGACATTAAGACCTTCAAAGAGTTAGCTTTGAAATTCATGGCCCATTACTCATATAACATCAAGCATGAGGTCACGATGATAACATTATGTAACACTAAAAAAAATGATGGAGAGGCATTCCTCACTTTTCTACAAAGATGGAGGATAGTTTTTGCAAGATATCCTAGGAGCGTACTTGAAAAAGAGAAGATGGATATCTTCATAAATAGTTTAAGCAATGAGTTGATCTAATGATTACGAATGCAATGTCCCAAGACCTTCTAGGATCTAATTGAAAAATGGAGTCACAACGAAGGAAGTGTTGGTCAAAAGTGGAGAACTAAAATTGTACAAAGATAATAAGAACAACTCCAACAACAATAACTCCAACAATGGCAACAATCAGAAGAATAATTGGTTCAATAGTAATAGTCGGTATAAGAACAGTAATAAGGGAATTGTTAATGATGGTGTGGTGGAGTCTAGAAACTTGAAGGTGGTTCCATTTTCTCTTACAAGGACACCTAATCAGGTGAATAATGCCAATCAGACATCCAATGCACCTTTCAATAACAATAATGCCAATAAGGGCAACCAAGGAAATAATGCAAGAAATAACAAATTTGATAAATATTTGGTGCCCGATCCTCAAAGGAACTTCACACCCTTGGGTGAACCCCTCGAAAGGGCATTAAAGACTCTCATGGCTAATAATGTCATTAATTTACCCAGCATTCAGCCTTATGAGCCAAATAACAAGCCTAGTTGGTGGAGTGCCAATAGCCATTGTGAGTACCACAAAATTTGAGGGCATACAACAAATGGATGTCTACAACTAAAGAATATAGTGCAAGATTTAATTGATGGTGGCATGATTACCATTGATGGACCTCAAAACAATGAAGATCATACAACATTCAAACAACCTTTCTACAAACATGATAAAGGGGAGTCATTTAATGGCAAGAAACAAAGTGCCAATAATCTTAACTTTGCACCACCTTATGATAACATTGTGAATGCTATAATAATCAATCAGCAGCCCCAAAAAGAGGTATCAAATGTCATTACAAGAGGGAAGACTTCTAGAATGACCCTACAAGGGGTTTCTCCTAAAGTTATTAGCACTCTGCAATCCAACATTGTGGTCAAGCAACCTTCTACAACAACAAAACCTTATAGGTTGGTTGATTAGTTGCAAAGAACTCCAGCCGTTATCACCTAACCATAAGGATATTTTAGAAAAAGCTCTAATAGAGACAAACGTTCCTACTAACTTAGAAGAGGAAAAGTTCCAAAATATGGTAGGTCATCTTGTGGCACCTCATTGTCTCTCATTTTCTGATCAAGATGACATGTCTATAACCCATCCTCAAAATCTACCATTGCATATAGAGGTCTTAATCGAAAGGCATAGAGTCAAAAGAGCCCTCATTGATGGAGGAGCTAGTCTTAACATTTGTACATTAAGTCTTGTTAAATCCTTAGGGTTGTCTGAATCTTGCATTGACCCTATGAAAAAAATCACCATTAAAGCTTATGATGAAGCTGAAAGGGCCTCTAAAGGCATGATCGTATTGCCCATTCAAGTGGGACCAGTCAAGAAGGACACCAATTGCCAAGTATTGGACATGAAATTAACTTATAATATTTTTTTGGGGAGACCATGGATTCATGAGATGCAAGCAGTCCCATCCACGTACCACCAATGCATCAAATTTCTATACATGGGTGAAGAAATCACGGTTGGAGGGGACTCAAACCCACTACAATATTGCAATGCACTCAAACCCCTTCATGAGTTATATATTCCACATAACTGAGAAGGAATCATTCAAAGAGTTACCATTGAAGATACAAAAATGGATGATCCGGTCATAACATTAAATGCTACTCAAAACCCTCCTCAAGCTAGCTCAACAACATCAACTAAGGGAAAGGAAAAGATGAGCTACGAGGGTCCAATTACTAATGAGGGTTCATATCAAACTCCCAAATCAGAGATAGTACCCTACAAACCTACTAGAGAAGAAAAAGATGAAGCAAAAAAGGAAAACTACAAGAAAATGGATAAGATTATGGAGGCATTTGACAAACAGTGCAAAATTAGTTCAAAAGGAGTAGGGGAATACTCTGTTTCCCTATTTGACATGCCCATGTCTCCAAGGACACATGGAAAACCATAAAAAGGATCTTTTCCTCACAAGTAAAACTCTTACTTCATAAGGGAAAGTGATACAACAACATTTGACAAGGAGGAAAATGAAGTACTTCAATGGCTCTATCATGATGAAGAAGATACCTCAAACACTCCCATGGAATGAATTCAACATGTTAATATACAAACCAAGCAATATGGGAAAGGGTTTGAGATAATGCAAAAGATGGGATACAAGGGAAGAGGACCCTTAGGCCAAAGGAATAGAGGATTACTAGAACCCATTGAACCTACTTGGAGGGCGAAAGAAGAAAAATATGGAGTAGGCTACCAATACAAAGGCGAAAGCTCCAGCCCAATGAAGATTTTTATCCTCAAATAAATGCCTTAGAATTTGATGGAGATAGTGATGACTCCTAAGATTATGAGTGGGATACCCTATCATATGAATCATGTCAAGATAAGGAGGTGATTGCAATACATACTTATGCAAAAATCCCAAGGCAAGAAATTCAAATCAATGAAGAACCTAATATCCAAGATATTAACATAGGGCATGCACCTACCAATCAAGCATGGATAGAAAAAATTTGGATGCCTTCGGAGGAGGGAGATTCAAACATTAGTTTTAACCCACTCGTGGCTTTTCCCACGTTGTTTCCCGTAGAAGTCAAAGAGGACTCAAGTGAAGGGGATTTTTACCCTTCTTCCATGGACCATCTCGAGGAAGCGCACATCATAGATCTAAATGATACAATGTATGAACCCTCAAATGAAGTCATGTCCATAAACCCTATTGATGACATCTTACCCAATGAATCCTTACTTTTGATACATTCGGATCTCATTGATTGGGACCAAACTGAGCCAAATGACTTACTTTACTTTCCAAACAACCAAGCAGCAAGCCAATACCTTAATACGGTTGAACCCTCTTTCACCAATGAATTTGATACAGACATGATGAGAACAGCGGGGGTCCAGTCTCTTAGTCAAAAGAAAAAAAAGAAAAAAAAAAAAGAAAATGAAAAGTTCTAGTGCTGAAAACCACTATGTGGCACCACTAGAGCCAAAAAAAATGAAAATAAAAGACGTTTCCTTTGGTGAAAACCCAACTGTGGCACCAAAGGGAGAGAGATTGAATACCTTTCCTGAACATGAGGAAGAAAGGTCACCTATTATTATAGAACCAATAGAAAAGGTCAACATTGGGATGGAATTGGATCCAAAATTTATACACTTGGCAGCATCACTTACACCTCTAGAACGAGAGGACTTCATCAAAATTTTCCAAGAGCAACAAGTAAACTTTGCATGGTCATATGCCGACATGCCTAGATTGGATCTCGATTTCATAATGCATCATTTGAATGTTAGACCCAGGGTTAAACCCATGAAGCAAAAGCTACGAAAAATGCACCCACATGCGGCTCTCCTAGTGAAGGCAGAATTGGAAAAATTGTTAAAAGTTGGATTTATAAGGGGAATAGCATATGCTGAATGGATCTCTAACATTGTACTAGTCACTAAACATGATAAATCTATTCATGTGTGTATGGGCTTTAGAGACTTGAATCTCGCATGCCCTAAGGATGATTTCCCAGTTTCGAGCATAGATGCCATAGTGGATTTGACAGCTGGTCACTCCATGTACTCATTAATGGATGGTTTTAGCAGCTACAATCAGATAAAAATTTCACCTGAAGACCAAGAAAGGACAACCTTTACTTGCCCTTGGGGCACTTTTTGTTGGAATGTCATGCCCTTCGGTCTTAAAAATGCTGGAGCCACATATCAAAGGGCCATGACAACTATCTTCCATGACATGATGTACACTTTTTTAGAGGATTATGTGGATGATATCCTAGAAAAGTCCCACAAAAGAGAAGAACACTTGTAAATTCTAAAAAAGATATTCATTCGGTTGGAACAATTCAAAGTTAGATTAAACCCAAAGAAATGTCCCTTTGGTGTCCAATCTGGCAAGTTATTAGGTTATATAGTTTCTGCTAAAGGAATTGAAGTGGACCCAGAGAAAGTACAAGCCATAATAGACATGGAGATACCTAAGAACATCAGCCAAATGAGATCCTTCCAAGGCAAAATCCAATCCATAAGAAGGTTTATTTCTCAATTGGCCGAAAAATGTCATTCTTTCACTAGGTTGCTACATAAGGATACTATAGTCATGTGGGATGGGGAATGCAATCAAGCCTTCACATTATTGAAGACCTATTTGATAAATCCACCTATTCTCATGCCACCAATTAAGGGCAAAGCATTGCTTCTATACATATCTGCTACCGAAAGATCACTAGGAGTACTTTTAACACAAGAAGATGAACAAGGAAAGGAAAGAGCTATCTACTATTTGAGTGGGACCTTGATCAAATATGAGCTTAATTACACATTTATGGAAAGGGCTTGCCTAGCAGTGGTGTTTGCATCTCAAAAGTTGAGGTATTATATGTTGATGCATAAGGTCAAGTTAATCGCCAAAATTGACCCTCTCAAGTACTTGTTAAGTAAAACTACCCTAATAGGTAGGATAGCCAAGTGGGTTATGATATTGAGTGAATTTGATATTGAGTATGTCGATAGAAAGGCAATAAAAGGGCAAGTGATAGTAGATCATTTAGCTGATAATCCCATGACTTCTACACAAACTATTCAAGTGGAATTTCTAGATTTTTCCATTATCAACATAGAAGCAAAAACATGGAAGTTATACTTTGATGGCTCCTATACTCAAGGAGGTTCTGGGGCCGGCATACTATTGGTCACTCCTCAAGGTTACACCATTCCAAAGTCCTACAAGCTTTTGTTTCCATGCACAAATAATATAGCGAAATATGAGGCACTAGTTATAGGCATCAAAATGGCCTTAGAGTGGAACATCACAGAGCTACAAGTTTATGGAGATTCTCAACTCATCATCAATCAAGTCAACAATGAATATAACACCAAAGATGAAAAGTTGCTGCCATATAAGACTATGATTGATGGATGGAAGAAATAATTTTCCTTGATCACTTTTGAGCAGATGCCTAGAGAGAAAAATAGAGCAACTGATGCCATGACCACCTTGGCTTCCTTGTTACAAAAACCAGATCAAAATGAGAAGTATGAGTTCTTGGTGGAAGAGTTGGTGAAACTGGCATTCAACCTTCTTGAAACCCAAATTGTTTCCCTATTACATGGACATGACTCCCCTTGGTACAAACCTATATACACATATCTCAAAGACCAAGTGCTACCCTTAGATCAAACCCGAGCCCAAAAATGCAATTTCATATGCCAAGCCGCCCGTTACCTAATCCTTTCAGAAACATTGTATCATAAGGGTCTTGATGGGATGTTACTTAGATGTCTAGAGGAAGAAGAGTCTAAGTTAGATTTACACGAGGTTCACGATGGCATTTGTGGGTCACACTCAAGTGGTCTAAATCTAGCTAAGAAAATCCTTTGCTTAGGGTATTTCTAGAAGACATTAGAAAAGGATGCTTGCCATTTTGTGAAGATATGCAGTAAATGTCAATATCATGGTGACATGATACATACACCGGCATAGGAATTACACCTATTTGTTACACCATGGCCTTTCTACCAATGGGGGTTTGATCTAATTGATGTCATTTATCCACCTTCTTCAAATAGGCACAAATACATCATAACCTCAATGAAATATTTCATGAAGTGGGTTGAAGTGGTTCCTTTGATAACGACAATGGGTAAACAAATTTCCATGTTTATCTTGAATCACATCATTTGCCGATATGGCATTCCGCATGCCATAATAATAGATAATGGAAAACAATTTAAAAACAAGGATGTGGATGAACTTTGTGCAACATTTCATATCACTCACCACTCTTCATCGATCTATTACCCTCAGGGAAATGGGCAGGTTGAAGCCACTAATAAGAATATCTTGAAAATCTTGAAGAGGTTGGTCAATAAATCAGGAAGGGATTGGCATGTGCAAATTAATCTAGCATTGTGGGCCTATAGAACTAGCATAAGAACATCTACGAGAGCCATGACATTCTCATTAGTCTATGGGGCTGAAGCAGTTCTCCCATTAGAGGTTGAAATCCCATCTCTATGAGTGTCATTACAAGGATTGATCATAGATGAAGACTATAGAGTCACTAGACTTCAACAATTAGAGTTACTTGAAGAGCATCAAACACAAGCTTATGAACATTTGAAAGTGTATCAAAATAGAATCTACTGCAACTATAATAAACACATCAAACTGAGAGTCTTTCAGGTAGGAGACTTAGTGCTGCGAGAGAACCCAAAGAATCAGGTTGAAAGAGAGAAGAAAGGCAAATGGGAAGCTAATTGGCTTGGCCCATTCATCATAGTATCTTCATTTGGCACAGGAACCTATAAGTTATTAGATTGTGAAGGAGAGGAACTCCAAGAACCCATCAACAGTATTCATCTCAAAAGGTTCTACACATGAGTTAGATAAAAGAGTATAAAGAGTATCAGATGAAAGAGCATCATATTTATTGTACATAGTTCAAAAGAGATTATGAAAATATGAAAAACATGGAAAAACACAAAAGATCAAAAACATTCAAATAAGATGTTGTCTTGGTGAAAACCTAGCAAATAGGCGCCTTGATAAAAAAAAAAAAAAAAAGGAAAAAAGAAAAATACAAAAAAAAAGAAAAAAGAAAAAGTGCCTTGGTGAAAACCTAGCAAATAGGCACCTTGGTAGAAAAAAAAAAAAAAAGCTTTAAAAATAGAAAAAAAGAGCTTGATCAGTCAAAAGGGTGAAAACTTGGTAAACAAGCACCTTTGGTTCCCTTAAGTTTGTCTTTCCTAGTCACATGTGTACATATTGCATTTCCAACATCCCATTTGTAAACCTTCATTGCATTCGTCATTTGTACATAGTCATAATAAAGCTTTTAGTCACATTGTTGCATTTCCTACAACCCTAAATTGTCACATGATCGCATTTATCACTTGGGGGCAGGCAAGGATTGGAATTTTGGTACCATATGGATTCAATAAGTGCTACAATCAATCACATCAGAGAGAAATTTATCAGGACTTTAGAGAGAGTGATTTTCATGAACCTTGATGGATATCATTGTTTACCACCCAAGTATTTGATCCTGCAACTTGATCCGTAAGCCTTCATTGACTTTATTATTCAGGATTAAAATTTGACAAAACATCTTAAAGATCATAATGCTTGGAAATACTTTTTGAAAATCATGAAACATGGCAAAACACTTAAAGCTTTCTTTTGATAAATTTTTAGGAAATTGACTTTTTATCACCTCTTTTAGCTACTCGACAATGTTTCGACTAGATTGGCCATGATAAAGACGTGATATTTTCTTACCTTTGAGTGAGTGTTTTGAGGAAAATCCATCAACTTATGAGAATTCATCTAACGACATGGTCATCAAAGAATCATCGAGGACTATCTCATAGGAGGAAGGATTAACCTTTGCTTGTTTATACAAATGGATCCCTTGGTTATTTAGATCTTCCATATCTTAATACCAAAAATCCACTTGCAACATTGAATCCGTTGACACTGGTATTCAGACTCCCATAGTTTGGTCATCCAACTAGTGAGGGTTGTACCAGTTTCAAAACAAGGTTACCAAAAAGTGATAAAAAGCAGTATTCATATCATGATGATGTGGTCAGTGATGATTGTACTAGCTTTTCGGTCCCAAAAATGCTCAATGATGAAAATTTATCTTCATGGCATTTCTTTGCTAAAAGCTGGTGACACTTAGGTTGCATTATCATGTTAGATTAATTGCATGACATTATCATGGTTAGATTAATTGCATTGCATTATCATGGAAAGTTAATTGCATTTATTTATGGTTAATTTCCAAGGACAAAGCAGGGGGCACATCAATAAAACTTAAGTTGTTTCAAACATCAAAGAAATGGGGGGAGATTAAATTCAAACATTCATTATAATCCTTGATTTTCAAACAACGCAAGTGAGATTATCTTTTGCATTCATGTATAACATTAATCATTATTCATTACTCATATATTAGAAATCCAAAATGAAAAGAAATCATATTACATCATCCATTCATAAAAATAAGAGTTAGCATTGCATTCATCTAAATACTTGAAAATAAAAAACATATATATGCATTTCCATAAAACATTTTGCATCCATACATTGACAAAACAGAAAAGCATCTCATCAAAAATCCATACATCATTACACTCATTTATCTATATCATAAAATAAGATAACTACATCCATAGCATAAATCATAAATGCATAACACATCATATAATTGCATAAAAGATAATCTCATAAATCAACTCATCAAAGACGATCCAAGGAGTATAAAATCATATATCATCAAAAAAGAGTGTTCATCAATGATCCATCAAATCAGTACATCAAGTATCAAGGTACAATATCATCAAAAGGGGTACATCAAATGTGTCGATCAGTCAAATAACATGAAATATGGAGCAGAGGACATCAATGATGAATGAATCTGTCAGCAGATAATCAGGATCCTGTGGCACCTAGATCTCTACCATCTGATGGAGGAGGAGGAGCCTAAGAAGTACTCACTCCATCCTATCTCAGAACTACCATGGTTGATATAAACTACAGTAATAAGGAAGCAACCTGATCCAATCGCCCTACAATAGTGGACATATCTGTCCTCAATATTTGCATATCTTGGGATAATGAATCAATGCGACCATCCTATCCACCCTGTCCATGATCATGTGGTTGAGGACTTGGTGGAGGCATCTATGGAGCCTGATCTTGCTGTACCTAATCCTAAGGGGCATCATCATCCTATTGATCATCATCTTGCTGTGCCAAAGCTACTCACTCCAATTGCACTAAAGGATCTAAACCTCTAGGAATATGCCTAGCAACATCAATATGAACCTATCTCTGAGCTCTCTACTATCTATGAGCTCTATCCTGCCTAACTACTACTCTAGGATGACCCGTTGGGACTACATCAACCTGTATATCTCTGCCATCACCCTGACCATGTCTATCACCATGACGATCTCTATGTCCACGTCCTCTCCTATGTCTACCACCACCACCAATGACACCACCACCATCACGTCATCCAAGAATAGGCTCTGTTGGATCGGTAAACTGAGGAAACATGTTTCATACCCACCAATCTGCATACTCATGTGACATCCCAGCATCTGCAATACCTATCAGCATCTCCCATCTATAGATAGTCATGCCTGCAATCTGATCTAAGGCAAACTGGTAGTCAATGCAAGGACCCCACATAGATATCTTTGCCTGTACTCAGGCATATAGTGCATTGCCTTGAGGCATAACCTATATCCTACCATACTGTCTCAAAACTCTGCCAAAGTAGAAGCGCTCAATAGTAGTGGTAGTGCGCCCAATCATCCAACAAGGGGCAAACATATAAGATAACTCATCCTCATCCTCTCTCCATTGATCACAACTAATATAGGGACGCCACTGAACCTGATCAATATCATCTAGCTATCGGCACCAATAGTCCAGATGACCCAAATAATGCTGGGTAACCATGCCTGTATATAGGAAAGCATAAGGATAACCTCGGGGCCGTCTCCTATTAGAAATGGGCCTAGTAATGGGAAGATGCTCCCATATCCATAACTGAAGAACAATAGCACCAGCTGACAATGATGCACTAGCCTGATAAACCACCTCATGCAGATCATGATATAGCTGGGCTAAGACACAAGAACCCCAATTGAATCATTAAGGATGTGCAAGCAAGTCCTCCAAAATCCTGCCCCAACCAATAGAAAAATTGTGACCACGTCGGTTAGGAAGAAGCAAACCACTGATCAGGGCACAAAGTACAGCTGGCAATCTCAGAAAAGAAGCAAAATGAGGCCATGTGATAGTATCACCATCACCTATAGTGTTGTCCTCAAACACTCATCGACAGATAGTAGAATCATAAACAGAGTCATAGTATACCAACTCTCCTCTACAAGGAATCTGTAACAATCGATACACGTCCTCCGGTGTGATCGTCATCTCTCCATATGGTAAATGAAAGGTGTTGTGGTCAGAGTGCCATCACTCCACCACTGCAGTCAGTAACCCATGGTTCAGCTAAAACCATGGGAGATCAAGTAAAAAAATCAACCCGCATCGCTCAATAACTCGAAACTTAGCAGCTGTGAGGGACTGACCTAAGTCAATAACTCAAGATGCAACTAAATGGATGTATAACGTAGGAAAGTGAGCCTGTTGGAAAAAAAAAAGGGAATCATATCAGTACGTCATATTGAGGAATTATCTCAAGTCAATCTTGTCAAAAGTATCAAAGTAATCACACTCAGAACCATTTGTTTGTGTCTCTGTATTCTGAGAATGAACTAAGCAGTATCAAAATCATATCAGTTTTCACACTGATTGATTTATCCTATCAGTAACTATCCTATCTGGATTGACCAATCATATTTCATGATATTACTATTATGATATCCTAAACCAATTGTTTTTGTTAAATAGCAGCAGACCTAATCTAATCATTCCAATCAGTCCTCAGAAGTTATCAAATTTGGCATCAAAAGTAATTAGGTATACGTGCAAAATTTTTCAAAATTCACCAGGCATGATTTTCATCATGCCAAGTGACAGTGTATCTTAGGTGATAACCAAAATAGGTTAAGCAAAATTATTATGGTGTTAGGCGATAGTTTACTTGCTACGCGACAGTGAATCATGTAACGTGATAGCATAACCTAGCCTAGGCGACAAAAAATTTGTTAGGTTTCGTATATGCAATAACCTAAATGGAAAGGGGAATTTTAACATTGCCTTAGGCATGAGTATTTTTCTAATAGGTGAGATTGAAAGTTTCCTAGGTGGTAGTAAAATACACGGATGCAGCAGAGGAAAGTGCGGAGGTGACATTAAACTAGTCTACGCGGCATTACAACACTTCTAGGCGAGATTTTGCATATTCAATGCAACGATGAAATAAGGAAATTGCCATAAATGATAATAAATGCATCATAAATGTAAAGATAGAGTTGGGAATGACTTACCAGAGGTCCATAATCAGGTGGCCTCGCATATCTCTGGCACCTCTCGAATCTATGCTCCCGAATCGACACAAGCATCTCGAAATTCACCAGAGCAAAATTACCAAAGATGAAAAGTAAAAATGACTAGTAAAACAAGGTTTATCAAACTATTTAAGGTATTTTGACCTAATTTTGGAGGGGAAAA
The DNA here is from genome assembly GCA_027943335.1 of Chamaecyparis obtusa. Taxonomy (NCBI): domain Eukaryota; kingdom Viridiplantae; phylum Streptophyta; class Pinopsida; order Cupressales; family Cupressaceae; genus Chamaecyparis; species Chamaecyparis obtusa. The sequence goes on along the minus strand of BSBK01004189.1, from coordinate 1,095,110 downwards.
TGGAGGCGAACTTATATTGAGTAATCAAAACAAACTGGGGCATATTCTTAAAATCATGGCATATAATCAAATATTTAGAAATGAAAACATATTCTAAATCAATCATCATAAATATTTTTCAAATCAAGAAATTAATATGTTTTAATTTTTGAGGGGGCATCAGGGTATTAAATTGAAGTAGCAATCAAACATCAGGGAATCAGTGGGGCATCAAATTTTTTTGGTTCATTATCGGAGACAACAATTATATCACATCATATCAGAGGCAACAATCAATCAATATCAGTGAATTAGCGATCAGGACTTCAAGAATCTTTGAATCAATGTTCTTTGTACATCAATTCAAAGAGGGGCATTTGTAGACACACAAAATTGGACAAGTGATTTTCAAAATACAATAAATCAATAAATGGCTCAAAAATTAATAAAATGCATTAAATCAATAAATGGCTCAAAAATCATCAAAATGGATTAAAAATCAATAAAATGGACATAATTAAATAAAGTTGAGCAAAATTAATTAAAACAAAGGAATTATTAAATGATGATGTTAAATGATTAAATGAAAGCTGAAAAGGGGCCAAAAATACTATATAATTGATTTTAATCAATTAATTGTATAGTTGTTTTAATCAAAAATCAAAATGAACCTATTACCCTTACATGGATAAATTTAATTAATTAATTGAATTAAATATTCCTAATTTCTTTCAACAAAGTGATGAACCAATGAAAATTAAGGAGAAAAAGACATAAATCACTCAAACATTTAAATTGTCCAAAGATTTGAAACCATTTAAAGGCTTGTCCCCTCATTTGTCCCCCCATTTATGGACAATGCAAAGTTTTTGACTCAACCAAGGGATAACCATGATTACTTCACTCCACCCCCTACCCTTGGACATTTACTATAAATATGAGGCATTGTAATCTTGAAATTTTATTTGCAAAGCATTGTTATTATAGGCATTTGAATAGCATTCTAAGAGCAATTTGAGCATTTAGAGCAATTATCATTGTAGTTTGTCAATTTGAGCTAGATTAAGCATGGAATCATCATAACAGCATTGTAAAAGCATAATAGCAACATAATTTCTCATTTTAGAAGTGTCACTAGTGAGGATTTAAGCTAAGAGCTTCATTTACCAATTCTTTCTAGAGAACCATGGGATAATATAGATTGTAGTTTCATTTTAAAGTAGATTTGCATTGTATTTAGTTTAAATTGATGCTATTAGATCTTAATTCCATGAAGGTGATATTCATCATCACACACAAGGTTTCATTCTAATGGGATGTATGTAAGTCCTATAACAAGGTGCACTTTTAACATAGTGGTTTAAATCCTTTAACTGGGTCACACGTGATAGTGTGTTTGTAACCTTTGATAGGGTTGGCTTTTCACAGAGCTCACTTCAGAAGAGTGAAAATAATAGTAACATGTTACAAAGTGGTTTTTCCCTAATTGGGTTTCCACTATAAATCCTGGTGTTAATACTTGTGTGAATGTTTTGGTTTGAATATTTCTATGTTTTACAAGTTAGATACTATTGGATAGTAGACTGCACTGTTATATGTTTCTATTATGCAATCAGTAATGATCGAGTAGTTGTTGGTTGTTGGATCTGATTTGTTGAATAGTTTTAAAGTTTGTTTTATACATCTGGACCTGAGAACAACTGATTCACCCCCCCTCTCTATTGTTCTAAATCATATTAACAATTGGTATCAGAGCTGTTGGTGCTTACAAAGAACAAGTTTAAAGGTACTTGAAGAAAATGATTAGGATGTATAAGAAGGAGGTACCGAAGCTAAATAAGGAGAACTTCCCTACATGGAAAAGTTTGATGATGCTGCATTTGGCCAGTATTGGTGATTCTGAAAAGTATTATGTTGAGCATGATTATGTCACACCTATTGCACCTTTGACTGCCAAGGAGATGATAGCTAAACAAGAGCACAACCAAGCAATGTTGGAGATTGCATCTGCCCTAAGTTAACAAGAATTTTAAGACATCAAAGACTGCAATAACACAAAGAAAATGTGGGACACTCTTGCAAACATCTATGGCAGTGACATAAATGTATTGAGAGCAAAAGCTAAGAGCCTAAGAGGTAAATTTGATGAAATGAGAATGCAAGAAGGTGAGAATATTGCACAATATTGTGGTAGAATAAAAGAAGTTGTAAATGCTATTAGAGGAGCAAATGGAACTATTGATGATGAAACTATAATTGGAAAATTTTTGAGAACTCTACGTCCTATTTATGCCATCAAAATTTCATAAATTTAAGAATCTAGATGTAACCCTAACAATGCTCTTACTTTGGAAATTTTGGTTGGTAAGCTTACTAATTTTGAACTTTCTAACTATGATAACTTCATTGTTGCTAATGTTGAATCTTCTTTTAAGTCACAAATGGTTTTGAGTAAGTCAAAGTAGGAAAAAGAAAGATGCATCAGTGAGAGTGAGAGTGAAAGTGAAAGTGACACATCTGATGAAGAACTTGAGGATCTAGAAGCTCTTATGGCTAGAAGACTGAAAAGGGGAAAAGGAAAGTATAAAGGTAAACTCCTTATTATATGTTTTTCATGTAATAAAGTTGGTCATATAGCTGCTAGATGTCCTGACAGAGATGATAAGGATGAAGAAAGAGACAAAAAGCATAAAGATAAAAGAGAAGATAGAGGTTACTGAAGGTACAAGGACTACAAAGGAAAAGGTAAGAAATCTTGCTATATTTCCAAAGAAGAGACTGACACTGATAGTGATGATTTTGAAATTGAGGTTGTCTATGTTGCAATGAAAGATGAGTCTGATGAGGATGAGAAAACTGCATTGATATCATATGTGAACAAAAATGATAAATGGATTATTGACAATGGTTGTTCACATCACATGACTAGTGACAAGAGTACATTTGATACCTTAGATCATTATAAAGGTAGAAGTGTGAAATTTGGTAATGATGCACCATGTCCTATTAGAGGAAAAAGATTGATTAAGCTGACTGACAAGATCACTTGTGAGAATGCTTATTGGGTTAAGGGTCTTAACTATAATCTTCTGAGTGTTGTATAGCTTAATAGCACTGGCTACCAAGTGGAATTTCATCACAGGAAGGCCAAAATATTTGATGCCACTGGTGAACTGATTGGAAGTGGAGAACATACAAGAGGTAATTTGTTCTATCTAGACCTATCTGAAGAAACATGTATGATTGCGCAACTTGATGATATTTGGTTATGGCATAAGCGACTATGTCATATTAACTTTGATAATCTGGTAGAAATTAGTAAGAAGAAGAAAGTGAGAGGTATGTCTAGATTGAAGAAACCTGAGAATGTAATGTGCAAAGAATGTTAGTTAGGTAAGATGACAAAGTCTAGTTTTAAGAGCAAGACTTTTACTTTTGAGAATGCTTTAGATTTGGTTCATGCTGGCCTTTGTGGACCTATGGGTGTACAAAGCTATTGTGGTGCTAGATATTTTATCCTATTTGTTGATGATTATACTAGCATGATGATTGTAATGTTCTTAAAAGAAAAATTTGATGCTTTTAAAAATTTTAAGTGGTATTTGGCTAAGGTTAAAAAGGAGACAAGTACGAACCTGAAGTGTTTGAGATCTGACCAAGGTGGAGAATTTATATCCAATGAATTCATTCTATTTTGCAATGATAGAGGGATCAAAAGACATATGTCTGCACCAAGAACTCCTCCATAGGACGGTATAGTAGAGAGAAGGAACAGATCTATCATGGATTATGCACAAAAGTACTAGAGAGAAGCTGTAAGTACAACTATTTATACTCTTAACTAAGTACAAAACAAAAAAGATGCAAATCTACCACCTTATGAGCTATGGCATGCGTATGCACCTAATGTAAAGTACTTTAGAATTTTTGGAAGCAAATGCTACATACTAAAGGACAATAGGAATGGAAAATTTGATGCTAAAAGTGATGAGGGCATATTCCTAGGCTATTCCATAAAAAGTAAAGCTTATAAGTGTTTGAAATCTAACACTAAAAAAATTATGGAAAGTGTGAATGTCAAAGTTGATGAGTATGCAGAGAAAAATGAAGCTAATAGCAAAAGAGAACTAGAAGATTACAGATCTTTTGTGTATATAGAGGAAGGAGAGGCAAGTGACAAACTTGCACTTGATGCAGAGTCTCGAGTAAGTAATGTCAAGCATTAGGAAAACAATGCCGAGAGAGAAGAAGAATGTGCCAAGTGACAGGAGGAAGCTGCTGAGTATCAAGAAGAGGTTGCTGAGCATTTAGAAGCTGAATCTGACAATCTTGTTGATGAACCTGAAGAGCAAGATGAAAGGAGAGCATAACCTATTTTGGCACAATATGTAAGGAGACATCACAAGCCTGAATAGATAATTAGAGACAAAGATACTAGAGTTATGACCAAAAGAAAGACAAGAGAACCAACATGTTTACTATGTGAATTCAAGCCTAAGACAACAAGGGAGACATTAGAAAATGAAGACTGGATACAAGCAATGAATGAGGAGATAGACTAGATAGAAAAGAATGATACCTGAACTCTGGTGCCGAAACCAAAAAATAAAAATGTCATTGGAACAAAGTGGGTGTTCTGAAACAAGATGAATAAGCATGGTCAAATCAGAAGAAACAAAGTGTAATACCCCAAAAATGGGCTATAGGTTCATTAATCTCCTATATCGACACATCGAATGAAATCGACATCGAAGTCCTAACCTAAGGCACATTTGAACATTATCAAATCCTAATTGATTATCCTAAATTTTGCATCAGGGAATATTCCTATTAATATTCCTAATTATCCTAATTATCTTTGATTTAATGATTATTTGGCGATAAATCCTATTTATCCTAAAGTTTGATTAATTGAATATTCTAAATATTTAATTAATTAGATTTAATACTACAACTTAATTGTTTAATTGAAGTTAATTATATTTATTCCTAAATTGTATTATTTAATTTTGACAATAAATCCAAAATCCTATGAATAATTGATTAAATTCTTATTTAATTAATTAAAGTAAGTTGTCAATTTTTAATAATATTGTTTTTGAATAAAAGTTTGAAAAATGATTGATTAACCCATAAATCAATTGTTTTATTTTTCAAAATTAGTTAAGTTAGAAATAAATCACTTTATTATTAAATTAATTCATAAATAAATCATGCACAATCAAGAAAAATAGGGAACTATCAATTATCAATTAAAGCTAAACTCTATTTTGAGTTGAACTTTGCTTTTGCATGTTTTTGTGAGTTAAATATCCTTTATTTAAAAATAACTCAAAAATCAACCTGAGTTATTTGAGTGATTTATGGATTTTTTTCATGCACCTCCAAAGCCCTATATTTCTATAAATTAAGGCTTTAGCTCTTCATAATCGATCCATGAATTGCACACTCATGCTGTCGAATTGGAGACTGAAGAATCGATCTTGAGAATTCGAGTTGTTGTGAGATTTTCATTTGTTATTGCATAGTTTTCATATCATTTCTTAGCTTAGTTTGCATATCAGTTTTCCATATCATTGTTAGCATAGATTCATATCAAGTTTTCATTATCATATAATTGCATAGAAAAACCAAAAAAAAAGATTAATTGCATTCATTCCATAGCTAGATTTTGCATTCAAATCCTTCGTTTAGGTGTCGTCAAGGTCATTGATCTTGGTATAATATGAGAATACATACTCGCATCTACTAGAAGGTAGTAAATCACCTAGTTACTTTAGTTTTTCATTTATTGCATGATTTCAATTTCAACTAACCTCTAATGTTTTATTGAAGTGTTATGTCTATAGATCAGGTACAAAATTCACACACAGGTTTTTGGCACCCACCATGGGGCCCTGAAACGGGTTTCCCTTCAAATTTTATCAATTTCTATCATTTCTTATCTTTTTCTGTTCCCAGCCATGATTTTTATTCTCTGTCCGTACAATTTTCATATGAGTTTTGTCAGAAACTCATACCAAAAGACACCCACTATCGTATGATAGTTGATTTGATCGAGGATCACACAAGCAAAAACAAACTGTCATCTGGAAGCTCGATTGTTGTTTGATCTTATACCCATTGTCGTATGAGTTTCTGGACTATCATCTAGAAGGTAACCCACTGTCATACGAGTTTTAGTGCCAGGGTTCAATTGTCATTTCACTTTTTTAGGCAGTTTGCCAGATTTGGTTTTGAGATTTTGACTAACAGCTAACCCTAACAATTGAAATTCTCTATTTTTGATTGATTTTCACTGGTTTTTGATTGGGAAAAAGTGCACGAATTGCTAAAAATAGGTAAGAATCTACTAAGCATATTGCAAGGTATTCAGGTAACCTTCTCAGTTGATAACATTTCAATTTGGATTAAAATGAACATCTTGCGTGTCTAGCTTGAGTGCCTTTCTTTTCCATATCACACATTTCATTTGGGCTCTAAAAATGAACATAGATTTGCTTTCAACATCTTTGTTATACATAGTAAATAGGCCCTATGAACACTATTCATGGCTCTTGAGAGAGTGAGTTTCTAGCGAAACTCTTCTCAATGAAGGAACCCTTGTAGGTAGGGAGGATACTGAGGGAGTCTCATGTTCCACTAGATTTGCGTATCTTCAACTTTTGATTGAGGCATTCTCTCTCCGGAGAGGTTGATAGATCATAAGGGGTTGACGTCATAGATCTTTGTGAGATAATCTTGGTCTTAGCATGTCAGATTAATCTGTCTGCTTTGTTTGGGTTAAAAGTGAAAAGGCTAGGGGATTATGCTCTACTTCCTTTTTGGATAGTACCAGAAACCCAAATCCTTGAATCTGGAACTAGTCTCCATGTGGTATATTTTGTGAGTCACCTTTAGAGAGGGTTAACCATAGTGGACATTCCCTTAATTGGGTCAACCATGTTGATGGAACCTCAAGTGGTAATAGCCATTTTTGCTGTGGTAGTGACAACCACTATATAAATGTCCTATTGGAAGAAATCTCCATAGGTGTGGTCTCTTATTGGGCTGTCAGATCTCCCTAGTAGATCCTAAAGATTAAGTTCTCAGACTGTGTCAAAACCCTGGTGCGCCTGGATTGGAGTTCACCCTCTTGGATCATAAAAGTTGTAGAGTCAAACCATTGCTAAAAACCCTAGTGAGGCCAAATTTTCATTTTCTAGGAATATGTGCATTATTGTAAAACTTTTTGAAACATACACAATTAGCAATTCTAAGGATTAGCTCAAATAAGTCACTTGATTGTTCATGCACAAGGTTTCTTTTTCCCTTGTTCATTGTTTTCAGACATGCTTGAAATCACTTGCTTGCTGTTTTGCATGCTTGCTTATCTATCTAGTTACTAAAAAATGAACAAATCTGTTACAATCCTCAAATCTGGACATTGAAATTTGCAAACAATCTGAAACTGAAAACCCAAAATTGGCAAAAATTGAAGTAAAACACCTTTTTGGAGTCAACAGTCATTTTGTAAAGTTAGAAATTCATACGACTTTTGGCTATTGTCATTTCAAAACCCTTAGATTATCGTATGGTATCAGGTATATTGTTGTACAAGTTTTGCTACCAGTCATTTTCAAAAGTCAATTTCCCTATTGTCAACTGTCGTACAAGCTTATCAATTATCATTTCATGCTATACCCACTATTGTATGAGCCTACAGAGAGTCATTTGATAAATTTCAAAAGTTGTCAGAACGTTGTCAAAACTATCAGAGACCCGACTTTTCCAGCCTATTTCTAGAATCTGTCAAACAAATCACTGTGTCAGGAACAGAGTAGCAAATACTGAGAATCCAATCATTTTCCTAAAGTGGCCTTTTGAATCTGATTTAGCCTTCTATTTAATCGATTTGAGTCTTTATCATCTTGTGTCAAAACCTTGTCATAACTATCAATCTTCAATCAATCATCAAAATGACTAAGTGTTGTGAACTCATGTCTGCTATCTTTTGGGAGTCTACCCATACATCCAGGGCACAATATCCCTCATCTACATCTAATCTATGCTTCAATCAATCAAAAATTGACAAGGTTGTGTCATCTGATCATCTTGATTCAATTCATTCTTCAGTGGTCTTCATCTTATTCTTTTGCTTCACCCAAGGTTAATGATGGAAACTAGAGCTTCCTCTCACAAGAAATCATGAGAAGCACTTGAAACCAAAGCTTTGTCTACTCATGTAGGTCCAACTCTTGAACAACTCTATAATTATGGTCTTTACGAAGACGACAGTCTTGGAAACTTTCGATTAAAAATTGGTTACATTCCTCCTTCATCAACTCACGGAGGTAATCAACAAAATCCACCTTAATCTATCTTAGGTAGAACTCCTACCATGTCTCAAGCTGGGACAAAATTTGGCTCTCAGAGAGCTCAATCTCAACATGGTGCAGATCAAGAACCCACACTTGAAGAAATTGCTCAATATCAAAATGATGATAACTTCAAATGAATGATGAAGCATTTCTTGAAAGAAGACAGAGAGGCATAATTTTTGCAATTGGCTCATCAAGGAGATAAACTTCCTCCCAACTTTAATGTTGAAGATATCATTACACATGAGGAAGAAACTCCACTTACATCTATGATGAAACAGATGCATGCCATGCAATTCAAGCTTAATAACCTTGAGAAAGAAAAGGAACCCAAGGAGTTATCCATGGAGGCCCTATGTCCTTTTCCATTTGACAAAGACTTGTACATGCCACCATTCCCAAAAAGAGTGGAGATGCCTAAGTATGATAATTATGATGGAGACCTAGATCCCCAAGATCATGTCAGAGAATTTTGTACACAATCTATGGAATTCATGCATGAACCAACCTATTTGATGCGTCTCTTTCCTCGCTCTCTAGGGGGAGTAGCCATCCACTGGTTCTCTTGATTGCCTTCTACTATCAAAAATTTTGAGGATTTGATCAAATTATTCTATCAGCAATACTCCTACAATATTCAACATCCAATCACCATAATCGATATCTGCAATCTCAAACAATATCCAGGGGAACCATTCTTGACATTTCTCAAAAGATGGAGGAAGAAATTCTCTCTATATGCTAGGCCTATTCCAGAAACTGAAAAACTAGAAATCTTCATCAATAATCTTGTCCCATAGATTAACTATCCTTTACAAATGCAAGATCATACATCTTTTGATAAGATGGTAGACAATGCGATCAAAATTGAAAAAGTACTTGTGAAAAAAGGAGAAATCACACTTCAAAAAGACAAGTACGAATCAAGATCCAGTTCTAAAGACAAGAATAAAAATTGGAACAAGAATAAAGGCATTGTCACAGATGGTGTTGTTGATACTATCCATGCCCCATCAAAGGGACCAACTTTCAATCTAACTATTGGTACCCAAGCCATAAAAGCTTCAAAACAAAAGGTGCCTGAATCATCTCAAAAGAAGCCAGAATATAAAAAGTGGTCTGCTGATAATAAATGAACGTTCACTCATCTTAGAGAATCTTTAGAATTAGCTATGAGAACTCTACTGGCTAATAAAATCATCTCTTTTCCTGAGATCTGACCATCTGATTCTGAACCTAAACCAAAATGGTGGAGAGAGAACAAATTCTATGATTTCCATCGGGGTAAAGGTCACAAAACTAATAATTGATTACACTTGAAACATACTATTCAATATTTGATTGATAAGGGAGATATCACCATTGACCATCATAAGAGCAATAATGATCATACAACATTCACAAAACCATTTCTGAAACATGGTCAAGAAGTTTCATCTTCTCAGCCTAATATGGGGGCAAAGGTCAATTATGCTTACCCTGGAAATAATGCTGCTATCAATATGGTTGAACCTTGTCTCTCTAAACATTGCAATGTCATCACAATTGTATGAAGAGATAGAGATCATTCTTTAGCTAATGTAGTTACTCGATCACAAGCTCAGGAACATCTGAATGAACAAATCCCAGATTCATCAAATGTCCCTAAGATGCCCTTCAATATTTCTTCCACTTCCAAACATAAGGCTGTTTCTAAACCTTCCAATCCTAAAGATACAAGGCCAAAATCTTATAGAATTGTTCAACAACTCCAATACACTAATACAAAAATCTCCATGTTTGAGTTGCTTTGAATATCTCCAGCTCATAGAGCCATTCTAGATAAAGCTTTGCTCAGATCCAATGTTCCTGATGACCTTGATTTAGACAGGTTCCAGACTATGGTTGGACATCTTACATTTCCACAGTATATATCCTTTTCGGAGGAAGATGAAAACTCCTTGAGTCACCCACATAACCAGCCCTTGCATATAGAAGTCTTGATCCAGAACTGTAGAGTCAAACGTGTGTTGATAGATGGAGGCGCTGGCCTAAACATTTGTTCTTACAACTTGATCACACAATTGGGATTTTTAGAATTGGCTATTGATCCTAGAAAGAAAATAACTATCAAAGCCTATGATGAACAAGAAAGATCTTCTAAAGGCACCATTGTCTTACCTATCAGGGTAGGTCCAGTTATCAGAGATACTATATGTCATGTTCTTGATCTACCTTTGGCTTACAACATTCTTCTAGGGAGACCATGGATACATGAGATGAAAGCTATTCCTTCTACATTTCACCAATGCTTGAAATTTCCTTATGAAGGAGTAGAGGTCACTATTCTAGCAGACATATCCACTACTTGCAATACCTTGAAGGAAAGTGCATATAAGCTTGTGCCTAATAATAGAGAATCTTCCATTGAACCAACTAAAGAAGCATCCACATCTAAAATGGAAGATCTTGCAAAAGAGGTTAATATCAAAGAAAATAGTATGGGAGAATATACTATGGAGCTAGTCTTATCTTTGACATCTCTCCCTATCTCACCTAAGTTGTATGGCCAGTCTTTGAAACAGTCCAAACTAGAATCTAAAGAACCTCTTGAGGCATATAAAAAGAATTTTGTAGTAGAACAAGTCTCCAAGCAAGAATTTGAAGAGGATGAAGTTGTGCTTGCATGGCTATACAAAGATGAATCTGAATCCCATGATATTCAAACTAGTAACTCAACAGCACCAAAAGATCCTTCTAAGTCATATGGCCCAGGAGATAAATTAATAGCTAAAATGGGATATTCAGGTAAAGGACCTCTAGGAGTTAGAGGAAAAGGTCTTGAGGCACCTCTTCCACATATTGGTAGAGCAAATAAAGACAAATTTGGCTTAGGATTTAAAAAGAAACACTTTCACCTTAAAGGGAATTGTTCTCATGTCATAGAACAGATCACACCAGGTGAACCTCTTCTTAAGAAGGAGGAAGCTGAACCATTAGATAGTGATTCAGATAGCTCTGAACTCATCCCTTATGAAAAATTGCCTAAAGAGATCAAAGACCTTCTTGATGATAAAGATGATCCAATCAAAAGAATTAATGTAGTAGAAACATAAGAACCTACTATCAATCAAGAGATAGTTGCAACACAAGAACCAACTAATCTTGAAAACAATCAAGAAGAGGAAGGTGGTAGTTGTTCTGAGATAGATTCTCATGAGTATGAATTTAAATCAGAATCTAAGGATAACCCTTCTTGGGGTATTCATCCTGACTTTACTCATGTTCTTAGATTTCCTAGAGGCATAGATGAAGAATCTAACGACTATGAATGGGGAGCCATTCCAGAAGAAGATGAGCTTATTATAGAAAAACATGTTGATGTTATTCACCAATATGCACCTGAACCCAATGTAAGTCTAGAGCGAAATGATGAACCTATCGAGTCTGATCCACCTATGGCTGAATTGGACTCCCAAAATGACATTGAGCCTATTCACGAATTGAATGTCTTAAGTTGTAATATCACCTTTGAACTCGAGCGTCGGGTTAGGACCATTGATGACAGATCCATATCCATAAACACTATCTCCCAATCTTTCCCCAGTTTGACTATCCAATATCCAGACCTTATTGATCAAACCTCCACAAATCTAAGCCATGGTATTTATACCTTCCCAAATGACTATGCCCTTGCTTGCTACCTCAATGTAGTTGAGCCTATGAGTACTTCCATTAGTGAACTGAGCATTAGCATGACAGAGTTGGACATCAAATATCTTAGTCAGAAAAATAAGAATAAAAAGAAAAAGAGTTCTGAGGGTGAAAACCACTTTGTGGCAGTCTCAGAACCTGCAAAAGTAAAAATAAAAGATGTATCTGAAGGTGAAAACCTCTCTGAGGTGCCTAAGGATGAGATATTTGATGTCCTTCTGAGTCATTTATAGGATAGATCTCTGGTTCTAGTTGAGCCCACTCAATCTATCAATTTGGGAACAACAGAGGAACCACAATTGATCCATGTAGCACAATCTTTATCAGAAGAAGAGAAGAAAAAATTTACAACATTCCTAACAGAGAAGAAGATCAACTTTGCATGGAAATATTCAGATATGCTAGGATTGGATCCTAATCTTATAATGCATCATTTATCTATAGCTCCAAATGTCAAGCCTATTAAGAAAAAGTTAAGAAAGATGCATCCTCATGTTGCACTCTTGGTAAAAGCTAAATTGGAGAAACTCTTGAAAGCTGGATTCATCTGATTTATTGACTATGCAGAGTGGATCTCTAATATTGTACCTATTTCAAAACCAGATAAATCAATCAGAGTATGCATAGACTTTAGAGCTGTAAGTAGAGCATGCCCTAAGGATGATTTTCCATTACCTAACATTGATATGATAGTGGACATGACTGCGGGCTTTGAGATGTATTCTTTAATGGATGGTTTTTCTGGATATAATCAAATCAAAATTGCTCCAGAAGATCAAGAGAAAACTACTTTTACATGTGCATGGGGTGCCTTATGTTGGAATGTCATGCCATTTGGGCTTAAAAATGCTGGTGCTACATATAAAAGAGCCATGACATCTATTTTTCATGACATGATGCATATGACTATGGAGGATTATGTTGATGATACTTTAGAAAAATCTATGATTAGGGCTACACATCTAGATGACTTGAGCAAGATACTAGATAGAATGGAGAAATTTAGTCTTAGACTAAATCCTAAGAAGTGTGCTTTTGGTGTCACTTTTGGAAAGCTCTTAGGATACATAGTTTCAAAGAAGGGCATTGAAGTTGATCCAGCTAAAGTGAAGGCTATAATAGAAATGCAACCTCCAAAGAATATTAGTCAAATGAGGACATTGCAAGGAAGAGTTCAATCTATCAAAAGATTTATATCACAGCTAGCAGACATATCACAACCTTTTACAAAAACATTACATAAAGGTGTGACCTTTGCATGGAATGAAGAATGTGATAACAACTTCAATCATGTCAAGAAGTATCTATCCAATCCTCCTATTTTGATGCCTCCTATTCATGGGAAGCCATTGATCTTATATGTCTCCGCTACAGATACATCACTGGGGGCATTGCTTGCACAACATGATGATAACAAAAAGGAAATAGCTATATACTATATCAGTAGGACATTGGTTATATATGAGAAGAACTATTCAATGATTGAGAAGGCTTGTCTAGCTATGATCTTTGCATCACAGAAACTGAGACACTACATGTTAGCTCATACCACACATTTGGTAGCTAAAATTGATCCACTAAAATATCTACTAAGAAAGGCTGCCCTCATAGGTAGATTAGCTAAATGGGTTATGCTCTTAAGTGAATTTGACATTGAATATGTGGAAAGAAAAGCTATCAAAGGATAGGTTATTGCTGATCAATTAGCAGATGCACCTATGATTGATAATACACCAATGCAAATGGAATTTCCAAATTCCTCTATCATGACTCTTTCTTCTAGAGAATGACAATTATTCTTTGATGGCTCCTATACACAGAATGGATCAGGAGCAGGCATATTGTTCATAACTCCTCAAGGATACTCAATCCCAAAAGCATTTAGATTAAAGTTCCCTTGCACAAACAATATTGTTGAATATGAAGCCCTTTTGAATGGTATGAAAATTGCAATTGAGTGGCGAGTAACAGAATTACACATTCATGGAGACTCTCAACTTGTTATCCATCAAGTCAATGATGTGTACCAAACTAAAGATGAAAAGCTCATTCCTTACAAGAGAGTGGTAGATGATCTAAAGAATTATTTCCTATCTATCACATTTGAGCAAATTCCTAGAACAGAGAATAAGGCTGTTGATGCAATGGCAACACCATCTACTTTATTACAGTAGCCTGAAGATGAGCTATGCTACGAGTTCTTGGTGGAAGCACTATCTTATCCTACATATGATTCCCTCAAAACCTGCATGATCTGCATTGTTGTTGGTCATGATTCATCCAGATACAAAAACCTATTTTCCTATCTCCAAGACCAAATCATTCCCGATACCTTCAACCGCCATGAAAAGAGATACCTTATCTGTAATGCCTCCCGATATGTCATCATTGGTCATGATCTATACAAACAAGGTCTAGATGGTACACTACTGAGATGTTTAGAACATGAAGAGTCTCAATGTGCATTAGAAGAAGTCCATGATGGTATTTATGGATCACACTCGAACGGTTTAACACTAGCTCAAAAACTTATTAGGGCTGGGTACTATTGGCCTGACATGGAGAAAGAGTCTATCAAGTTTGCTAAGAACTGTCAAAAGTGCCAAGTGCATGGTAACTTAATTCATGCTCCAGGGAAAGATCTAATTCCCTTTACTACACAATGGCCTTTTCACCAATGGGCATTTGATCTTATAGGAGCTATACATCCTCATTCTTCTAATGGACATACCCATATAATCACAGCTACAAATTATTTTACAAAATGGGTAGAAGCAGTCCCTTTGACACAAGCAACTAGAAAGAAAATATCTATGTTCATATTGAACTATATCATATGCAGATATGGAATACCTCATTCCATAATCATAGATAATGGTGGACAATTCAAAAACAAAGACCTAGATGATCTATGTGCCAAATTCAAGATCACAAAACATTGGTCATCTATCCACTATCCTCAAGGGAATGGACAAGCTAAGGCTTCTAACAAGAATCTATTGAAAATCTTGCATCATACAATTAATAAAATAGGAAGATACTGGCATCTCATGATCAATCCAGCTCTCTGAGCCTACCAAACAAGTATTAGAAAACCTACTGGGGCTACACCTTTTGCTTTAGTTTATGGGTCTGAAGTGATACTGCCTATTGAGGTTGAAATCCCATCACTAAGAATCAGAATGCATGGTCTAGTAACTGATGATGACTACAAAGTGTCTAGGTTGCAAGAACTTGAACTACTAGATGAGCGCAGACAAGCAACGTATGATCATCTTAGAGTATATCAGAAGAGAATGTCTAGAGGATAGAACAAGAAAGTTAGACACAGAGAATTTCAGGTTGGTGATCTAGTCTTGAGAGAGAATCCTAAAAATCAATCACATCAAGAACGCAAGGGGAAGTTTGAACCCAACTGGCTGGGTCCCTTTGTAATCACTGCTACTTTTGGCTCTGGTGCCTATCAACTCTCAATGATTGAAGGAGAACAGCTCCGAGAACCAATCAACATTCTCCATCTAAAGAAATTCTATGCCTAAGGCATTCAATCTTTGCAAAATGTCCTAAAAAAATTATAAAAATCATAAAAAGTCCTGAAAAAATGAACATCTTGGTGAAAACCTGGCAATGGGCGCCTTGATGATTCACAAAAAAATTGAAAAAATATAAAAAATACAAAAAAAAAGAAAAAAAGAAAAAGTGCCTTGGTGAAAACCTGGAAATAGGCGCCTTGGTAGCAAAAATAGAATCTCTACCAAGATGGTGAAAACCCAGCAAACAGGCACCACTTGTTTCAAAATGCTCCATCTATCAGCACAATCTTGGTCTTTCCTAGCTTTTAGTCTTTCTTTAGTTTGTACATATCTCCCGGTTTGTTTCTGCATTTCTAGTTTTCAATAAGTCGGTCTGTACACCAATCGGCTCAAGTGTCTGTATCCTATCAATGTTTCAAACTTGGTGGCAATCAATGTCATATCCTATGGCCTCCAATGTATCTTAGACGTATCATATCCAGTCAGAGTCCTTTGAAGCTTCATTTGAGTCAGTTAGTCAGTCTTGTCTCCAGAAAGGATTTTGCATCTACAACAACACAATCAAACATCAACACAAACTGAAAACAATATGTGCTTTTCATGCTTTTATCTCCTTGTATGCTTACTGATTCGCATTGAGATTTTTGCATATTATGTCCTTTCGAGCTCTTCGATGATTCCCTTTACATGATTTAGAGAGTGATGACTGGGGGCATAATCTTTTCTTTGTCTTCTGCTTGTATGTGAAAATCTAACAACTTTGGAAATTATGGATTGAATTGGTGTCTGACTGTAAGAGCCTCTATCTTGAATTGGATGGCCATGCGTACCTCAACCATTGATACCCATAAAATTCAAGGAAGTTTGATCTAACTATTGTCTTTTTGAGTGAGTTCTTTCTCCTACTGTGAAACACGATCTTACTTCAGGATGTGAACGATAAAGGGTCACTACGGGTAATTCACACTGGATTTAGAATGATCTCTTAACTACTTGATGTGTTTGCAATGCAAGGCATATTCAGGTTATCATGACATTTATGTTTTGATGCTTATACAAATTGCTATATCAAAATGGACATGATCTTCAGGTCATCCTGGTGTTTGTGCCTTGGTGCTTATATCTAATCTGACATTCTGAAAATAAAATCAATATTCATATGTCCATGGTTTCATAATCAGTGGGTGTTGTATTGATTCTTGCGTATACAAATTGATATTCATATGTCTATGGTTTCATAACTAGTGGGCATTATATTGATTTATCCAGTTACCTAAAAATTCAATGATGAGAATGACTGACACATGATTAGTGACTAGGTCCTAGGTCTTAGGTTGCATTTCATTTTGCATGTTTGCATGATCTCACAATGGTTGGCTAAACTTCAATGCTTAAAATGATTTTTCAAATCGCATCTTCAAATCTAACAAGAGCTAAATCTTACACGAAGGTCCATCCAATGAAATAGCAAGTAGAATCCTTTTTCAAGATCAAAATCAAAATCTGAGATCATTCATATTATTAACTACTTGCATAATCGACCTTCCATCATCACATAAATCTAGAATTCAACTTAACTGATTATCTTACATCAAACTATCAAAATTTCAACTTGGTCACCCATGGTCAACTCATGGTCAAACCTAGTCAAACTTGGTCTTCCAGACCTCCAAACTATGCAGAATGCACTCTCGAACATGTTTAACCACTTCTCAAATCAATTAACATGCTTCTAAACCATAACGCTGACTTTTCTTGTCAGATTTCAATTTTAATCCCGAAGGGGGCATGGTATTGCATATCATTCAAAGTCTGTAATCATATCTTTATTGAAATTGTATCTTTATGGAAATCTATTCTTCCTTAGTAATCGAGACAAACAACCACGTCTAGTTGCTGATTCACCAAAAGACCTCATCGCTCGGGGCATATCAGATTCATCAAGATCCATATCAATCTAGTATTCTCCTAATCTTGTAAATTGTATCAGTCTTTGCAACTATCAGTTCAATTGTGTTATTTCCTTGGTTCTTCAAAAATTGAAGGGTTTAGAGGTGATACCAATGTGATTCTTATCGACAATCGGGTTTGGAATCGGTCACTCACTTCTTCACAATCATAAGGTTTAGAATCAAGTGTTTTAACACTTTTTCGCAATCATCAATTCATTACTGTTATAGTTAACATTATCTTTGGTCATTCAAGACCTAATATCTTTGAAATCTTTCAATCAGCTTCTGTCTCATATCAATATCATTTTCAAACATAAGTTTCAACATCATACATAGACTGTCTTTGAACCACTGCGCTTCGCACAAAAATTCAAAGAGGGGCAGAATGTAATACCCCAAAAATGGGCTATAGGTTCATTAATCTCCTATATCGACATCGAAGTCCTAACCTAAGGCACATCTGAACTTTATTGAATCCTAATTGATTATCCTAAATTCTGCATTAGGGAATATTCCTAGTAACATTCCTAATAATCCTAATTATCTTTGATTTAATGATTATTTGGCGATAAATCCTATTTATCCTAAAGTTTGATTAATTGAATATTCTAAATATTTAATTAATTAGATTTAATATTTCCACTTAATTGTTTAATTGAAGTTAATTATATTTATTCCTAAATTGTATTATTTAATTTTGACAATAAATCCAAAATCCTATGAATAATTGATTAAATTTTTATTTAATTAATTAAAGCAAGTTGTCAATTTTTAATAATATTGTTTTTGAATAAAAGTTTTAAAAATGATTGATTAACCCATAAATCAATTGTTTTATTTTTCAAAATCAGTTAAGTTGGAAATAAATCACTTTATTATTAAATTAATTCATAAATAAATCATGCACAATCAAGAAAAATAGACAATTATCAATTATCAATTAAAGCTAAACTCTATTTTGAGTTGAACTCTGCTTTTGCATGTTTTTGTGAGTTAAATATCCTTTATTTAAAAATAACTCAAAAATCAACCTGAGTTATTTGAGTGATTTATGGATTTTTTTCATGCACCTCCAAAGCCCTAGATTTCTATAAATTAAGGCTTCAACTCTTCATAATTGATCCACGAATTGCACACTCACGCTGTCGAATTGGAGACTGAAGAATCGATCTTGAGAATTTGAGTTGTTGTGAGATTTTCATTTGTTATTGCATAGTTTTCATATCATTTCTTAGCTTAGTTTGCATATCACTTTTCCATATCATTGTTAGCATAGATTCATATCAAGTTTTAATTATCATATAATTGCACAGAAAAACCAAAAAAAAAAAGATTAATTGCATTCATTCCATATCTAGATTTTGCATTCAAATCCTTCGTTTAGGTGTCGTCAAGGTCACTGATCTTGGTATAATCTGAGAATACACACTCGCATCTACTAGAAGACAGTAAATTGCCTAGTTAGTTTAGTTTTTCATTTATTGCATGATTTCAATTTCAACTAACCTCTACTATTTTACTGAAGTGTTGTGTCTACAGATCAGGTACAAAATTCACACACACACAAAGCTAGGCTGGTATGCAAAGGCTACGCACAAGAAGAAGGAATAGATTATGGGGAGACATTTTCCCCTGTAGCTAGATTAGGAGTAAGAACCCTACTTGCATATGCTGCCTACAAAGATTTCAAGGTATACCAAATGGATGTTAAGTCTACATTTTTAAATGGTATATTAGAAGAAGAAGTGTACATTGAACAACCAGAAGGATTTGTTGATCCAAACAAAAGACACATGGTTTGAAAATTGAATAAAGCATTGTATGGACTAAAGCAAGCTCCCAAAGCATGGTATGAGAGACTACACAATTACCTAATATAGATTGGATTCTCAAGGACAAATGATATAAGCCATCTATACATGAAAGATGAAGAAGGTAAAGGAATCTTGTTGGCTAAGATTTTTGTGGATAATATTATATTTTGTGGACAAGATGCCTTGTGTAAGAAATTTTCAAATGAGATGCAAGCTGAATTTGAAATGAGTATGTTTGGGGAGATCAAATTTTTTGTTGGTTTACAAGTATATCAGATGGAGAAAGGAATTTTCATCACCCAGTCTAAATATGTTCATGAGATACTGAAAACCTTTGGTATGGAAGATTCAAGGCCAGTAAGTACTCCCATGGCTACTAGACAAAAGTTGTCTAAAAATGATGATGCTACAGAAGTAAACCAGACTTTGTATAGATCCATGATTGGAAAGATGCAGTATGTTGTACATAGTAGACCAGATATTGCTTTAGCTATTGGGATTGTGGAAAGATTCTCTTCCAATCCTAAGGAAACTCACATGATGGCTGTCAAAAGGATAATGAGATATTTGAAAGGGACTGTTGACTATGGATTGTACTACAAGAAGCATGGAAAGTTTGAACTAAGAGTGTCTATTGATGTTGATTGGGCAAGAACTGTGGATGAAAGAAAGAGTACTAGTGGTGGAGCTTTCTTTCTTGGATAGAGATTAGTTTCCTGGACAAGCAAGAAAAAAAAATACATTTCCCAATCTACTGCTGAAGCCGAGTATGTGGCTGCAGCAGTGAACTATTCAAACTTGGTATGGATAAAGCAATTGTTGGTAGACATGAAAGAAGAGATCACTGAACCAGTTGTCATCTACTGTGACAACACAAGTGCTATCAACATCTCTAAGAATCCAGTCATGCACACAAAGACCAAATACATCTCCATCAAGTATCATTACATTTTCACATTTTCACTATTGACTGAAACAGACAGTGACAAACACCCATTTGACACAACAAACATCGACACCAGATAACTAAAGGAGTACACCCAAAAATACTTTAATCCACACCTATGTTGCGAGAGTGTAAATTCACAACGTGACAGGTATCAGATAACACTATGAATTACCACTAATCTCTATTTCCACAATACAGCTCAAAAGAAAACATCGATACCAAATTCGGTTTATAACAGTGATAAGAGTACCCGATTTCACCTTATGACCAAAAATCTTACAAGTTGTAAACATTCTATTGCCACAGTGTTCCTAACAACAGGAACTAGTACGAGAATATCTTAAAAGAAGCTTTTATACCAAAACTCATTTTGGTTTCATACTGCATTTTTATAGCCGAAACACACTCCCGATTAACCCCCCTTTAATACTGACCAAAGAAAAAGAAAATGATGACACAAAACACACTATGTAATAACCATATACCAACTACAACAACTATACTCCCATAGTTCAGCACAAACATAAATAAAACACTTCCAACCTCATACTCAGAACAAAGAAAAAACCCATCAACACAATATGCTCGAAACAACATATTAATAACATGAATTTCAAATTCCTCCACTAAACATAAAATCCATAACTAAATAAACTACTAAATCCATCCAAGAAAAAGCCTGATTCATGACCAAACTCACAAAGTATACAATCACAAAACCTCACATTCATCGACTAACAAACAGTGGTAATTAACATTCTAATAATTCATTTGCAGAACATAAAAATGGAAATAGAGGATAAGGTGAGAGAATGCCCCTACCTGGTATTTGTGTGGGGAGATATCCAAAAACCAAAATGTCAAAGCTAGCCCCCACCTGGTGAGCTTCACAGACGAACCCTAATCTCAACCACGAAGATCCCTTTTTACAAACTGCTAAAGTGCCGTGCAAGAGAGCCCACAACGCAAATGCAAAGATAACAGAATGAAACACAAAACTTCCCAAATGACCATGAACAGAAGGGTATAAATTTGCATGAAAACCCCTTTCCATTCCAAGCCACTTATCATAAAAGATATAACAGGAACACGGTCCATAACTAACTGTTTACCCAAACTGTCGTAGAATAACATGGTGAAAAATGGAGTCATATTCAACTGCAACTCCTTTACCAGAGCTAATGGCGGTCATCAAACACAAAGATAAAATTCATCGATGAGTTCATTCAATGCGAGCTTATCTCTTTCATTAAACACAATACATTCCCTGCCAAATGTCCATCAAAGTACAATCCCATAACCTGAAAATAGCTTAAACCCCACTAACACCACTATGCGATGCAAGTGCAATTAAACCCTGCTGATAAGTCATGTCTTCGAGCCAGATCATAAATAGGAAGACTTAGAGATAAATTAATACACATCTATGTTAAATAACATTATTCGATCTTAACTAACTTAAGCATCAAAGATAACAGTGCATTAACAATGCCAAATTACTAACACTTCATTAAACTAACCTCCTACTAACGTACAAAATAGGATATGCTAACTTAGATAATTCTATAGTTTTAGTAAAAGAAATACCACATAATTACTAAAACAATTACTCATAAATATATGTATAAATATATATATATATATATATATATATATATATATATATATATATATATATATATATATATATATATATATATATATATATATATATATATATATATATATATATATATATATATATATATATATATATATATATATATATATATATATATATATATATATATAATTGAACTCAAAATTGATTAAAATAAAATAACAACAATCTCTATAAACTACCTATAACATCAAGATACAATTAACCATAATAATATAACCAATTCTAATTATGTCTAACATATTATTTAGAGTCCCAAAATAATGAACCAATAATCAGACAATTGACTAACCATTTAAGTTGTACTATTTTCACAATCATACCAATACTCAAATCTCTACTGAACTTTCCAGTACCATTAATTCAAAAGTCAGTCTAAACCAATTCTATCATCAGAAAAAAACTCATTAAGCTATAGAAATAGACATAATTCTCTGAGTGTCTGGCAGAATTATAGAGATAAACATATTTATTCCAAACAACAAGGTTCAAATGAACGAAGTCAGAGTTCAAACTCATAGAAATCTAACAGAAATATTGTTCTAGATAAAACGATGCTAATCAAACCAGAAATCCAACTATAACATAACATAGAAAAGTAAAGCCTGAGACTGTCAGGGGCATGACACCCTTCCCCACCAAACTAGGCTTACTCCTGGAAGCCTGAAAACAAATGAGGATGTGTAGCTCTCATAGCCCCTGTATCTTCCCAAGCTGCAGAAGCTACATCATCAAGATCCCATAACACCTTTACCTGCTCCACCTTGCATCCTCTGAGATTTAGCTCTCTTTGCTAGATGATCTGTACTGGTTCCAGCATCAGTTGACCATCTACCACCTATAAATTTTTCCAATTTAGCACGTGTGCAATGTCAGGTATATATTTCCTTAAGACAAAAATATGAAATACATCATGAATTCATGAAAGGCTGGGAGGCAAAGCAAGTCTGTAGGCAACTGGACCCACTCGTTCTAGGATCTCAAATGGTCCCACAAATCTTGGAGACAATTTTGACCCTTTTCCATACTTAATAGGACTTTTCCGGGGCCTAACCCGAAGAAATACCTTATTCCCAACTTTAAATTGACGTTCAATCCTATGTAGATCTGCATACTTTTTCTGCCTATCCTGAGTTGTAGATAGGTTTTCTCTGATGCGCTTAACCTGCTGTTCTAAATCTTGAAGCATCTCGGGACCTAAAAGAATTCTGTCCTCAAGATTGTCCCAACTTAAAGGTGTTCTACACGGTCTTCCATACAAAGCCTGGAAAGGAGCCATACCTATAGAACTATGGTAACCATTGTTGTAAGAAAATTCAACCAGATGTAAGTACTCTTCCCATCTATTTTGCCTGTCCATCACATACATTCTAAGCATATCTTCCAAAATCTGATTGACACGCTCAGTCTGTCCGTCAGTTTTAGGATGATATGCTGAACTAAAGTTTAGCTGAGTACCTAATTCATGCTGCAAAGATCTCCACAGAGATGAAGTAAAAATTGAATCCCTATCAGATATGATCTTCTTAGGAATCCCATGCAGCTTAACAACCTGTTCCATATAAATCCGTGCCACAAATGCAGCATTATAAGTGGATCTTATAGGAATAAAATGGGCAACTTTGGTTAACCGGTCAACAACAACCATAATGGCATCATGTCACCTAGCTGAAAATGGTAACCCCACTATGAAATCTATGGATATGGTATCCCATTTCCATTCAGGCACGCTGTGAGATTGAAGTAAACCAGCTGGATGTTGATGTTTAGCTTTTACTCTCTGACACTCCAAGCATCTAGCCACAAAATCAGCAATATCCCTCTTCATACCCGGCCAGTAGTGATGCTGCTTAAGATCAGCATGCATCTTCTTCACACCAGGATGTGCTGAATAAGGTGCCTTATGTGCTTTAGTCATAACTAGGTTTCGAAGATCCTCGACTTCTGGCACATATATGCTACCTCGGTAAGTCATCAGTCCTTCAGTGGTGATAGAGTAACCCTCAAATCTGCCTTCTAAAACACTACCACTATCAATCACTGCTTTGACATCTAAGTACCAAGGATCAGTAGCCAAATTTAGAAGTATTCTCTCTTTCAAGTCAATTGTGAGGGTCAAAGAAGAGAGTTCATGATGCCTTCTACTAAGAGCATCCACTACTTTGTTTTCTTTACCCTGAATATACTTCATTTTGAAGTCATACTCACACAAAAACTCCATCCATCTGCGCTGATGTGCATTAAGATTGGGTTGCGTGAACAAATATTGTAGACTTTTGTGATCAGTATGAAGCTCAAAATGTTGACCAAGAAGAAAATGCTGCCATTTGGTCAAAGCATGAATCACTGCTGCGAGTTCCAAATCATGAGTAGGATAATTAATTTCATGATCCTTTAGTTTCCTGGATTCATAAGCAATGACCCTGCCGCCTTGCATCAAGACAGCCCCTAAACCATCCAATGAGGCATCGGTGCACACAACAAATTCCTTAGAAGGATCAGGTACTGCTAAAATTGGTGCACTAGTCAAACGTTCCTTAAGATGTTGGAATGCTTCTTCACATTTATCTAACCAGATGAATTTCTTACCCTTTCTCTGGAGAGAAGTAATGGGATGGGCTATTTTTGAAAAATTAGCCACAAATATTCTATAGTAGCTAGCCAGACCCATAAAACTTCATACTTCAGACACATTGGTAGGAATTGGCCACTCTACAATTGCCCTGATCTTAGCAGAATCAATAGCTATTCCATCTCCTGTAATGATGTGACCCAAATAACTTATTTCTATTTTGAAAAATTCACATTTTTCAGGATTGGCACATAGCTTGTTCCTGCGGAGACATTCAAAGACTTGCCTCAAATGCTACTCATGCTCCTCCAAGGAGTTAGAATATACCAAAATGTCATCAAGGAACACTACCACAAACTTGTCTAAGAAAGTCCTGAATACTCCCTGCATCAAACTCATGAATACTGATGGTGCATTAGTCAACCCAAATGGCACTACCATGAATTCATAATGCCCATACCTTGTGCGAAAAGCTATTTTATGAATGTCAGCTTCTTGAATCCTTAACTGATGATATCTAGATTTGAGATCAATCTTGGAAAACACCTTGGCTCCCTTCACTTGATCAAACAAATCATCGATGCGAGGCAAAGGATATCTATTTTTGATGGTAGCTTTGTTCAGTTGTCTATAGTCGATACATAGCCTCAAAGACCCATCCTTCTTCTTGACGAAGATAACAGGTGCTCCCCAAGGTGAAACACTAGGTCTAATAAGTCCCTTCTCAAGGAGTTCCTCAAGTTGAACCTTGAGTTCCACTAATTCTTGAGCTGTCATGCGGTAAGGAGTCTTGGAAATCAGTTCGGTTCCCGGCAAAAGATCAATCCTAAAATCAATTTCTCTTTTAGGTGGGATTCTCGAAATCTCTGTAATGAATACATCTGAGAATTCCTTCAAAATTGGATGATCTAAGCTGGTGTTCCAAGCAACTGGTTCTTCAAAATCATTGATAGAAATAGCAAACAATTTGCATCCCTTTTGTAAATATCTCTGAAGTTGCTTAGCAGAAATAGTTCTGACTGACATAGGCCTCTTAACACCTGTAATAATCTTGATGGTTCTATTATCATCGATACACCTAACGGTCTTCTCTCTACAATCGATGACAGCTTGGTGTTGATCTAACCAATCCATACCCAGAATAATGTCATAAGAACCTAAAGGAATAACAATAAGGCTAACTGTAGTAGTAAAAGCCTTAAATTGGACCTTACAATCTTCAGCTATAAACCCTGATTCAACCTTTGTCCCTAATGCGAACTCGACTTGCCATGCCAATTCAGCTTTACTCACAGGAATTCCACATTGCTTAACCAAATTGGAAGAAATAAAAGAGCCAGTGGCACCAGAGTCAAATAAAATAGAGATCTTCTTACCTTGGTAATTACCTCTAGCTTCAATCACAGTGTTCTGATGATCTGCTTGTTTCTGATCCACAGTAGCAAAGATGCGATGATTCCTTCCAGAATCACCAACAGTAGCCTCACAACCTGTGCCTTTAGACCTGACCTGACTATTGCCTCGAAGGGGACAATTCCATTGCAAATGCCCCAATTGCCCACATTGCCAACATTCTGCTCCTCTCTTGGTACTTTTATCCTGTGATGAGTTCGCTGGAGGTGATGCATAACTCTATTGTACACTTTGAGTTGGTTTAAAGGACTTAGGTTGCTCAGGAACCTTGAAACTCTTGTTTGATTTGGAAAACTTTTCAAACTTCCTCTTTTGAAATTTACCACTCGATCCACTGGAAAATGCCTTGAAATTATCTTGATAAGGTTTCTTATTCTTCCCACTGCTTTGAGCTGGTGGATTCACAGATCCTTTGGCTGAAAATCCTGACTTCAATTCTGTGAGCTTGGCTTGATCAGCAGCTTCTTTCACTGTCTTAGGTTTGAAAGTTCTCACTTCTTCTCCAATTTTAGGGTTCAAACCCCTAATGAAGTGTTGTACCAAAGGCTTATCATTCTCTAACCAACCAGAATATTTCTTCAGTTGGAAAAACCTCCTCTCATACATTTCTACCGTTGAGTTTCCTTGAGAAATACTGAAGATTGGATGAAGTGGGAGATGCAGGAGATGAAGAACCACCTTTAGGCCATGGAAAAAACTATGACTACCCTGAATACTAAGCTAGAGAAGCTGGAGAATAAGGTTCTGGATAAGGTAAAGAATAAAAATTGGAATGAGGATATTGCTACTGAAGCCAACAAGATCATCGACAACAAGGTTAAAGACATCAAGGCTAAGAACAACAACAATGAGAACATGATAAATGAGGTCATGATTCACAACAAAGAAGGTCTTAGTGCTATTGTCATGAACTTGAATAAGCTGCACAACTATCTGAAGAAAAGAAAGCTAGAAAAAATGACCATAATAATTGATGATGATGCTGGGAATTCTGGTCTTGGAATGAGAACTAGAGGCTGCACTCAGAGGAAGATCCCTGAGAAGCCTAAGGAACTAAGGGACCTGAAAGATGCTATCTAGAAGATGGAGGACCCAAAGATGAAGGTGGAGAAAATGATAAAAAACAAATAGTCTGGTCTGGTTGGTAGCTGGGTGTTGCTGGTAGTTTTGCTAGAAACTATTTTTCTTTGCTTTTGTTGTCATTTCTAGGGATATATTGGGGCATGCTTTTGTCTTTCTAGTAGGCGTTTCTGTTTGTTTGACTTTAATGCTTTATCTTTATGCTCTCATGTAAATGGTTTCAAGTTCCATTCAAAACCTATTTTTACCTTAATCAAAAACATTCTTCTTGACAACCTAATTTAATAATAAATCAAACTCCAACTAAAATTATGATTGACGTACAAGTATAACATGACTAATAACATCCATTACAAAAAAATCACATTACTTAACTCTTTACCTAAGTAAAATTAATAATAAAGAAGAACATTTAATTGAACCATATAAAAAATTCCTAATTGACAATTATAATATTTAAAATAACTAATTTTATACATGTTTTTTTTTTGTTTTGGTTAAGTGCTTTTTTGACTGGAGCTTTTGAACCAGTGGAGTCACATTCATTGGGACCCCATCCCTAGTGAAATTGAGGCTGCTGAGGCATCAATGCCTCCTAGATACATCTATCTTTATAATGCCTTACTACTCTCCTTATCTCTCCAAGTCTGTCCTCCACATGGCAGAGCAAGAACCCTTATCTCTCCATCTACCACATGGCACCTTATCCCTCCAACGCTGAAGCTACAGAAATGTGCAGGCAACGTATCCTCCATCCACCCCTGACGTTGGTGCTACCCTCGATGGCTGATTCCTTCGTTGACCTCTACACACCGCCTGATTACATGTTCAAAACAAACATCGACATTCTACATTCCTTGCACATGGCATGGGACTCTGCACGCCACCCGAAGTTGTTGGGATGCCTGAAATGCTTTGGAAAGCACCCTGCAAGGATTCAAACACGGGACCTCTATATCAACATAGATTGCAGCTACCACTGCACTGCAGGGAGATCCCCTTTATACATCTTAAACTATATAAATAGCTTTATAAATTCTTCTACTTAACACATTTCAAATTGAATTAATAATACCTATATTGTCAATATAGCTAACAATTTTCTAAATTAATGAATTAAATAATTACTAAAATCAATATTGGATGAAATATCTTAAAATAAATGTAACTATATTAATCTATCACACTCAAACAATTTTGACTTTTCAAACAACCTTTTTTTAACTAACAAACATTCAAAGTAATCCTATATGAAATTTCATAACAAAGTAAGGCATAAACACAATCTTATTTTATATAACCTATAACAATTTTTCAAAAACAACCGAATACATATATTGCTTTCAAATTATTCTAACTACATTTCAAAACTTAATTTCCCAACTAATTTAATCATTGAAACAAAATGAAATAGCAAAATTAATTAATGTACTAGATCTTAAAAGAAATCTACTTTAACTAATTTAATCAACCTATTAACCTAATTACTAAATTACTATAGGCAATTTCATCAACTTAATTAAATAAAGAATCATTGTTAATTGATTTAAATAAATAATTTATTGATTTAGCTATAATTTAATTGATTAACCATGTTTAGAAAAGAAACCATCATTAACAAACATCTTATCTACAATTATAACATACTAGAATAAATGAGCAATCTTAGTTAAGAAATCAACATAAATATAATAACAATTCCTAGCCACGTATGAAAACTAATTCCCTAACTCATTATATTCACTCATTCATTCATAAGAACAATAAAAGAAATATCATTAACTAAATATTTGTTTATACTCACAAACCTAATTAATATAGATAATGTACCACTAACTACAATTCTAAAAGTATCACTAAGGAATACATTGATATTAACTTATTAAACTAATCAACAATTAAATTAAACTCTATTAGTTTCCTAATCTAAACAAATCTGAAAATGCCTATACTTGAGATAAGTAGTGTAAATAAAAGTGAATGTTTACTCAAACATAATGTTTTATCTTATTCCATACTTTTAATAACTATAATGGTGTAATATATGTGGTGGATAGACTAGAGATCACTAGAATTTGGATCATATTGTACCTTAGATCTTAAGGTAGTAGTAAGATAGCTTAATCCACTATAGATTTTATTGAGGACACACAGACACTAACACTAACACACACACTATTATTATAACTTTCAAATGAAAATTATGATTTAAAGGATATGCATGCTACGATATATGAAGCTTAGAATATCTTTCATAATTTTAGGCATGAGAATTGTTTGAGAATGCTTCCAAGATATGTCATCTCATGGAATGTATTGAATGGTATACATGCATGCAAATTGTGAAATCTTAGAAAACACACGTCACAAATGCAAACGGTAAATTTTGAGAAGAGAAACTCCAGACCCAAGCTGAGTGTCTAGTGTTGAGAAAGAGAAACCCCCTCCAAATATTTCTTCCATGTTGAAGAATTAATTAGATGAAATAACCATGGAAATAAGTGAGAACAAAAATATAGCACCTACTAAATCCTAGCACCGAGAGTTTTTAACATGGAATGAATCCTCTTCCAAATCCATCTCATAGGTTCTCCCCCTAGAAAAATTCTCAAAGAAGAGAACAAAAAATGCAGGGACCCCCATTAGGACTATTACGTCTGTTAAAAAGGAAAGAGAATATTTTTAAACCAAATCCCCACACACACATCTAAGGGGCCAAGCCCCACATAAAATGTTTTATGCGTTCTCCAATAAGATACTTACACCTCAAGAAACCATTTCCCATGATTTACCATGCATAATCCTTGAATATCATTGTGGGAGATATGGTTGATAACTTAGAATGAAACATTGAAATATAAGATTTGCTTAAGATAGGGGAAAAAAAGAGGCAGGATTTGAAGACTAATAGGTTTAACCTAAAAAAGCGGTTCCTTAATGGTTCCACGTGGATCAACATTTATGACAAGATATACACCATTCTAGCATACTGATATAAAATAATTATAAGGGCCCGTTTGGTAGCGAGAATTAGGAAATGATGGATTCGATCAAATATTGGAAATGGTCAAATCATGGATTTGATAATCTGGTTTTTCATTTCTAGATTATGTTTGGACCGTTTGGTTCTACTTTTTGAAACTGGAATTGGAATTTGAGTATGATTTTTTTAAATTTAATAATTCATTTTTATTAATGGAATTGAATTTAAAATGGAGTCACATACCATTTTAGGCAGGCAAAGTTGGTGGCAGGCAACCAAGTTACAATCACTGCAACTAAAATTTGGAAAATAAATTCGAGAAAAAATTCAAAAAAAAAAAAAAAATTTTGAAAAAAAATTAGACAAAAAAATTCGAAAAAAATCTTGCAAAAAAATTAATTTTTTTTTGAAAAAAATTAAATAAATAACAAAGTTACAAACCACCCAGACAAATAAAAAATAAATTAAATCCCTCCCCACACAAATAAAAAATTAAAAAATTAAGTGTAGACATGAAATTTTTAAAAATTTGCTTTCCCCCCATTCAAATTCCAATTCCACCTTTTCAGATGGAAGATGTACATGCTCATATTCCTATTCTATTTTCATATTGTACTCCCAAACTGAGGATTTGACGAAATCGGAAATAAAAAATGCCAATTCCAGGCTAATGCCCGCTACCAAACGGGCCTTATTATTGAAATATTATAGCCTCTGCTGCGACACAAATTTTTTCAATCAAATAACCCACATTGAGTTATTAAATCAATGCCTCAATATTATATTTAATCCACCTAATTATTATTAATTACTATCCTTTCAATAATTATTATGATGTTATAGTAATAATATTAATAAAAATATAACAACATTAAACAACTTAATAATATTATGTATCTTAACCATCACGAGTATATGCATATGCATATAAAAATATATGATAATGATAAAATACTTTATAATAGTTTAATAATTAATTTTATGTTGCTAATACTTTCATAACATGGGTTTTGACCAACATTAACATCAAGACTAAGTCGACATAAATAACGTTGTAAGATATATATTGATTCACCTTAACTATATTAGGTTTGTTTACCCAATTACTTCAAAAATTGGTTGTATAATCCTAAGAAACAATACAAATCAACTAGCACAATTCTCCAAATGCACCAGCACACACACACACACACACATCATATATGTTGATCAAATATCACCCAACATATGGCTAGGTATTACATGTACTCAAGATAGTAATGGGGTCCATGTGCCTTTTCTGCCCAACCATAAAGTATTTATCTCCTCTAATGCTTAACATGAAAGGTTGAGCACCCAACCCCGCTCAAGGAACCTATCAACTCAAAACTAGTAGGTCAGATGGATTTGGGGCAACGTTATGAACTATCTACAATCCACCTATGGCATTGTAGTATCTACACAATTATGTGGTAGGGAGGAAGTACAAAATTCATATACATGGTATCAAAATATGCAACATCACTTTGGCCAAAGCATATATTCTTTCCAATTACACTACATAAAAACACTTCAATACCTATCCTTCCTTGATATTCCACATTTGGCACTCCTCCATAGAAAAGAAAAACAAGCACTCATGTGTAACAACAAAAAACCCTTCCCTGCTATGGAAAAGTACTAACATACAAGTGAAAATGCCTATGCTCTCAAATTAAATTGGACAACAATCTTAACATTAAAATAAAGTTTATAATACTAATACAAGATTGAAAAACTTCTTCAAGTAATCTTCCTTTTTACTTTTAGAAATAATGATAACAAATACCCTAAAAAAACTCAAAAAATATGTAAATGCAGTCTTTTAGGCATAGCCACATATTTATAAAAGCACTCTTTTCCATACAAAAATATGTATCTTGCGTTGTCAGTTGGTAATAAGGTACCCAATAATTTATTATTTTTATCGGTAAAGTTTTTTAATTTAGTATTAATAGTAAACTGATAATTACATGTAAATACTTCAATTATATGTAGAAAGATCCATATGTACCCCACCAAAAAACCATTGATCCCAGTAAATTGGTTATCACTTGTATACCAAAAAAGACCTTCCACCCACCTGAGCAATAATATCAACCTTCACTATGAGAATTTCCCATTAATACCAATACAAAAAATATTCACACATTTCATTACCACATTTGGTACCAACTAAAAAACTCAGTGACTACACTTTGCAATTAGATATTTCAAATTCAAAAAGACATTCAAAATGCATAACTTGATTTGATCACACCTGAGGGTTTGACAAACCCAGATCCTCAGTTACTGCTCTTACTCCTTATCGTCGAGTTATACGACCCCTCCTTTACAACCATACCCCTGATCTTCTTCCCCTTCCATTTCCTTTAGAATTACTTCACCTTGAGCCTAGTTGGTCTCCTGAATAGGTTGTTCCATTACCCTATTGCCTTCCTTGGCCTGGACACCAACTCTCTATTGATACTCACCATGGTTGGTGGCTGGGTTCCTCTAGTAGTCCGCCAATTGGAATTTGAGGCATGATTTATCAAACTCCTCCTTTCTCTATCTAGAATTTATTACCATCTCCCTATCCTCTGTGTAATCACACATAACCCACTACATATTTCATACATCCATTCTCTTGGCTTGTCGATTGGTCCCTACCTTGTAAAGAACAAAGGGGTGAAGGTGTTGTGGGTGCCTACAAAGGTGCACCTAATCACCAATATACGTTTGAAACCCTATGCTTGGATTCACAATTTGAAGGAAATGTCCAATCCCAATTCCCCATTCCGGATTTACACATATCAACACAACCCTTTGAACCTCTTGAATGTTACTAAATTTCAAGCCCCAAGTCTAGAAAAGAGAGGATATATCTATGTTTACTCTTGGTTTTTAGTTTGCAATAAAAAAATTGATCCCATCTAGCCCACAAACCATAATGAGGACGTAGGGATCGTCTATGGTGAAGAGGTTCTTGAGTCTTTTTGTTGACACACCACCCCAAAATGTCATTTGTTGTTTGAAAAAGTAGAGGGTGAAATGTTTTTCTATCACCAACCACTTTACCACCTACCTCTCCGCTCTCAAATGGAAAATGCATAGAAAAATACCATTGTTGCTACCTTAAGTTGTACCTTTCTTGGGCAAAGTATTTATTCATTTTCACCCTTCGAATGTGTGAAATTACCTATCAACATTCCCTTAGCATTGAATGTAGGTCATATCACCACATACCTTCACTTGCATTTTCAAATTTTGATTTCAATTTTCCTTGGCTTGTGTCCTTACCATATCATTCACCACCTCACATCATTTATTAACTTACATCATCCACAAACTGATGGTGCCACCTCATTACATGGTATTTATTGGGGTACCATGTTAGCTTCCATTTTGGACAATGAGCCTACAAGGGGATTACCCTCTTTGTACACAAGGGAGATTTTGGAGTTTCTAAAATTTCTCAATTTCATCTTAATTATTGATACTATTTTATCAATTTTCCACATGTGGGACTTTCCTATTGTAATGGAATTTATAATAATACGTGAGTCACCCTCCAGATGTAAATTGTCAACCTTTATACTTTTATCCATGTTGATTACCAATAAGGAAGCTTGGGCCTCTACTTCTTTATTCATTCTATCCTTCAATTGCCTGACCTCTATTAATAAAATATTGCCTGCTCAGTCTCATTCTACACACCTCACACAAGATCAACCTGTGGAATCCCATTAACAAGCTTGTCTTTGAGCATTGTCCATGTTCATTGTAATAAAGTGTTCTAAAAACTAAAAGCGGACTTCTACTAATTTTGTGTTTCTACTACAACATTGACTAATTCAAAAATACTGTTCTCAATTCTCACACAAATTTTTTCAATTGTCTCTGATTTTCCTTGGAAGATCCTCTGATTCCTTTCTTTCCAAATCTACCACACTATTGTCAAAGGCTAAATTTGATAAATGTATCATCTTAAAATGGATGCACTTCCATGATAAGAGCATTTAGCCCTCCGAGTAAGTAGTCTGGGGTCATGTTAACAACCTTGATCGGGTCTTTGCATGTATCTGGCTTTCTCCCCTCGTTCTGCTTCTCTCTACACCTATTTTCCACTTTATTTCTGCATTTTTGAACACTCTGGATTGAGGTCTTGATGTTTTTGACCTCAAGGTCAAAGTTGACCTTGAGGGTCAAAGTCGACCTTGACCCTGACCTAGGTTAGGGATGACCTTGACCCTTACCCAGGGTGGGGTTTGCCTCGTCCTTGACCCAAATTTCAAATTTTAGGTTCCCATGATTTTCGGGTGTTGGGTTTCAGAAATATTTGTTTTCCTACTTCCAGGTCAACCATTTTGGGTTTTGGAATGGTAAATCCTTAAATTGCATTTAATATGGGTCCATTTCTAGGGGTTAAGGTTAATTGGGATTTAATTCCCCAATGTCGGCCATCTCTAGAGGTTTGTGCCCTAGATCACTATAAAAGGAAGCCTTCCTCTCTCATTTCGATCCATCTCTTAATCAAGTTTTCATATCTCATCTCAAGCAAATTCATGAGAAAGCTCTCAAGTGCAAGAAAGTGAATTCAAGCATTCAAGCATTCAAGTGTTCAAGCATTCATTCATCAAGGAGATCCATTGTTAGCCATTGAAGGATTCAATCTCTTTGGAGCCCCCTTGAAGATCCATCCTTATACATTCATCCAAGCCTCCTCATATGAAAAGATCCTTTCGAGATTGGTGTTGAAGATCAAATGCCATTGATTTGAGACATCCTACATTCATTCTACATCCATTGGAGCATCCCTACTTGTGGATTTGAGGATTCAAATCCTCTACAAGGACTTCAACATAAGCAAGGTAAAAATTTCCATTTGCTTTGTTTATGCACAATACAATTTCAATTCAATTTTAAGGTTAATTCCTAAATTGGGGTTTGACCAAGGCAAACCCCCCATACAAACTGTTGGAGATTTGCCAGCATGCTAGTACTGACTATATGTTTTTCATTGATGACAACATATGGAAAGTAGTATGCATGGAAGTCTTATGTATATGTTGCATGGACATGATATTAGCATGATATCATGGGCGTAGAAGTTAACTGTAAGTATAGATAGTTATATAGTAGCTTGTGTCAGTAGTGTTCCTGACAGAGTTACAGACAATGTTCTGTATATGGTTGTTCATACAGTTGTCTTATGGGTATGTGCCCTAGGATATATGTTGCAGACATGTTAGTGATGTTAAGCTCATGGACGCATGGTCTGATGATGAACGCAAGTGAAGTTATGCAGTCGCTATTCACCAGTAGTAGTTTCCTATGTTTGTTCAGAAGAGCCAACAGATATTTTATTGATTCTTGAGTTGCACCTATCTTGAGGATATGTGCCCTTAGAGTTAAGCTTGGAGAAGTGTTATTAATGTTTGGTTAAGAGCGCATAAATTAATTCAGCTTACAGAGAAAGTTCCAGTTGTTTTGGTAGAGCTGAGAGTGTGTAGCATGCGTATATAATTATATTATATGAATAGGTCCCAAAATGTGTTGCGCCCATAGTAGAGCTGACAAAATGTTTGTTGGAGTTTATTATGGTTTCTCTAATATGATTTCAAGGTGGTTCTAACAGGCCAACTTGATTATATCATTTGGAGGAAAGATATTTATAGGCAGTCATTTGTGATTGCTTGAGTGTGGTTCATGGTTGATTAAGTAGAGCAGAGCAGAGTGCGCGAAGTGGTGGAACCACCAGAAGAAGGTCTATGTGACCAAGTAAAGTACTTGTGCTATTCATTGGAACTGATCCAGATAGTAGGTCAAAGTGCAGTTCACCAAGATCCATATATAGTGTGTATTTGTTATTCAGAAGGTTGTAGCCTTCACCCATTTGAGTAGTGAGGTCTCGGACAGTGCATCCTCTCCCCTAACAAGGACAATTGTAAAAGACTCCTAATAGGGTTTGACCCTTAACTAGGTCTACTGTACTTAATATATTGTAAAGCTACTTGTAACAGGGTAAAGGATCTTCTAGCAAGGATCATTATACACTAGTACATAATATTAGTGGGTATCAAGTCCCACAGGGGTTTTTACCTATTTGGGTTTCCCTGTAACCAAAATATTGGTGTTGTGTTCAAGTGTTCTTTCATTGTGTTTATGCTTTATGTTTAAGTATACTTAATTGGATAAATAATTGAAACTTGTAGATAACTGATTCACCCCCCCCCCCCTCTCTCAATTATCTCTTGGGACTATTCCTAACAATTGGTATTAGAGCCAAGTGCCTCGGAGAGAAAGTTTAACAAC
The DNA here is from genome assembly GCA_027943335.1 of Chamaecyparis obtusa. Lineage (NCBI taxonomy): Eukaryota > Viridiplantae > Streptophyta > Pinopsida > Cupressales > Cupressaceae > Chamaecyparis > Chamaecyparis obtusa. Next base: position 1,058,807 of record BSBK01004189.1, on the reverse strand, counting down.
TTGAGGTTGATCAGATGGCATACTTCAGGAAAGCAAGTCCTAAGTTCGATGGAGAGAATTATCTTGATTGGAAGAACAAGATGGTGACCCATTTGCAGTGCATTGCTTTTGAAGTTTTTAATGTAACCATCCAAGCAGCCAATATTCCTACATTAGAAGACCTTGGAAAAGATGATGCTACTAATGCACACAAGGAATTGTTTCATTATAATGCTATTTCCAAAGAAGACCTAATTAGCGCCCTATCTGATGGTGAATTTTCAGAAGTAAAGAAGGTAGATATAGCCCATAAAATTTGGAAGCACCTTGAAGACATTTTTGAAGGAGACAAACAAGGAAGGGATGCATGTAGAAAGACATGGAAGAAAAGATACAATGCATTAGAGATGCTACCTGAAGAAAATATCAGAGCTTACAATCAAAGGATTAATGAAGTAGTTGCTAGAATCAAGAACAATGGTGGAGAGATTTCTGAGGAAGACATTATGGACAACTTGATGACTACTCTTACTCCACAATATGAAAGCAAGATCAACATCCTTGATGAGACCATGAAAATTACATCAAATTTCAAGAGAGAGACCTTGATTAGCAAAATTTCAGCTTTTGAGATTTCAAGATTGAAGACAAAACTAAAGAGTGAGACAACTTTCAAAGCAATAGTTCATGGTAATAAATCTGCAAACACTTCTGGTAATTTTGATGATGATGATGAAGATAAAACACTAGATGATTTTATTTCTATGATTTCCAAAAGAGAAAAGAAAGGAAAAGGAAAATATGAAGGTCAATTACCATTTAATTTCTTTTCATGTAATAAGATTGGTCACTTTTCATCTAAGTGTCCCACTAGCTAGAAAGTTCAAAAAGGATTATAAGCCTAAGTACTCTAAGGAATGTTACTTTGCTAGAGATGGAGTTTCAGATGAAGAATCAGGTGAATAAGAAATTGGATTCATTTCTATTGTAGACAAAACAAATATTAAGTCAGTTCCTAAAAATGAGGAAGTGAATCAAGAGCTAGCATTGATTTCCCAAGTAGATATAAGAATAGAATGGATTATAGACAATGGTTGTTCACATCACATGACAGGTGATAAAGGCAAGTTTGTTCATTTGGACAAATACAATGGAGGTATGGTTAGATTTGGAGACAACACTCCTAAACCTATAGTTGGTAGAGGAGCCATCACTTTGGATGGAAAGAACAGTACTGATGATGTTCTTTATGTTGATGGTTTGAAACATAACCTTCTCAGTGTTGGACAGTTACTTGGTAAAGGCTATCAGTTAGAGTTTAAAGATGACAAATGAATCATTAACAACAAAGGTGGTGTTATGATTGTATTAGACACAAAGACAAGAGGTAATGTTTTTCAAATCAATTCAGAAGCAAGTTGTTTTGTTGCTAAAGTTGATGACAGTTGGTTGTGGCATAAAAGACTATGTCATATCAATTTTGATAACATAGTAAAGATAAGAAATGTTAAAGTAGTAAGAGATCTAACTAGTATAGAAAAGCCAGTTGATACTATATGCAGGGAATGTGTGATGGGGAAGCATGTGAGAAATTCATTCAGGAGCAAGCAGAACTTAGCTAGCAATGATGCAGTATGTTTATTATCTCAGATTGAACCTTTAAGTGTTGAAGATGCTTGTAAGGATTCAGATTGGCATGATGCTATGAAAGAAGAACTTGATCAGATCATTAAGAATGACACTTGGGAACTGGTCCCAATACCTAGTGATAAGAATGTGATTGGAACAAAGTGGATATTCAGAAACAAGATGAATGAAGATGGTATAGTAGTAAGAAATAAAGCAAGATTAGTATGTAATGGATATGCGCAAAGAGAAGGGTTTGATTATTCAGACACATTTGCACCTGTGAGTAGATTAGAAGCTATTAAGTTGTTTTTAGCTTATGCTACAGTTAAAAACTTCAAAGTGTATCAGATGGATGTCAAGTCAACATTCTTGAATGGAGATCTGAAAGAAGAAGTATACATTGAGAAGCTTGAAGGATTCACCTTATCAGACAGACCTGATATGGTATGCAGATTGAAGAAGGCCCTCTATGGACTTAAGCAAGCCCCTAGAGCATGGTATGAGAGAATAGATGGATACTTAACAAAGATTGGATTCAAGAAAGGAGCGTCAGATTATATTCTATTCATTGGAGAGACATCTGAAGGTTTGTTACTTGTAGCTATATTTGTTGATGACATTATCTTTGGAGGTAATGACAAACTTAGTGCTGAATTTTCTAAGGAGATGAAAAATGAATTTGAGATGAGTATGATTGGTCCTATCAAGTACTTTTTAGGATTGAATGTGCAGTAGATAGAGAAAGGTATATTCATTAATAAGTCCAAGTATGTGAAAGAAATATTAAAGAAATTCAAGATGGATGATTGCAAGCTAGTAGGGACACCTATGATTAGTGGATGCAAGCTTACAAATGAAGATGACTCACCAGTAGTTGATATAACATTATACAACTCAATGATTGGTAAATTGATTTATCTTACTCATACTAGACTTGATATTTCAAATGCAGTTGGCATAGTTGGAAGATTTGTAGAAAAGCCTAAACAAAGTCACCTCATGGTAGTAAAAAGGATATTTAGATACTTACACAACACTATAGACTATGGTTTATGGTATCCCAATTCAGAAAATGTTGAGCTTCATGTATACACTGATGCAGATTGGGCAGGATGTGTTGATGATAGAAAGAGTACATCAGGAGGAGTAGTGTTTCTTGGTGATAGACTTGTCACCTGGACAAGCAAGAAACAAAACTATATTTCTCAGTCAACAACAGAAGCGAAGTATCTTGCAATAGCCCTGAATTATTCTACAATTGTGTGGATTAAGTAGATGATAAAAGATTTTGGAATTCAAATTGATTATCCTATTTTTATTCATTGTGATAACACCAACACTATCAATATGTCTAAGAACCCTATGATGTATGCAAAGACAAAACACATTGAGATCAAGTATCACTTCCTAAGAGAGAAAGTGGCAGAGAAAGAAGTCAAGTTCGACTATGTGAGTACTAAAGAATAGTTGGAGGATATATTCACAAAGCCCTTGCCTAAGGATACTTTTGAGTATCTTAGGGGGAAGTTGGGAGTAATTCCCTTCCTTGATTCTACTTAGAAGGAAGCAGGAATGGCATCAGTCCTCAAGGACTAATGGAAGGTGTAATACCCCAAAAATGGGCTATAAGTTCATTAATCTCCTACATCATCAAATTGAAAAAAATTGACATCAAAGTCCTAACCTAAGGCACATCTAAACATCATCGAATCCTAATTGATTATCTTAAATTTTGCATCGGGGAATATTCCTAGCAATATTCCTAATTATTTTAATTATCTTTAATTTAATGATTATTTGGCAATAAATCACATTTATCCTAAGTTTGATTAATTGAATATTTTCATATTTAATTAATTAGATTTAATATCTTGCCACTTAATTGTGTAATTAAATTTAATTCTATCTATTATTAATTGTATTATTTAATTTTGACAATAAATCCAATATCCTATGAATAATTGATTAAATTCTTATTTAATTAATTAAAGCAAGTTGTCATTATTTAATAATATAGTTTTTAATAAAAGTTTGATAAAATAGTTAATTAACCCATAAATTAATTATTTTATTTCAAAAATTAGTTAAGTTGAGGATAAATCACATTATTTATTTATTTAATTCTTAATTATTATGCACATTCAAAAGAAACAGTTAAACTCCAAATTAGAAAATCAATGCAAGTTATTGACTTTTTGGAACTCAACATCCTTTTTGGAGTTCAAAAAGCTGATCTAAACTCTAATTTGAGTTAAAAAGCTATTTTTGCATGATTTCGAGAATTAACTATCTTTCATGATCAGATAACTCAAAAATCAACCTGAGTTATTTGAGTGATTTATGGCTTTCTTCCATGCACCTCCAAAGACCGGGATTTCTATAAATTAAGGCTTCAGCTCTTCATAATTCATCTCTCAAATTTGCATCCAAAAATCCACAAATTTGCACAATTACGCTGCCAAGATCAATTCAAGAGTTACACAATCACGTTGGAGAATTGGAATTGAAGAATCAAAGCTCTTGCGAATCGACATCTTGGTGAGATCAATCTTATTTTTGCATTCATATTGCATATCATTGTTAGATTAGCATTGCATATCAATTTTCAATAGCATTTATAGCATATCAATTTCATCTAGCATAGATTCATATCAAGTTTTCATTCCTTATTGCATCATAAAATCCAAAAAAAAAAAAGCTTAATTGCATTCAATCTCATATCTAGGTCAATTGCATTCAAATCCTTCATTTAGGTGTCGTCTAGGTCACTGATCTCGATTACAATCTGAGAACATCAATCTCGCACCTATTAGAAGGCAGTAAATCGCTTGGTTAGATTAGATTTCAATTTTGCACGATTTTGATTATAGCTAACCTCTAATGTTTTACTGAAGTGTTGTGTCTACAGATCAGGTACAATTTTCACACACCCAGAAGGTTGACTACTCTACCTCAGGAGTAGTACCGGTGCTTAAAATGAATGGTGCCCTTTTCCATTGATGTCAAAGGGGGAGTAGTATACAGAGTCATGAAAAATAGAAGGATTAATGTACTTAGGGGGAGCAGTATTTAGTTGTGATAGCAGTTCAGTTGAGGAAATGAAGAATGTTGGAATATATTGCAGCAGATGGAGGATTCATCTTTGGGGGATTTTTTGAAGAGGAAATGGAGAATGTTATTAAAGAATTATTCATTTGGGTTGATGGTGGTTTTTCATTCCACATGTTACCATCAATGCCAAAGGGGGAGATTGTTGGAGATTTGCTAGCAGGCCAATACTGACTGTATGTTTGTCATTGATGACAACATATGGAAAGTATTATGCATGGAAGTCTTATGTAGTAAGCCTTCTGTATATGTTGCATGGACATGATATTAGCATGATATCATGGGTGCAGAGGTTTAACTGTAAGTACAAACAGTTATATAGCAACTTGTCTTAGCAGTGTTCCTGACAGAGTTACATGCACTGTTCTATGTATGGTTATCCATACAATTGTCTTATGGGCATGTGCCCTAGGATATATGTTTTAGACATGTTAGTGATGTTAAGTTCATGGATGCATGGTCTGATGATGAATGCAAGTGAAGTTATGCAGTCGCTATTCACCAGTAGTAGTTTTCTATGTTTGTTCAGAAGACCCGACAGAGATTTTATTGGTTCTTGAGTTGTGCCTATCTTGAGGATATATGCACTTGGAGTTAAGCTTGGAGAAGTGTTATTGATGTTCAGTTAAGAGTGCATAAGTTAATTCATCTTACAAAGAAAGTTCCAGTTGTTTTGGTAGAGCCGACAGTGTGTAGCGTGTGTCTACAATTATATTATATGAACATGTCCCAAAATGTGTTGCGCCCATAGTAGAGCCGAAATAATGTTTGTTGGAGTTTATTATGGTATCTCTAATATGATTTCAAGGTGGTTTTAATAGGCTGACTTGATTATATCATTTGGAGGAAAGATATTTATAGACAGTCATTTGTGATTGCTTGAGTGTGGTTCATGGTTGATTAAGCAGAGCAGAGAAGAGTGTGCAAAGTGGTGGAACCATTAGAAGAAGGTCTATGTGACCAAGTAAAGTACTTGTGCTATTCATTGGAACTCATCCAAATAGTAGGTCAAAGCGTAGTTCACCAAGATCCATATATAGTGTGTATTTGTATTTCAGAAGGTTGTAGCCTTCGCCCATTTGAGTAGTGAGGTCTCGGACAGTGCATCCTCTCCCCTAACAGGGACAATTGTAAAAGACTCCTAATAGGGTTTGACCCTTAACTAGGTCTACTGTACTTAATATATTGTAAAGCTACTTGTAACAGGGTAAAGGATCTTCTAGTAAGGATCATTATACACTAGTACAGAATATTAGTGGGTATCAAGTCCCACAGGGGTTTTTACCTATTTGGGTTTCCCTGTAACCAAAATATTGGTGTTGTGTTCAAGTGTTCTTTCATTGTGTTTATGCTTTATGTTTAAGTATACTTAATTGGATAAAGAATTGAAACTTGTAGATAACTGATTCACCCCCCTCTCAGTTATCTCTTGGGACTATTCCTAACACAAACAACAAAAACCCTCTTTTTCTTGTAGGTACAGGTGCAAAATTGCAGATTTGAGCTTGGATTTGGATACCCTTTTCAGTGAACTTACGATATATGCGAACAAAGTCAAGGTTGACCTTCAAAATATTAATGTAGCCTTTGACCTTTTATCAGGGTCGAAGACTACCTGCTATCAGAAAGATAAGAGTTTTCTAGGTTTTCTTCATCTCGACATTTCTAGTCTGAAACAAGTTGCAAAATTGCTCAAAACTGTACACAAACATAAAAAAATGGCATTTTCCAGATCTGCCCTATTTTGAGGTTAGTACTTGCCTTTCAATTATTTCATATTTCAAGCACATATTATCCATAGGGAAATATTGTTGGTAATTTGGCTGAGTTGATTACATAGATGTTGTCATTATGGAAACATATGATCCACATGAAGATCGCACAGGTCAGAGAGCAAGTATGACAGAGCGCATTGCAAATTTGTCTAAGTGTGAGATAGTGTTTTACCAGTGAACCTAGACATAGTTTTTGTTTGTGACATTGACTTGAGTAAGTTCAGTGCTTATGTACTTGAACATAGACTCTATGATGTCTATTGATCACCCATCTCAAAGTGCAAGTCAGTATGACATGTATAGAAGAAGTTATGATAGTTTTACTGAAGATAGTGTGAAGCCAACATGATAGAATATGAAGACATAACTAGTAAAGAGTTAAGGGATTATTTTGTTTATCAAAATAATGACTTAACAATATAAAGGGATGACATCCTAGATGTTAACTCTTGGATAAAGCTATTGGTATAAATGTAAATGTAATTATAATTGTAAGAGTAGTATTATTGAGAAAGAACACAATAGTGTGGATAAGTGATATGATGCGAAGTATATGAAGCATATGTAATAGCAATAATGAAAGAGCAGCAAAGTGATATTGATGCAAGTAGTATAAGGTTATGTACCTTAACCTATTTTGTAATTAGTGTATATTGTACATTACTTGTTTGGGCAGTGGGCTCATTTGGTAATCACATTTTGTATTACAACTCCCAACAGGGTTGAGGCTTCTAACAAGGCCTATAGTCCCTTAATCTAGACTGATACACTATATGCTTGTAATAGACTCCTAACAGGGTCAACATCCTTAACAGGATACTTTGGATTAGTGGATCTTTGTGGGTACCATCCCCACAGGGTTTTTCCCTTGGCCAAGGTTTCCTTGAGAACAAATAATGTGTTATGAGTTCTTTATTGTTATGCATGTTGTTTAGCTTCTTATGTTATGCATGTATAAAGATAATATGTTATATCCATAATTGGGAAAAAGACAAAGTTTGTAGAATACTGATTCACTCCCCCTCTTAGTATTCCCTATTTCTAACAATTGGTATCAGAGCTTAGTTACTCAGAAAATAATCATTCAAGGAAAGCCTACCAGCTTGAGTAAGATCTCTATGGATATGGATCAACTACAGAAGAATCTTGAAGAAGCCCTTGAATAGATTGACTTGCTTACTATTGAAAAAGATACTTTGAAAAGAAAGTATGATGATGTGAAGAACCTCATTGAGAAACTAAAAAAAAAATTGGAAGATCTGAGATCTGAAAAGGAATCCAAAGTTTTTATTGAAGATTGTGATAACAATTTGGAAAAAGAAAAAGAAATCCTTAAGCATGAATTGAAGATAGAAAATTTGAAGATTAGTTTGAAAGATGGAAATGGAAAGAATGAAGCAAATCTGAAATCTGAGAATGAAAGTCTAAAGACTGAAAATGAAGGACTAAAATCTAAACTTTCTAAAGTAACATCTGAACTTGAGAAAGTCAATTTGCAGTATGATGAACTTGAGAAATACAATAATATTGTGAAAGGTGAACTGACTCAATCCAAGAAACAACTTGAAAGGATATATTCAACTAGTGAGAAGATTGATGAACAAATATCTTATCAAAAACCATTCTATGATAAGACTGGTCTTGGATTCAACACTTTCAAAGAAAATGATGAAGGTAAGGAACCAGATCTGAAGATATCTGAAAGCATGGATGAGAAGAAGCCTGATGAGATCAACAAATCTAAAGATACACCTAAAGAAGAAGAATCACCAAAGCAAGAAGAATCACCCAAAGGTATGCAAAGAGAATTCAAAGCTAGATGTTTTGCTTGTAATACTATTGGTCATATGAAGAGAGATTGCACAGGTAAACAATTTAAACCTCTTAATGGTTATTGTTACAATTGTCATGGTTTTGGACATAGAGCTATTGATTGTAGGAAACCTAAATTTATTAAGAATAATGATGGTAGTAGAATGTTTAGGAATACTAATAATGTAGATAAGAAACCTACTGAAGATATGAACAGAAGAAATGGAGTAGTATGTTATAGATGCAACAAGGTTGGACACATTGCTAGAAACTGCAGATCACAAATCAATCAACCTGGACCAAGATATGGAAACAATGGAATTGTTTGTCAGATATGCAACAAGATTGGACATACAACAAGGTTTTGTAGAATGAACAATAAAGTTTTTCATCCTAATCTTAACCCCATAAATCATACAAGAAGAAATGAAGATTCTAGTAACAGTCAGAAAGGATGCTGTAGTAATTCAGATGAAGTGAAGTTTATCAAAAGCACAAATCAAGGAGACATATTCAACATTGAAGGTAATCAGGAAGGTGAAGTATTGAAAGGTAAGAATAAATCTTTACCTGACCTATCTCAAAGTACTTAATTTATGTAAATTACAGTAGAATAGGAACTTAGATTTAGTATAGAAGTATATATATGATGAACTAAGTCTTGCACTGTTAATGCAAGGTAGTTTATGATGTTCTAATGCTATGGTTAAGAGTGCAAAGAAAAATATTATGTTTTGCGAGATCGCAAGAAGTTTTAAGTTTTGCAGGTTAGCAGAGACAACTTTTTGGAAAGAAGCGACAAAAGAATTGAATGCGATGTCAGATCTAAGTGAGATTGAATTAATAAAAAGTTATGATTGGTATTATTTGATCATTAAAGAGAATTCAAGTATCAAGGAGATCAAAGAGCAGTGATTGAAAGCATTTTGCAAGGATTTGGAAAATTTTTTTGTGCCGAATCTATGCAAGCCCTCAAATCATGAAATTAAGGTATTTAACTTGACAAATCTAAGAATTAGTAAAGGAATTTGAAGAAATCATGGATTTTTCCTTAATACATAATGTCAGAGATAAGAATAGACCTAAATTGAAAAGGGAACCAGTAGAACCCTTGGAAGAAGACCCTAGGTTTTCATTATCATCCGTACCAGATGGAGTTTTACATTTAGAGAATGTCAGAAGTTATCTTGTATGCAAACTAGAGACAATGAATGATAGTGATTTCATAGATGAATATCAGAAGATTTACAATCAGGATATGACATTGAAACAAGGTTTTACATATTTGGAACATAATGAAATTGTCAAATATGGATTATAGTATGAATTTGATAATGAAGAATGCACTAAGATTATCTTGAGCAGAATTCATAATGGAAAGTTTTGGCTAGAACATAGAGTGATAGATATTATAGTTGATTTGATTCATGAAGTCACTAGATTATCTAAAACTAGAGCTATTCCTTTTAATAAGAAAAACATGAGAAAAATAGTCATTGACAACACAAACTCATCCTATAATGGTAGAGGAATTATGATTAGTAAGATCAAACAAGATGATGTGAGATACTTATGCAAGATCCTAACTACTAAGTTTTGTGCAAATTCAAGAGAGGATGACATGGCAGATGGAATGGTACATGTGGCTTATCTTATGTGTGTTGACAGGGTACCAGTTGATATGTGTGAAATTCTTAGAATTCAATTGTTTGAGAACTTGGAGAAAATCAAGAAAACTAATTATACACAGTTTAGGTTCTCATCCCTAGTCACATATATGTTCTTTCATCTTTTGAGGAGATTTCCTTACACCATAGGAAATGACTAGAATAATGGACAAACTACAATGGAAAGGATTAACTTAGTATACAGAAGGCATGTTATTGTTAGTATTAATGAGAGTGCAGTACTTGTTATGAAGACATTTCAGAATATTGTGTCTAGTAGATCAAGGATCCCTAAGTCTCTTGTTGAAAAATATAAAGATGATATATGTTTTATGGTGGATACTGACCTTACCTCTATTGAAGCAGTAGAGCCTAGAACATAGTTCATAGACCCTCTTGGCTATGAAATATCTGAGGTAGAGACTGAAGAGTATGTTAGTAGACTACTTAAGTGTAAGTTGGACACTCAGTGTGATAGGTTTGGAACCTTTGAGGAGAACTTCAACTCCGCAAAGATTCTAATTGAAGAGAAGCAGTATAAGAAGAGAGTTGAGAGCACTATTAAGAAAATCCTAAAAGATACATGAATGACAGAGAGAGAGTTTTTGGTAGCAAAGAAGACAACAACAACAATCAGAGAGAGTGGACAAAATGAAGTTTTATCTATCCCTCCTTTATCATCAATTGCAGTGCAACAGGAAGAACCACAAGTAAAGGTGAAAGTGGAAGTACCTGAGAAGGACATAGAAACAAAGATGTCTACTAGATCCACTTCCTCTACACCTAGCAAAAGAGTTAAGGAAAGTGCTACTGGACTAGGAAAGAGACATAAAACTCTAGTGCAACCAATTCCAAGAAAGATTGTAGAAGTTAAAGATGATGTCACTACTAAGAAGAAAGCTTGGAAACCAAAAGTTGAAAAGCTTAATGAGAAGATTATTGAGAATGGTGACTTTGCAAGAATGAACAAATATTATGATCTTTATGATTATACTGATAGACTTAATTTGGAGAATGCAATTGTGAATCATATGATTTTGACTAGCAAGAAGTTTGATACTATTCAAGGATAGACACCTAATGATCTATATAAAAAACTTCTAAATAGGAAGAAGAGAGCATTAGAGGAAGAGACAACTATCAGAGAAAAGCTTGTGAGGAAGCTTTGTGAAATAAGAGATGAAGCTCATTTCAATTAGATCATGAAAGCCCTAAGTACCCATCTAAGAACCAAAAGGAGAATAATTTAGATTATGGGAGGAAGGTATGAAGAAGTAAATTTTGAGACTGAACATGCAATTATCAAGGTTATGGAAGAATATGTTGGAGAATCATTAGTTGTAGCAGAGCAAGTAGGTGAGAAAGTACAAGAGGACATTCCCTCTTCTCCAACTATTAATATTGAAGATGAAACAATGAATGTAGAAGGTACAAAAATCACCTTGGATACTAATGAAAATGTATTCAAGAATTTGGAGAACATTGTTGAAAATTTGGCCTTTGAAGAACAGGAAGCTACAAAAGAAGAAGAGATGATAGAGACCATAGTTGTAGAACCACCAGTAACAGAAGAACAAATTCCCATTCCCACCAAAGAAGATATCAGTCTTACTCCTGAGATTGGAAAGAAGACTCAAATTGGATCTATGATTGAGCATTTGGGAAAATAAGTAAATGATGATGATCAGTTGGAATTGATTACATCCTTGAACAAAATAATTGGTAAGAATAAGAAGGTGAAGAGTCTTGAAGGGTGTCTGAAGGAACTAACTGGGAAGTTAAAAAGTACTGTAACTACACAAATTTCAGAAGCAAACCCTATGGAGAAAGCAAAGAAGGTAATGAGCACCTTTGTTAATGAATTCACAAACCTAGCTGATATGGCAAAAGTAAAAGCACAAGTAGACTATGAGGCTAGAATGCTTTTAAACATCAGTCAGAGTATCAGAAATGATATCAATACTCTTGATATCTGTATCAAGGATTTGAGGAAGCATTTGGAAACTAGTAAATCTTTGTACATATAGTGTACAAAATCAGAAACTTTGACAAATGAGGAAGATCAGAAGATAAAGTTGAAGGAAGCAGAAATTCTAAATGAAACAAACCTTCTGTCTAACCCCAATGTGAAGGTATGTGATGTTGACAAGAAAGTTAGGAAACTTTATGATGAAATCAGAGTTATACAAGATGAGAAAGATAGGAAATTGAGAAGATACACTCTTTTGAGAGAGCATGCTTCTATGAAGTTGAGCATAATTGAAGAACAGTTGGAAGAATGTCTTTCAGCTAAGACATCTTTTCAGAAATTTAACTTTGAAAACCTCCAAGCATGTGAAATTGCTTCTTATGGACTGAGCACACTACTTAATGTGGTAGATTCCATTAAGAAATCATGGGCGAAGGAGATAGAAGCCATGAAGATAGATTTTGTAGATTGTGTTGCAAGCCTATTGGCTTTGCAATAAATGAATTGAGGTATAACTTTTTGTGACCCTCCCTACCTTATTTTGTCATTGTTGTCAAAGGGGGAGAGATATATAGAAGAAAATTGATAGTTTATGATAAGGGTTGTTACTCTTAGGGGGAGTACTATATTAGAGACAATAATTTTTTGAGGAGTTATAAGGATAGTATGTACTTTATACTATGGCCACAGTTTTGAACAATTTTTGAGATTTTGAGTTGTACACTTAGCCAATTTTCTCATATGTTGCCACCAATGACAAAGGGGGAGATTGTTGGAAATTTGGATAAGTTGATTACATAGATGTTTTCATTATGGAAACATATGATCCACATGAAGATCACACAGGTCAGAGAGCAAGTATGACAGAGCGCATTACAAATTTGTCTAAGTGTGAGATAGTGTTTTACCACTGAACTTGGACATAGTTTTTGTTTACGATGTTGAATAGAGTAATTTTAGTGCTTTCACACTTGAAAATAGACTCTATGATGTCTATTGATCACCCATCTTAGAGTGCAAGTCAGTACGGCATGTACGGAAGAAGCTATGATAGTTTTATCGAAGACAGTGTGAAGTTGACATGACAGAATATGAAGACATAACTAGTAAAGAGTTAAGGGATTATTTTGTTTATCAAAATAATGACTTAAAAATATAAAGGGACAACATCCTATATTTTAACTCTTGGATAAAGCTATTGGTATAAATGTAAATGTAAATGTAATTGTAAGAGTAGTATTATTGAGAAAGAACACAATAGTGTGGACAAGTGATATGATGCGAAGTATATGAAGCATATGTAATAGCGATAGTGAAAGAGCAGTGAAGTGATATTGATGCAAGAAGTATAAGGTTATTTACCTTAACCTATTTTGTAATTAGTGTATATTGTACATTACTTGTTTGGGCAGTGGGCTCATCTGGTAATCACATTTTGTACTACAACTCCTAACAGGGTTGAGGCTTCTAACAAGGCCTATAGTCCCTTAATCAGGACTAATACACTATATGCTTGTAATAGACTCCTAACAGGGTCAACATCCTTAATAGGATACTTTTGATTAGTGGATCTTTGTGGGTACCATCCCCACCGGGGTTAACCCTTGGCCAAGGTTTCCTCGAGAACAAATAATGTGTTATGAGTTCTTTATTGTTATGCATGTTGTTTAGCTTCTTATGTTATGCATGTATAAAGATAATCTGTTATATCCATAATTGGGAAAAAGACAAAGTTTGTAGAATACTGATTCACCCCCCCTCTTAGTATTCCCTATTTCTAACAAATATAAGGTTTTCTTCCTCTTTCATATTCTCTATAGATTGATTCAATTGTGCATTAACATTTAAGTTGATCAATTTGGATCTCTCCTTTGGGAATGTCGATTTAGAAGTAGATCTCATATTTCCCCCATACATTTTAGGGTGGATACTATTTCAACTTATTCATTTTGGTGAACCCGACATACCTACTCTCCTTTCTTTTGTGGAATTAGATGCCCTATTGTGTTTTATTTCCTTTTATCTTGTTGGTATTAGATTTCTCTTTTATGTTAAATCTTGCATGCTAATTAGATTGCAAAAATACAAAAATATTCATGCTTTATGTGTTCTTAGTTTAGTTTATTTGCATTTTATTGGTTTATGAGATTTACTACTACTAGTCCTACTTATAACATTCTGGTTAGAAGAAGTCGTAGACTCATGGGTGCCTTTGATCCTGAATCTTTCTCTCCTTTCCTTAGGATCCTAGATGATAATTTGATTCTTCATGATTCCAATCCTATTATGGAGCAAAAATCTTCTCACTCATGTCATGATGAGGATGATTCTTTAAGAGTTCCTCCTAAAAAAGTCCAAAAAATTTCAACTGAACTTGATAAAATGGGTAATTGGCTTATTCACGAGAACCATAATCAAGATTATATTCAAGCTATAGAGGATCTTAAGAAATTTCTTCATGATAGTGATCAAGGCATTAAACTCTTGCATGGTATTACTCATCTTGTGCATTCAAATGTTAAACCTCTAGCTCAAGAAGCTCAAGATTTAGAGTTGATTCCTCCTATCACTAGTGTAGAATCCTCTTCTAATCCTTTACATAGTATTCCTACCTATACTCCTTCTTTGGTGATCGTGACGGTTCCCTCTATTCCTAGGAGTGTTCCTCCCATGTCCCTTCCTACATCACAACCTTCATATCATAATGTTCCTTTTACTTATTCCAATTCACTTCCAACTATAGCTCCTAGTGTTCCTCTAGTTGTGTCTTCTATTCTTGTATCTTCTTACACTATACCTAGTGTTTCTAATGTTGCTACTCCTCCTATTTCATCTAATGATTCAACAATCATCATTTTGGATCAAACTGTGTCATCCTTACAACAAAAACTTGCTTCCCTAACTCAATAAGTTTAGTATTCCTACATGTGACATGGGAAGGCCTTTGTCCCGAGACATTATTTGTACTCCTATTCCTCAGCAAGTCGATATGCCTCATCTTGAGAATTATAATGGAAAAGGAGACCCCGTTCATCATGTTAAAACATTCAAAATACTTTGTAGTGATTATGCTCATGACCATAGGATTTTAGCCAAACTATTTTCTAGAACTTTCCCTGACAAGGCCTTACAATGGTATTGTTCATTGCCTCCTTATTCTATTGATTCCTTTCCACAACTTGCCAATGCCTTTATTTAACAATTTCAAAAAAATATTGGCCCGCAAGTGTCTTTGACTGATTTGATGCATTGTAAACAAAGTGATAAGGAAAAATTAACTGAATTTATTGGTAGATTTAAGAATTTGTATGCTCAGATTTCCTATCTTGCTCCTGATATTGATATTCAACGTATGTTTATTTCAAATTTGCAAAAGGATATTAGAGATAAGATTCTACTTACTAAATTTACCTCTTTTCAACAACTTTATGTAGCGCTTCATCATTATCAATTACAAGTGAGTCAATTTGAGAGCAACACTCCAATGGCTCCTGTTCCAGTTGATAAAAGTATGCTGCTCCTAATCCAAAAAAATTTCAAAAATTCAACAACTATGTCAAGATAAACAAACAAGAGAATGCAGTTGCTAATCAAGTTGTTGTTGCATCACACAATGCCACTTCAGCATTCACTGCTTTTTGATTAAATCATACGTTTACTCCTCTTTCTGAATCTTTACATGCTATTATGAATAGGGTGTTAACTGCTAATATGATTACTTTACCTCCTATTTGACCTCTATTACGTGCTACAATTGCATCTAAATCTTTTGATCCTAAAGCTTTCTGTCAATATCACCGTCAGAATGGTCATGATACTGAAAAGTGTTATTGTTTAAAACATAAGGTTCAAGACTTAATTGATTCTAATGCCTTATCTGTTGATAATTTTGATGGTACTGGGAACAAATTTGTCTCTCCTCCTAATCAAAACCTTCAAATCTATATGAATCCTTTACCTACACATGATACTAATACCATTTCTCTACCATCTGCTATGGAAATTATGTATGATTCAAAGATGGATGATCTCAATCATGTTGTTAATCAAGTGGTGCATGTTGGTCAATCTGTATCTCAACCTCAACCTCAACCTTAGATTCAACCTTAAGTTCAATCTCAACCTCAACCAAAACCTAAGCCTAAATTGAAAACTCAACCTAAACCTCAACAACAACCTAAGAATAAAAGACCTTGGGAAATTTTGATTACCTTTGATGACTCTGAGACTATTAAAGCTCCTTATGGTCCCCTTTACATTTATGCTAGGATTTCTCAGAAACCTACTCGTGGTTGTCTTGTTGATCCTACATCCTTAGTCAATGTTATTATCGAAGAAAATATTTTTATGAAAAGATTACAATGCGATTCTTATGATACATTGGATATGTGGATTCAGACTTGTAATGGTTTTATTTATCCATCATTTGGTTCTATTACTTTAATGGTTGAACTTTGTGAAAAAATTGTGAACACTACCTTTGTTGTTGTTCCTACTTTTGATCAATTTCAAGTTAAGCTAGGTTTTCCTTGGTTGAATGCCATGCATGTTGTTGCTTCACCTATCCATAAATGTCTTAAATTTATTCATGATGAAGAAGTGAAGATGGTTAATCATAGTTTATATCAACCTTCTAGGCCTAGAGATTGTGCTGCTCTTGATTTCTTTTGGCCTTCATTACCTAATTCATGTCCTCCTCGACTTGATAATTATTTCCGTTCATATCAAGCTTATAAACATAATAAGATTCTTGAATTAAGAATACCTCCTATGGATCTTAATCATTGTCTTTTTCCTACACCTTCCATACCTCCTTTAACTATGGCTTCTAGTTCTGTTAATCAAGTTCCTCCTATTGCTGATAATCCTATTGATCTTCCTAAAGAACCTATGAAGGATCCTGTGATTGTTCCTCCTAGTTATCAACCTATTTCAAGTAAATCAAAGCATAATCAATCTGATAATGAACATCATAAGAAGCATCATGCTCATTCTTAAGCTCATAATTCTATTCTTCAAAGATCTCTACCTTCTTCAGATAAGACTATGCATGATGTTGTTACTAATAATGATGTTAAGATGCATGATTATGATGATTCTATTCGTATCTTAGATCCTATTTTGATTAATTTGGATGAAGAAGATACTCTTGATGATACTGATGATGTTAATGATAAATATGAGACTATTGACATTGACATTGACATTGATTTACCTAATATGCTTTCTTCACAATTAATGCTTAAACCTAGTATCAAACATGATGATTCTCAAGAGGATCCTTGTTTGGAACTGGCTATCATTCCTAAAGTGTTGGATATAGTCCCTCTTGTGAGTTACCCATCTTCCCTAAATGATATACAACAAGATGGGGAGAGTAGGCGTCACACTTGATTGGCTTGTCCTTCATGGTAGCTTTGTTGTGTGTTTGCCTGCTATACTGTGCTTCTCTCGTAATGTGTTTGCTAAATGTTGTTAGATTATTTTATACAATCCTTGTTACTTAGTTGGTGGAAGGTGATAAAGGAATCAAAACTATTTTTCAATTCCTCTATATGTATCTCTATTCTTCTATATGTTGTTTCATGTTATGTCATAAATGTGCTATTGTTTGCAAATGTTTCCTTGTTTAATCTGCTTAGATTCGAGACATGGTAGCACTGATTCTATTTGATCTCCATGTCACGGTTTGAAAAGATTCTTCTTTGTATATCTTATGTAATCTTTCCTCCTTTGTGATTTTAGTTCTACTTTCTTTGGGGAATGATGTCAATTCATTTGCAATAATATCATATATATATTATCTTATGATCATACTGACCCCACGGTAGGTAGATCCCTTATGTGTTCTCTGTATGTTTTTGTGATATTTCCCTTGATTTGTCTTCATCTGGGGGCATCTCAATGTGGAAATGTAATTAGTGGAGTTGTTTATGTTTCTATTAAAGCCATTGCTCCTGTTAAAGTGTTAGCAATAGCTTTAACGTGGGGGCATACACTCTGCTCACCTGTTGCACACATACACTTTTCAAGACGCATATATTATTTTTCAAGATACCTTTTCTCCCTTTTTGGATTAGTAACTAATCCTTAAAGCATGGATTTATATTTTAGGATCTCTTGATCCCTCCAGTTTCAAATAAGTATATATATATTTTTTTATCCCTTAAGGTTGGAGGTGTCCTTAAGATTGGATCTCTTTTGTTTTTGGTTTTATTCTTATGGAATTGAATATTCCTAAGGGTGAATCCTTGATGGGTCGACTAGTGAGTAGCCACATTGACTAGGCGCTTCAATTCCATCTTTCCAGTTGCACTATTTTCTTGCGTGGTTCACAATGGGACATAAGTTCTCATTGGGCGAGATAATCACACCCTCTCTTTCTCTCTCTCTCTAGAGATTTCTCTCTTATTGTGATATTGGAGTCGAAGAAGACTTGAGTCCCTATGGGCTTGAGGTTTATCTTTTTCCCTTGGATTACAATACGATTATCTTTTCATTTTGATCTCCTTTACCAAGAGTTTGCATCGAGTCCATACTCTTGCTAAAGTGGGGGCTTAATGTATCTTCTTAAAATGGAAGCACTTCCATGATAAGAGTGTTTAGCCCTCTGAGTAAGTAGTCTGGGATCATGTTGAGTGCCTTGGGTCTTTGCATGTATCTATCTTTCTCCC
Organism: Chamaecyparis obtusa; assembly: GCA_027943335.1. NCBI lineage: Eukaryota > Viridiplantae > Streptophyta > Pinopsida > Cupressales > Cupressaceae > Chamaecyparis > Chamaecyparis obtusa. Next base: position 1,040,194 of record BSBK01004189.1, on the reverse strand, counting down.
CCCGTTCTTCTTCTCTCTATACCTATTTTCCACTTTATTTGTGCATTTCTAAACACTCTGGATTGAGGTCCTGAGGTTTTTGACCTCAAGGTCAAAGTCAGCCTTGAGGGTCAAAGTTGAACTTGAGGGTCAAATTCAACCTCGACCCTGACCTAGGTTAGGGATGACCTCGACCCTGACCTAGGGTGGGGTCTACCTCATCCTTGACCCAAATTTCAAATTTTAGGTTCCCATGATTTCTGGGTGTCAGGTTTCAGAAATATTTGTTTTCCCGCTTCCGGGTTGGCCATTTCAGGTTTTGAAATGGTAAATCCTTAAATTTCATTTAATATGGGTCCATTTCTAGGGGTTAAGGTTACTTGGGATTTAATTCCCCAATGTTTGCCTTCTCTAGAGGTTTGTGCCCTATATCACTATAAAAGGAAGCCTTCCTCTCTCATTTTGATCCATCTCTCAATCAAGTTTTCATATCTCATCTCAAGAAATTTCATGAGAAAACTCTCAAGTGCAAGAAAGTGAATTCAAGTATTCAAGAAAACATTCAAGCATTCAAGTGTTTAAGCATTCCTTCATCAAGGAGATCCATTGTTAGCCATTGAAGGATTCAATCTCTTTGGAGCCCCCTTGAAGATCCATCCTTCCACATTCATCCAAGCCTCCTCATATGAAAAGATCCTTTCAAGATTGGTGTTGAAGATCAAATTCCATTGATTTGAGACATCCTACATTCATTCTACATCCATTGGAGCATACCTACTTGTGGATTTGAGGATTCGAATCCTCTACAAGGACTTCAACATAAGCAAGGTGAAAAGTTCCATTTTCTTTGTTTATGCACAATACAATTTCAATTCAATTTTAAGGTTAATTCCTAAATTGGGGTTTGACCAAGGCAAACCCCCCATACAAACAAAAAAACCCTCTTTTTCTTGTAGGTATAGGTGCGAAACTGCGGATCTGAGCTTGGATTTGGATACCCTTTTTGGTGAACTTTCAAGATCTACGAACAAAGTCAAGGTCGACCTTCAAAATATTAATGTAGCCTTTGACCTTTTATTGGGGTCAAAGACTACCTGATGTCAGAAAGATAAAATTTTTATGGGTTTTCTTCATCTCAACATTTCTAGTCCGAAATAGGTTGCAAAATTGCCCGAAACTATACACAGACATAAAAAATTGGCATTTTCTAGATCTTCTCTATTTTGAGGTTAGTACTTGCCTTTCAATTATTTTAGATTTCAAGCACATATTATCCATAGGGAAATATAAGGTTTTCTTCCTCTTTCATATTCTCCATAGATTGATTCAATTGTGCATTAACCTTTCGGTTGATCAATTTGGATCTCTCCTTTGAGAATGTGGATTTAGAAGTAGATCTCATATTTCCCCCATACATTTTAGGGTGGATACTATTTCATCCTATTCACTAAATAATTGAGAATACTAACTTTCCTTTTGAGCCATTCCATGACTAAAAAATTTCCTTCATAGTGGCTGGGAATACACATCGCATGTTGAGTTTCTGAAGGATGAATCTCAACATGAGGTAGAAACTTATAGTGAATTAGTAGATGGTCAATAGTTTCACCTTTCTCTTTATACATAATACATTAAAAAGGGCCATGAATACCATACCTCATTAGCCTCTTGCCAGTAAGGATGCACCCTTTATTGACTATCCATGCAAAGGTGCCTGATTTGGGTAGGCAATACTTGTTCCAAAATAAATTGTTTGGATGGACTACTCTATATTGTCCACAAATTCATCTAGCTGGTATCTAATGCAAACTGACTACTCTCCTTTTTCAGACCCCTACCATATTAATTCATCTTTCTCTCCAAATAGCATAAAGTGCCTATTCTCCCTCATGCTTCTCAAAGCTACTTGCACTTCCTCATTCAGATCTAATTAATCCACATATTTCCACTGCCATTTTTTATTCCATCCTCTCCTTTGATAATACAAGATGACATTTTGAATGTCCATCTCCTCTCCATTTTGTATTTAAGGGTTTGATTATATTCCCCAACCATGAAAGCCAGATAACCTTCAAAGGAGTCTTCCCAATATTTTGCATTTTCATCATTTCTAGTGTCCAGGTCAAATGGTTCGTAATGATATGCCTATAAATTAACATAAATTTCCAAATGACAGACCCCTTGGGTGGGTTTGAGATTGTCAGAATTCTTTCTTTTCTCGTATAATATAGATAACTTTTGGAAAGTATCATAACCCATTTCTAAATGTGATATATGTACATCATCCAAATAATCTTGGCTCCCATAGCCTGCTCACAAGGTTCCATTTTCTCAATCCAATGCCCCTCTCCTTCTTAGGCTTACAGATTTGATCCCAGAAAACTAGAGGAATTTTGTTTTGACCCCGACTTCCATTCTAAAAAGACTCATTTTTTTCTCAACACATTTAATAATCTCAATTAGAATTTTCATACACATCATGGAATATATGGGAATAGTAGATATCAATAATTTCAACATTAGGATGCACCTAGCAGATGATAGCTACCTAATTTTTCATCCTTCAATTCTCCCAATACATCTATCTAGTAACCTAGTCCACTAATAGAATTTACTTTCTCTTCCAAAAAAAGGTAGTCCTAAAAATTTCCTAGGAAGTCCCCCCCTTTTGACTTGGAGAATTCTACAAATTTCATATTGCTTATCCAAATAAGCATTCAAGAACATTACCTTTGATTTCGACCAATTCATTGTCTGTCCAGATAATTTATAGTACGTATCTAGAGTCTATCTCATACATCTTTCTTCCCTTAGCATTGCTTCTCCCATCAGTAGCATGTCATCAAAAAAATGCTGACGCAAGGAAGCCTCCATTTTTTGAGCAATATGAATGCCTTTCCATTGTCCATATTGTCTCCTATTTTTTATTAATTTATCCAAGAAATCAACCATAATGATAAATAAGGAGGCCAAGAGTGGGTCACCTTGTCTTATGACACGAGTTCATTCAAAAAAGTCTTGTGGGATTCCATTGATAATGAATGAGAATCTTGGGGTTCTTATGCATCTCTTTATCCACATGACCCAATGCTCATTGAAGCCAAAACATCTCATCACCTTACATAATTTTTTTTAATTCCTATTATCATATGCCTTCTATATGTCCAATTTTACTATCATTCTATCATTCTTAACTTTCCTAATAGAATGGATGGCCTCATGAGCTATAAAAATACCTTCCACAATTGATCTTCCTGGGACAAAACCTTTTTCTTCAGATATTAGAATTGGGAGTAATAATTTTAATCTATTTTCTATTACTTTAGTAATAACTTTGTAAATAATATTACACAACGATATTGGTCTATAATCCTCAAAAGAACTATTTGGAAACCCGTCAGGCCCTGAGGATTTATCTCCTCCAAGTGAAAAAGAGTATTCTTTACCTCCTGCAAGGATATCAGCTTGGTGAGGGTGTCATTTTGTTCTTTGTTAATAATATGAGGAATTAGTCCTTCCACTTCATCCTAATTTGAGATTATTTTGGCTAGATCCTAAGAGAGTTGAGAAATATCTCACGACTTCTTCATTTATCTTCTCTCTATCAGTCAAAACTACTCCATTCCCATCTTGAATGTTGCTTATTTGATTACTCAACCTTCTCTCTTTGACTGAAGAATGGAAAAATTTAGTATTTCTGTCCCCTACATTTAGCCAACATTCCTTTGATTTCTGTCTCTAGTACATCTCTTCTCTTACTAAAATCTCAGTAATTTCTAGCATTAGCATATTTTCCCTATCAAAATTAGTATCTAACATTCCATGCTTGATGACCCTAGCATTCACTTCTTCAAGTTCCTTCACATTCTTTCCTTTTTAGCAAAAAATATTTTTGAGAGTAGTTATATTCCACTCTTTGAGTTTCCCTTTGATCCATTGGAGTTTTTTGAAAAAGCAAAAATCCCTAGTTCCTTCAACATAATGTGCCTCTTTCCACCATTTATAAACCAACTAGATTAAATTAGGGTTCCTCAGCCACATGAGCTTAAACTTGAAAGGTGATTGGAAGGGAGTTGTATCCCTTTAAAAAATTAGCACAATTAGAAAGTGATCAAGCCCTAAAAAAGGAAGGATAAGTGATTCAAATATAAAGGGACAATTATCCCACTACCCTTACATGAAGAATCTACCTAATCTCTTAGAAATATTGGAGAATCCTTTCCTTCTATTCGTCCATAGGAAGTTACCTTCCTTTAGTACAATCTCTTCCATCTTATTATTGAAAATAAAAATTCTAAAAATCATCTTGAATTGACCCCAAAACTTACCTACCACCACTTTTATCTGCCAAGCTCCTAGTTGCATTAAAGTCACCTTCCACAATGATGAGATCCTTGTTTATAGACAAAATAAATATACTAATTCGATTCCAAATAACTCTTTTCTGAGAAGTGCCTCTGGGACTGTAGACATTCAAAAGATAAAAGATACCATTATTCTCAATCATTTGTACATGGAACAATTGCCAATAATGTTTTTTACTCACTTCTCTAACTAACATCTTCTAAGGATTCCATAGAATAACCAATCCTCCTGATGCTCTAGTAGAACCAACACAAACACCCACCCAAGCTCTCCATCCCTTTAGTGGTTCTATAAATTCATTTGTTGCTAGTTTAGTTTCTTGTAATAAAATAATGTCAGGTCTCTCTTGATCTAAACACCTTTTGATTAGGTGTATTTTGTTAGGGTTATTTCATCCCCTGACACTCCAAAATATGGTTTTCATGGCTCCTTGAGAAGGGAACTTCCCTTCTCGAATCATATAATCCTTTTTCCTTTGGCACTAATAGCCAATTCCAACTTGAGTTTTGCAGATTTGGGTCCTCTCCTTCTATTCTCCCAAAATTTCACTCCTTTCACTATGGTTTTCATTTAGCTCATTGCCTTTTTTTTTTCTTTCTCTAAAATATCCTCTTCCTATCAAATGAAATCCCCATCAGACCAGGAGAGACCAATATCCTTCTTTCCTAAGTAAAGAATAGACTACCTAGTTCTTCTTTTAAGAGTGTTCTACATTTTTGTTGTCCATTTGTGAGACGTCCTTAACCTTTGATAGTGGTAAGATACTATTACTTCTTGGAGAAATTGATGTACTACCACAAGTTATCTTAGAGCTATTTGTAGCTAAGATATTTCACTAACATGATAGATAGGTGGCATTGAATCTCTACCACCTTCACTTCCAACTCCATCCAAATCAAGTCTTTTGGATGGAGAGTGCACCACATCTATATCAATGGTGTGTTCTTGGTCCATGACCTTTCTTCCTTCCTTTCTCTACTCATGTTAGGCTTGGGATTTTCAGTGTTTTTTCCATTAATTCAAGGCATACAATAATGGTCTACCCCCATTTTTAAAACTTTTGTTTCTAAGGAAATACTTCCATAAATCCATGATGTGTCCCTTCAACCTTATTCATTTTTTTCACATTATCAGTGTCCACTTCCAAATTTGGGGGCAAAAATACCTTTCCTTCCCTATAATCCATATTACCTTTAGAGTCTTCTTGTAATCCAAAATCTCCATCCTTTATAAGGTGATGTGAATTACCTACATCCATATCTCCTCCAATTTTTCTATCCTTTCTGATGTATTTCTATTTTGAATATGCCATCTCTCTTCATTAATAATCCTCGTAGTGGAGCTAGGAGTAGTCTCCATATGTTCTTTCCTTGATTATGTCTCATTTGGATCTTTCTCACCAATATGTCTCATTTGGATCTTTCTCACCAATATCTTCATTTCTAGTCATAGCAATTATTTTTTTAATAACAACATCTTGAGCATGTTTCTTTCCCTTCTCATATTTTGAGCATTCCCACTCCAAATGCCCTAGACATTTGCAAGCTTTTCATTTGTTGAAACATTCTTCAACTTCAACACTTTATTTCCACGTGCACAAGAGCTAGAAACTAATTTGATAAACTTTGGGAGTGGTTGAATTGAGCTCCATCTTATGCATATTTGTGCATACATACTATATTATTTTTTCTCCACTTCTTCTCCTACCATAATGAATCTACCTAGTTTGTTTCCTATCATCCTCAATGTATTTAGATACCAATATTTGACAAAAGGCAGATTATATTTAGTCAAACCTAGATCAGAACCTCATTTATTGTAATCTTCAAAGGGTTGAAATTAGGTTCCCAGTCCTTGATGTACATTCCCATTCCTCCCATCATGTAAGGGCCATTGTTCAAAATCCATTGCTTCTCTTCTCTTGATTCACAAATAAATAAGAAAAAACTTTTGATAGGGTTTTCAACTCCACCTTGGAAGGTCATGATTCACCACACCAAATTTTTTAATTTTAGATACTGTTGGCCATTCACCCAACCATTTCATGAAAATACCTTTCTCTTTTATCCAAGACACAACATCATTCTAGCATGTATTATTGATAGTTACTGCCATCATTGGGTTTTATAGGAATTGAAGCATACCTTAGGGTTTTTGTTTCTCATTGTTCATACTATCAATTTGGTTGTCGTACGAGCTTCATTTGATTTCCATACCCTTTTTTACACCTTCTTCCATGTGAGCCTTTCTCTTTCCAATAATCTCCCATAGCTTGATCCCATATTTGGCCCAAAAATTTCATGACCTAGATGTTTATTCACATTTAACGACTTGTTTCCCTAGGTCTTGCTCACCTTTCATCTAGGGTCCCAAATTTTACTCGCTCTCTTTTGTCTCGGTGGCCTCCATGCTGAAAAAAATCTTGTTAGATATTACGTGCTACAAATCCAGACCCCCATGTCCTAGGTTTTGGTGGGTATTCTAAAAAAGATCTCCAACAACCATTTCCCCTTGCTCTACTCATCGCTCTCAATCACTCCCCAATATCCACTTATGTTCCAATAATTATTCATAGGATCATGCTAACTAAAAGTCGACTAGAACATCACAACTTTCCTCTTGTTAAGCCACTGAATCTTTTGTTTTTATTGGTTAGCCAATAAGTTTTTTGTAAGCATACATTTTTTTAGAAAAATATAAGTAGTAAGTGTTTCAACTAATTTCAGAAAAATCTCCAAAAAATTCAATGAAACATTAATAATTAACCTATACCAACTTTAGTCATAAATTGAAAAGTCATACATGTTCCATTTTCCGCTAATACAAAAAAAATCCTTTAACATAATTCAAAATTTGACTACAATCACTACATTACAAAAAAAAACTCATAGCATGCATCCATTATATTGATACATCAAAGTTAATTTATATCTCTAAATTATATTCCAAAAAAATAAACCTTCATCTCGATAATTCCTTTCCATAGTTGTATCTCTAAAAAAATACTAAGAATATTCTCTTATAAATACATAACTATCCCCTACCAAGATTCAGTATTTAATGATGAACTAATTTACCATGTAACAAATAGAAGGTAGTTATATTTTTAGTTTCTTAGCTAAAGGTGATGCAATAAAGGTTGATAAAATATCTAACCATTATAATATTTTACAATTGAAAAATTGGTACAATCATCAAAATGATAGAAGTAATCGAGAATGTTCATAGCACTATTAGTAATTGTGTATGCTTGCATTGGAAAATGTGACTTCAAATTTCTATTGTAATTTAGCATGCTTATAAACTTAGTTTTCAATAATGTAGTTGGTTGTATTTAAATATTACTTTCATGGGCCAATTAATGTATTATAGTTAGTGGCCAATTAAAAATAACAGGCTACATATGAATTTGTCCTGCAATATTATGTACACCCCCAAAAAAAATTATAAGCCTTGTATTTGAATTAAGCTCATAAGTATTTAGCATGTATCAATGTGAATCCATTTGATTTAATGAAATACCATCTTTAAACTAAGTTGTGTGGCACAAACATATTAATTCATAGGTATATTAAGATGTTGATAGCCTTGGTAATGTGTAGGAAAAGAGAAGATACAATACGAACATATCTTTCTATTCACTAAAGAGATCATATCAACACTACAAAAAACTAACATTTAGAGGTTTTAAAGAGTGTAGCTGAAAGATGCGCCAAATTTTCAAGATATGCTAAATGGATTTAATGAAATACCATCTTTAAACTAAGTTGTATGGCACAAACATATTAATTCATACCTTGGTAATGTGTAGGAAAAGGGCAGATACAATATGAACATATCTTTCTATTCACTAAAGAGATAATATCAACACTACAAAGAACTAACATTTAGAGGTTTTAAAGAGTGTAGCTGAAAGAAGCGCTAGATTTTTAGGATATGCTAAATGGACTTAATAATGAAATCTTTGATCCCTAATTGTATGACACAAGTTAATGGGCCTCAATCACCACACGAACTAAAATGAACAAATAAAAAATACAGGAAATGAAATGCTTGTGTTGTAGGAAATGTTCAAATAAATTTATTGAAAAACCATACTAATTACTAAATCACATGACACATACATATAGATCATAGTATTAATAAGGGTGTGAATACCTTGATCGATATATAAACAATGTGAGGAAATAATATAAATTATATGTTAAATGAGAGAATGCATCATTGTTTTGTGGTTTTTTTAAAATGCCAACATTGTAGAACGTCTTCAATATAGATGCATAGACAATATCTTAAAGAAATTTGAGATGAAGTCCTTGATAGTGCAAATTCCACATAAGCTAAATAGTAAAACAAAATTTTAATAATTAAAATGACTCAAAGGAATACTGTATTATAGATTGAAGTATTGTAGGATGTTTTCTAAATAGATCATGAAACACATGTCACATAAGGAAGAATTACTGTCATTACAAAAAAGTAAGGTGACTTAAAATATTGAGGATCTAAGTATTATTATCAATGTAGAAAATGTTGAAGAGGGATTAAGGAAATACTTTACTAAACTGATTTAAATGCCACACATGGCTAAATATCATAATACTAATATATTACTCAAAAGACAAATAAATATAGTTATATAAAATACACTCATAATAGGTTATATTCAATTGGATTTGTTATAAGACATAAGTCTACCTAGTTAATATTAAACCTCTTCAAATAAATGTGGTTATGTCCAATTATTTATTGATAGGAACCTTATTACTATTTACTTCATAGGTTATACACAATTTTGTGTTCACAATGTCAAGGTCGTATGAATTACTGGGTGGTGATTAAAATGCTTCTAGGAACCCAATTGAGAAGACATGTATAGGTGATAAAGATTCCACAAATAAAACCTAATGTTAAATGTCTCAAGAATGGCTATTGAAAATAAAAATGACGTTTCACAACTGTTTCAAGAAAATAGGAATATTGACTGGCTCAATGAAACACAATCTCATAAATTTACGAAATTGTTGTATTTAATTTAAAAATTCATTGAATGAATTCAACCACACACATAATGAAAGCTTAAATAATTTTTACATGTAAAAGAATGAATTTGACCCGACATCTTATTACTATAGGTTAAAAGTTTATGTTTATTTCTCCTTTTTCTATTAATCTCGTATTCCTTCTTTTTCTTCCCCAATCCCGTCCAAGAAGATATATCATCAACAAAATATTTCCCTATTTAATTACCTTTTTTATTTCTTCCATTCCTACTTTCCTAAAAATAAGCCTAAGAGATGTTTTTCATAGCATGGTTTTCTTTTACCCTCATAACCTCTTTAATTATATTTTACAATCTATTAAGAATAATATATGTAACATTAACAGTCAGCTTTGGAACAGTTTACAAGAGTACAAAGTCACAAAAACATATGTTCTCCCGATCAGGAGAGAAGTCTACAAAATATCTTGCTAGACAACCTATACAAAAACATCTTAAGACTAATGAAATTGTATCATCCTTTCTATCCACCCATGTTGTCTATCCACTTTAATATTTTATCATTTTGAACAAAGATGTTGTAGGGGTGCACACTATCTACTACTCTTGGTTGTGGAATAGTTGCAGGAGGTATTATGGCAAGTGGTATGACTGAAACTGGTTCCACTCTTTCTTGTCTTTTATTTTCTCTATTTTTGCTAAGCTCCATAGTGAAGTTGTTTAAAGCCTATTGAAAGGGGCTATCTTTAGCTTGATACTGAGGTGAAATGTATCCAAATACAACTTCTCTTTTAAGCATCCTTTGCACTCCCTCATTTAGTAAGTCCAATAACTTTTTCTCCTCAATCTTCACGACCACTATTACTTGCATTAAAACATTGTGAAAAATGAGTCTCCATGGAGACTCGGTAAGGTGCTTAGATCTTCCATTAAAGATATCATCAGTACACAATTTCTAAATAGACCATAAAATATCAACTAATAATATAGACCAAAATAAATTACTAATTTTTTTAAGGCTCAATAAATTCTAGATAAGATATGTATCAAGCTAAAGTTATTATATAGATTGTAACGCCTTGCTAAGGAACCCAAGAGAAATTAACCTAAAGCAAGATACTAAGTTGATGAAATAATATTTTTTATTCAAATGTTTACACAAAAATAATGTGGAAGCAAGAACAACATAATATGAAACATACATAAGTAAACAAAATTACAGTTAACCAATCTCAAGGGTTCCTTATTACGTATAGGTTAATAAATCTACTAAGAACAATAACAAGTACACAATATTACGTATTGCAAATGAATATAAAGCACATCCTCATTTAAATTAAATATAGATATAACTAATATAATATATTTTACACAATAATCATCATCCACTACACGAGTTGCAGGGTATACACATATTATAATATATAACATCTTTGAATAGGTACCACAACCGATACCCTAATACATGATACAGATAAGTATCATATGATAGATATGAACAAGCCTCCAATGAAGAATGAGAAGAAGGTAATAACAAAAAGGATCATCCAAGAATAATCATGAACATCAGAATCTTAAATGGTAATAGAATCACCACCACCCAACCATGTGGAACCCTAAGGTCCACCCCATCGTTAACATATCAAAGTTTCACCATGAGACTTGCAACATAAAGAATATGCAAAGAAAATTCCACATTGTCATTGCACATAAAAACACGTTGACATTAATGCAATGGCATGTTGACATCAGTGACAACCACATTAGAATGATCATACAGAATCACTACTTGTCCAATTCACTCATTCTAGTTAAAATTGCAACAAATACTAATTGAATGTACCGAGTTGAGGGATAAATCCATAGAGATGTGCCAAGAGATGAATCTACCTAAGATTTTTTAAGATGACTTCTTTGCAATACTTATCTTTCCCTTTGTTAAAGGTGAATAAAAAGGGATAAATTGAAAAGGCCATAATTTTATAAGGATGGACCTCTTATATATAAATTATAGATCAGAACATGAAAAATTGGAACCCTTGTAAGATAACAAATGGTCCCATATTTTGCAAGATATCTAAGGTACAAGTTGAAATACAAAAATTAATTTCAAAATGAAATAATAGGTACTTGGAGAAAAATTGAGAAAAACTTATTTAATAGTTGCATAGTTCTTGGAACCAACTTTTTAATGCCTATTTATTCATAAAAATAATAATACCATATGTCCAAGTTATGACCTTTTATATATAAAACTACTCCTATAGTTCCCTTTAAAACATACGGTGCACAATTTGGATGCTATTCAATAACATGACTAGGGGCTAGCTCACCAGGGGTTGACATATTGATGATTTCAGCCTCGTGTTAATAGGAAAAACATTAACTTTATATTAAATAAAAAGTAAAAAAACTCATACGAAGACAATATAGGTGTGACAAATGTAGAGGAAAATCTAGTATTAATCACATATTGTGATTCTATGTAGCAATAGTGATGAATGACATAATTAATATATGATTGTACAAAATCATATGAATCCATATAGTTCTATGGAGTTTGATAGAAACTTTTTGTAAACTCGTAGAAAAACTCTAATTTTTTTTAACCTCTAAACCCTATCATTATTTATATGAATTGATAGATTTTTGGGCCCTTAAGAGCTTAAAAATGAGATCTATTTTGCACTAGATCACATCATTTAGATTCCCTTTGATAAAAAATTCAAAATGAATAAAGTGAATCATGGATTTGGAGCTTTTGATACAATTACAGAGTTATTGATTATCCCCATAGTAGTCCAAGGATCACTTGCAATAAAAGAATCTTCCACATAAGAGAGAAGCAATGAAAATTCTATGAAGGCAAAAAATTCATCTGATTAAAAATATAACTAGTGCAATATGCATATGAGTCATTAGAATATACATCAAATTTTGGGTCTTACTCAAAGGATTACAAATTTGTAATTAATATTTTCATCCTATCTCTAGCACCGTTGTTTGAAACTATAAGCCATAAATCATTAGCATGATTACATGACTTGTCTTGTTGTTAAAAAAGTGAGTGGTCATGATATTTGAAATAAATATGAACCATTATATCCCAATTGATGCTTCTTTCCATCCCCTTCCAATTGATAATGTATATCACCATCCTTTGTACAATGATGGTTGAATAATGATTGTTTGAAAATAAGCCACCACACATATGTTCTCATAAATCATGCATAGAAAAAACATAATATAGATCTAAAACCCATTCTTAATAGTAGATGAAAATGGTTAAACTCATTAAGTGAGCTATTTAAAAATTCTTTTTATACTAATACTGATGCAGAGCATCGATATCCAATCAAGATTTCATCATTTAGATAGTTTATTAGAGGCATGTTTCAAGATAAAACCCCAAATCACAAACATCATTGGTTCCAAAACCATTAAATAATTATAAAAACTTTCTTTTAAATCCATTAGACATCATTGATTAGCCAAACAAAGCAATTCACTACTCAACTTTGTTGTTCACACTGCCAACTTTCTATACCTGAATATGTTATTCATATCTTTTGTTTTAGAGATCACCGTGGAAATATCTCTAGTGTAATTGTTCCAAACTAGGCCTTTTAAAACATATCAACAAATGAGACAAATCCGATGGCTCATTTAAATGTTATGGTCTTTGTTCCGAGACCCATTTTACTGTTCCAAAACTTAGACATTCATAAGATCTTTATGCTAGGGCATCAAATATATTTTACAAAATAAAACCAAATGATACCAAACCAGTTGCATATGATACCTTTATGAATATAGTTTTAGAACATGTAATCCATTAAATTTTCCAATGGTTAAATCATTATATAATCACAAACCCTTGCCTGTAACTCTATTGAAGACAATTTCAAACCATTTTTTACCAAAATCTTCATAACTTTCACAAATCTACATAAAAATGACTCAAACTAAAAGGAAATGAAATGTTATTCACACATATTTCAAATTAATCCAATTAGAGGTTTTAAGTCCTGCATATGCATCCATACCAAATGCTTCATATGACTATTTTCAGAAGATCTCAAAACTGCATTTAACAACTTTCACCAAAACTTGCATAACTTTATTATTTCTTAATAAAATCAATCCAAAAAAAAGAAGAAGGAATATTATTCAATCTACTATCTATCCATACACTTTATACAACATTTCTAGGTTGTACAGGTTCGTACAAGGTCCAGAAACAACAGATAAACAATGAAAACCAATCAAAATAACCAAGTTTGAATACACCAAATTATTTCAAAATGTTCTCCTCTTCCCATTATGATTTTTAATGAACATTAAAATTATTTTATAGTTTTTTTGATAGTTTAAAACTACCCAACCACCTTTTAGGCCAATAATCCTCCCCTTTACAACATATTAGCAACTTTAGCAACTTTCGAAAAGTTGCATTTTACAATTTTTTATGCAACATTTACATTTTTGCTACATATGACCTCAAACCTTTCATGAAACTTGAAAACATGTTTAAATGGACTAATAATGACTGATTACATCACATTTATCCTTCCATGGGCCATTTTGCACAGTTTGACCAATTCGACCAATTTAGGACCTTTATAGGACAACTATGACAATTTGTACAAATGGCTTCACATAACCTTACATCTTTGTGCATTATGACTTAAAATTATCATATAAATTCTAATATGGTTCAAAAGAATCATGCCTTAAATTTCAACCTCTTGGTATGCTTTTATGCATAGGTTCTCCTGCACCATACTCCCAACCTTCAAAAATTTCCAAGTCCTCTTGGAAACATGGAATCAATACCCTACAAGAAAAAATATTAGACTAAAACCTTTGTCCTTTTCCATCATTTACCTCTGCCTCTTCATGCCTCTATCACCATCAACCCTTCCTTTAAGGACACAAGACTGTCCTTGTGATCACCTTCTTTGTTACTCCTGTTAGTGGAGCATTAATGGTTGCAACTTCTAGGGTGCTATACATTAAAAAATCCACCTTTTCCTTTGTTGCTTAAACCTCACCACAACAACTCACCCTTGTGCCTCACCTAGGATTCCTATCCTTCCTCTTTCCATAGTCTCTTGGAAACCAACTTGGACCATCCATCTTACCCAACATTAGATCTTGAAGATGCTTTCCTCTTTGCACCTTCTACCTAGCTTAATCTCCATTGGAGAATGGTCATGACAAACCTTCTCTTGTCTATACATAAAAAAAACCCAATTCCATTTGCATATGGTGGATAAGAACCTACAAAAAAACCATTAGAAACATAAAACCAAATCACAAACAACATGCTTAGCCCAAATCTTTTGCTGAGCTCTGATACCAATCTGATGTTGAGCATCAGTATTCGATCCAATCAAGATTTCATAATTTAGATAACTTATTAGAGGCATATATCAAGATAAAACCCTAAATCACAAACATCATTGGTTCTAAAACCACTAAATAAGTATAAAAACTTTTTTTTCAATCCATTATATATCATTGATTAGCCAAAAGGGTAATTCACTACTCAACTTTGTTGTTCACACTGCCTTCTTTCTATACCCGAATCTGTTGTTCATATATTTTGTTTTAGACATCACCGTGGAAATATCTCCATGTAAATGTTCCAAACTAGGCCTTTAAAAATATATCAAAAAATGAGCCAAGTCCAACTGTTCATTTAAAGTTATGGTCTCTATTATGAGACTCATTTTACTATTCCTAAACTTAGACATTCATAAGCTCTTCTTGCTAGGGCATCAAATATCTTGCACAAAACAAAACCAAATGATACCAAACCAATTGAATATGAAACCTTTATGAATATAGTTTCAGAATATGTAAGCCATTAAATTTTTCAATGGTTAAATCATTATATAATCACAAACCCTTGCCCACAACTCTATTGAAGACAGTTTCAAACCAGTTCTCACCAAAATCTTCATAACTTTAAAATATCTATATAAAAATGACTCAAACCAAAAGGAAATGAAAGGTTATTCACATATATTTCAAATGAATCAATTATAAGTTTTAAATCATCCATATGCATTAGTACCAAACGTTTCATTGTGACTATTTTCAGAAGATCTCAAAATTGCAAACAATAACTTTCACCAAAAATTGCATAACTTTCTTATTTCTTAATGAAATCAACACAAACCAAAACAAGAAGGAAGATTATTCAATCTACTATCTATCCATACACTTTATACACCATTTCCAAACCATGTAGGTCCATACAAGGCTTGGAAACAACATACAAATACTGAAAACCAATCAAAATAACTAAGTTTGAATGCACCAAATTGTTTCAAAATGTTCTCCTCTACCCATTCTGATTTGGAACAACAATAAAAATGATTTTATAGTGTTTTTGATAGTTTAAAACTACCCAGCCACCTTTTAGGCGAATAATCCTCCCCTTTACAACATATTAACAAATTTAACAACTTTTGAAAAGTTGCATTTTACAAATTTTTTATGCAACATTTGTTTTTTTGCTACATATGATGTCCAACCTTTCAAGAACCTTCCTGTTAGAATTAATCTTTCCTTGGTGAATATATGTAACTAAAAGATAAACCAAGGTATCCTATATTGTATTTGTCCTCTAGTCCTTGAGTAGGAGGATATGTCACATTTTTGTAATTCCTTTAATAAGGAAATTAGATATTCCTCCTTAAGAGGATTCTCACATTTGTCATACACACAATATGAATGTGGCATTCATTTGAGATGAGAGTTACATGCAAACTCCTCCACTCATCTCCACTTAAGAGATGCGTCTCACACACTTGCTCAATAATTTTCTCTATTCTCTCATTCTTGCTCTCCATATTGTAATGAGCTTTGTGCTCCATTTCTCTCTTCTTCCTTAGGCTTTGAGCCTCATTCATATAATTCACAAGGGATTTTTCTTTTCTTTTCCCCTTTCAAAATCTTTGAGTTCTTGTTGTTCTTGGAGCAGTTTGGTAATCTTTTGGCTTGATTCTTTGAACATTTCCTCTCTCTCTTGGTGATCTTGGTATATTCCTTTCATGCACTCACACTTGGGTTCTTTCCTTTTGCTCTACTATTTTTTGTTATTTCTAACATGGTATCAGAGCTGGTTTAAGCCTTTTTTGTTGAGTGTTGCATGTTGTAGTACCCCTCCCATAGTCTGATTTTCTATATGTTATATTTATTTTAGGATGATAGATTATATGTTAGGAAATTATTGATGCTTATGATTTTACTGACCCCATACTTGCATGTGTATGGTTGATGTGTATGTTTTATATTTCTATTTGACGAGCTTGATGTGGTTGAGGGATGAAGTTGTAGTTACTTTCTTGTGAGATCTACACGATCAACCAATCCCCGCCATTGTTTATTATATATTCATATATGTATGTACATGCAACTTTTGTATGCAGGTTTGCAGGTACAGGCATCGACTTCCCTGAATTATCAGGATGAGTGTCCCCTATTGCAATATCTCAAATAGTAAGAGATGGGAGATAATACAGGTCCAAAACCCTAACCTAAGCCCATTTGTCCTAGGATTGGACAAGTATCAATTTGACTACCATACCCGGATTTGTCTAGTTGACATGGATTCGTGGATCCCTTTCTTGAAGTTGCTTGGTTTTATTTTGTTTGGTCTCAGTTGATTTATTTCTTAAGTGGGTGATTCTCTGTGATTAATGATTTAATGATTATAGTTGAAATTTAATATTAATTATGTTCCTATGTTGATTTAAGAAAATTAATTAAAAGACAAATATTTGATTATTTGGATTTAATTGATTATTTAATTAAAAATTAGATTTAATTATACTTGTGTGCTTTATTAAATAATTAAATGTTTAATTGCATGGTTTTAGGATGCTTTAAATATTTAATCTATTTAATACAAATTTTAATTATAACATGTGCATTAACATTATTGAAAAGTGAATTGTTCTCAAAAAGTAAACAACTTGTTCTAAAAAGTCAAAGTTGAGTTGTGCATATAAAGTTATTTTATTTTATTTAATTGTGGTTTACTTTCAATTTCTAATTGGACTTGATGTGGGAGTTAGTTGTTGAATTATCTTTAAGGTTGCATGAAAAGGGGGAATTGAATCTCTATTCGGGGAATGACATTCATTTTAGAGATCAGACTGGTTTGGAGGAGAATTTTGGGGAGCTTGTGTGCTTTGGACTTTGGGAGAATTTGGATTGTTGTGATTGCTTGTTTGTGTTAGGAATAGTCCCAAGAGATAACTGAGGGGGGCGGGGGGGGGGGGGGGGGGGGGGGGGTGGTGAATAAGTTATCTACAAGTTTCAATTCTTTATCCAATTAAGTATACTTAAACATAAAGCATAAACACAATGAAAGAACACTTGAACTCAACACAATATTTTGGTTACGGGGAAACCCAAATAGGTAAAAACCCCAGTGGGAATTGACACCCACTAATATTCTGCACTAGTGTATTATGATCCTTGTTAGAAGATCCTTAACCCTGTTTTGAGTTTCTTTACAATATATTTAGTACAGTAGACTTGGTCAAGGGTCAAATCCTGTTAGGAGTGTTTTATAATTGTCCTTGTTAGGGGAGAGGACGCACTATCTGAGAGTTCACTGCTCAAAGGGGTGAAGGCTACAACCTTCTAAATAACATATATACACTATATCTGGATCTTGATGAACTATGCTTAGACCTACTATTTGGATCAATTCCAATGAATAACACTAATACTTTACTTGGTCACATACTTTACACTGGCTTGCAATCATCCATCTTGAATTTCTTTAGTATCTCTTTCACATACTTGGACTGATTAATGAAAATCCATTTTTTTGTCTGCTGCACATTTAGTCCCAAAAAGTATTTGATAGGACCAATCATACTTATTTCAAACTCATTCTGCATTTCTTTGGCAAATTCTACACTTAGTTTGTCATTACCTCCAAAGATAATGTCATAAAAAAATATAGCTACAAGTAGTAAACCTTCAGATGTCTCTCTAATGAATAGATTACAATCTATTGCTCCTTTCTTGAATCCAATCTTTGTTAGATATCCATCTAGTTTCTCATACCATGCTCTAGGGGCTTGCTTAAGTCCATAGAGGGCCTTCTTTAATCTACATACCATATCAGGTCTGTTTGATAAGGTGAATCCTTCTAGTTGCTCGATGTATACTTCTTCTTTCAAATCTCCATTCAAGAATGCTGACTTGACATCCATCTGATATACTTCAAAGTTTTTGACTGTAGCATAAGCTAGAAACAACTTAATAGCTTCTAATATGCTCACAGGTGCAAATGTGTCTGAATAGTCAATGCCTTCTCTTTGCACATATCCCTTACATACTAACATTGCTTTATTTCTTACTACTGAACCATCTTCATTCATCTTGTTTCTGAATATCCACTTTGTTCCAATCACATTCTTATCACTAGGTCTTGGGACCAGTTCCCAAGTGTCATTCTTAATAATCTGATCAAGTTCTTCTTTCATAGCATCATGCCAATCTGAATCATTACATGCATCTTCAACACTTAAAGGTTCAATTTGAGATAGTAAACATACCAC
This sequence comes from Chamaecyparis obtusa, assembly GCA_027943335.1. NCBI lineage: Eukaryota > Viridiplantae > Streptophyta > Pinopsida > Cupressales > Cupressaceae > Chamaecyparis > Chamaecyparis obtusa. The sequence goes on along the minus strand of BSBK01004189.1, from coordinate 1,021,255 downwards.
TTCACTGCTAGCTGAGTTCTTTGCTTGTGATCTTGTTAAGACTTTGCCACTCTGATCTCCAATGATGTCTTTCTTGGAATGATTTCTAGATGTAAATTTTGGAACTTTAGGTGATGCTGACTCATCAGCCTTAAGAGTACCTTCTTCACTTGTCTCAGGGTCATTGAATAACACATCAAGACTGTCAAACATTTCCTCAATAACTGTCTCACTAGTGGAGGGTCTGGGTTCTTCTTCAATCATGGGTGAGTAATCATGATATCTTTCTTGAACCATAAACTTTTCATCAATCTTAACATGAGCACTTTCAATGATCTTTTTCAATCTTAAATTGAAACATCTATAAGCTTTACTTTTAGGAGAGTAACCAAGGAAAATAACTTCATCACTTCTTGAATCAAACTTGCCTATTGCTTCATCCCTCTTGATGTAGCACTTGCTTCCAAAGATTCTGAAGTATTTTACTGTGGGAACATTACCAAACCATAGCTCATATGGTGTTTTGTCAGTGCCTGGCCTCAATTGAATTCTATTGATGGTGTAGACTACTGTATTGACTGCATCTCTCCAATAGTTGTGTGCAACTTTTCCTTCTATCATGATGGTGCGCGTTGTATCAAGGATGATCCTATTTCTTCTCTCTACAATTCCATTTTGCTAAGGGGTTCTAGGTGCACTTAACTATCTCTTTATGCCACGTTCTTCGCAGTACTCATAGAATCTGTCAGAGGTGAATTCTCCCCCTCTATCCGATCTCAAACATTTTATCTTTAGTCCAGATTCATTCTCAACCTTAGCTTTGAATATTTTGAACTTCTCAAATGCTTCTGACTTATCTTTCGAGAACACAACCAACATCATCCTAGTATAATCATCAAAAAACAAAATGAAATACCTTTCACCATCGTATGATCTTGTTTGAGTTGGACCACATAGGTCTGTATGAATCAGATCCAACTTGTTCTCTGCTGAATTGTGCTTGCTCCTGAATGAATTTCTCACATGCTTCCCCATCACACATTCCCTGCATATAGTATCAATTGGCTTTTCTATGCTAGGTAGATCTCTTACTGCCTTTACATTGCTTATCTTTACTATGTTATCAAAATTGATATGACATAGTCTTTTATGCCATAACCAATTATCATCAACTTTAGCAACAAAACAACTTTCTTCTGAATTAAGTTGGAAAACATGACCTCTTGTCTTTGAGCCTGATGCAATCATAAAACCATCCTTATTGTTAATGATGCATTTGTCATCTTTGAACTCCAACTGATAGCCTTTTCCAAGTAACTGTCCAACACTAAGAAGGTTATGTTTCAAACCATCTACATAGAGAACATCATCAGTACTATTCTTTTTATCCAAGGTGATGGCTCCTCTACCAAGTATGGGTTTAGGAGTGTTATATCCAAATCTAACCATCCCACCATTGTATTTGTCCAAATGAACAAATCTATCTTTATCACCTGTAATGTGATGTGAACAGCCACTGTCTATAATCCAGTCTGTCCTTATATTGGCTTTTGAAATCAATGCTAGCTCTTGATTCTGTTTGTTATCTTCACGAACTATCTTATTATTCATTTTGTCTATAATAGCAATGAATCCAATTTCTTCTTCACTGGATTCATCATCTGAAACTCCATCTCCAACATAGTAACATTCCTTAGATTACTTAGGCTTGTAATCCTTTTTGAACTTTCTAGCTCTAGTAGGACACTTAGATGCAAAGTGACCGATCTTATTACATGAAAAGCACTTAAATGGTAATTAACCTTCATATTTTCCTTTTCCTTTCTTTTCTCTTTTGGCAATCATAGCAATGAAATCATCTAATGTTTTCTCTTCATTATCATCATCAAAATTACCAGAAGTGTTTGCAGATTTTTTACCATGAATTGTTGCTTTAAAGGTTGTCTCACTCTTTGGTTCTGTCTTCAATCTTGAAATCTCAAAAGCTAAAATTTTGCTGATCAAGGTCTCTCTCTTGAAATTAGATTTAAGTTGCATGGTCTCATCAAGGATGTTGATCTTGCTTTTATATTCTGGAGTGAGAGTAGTCATTAGATTGTCCATAATGTCCTCCTCTGAAATCTCTCCACCATTGTTTCTAACTACAACAATTGCTTCATTTATCCTTTGATTGTAAGCTCTGATATTTTCTTCAGGCAACATTTCTAATGCATTGTATCTTTTCTTCCATGTCTTTCTATACGCATCCTTTTCTTATATGTCTCCTTCAAATATGTCTTCTAGGTGCTTCCATATTTTGTGGGCTATATCTACCTTTTTTATTTTTGAAAACTCACCATCAGATAGGGCGTTGATAAGAGCTTCTTTAGCTATAGCATTCTTATGAAACAATTCCTTTTGCCTATCAGTAACATTATCCTTTGCAAGGTCTTCTAAGCTAGGAATCTTGGCTTCTTTGATAGTTACATCAAAAACTTCAAAAGCAATGCACTGCAAATGGGTCACCATCTTGTTCTTCCAATCAAGATAATTCTCTCCATCAAACTTAGGACTTTCTTTCTTGAAGTATGCCATCTGATCAACCTCAAGTTGTTAAAATTTCTCTCCGAAGCACTTGGCTCTGATACCAATTTTTAGGAATAGTCCCAAGAGATAATTGAGAGGGGGGGGGGTGAATCAATTATCTACAAGTTTCAATTCTTTATCCAATTAAGTATACTTAAACATAAAGCATAAACACAATGAAAGAAAACTTGAACTCAACACAATATTTTGGTTACGGGGAAACCCAAATAGGTAAAAACCCTGCTAGGAATTGACACCCACTAATATTCTACACTAGTGTATTATCATCCTTGTTAGAAGATCCTTAACCCTGTTAGGAGTTGCTTTACAATATTATTAGTACAGTAGACCTAGTCAAGGGTCAGACCTTATTAGGAGTCTTTTATAATTGTCCCTGTTAGGGAAGAGGACATACTGTTCAAGAGCTCACTACTCAAAGGGGCGAAGGCTACAACCTTCTGAATAACAGATATACACTATATCTGGATCTTGGTGAACTGTGCTTAGACCTACTGTCTCGATCAGTTGCAATGAATAACACTAATAATTTACTTGGTCACATAGACCTTCTTCTGATGGCTCAACACTTTGCACACTCTGCTCTACTTTGCTTAATCAACTATGGACCACACTCAAGCAATCACAAATGACTGCCTATAAATATCTTTCCTATAAATGATATAATCAAGTCGGCCTGTTAGAACCACCTTGAAATCATATTAGAGAAACCATAACAAACTTTGATAAACATTTTGTCGGCTCTACTATGCACGCAACATAATCTGGGACCTGTCTAATAAGATAATTGTAGATGCACGCTACACACTGTCGGCTCTACCAAAACAACTGTATCTTTCTCCTCAAGCTGAATTACTTTATGCGCTCTTAACCAAACATCAATAACTCTTCTCTAAGCTTAACTCCAGGGGCGCATACCGAAAAGATAGGTGCAACTTCAGAACCAATAAAATCTCTGTTGGCTCTCTTGAACAAACACAAGAAACTGCTACTAGTGAATAGCGACTGCATAACTTCACTTCTACTAAATATCAGATTATGCGTCCATGACTAAAACATCACTAACATGTCTTCAACATATATCCAAGAGTGCAAGGCTCCATGATAATTGTACAGACAACCATACATAGAACACTGCCTGTTACTCTGTCAGGAGCACTGTTGACACAAGCTGCTATATAACTGTTTGTACTAACAGTTAACCTCTGCGCCCATGATATCATGCTGATATCATGTCCATGCTACATATACTAAAAGCTTACTGCATAAGACTTCCACGCATGCTACTTTCCATATGTTGTCATCAATGACAAACATACAGTCAGTACTGGACTGCTGACAAATCTCCAATAGTTTGTGCATCTAGATCTTGTACATGCTTTCTTCATAGATTTAGATCTGTAGGTTGGATTCATTCTGGAAGGAATTCTAGTCTTCAGATCTTCAAAGGTTTTCAATTTTAGTTTTGCTTTGGATCTAAGGTAGGCTTTGAATTCTTGCCTGTTAATTTCTATTTTGCATTTATTTGTCTTTTGTGGTTTGTGCAATTTTAATGTATCTCAATAGATAGATCTGTGATTTCTTTGATTCTGGGTATTTAGAAAACCCTAGTTATGTGGATTTTTAGTTTTTCTTAAAATTTGGCACAACAATGTTATGCTGGCGAAATTTTGTTAAAAGATTCCTCATAGATCACCTAGAAAATGATAAATTAATCTTAGATTATAGTCTAACTATAAAACTAAGAGGAAAATAAATTTACCCATTGGAAAGAAAGTCAATTGTTATCAAAAAATCCAATTCTAGTGAAAATTACTCTCTGGTTAAAAAATATAAAAGTACAGTCAGTCAGAAATTAAAATTGACAGTAAAAATTAAAAGGGCAAAGAAACAAATCATGGAAGAAAGTCAAATACAATTGTTCAAATCTGTAATTTGGATTTATTTATTTAAAAAATATATATTTATAAAACAAGCATTTGTAAATATTGCTTTTGAAATTGTTTTTTTTTTTTTTTAAATAAATAAAAAATTATTTATTGCATGATATTAGGGGGCGGGGACCACCATGTCCCCAACCCCCTGCATATGGCGTAGCGCTTGTAGCAAACGGTACTACCATGGTAGTACCCTGCGCTTGCAGGGGCCCGTGAACAAGGCCACGAGCGGGAGGAGCAGTGGGGCCCCTCCCCACCCTCTCCCAATATATAATATTTTAATTTTAATTAATTTATTAACGTTTTATTTTAGTATGTTAATTAGATTATGTTTCATACCATTTCATTTATTTGTAAAATAAATAAATAAATTTCTTTATTTTATAAAAGTTATATTATTTTAATTTGTATTATATGTTTATTTTAAAATTGGATTAAGTCTTATATTTTAGATTTTGTTTAATCTAAAATTAAATTAAATCTATATGTTTTATTTTAGATTTTATTTTAATTTAATGAACTTTTATTACATATGAATTAATAGTTGGTTTATTTGTTTCGGTTTATACACATATTTATATGTCGAAAATAAGTTTATATGCAATTTATTTTCTAATTTTAGAATTTGAATAGAATTAGACCTATTATTGTAATATTCAAATGTGACATATATATATATATATATATATATATATATATATATATATATATATATATATATATATATATATATATATATATATATATATATATATATATATATATATATATATATATATATATATATATATATATATATTTGTATATATATTAATTAGGATGTATATATATTATGCGTAATGAAACATATTTAATTTGAAATCATATTAGGATCATTAATTTGATAAGTGTTATGTTTTCATTGAAATTGGGTATTCTATCCTGTTAGAACTAATAGGAGACTTTAGGGAATATTCTTTAATTGGCATTGTTGTGAAGATTATGTTAAGATTCTCTTAGTATGTTTGTACAGTTCTTTACTTGGATTCGATTATGTTCAATGTGGAATTTAAATACTTATGGTTCGATTTCAATTTTCTATGATGTGAGTGTTTTATTTTCATTCCTGAAGTATCTTCTTTTGCTTATTATATTATCGGGGTACTAGAAGACCTAGGGGAAAAACAAAGGCCGGGGTAAGTGTCAGTTGGACATGATTTCAGTGTTATGTTTTGGTGTGTGTGTGTGTTCTGATCATCACCCTGATTTGACCATATGGGCTCATGCTGTTTTGAATTCTATTTTTGGGCATTTTGTAATCATTTTTGGTTCTTGTGTGTGAAACCCAATCTGGGATTACCTGATTGTATACTTATGTAATTTCAGATGCAAAAATTTGATGGTTTTACTTATTATGGTTGTTTGTCTTGTATACTCAGTTGTAATCGATTGATTCGACCCAACCCTATGTGAAGTTTGTTCTATGTTTCTCTTCTGTGATATTTTGTATAATTTTTCTCTACTTCATATTCTATATAGGGGAATATGGTGTTGAATTTTTATGTCCTATCCATGGGATCAAGAGTATATTCTTTGTGAACACTTGGAGAGTGTTTTGTGATGTTATGGTTGGAGACCTATTGCATGTTCCTGTTGTTATGTGGAATAGTCTTGAGGGACATTATTATCATCTTTTGATCTATGTGAGATCTATGAGCCTAGGGTAGTTTACCTAGATATGTAGTAGGAGGTGGCTTGCAATAAGTGTTGGGGCCCACAAGTGGCTGCCATGATCACTTATTGTAAGTATCTGTAATCAAGTGATAACCTAATATAATTAAGGGGTATTTAAATGAACTTAATAAGATATGTTTCCTCCCCATGCTTGAGTGATAGTACTGACTAAAATGGGAACTGAGTTGATGCTTGCCACCTTGAGAGGTGTGTCTAGCATAGTTAATGGCTTCGTCTATACAAGAGATCATTGATACCATGTATGGTCACTTGAGTGCTAGGATCCAGAGTGATTACCAGAATGAGACTCAAGGGTTAGACATACATGATGACACCTTCCTATGCATAGTCTAGTTATTCTACATGTGTCGGTTGCCTCTGGATTAGTGAGTCTTACCTTGTTATCTTTTGCACACCTTATGTTAGAGAGATTTTAGGATATTTTCCTTAGCTTGTTCTATTGATGTTTTTTATCTGAGTGGGATATGTTGTTATCTCCTCAGCACAGTGGGAGTGGACCATTTAGGGTCACGAGGTTGGGTGGAAGTGATTCTTTTACCATTTGAGATTCTGACGTTTGTGTACCGATGCTGGATGATCCCTGTACCAGTTGTTCCTTCTTGATCTTCATTGATGGAGTTGTGTGGTCTTGTATCATTGTATTAGTTATTCAGAGATATCATGTTGTACTTTATTTTAGTTATTGTATTACATACCCCGCGACATGTGCAGTGGATGTAGGTTATTATGGATACCTTATAGTACCAGTTGTTCTTATGTTATCCTTTATGTGGTGTTGCATTTATCATTCATTTGTTTATATGAGTTTTGTAATTATATCTAATCTAAATTAATTAATTAATACTTACATAATCTTCGTCAAGGAATCCTTGAGAGTTGTAATTTGTGTTGGTTGTTGTATTAATGTGAGTAAATGGTAATTACTTCCACACTGATGTTTATCTTGTTTGTAAACTTTAAAAAAAAAATTGTTCACCAAACTTAGCAGCATGTTTTAGGTTAATCTCTCTTGGGTTCCTTGGCAGGACATTACACATGTAGGGAAATTTGAAGCATATTTCAGTTGTGAAGGAGAAAGCTCTTTTTTTTGTTATCTAACCATTTTTTTTGCAGGTTTTTCTTCATTAATTTCTTGCAATCTAACGTATTAGTTTTCTTTCTTCTTAGTTTTGGATGGCTTGCTGCCAGATCTAAGTCTATTAATCTCATTTTAATTTTTTTAAAGATCTAACATACCCTCTGCCAGGCAAACCACAAGGGATTTACAGTTTTCATATTCTATATTTCTTCATTAAATCGATATTAAATCTATTTCTAATGTTCCTTGCAGGATTTGAAATTATTACTCATTGCTCATATCTAATGTTTTTTTTGTAGTTTGTATTGTATTATCCTGAAATCTATCATCATTTACTTCTCTATCATTATTTAAAAACAATATTGCAGTCAAACATTTCATTCTAGTTATCTTTACGTTTTCATTATACATTTTTTTGTTTTTCTATAAACATTTTTTGCCGTCTCTTACTCCAAACATTTTTATTAAAACATTTCTAAAGGAATTTATGGGGTGGTCCCTCTACATTTCTCTAGATTATTAGTGTATGTAGAGCACATAATACTCATATCTATACAGGTAGGGACCAGGCAACCATACATCAGCTCACCCTCATCAATTTTCCTTCAATCACCACACTCGGGATGTACCCATCAAACAATCGATGATTTATCATTGTCCTCCTACTAGATGGTTGTGACTCAATCTGGTTAGGAGCTCATACAACAACACCTTCTATTTGAACTGGTCTGGTCTCCATCTTATTATTTTCTTGCATATTTTCAAGAGAATTTAACTGTGTGAAGGTAAAATACAAATTTATTGAGAGTTTAACTTATCAATTGTAATTTTAGAGGCGCATAACCATTGTGGGCAGTATTTTGCAATTTTAGAGAGCATCAGTTAACAAATTGTCTTTCAATAGATATATTGTAGAGTCTTGTTGATGCAGATTAGTCATAGCAAAGAACATCGCCCTCCTTTTCTCCTCTTTTATTCGCACTCCCGCTCATGGGTCTGAGAGGTATTTTCTCTCATTTGAGATCTGAGTTAAATCTGCGGTGGGCTACTAAAGTTATTGTTTTTATTCACCCCGCATCGTCCTAAGTGGATATAAGCGTTGTTATTTTTTAGGGAGCGTATGTTGCTTACCTTGCATCAACAAGTTTACAGATATTCAACCGCTATAACAAAATCACTTACCCCTTTCCATGTTGGTAGATTGATATTTTTTCTACGATGAGGGGTATCTCGTCGGTGAAATTCATTTACCTAGCATCATCCACCGCTCATTGCACATGATAATAAATTATCCAGGCATCCTTGTGCAGGGCTCTCAACTTCTTGTGTAAACTCTTAAATTAGATTAATTTAGTGATATATATGGAATCGTTGTGATTTGCGGTCAGAGAGAAGTTTTTTCTTTGTGTTGTAAGTATAGATTGGCTATCATTGACATGTCGGTTATTATTTCTTCCTTGTTAAAAACCATTCCAACCAGGGTAACATTATTGACTTCCACTCCATCTTTTATATAATTCTATTTGTCATCTAAATGCTTTTGGTTCGCTTGGCTTATCTGCTTCATTGTCAAAGGCATAATCCCTATACTATTACCGGTTTTCCTGGCAGATGACAACCCGCCTTTGTTCACTTGAGTAGCTTGCGAAGGCATTAAACCTCATTCACTTGAGTAGCCTTTGTTCACTTGAGTAACTCTTCCCTCAGTAAAATCATTATTGCAGCCAAATGCTATTTATTTTTTAACTCTTCTGCTGAAACATTTTTTACTAGTTCTTTGTAACGTTTTTCTAATATTCCTCTGGTGGTTGCAAGAATCTTTATCATGATAACTTGTTTAAAATAGTTCTGAATTAGTTCAAAAATAGTTCTGAGATTCTTTTTTTCTCTGCATATCTGTGTTTATCCTTATTTAGTTCTAGTTTGAACATTTCTTTCAATTTTTGACTCTTTTCAATCTCTTTTTACATTTGGTCATTTAATCTGTCTTTCATTAATAATTTGGTCAAATCTTTTATTTCATATTATCCTGAATATATATATTTTAATTTATTTTAACTCTTAGTTTAAAACTTAATTCATTCAATTCTATTATTCAAGTTTAACAATTTTATCATAGTATTTAAGTTAAATTGTTTTTTTCTAACTTTTTGTGTAAACAAATCAAAGTTATTTGTTAAACATTGTTCCATATATCTATTTATTCGCTAATTCACTCTTAATATATTCCTTTATCAATTCTAGCTCTTTTTAATAACATTTAATAAAATTTTAAATTTTTTATAATTCTCAATCTGTTCAAATTCATAATTGTAATTTTGTTATCATTATCTTACTATTTTCATCATGTCTAATCTAATTCCAGAAATTAAACTAACTAGCTCTAACTATCATCAATGGAAGACGTGTGTTTCTTTCCTCTTCCATTTTAAACATTTGCTTGAAGTTGCCACATATGTGACTCTTGAACCAATTGCCACTGCTGCTCAAATTGCCAAAGATGCATGGCAAGGTAAGAACGATGAAGCTCTCGGTCTAATTGGACTCTCCATCAGTCCCAATCTCTATGTCTTGATTGGAAATTGCACCAAAGCTCACATAGCATGAGACATCTTGAAGAAAACCTATGACAGCTCCTCCGAATCACGTAAGATTCAACTCCAAGACAACTTGGAAGACCTAAAGTATACAAATTTTAAATCAATGGATGAATTTTTACTCAAGTTTGATGCTATTAGAACTCAGTTAAATGGTTTAAATGTTACTTGTATAGATATTAGATTAATTACTATAATTCTTAAGAAAGGTCTCCCTAAAGAGTTTCAACAATTTATCACTAACATCCACTCTCAGCTTGCTATTTCTAGTTTGGCTCCTCTTTTAACTTATCCTATTTTTCAAAATTTGTTATGTCAAGAGGAGGCTAAATTGTTACAATTTGGTACTATTAAATCTGTTGAACATGCTTTTGTATCTAAAACTCAAAATCCAAATAATAAATCACATACTAATCATCATAACAATAATTATTCCAATAACAACAATAATTATCGTAACAATAATCATAATAATAATGGTTATTCAAATAATCATAATAATGGTTATCATAACAATTATAATAGACCCCATTGTAATTATTGTGGGAAAGTTGGTCATGTGATCAATAATTGTTTTAAGAAACTTAAACATGAAAAGTCATCTTCTCCTAATAATGAAACCTATCATAATAATAACACTCGTCATGCTTTTACTATTCATTATGGGATGTCTACTTCTCATTTTGATGATAATACTATTTGGGATGAATATCATGATGATGGATATTCTTGGAATAACCCTCTTGATTACTATCTTCCTACTCAAAGAGATTATATGCTCTCTCCTTATGATGCAATGGAATTTGATGATCCTTGCTCTCATGTTGATGATATGTTTGTGTTGGAAAGTTGTTTATACTGAGGTATATGACTAGATATAGTGCTGTCATTATGGAAATAAAGTCATATAGCAGTTTGGAGTTAGCGCACTTGATGTAAAGATCATAATTCAGTTAAGTGTTGAAGACTAGTTAGTGTACAGAGTTCTTGCAGCTCAGAGCATCAGTGCACATGTGTACGGATGAATTATGGTATGCACCTTGGAAGTTAAGTTTGTTAGACTATAATCATGATTAGTCTATGAGCGCATAAGCAGATGTGCAAGGATGAGAAAGTTATAGTCAGATGAAGTTGCACAACCAGTGTGTGCCAGTAGAGAACAGAGCATGGAGCTGACAGTTAGTATTTTGGTTTGCGGTTATAATCTAATATTGTAAAGGCTATGTGCCCATTGTATTTAGGTTGCCGACATGTTTATATGTATAATTGTAAGCACGCTTAAGCCAATTCATTTGGAAGCGTTGTTTGTAATTAGTTATAGGGCCAACCTAATTGTGTATTTTGTGTGAGTGTATAAATATAAGATGCGCCCATTGTATTCGGGATGAAAGTCGAAATAGAGTTGTGATAAGTAGAGTAGAAGTATGCAAAGAGTCAAGAAGATGCATTAAAGCTTTGCAAGAGGTCAAAGCATCAGCGCATCAAAGGAACTGATCTGACAAGCAGTGTCATAGTGACAGTTCACTTGACAAATATAGTGTGTATTTGAGATCAGAAGGTTGTAGCCTTCACCATTTGAGCAGTGAGCTCTAGGACAGTGAGCTAATAGGGATTATTGTAAAAGACTCCTAATAGATTTTGAACCTTAAAAAGGTCTACTGTACTTAAAGCATTATAAAGCTACTCCTAACAGGGTAAAGGATCTTCTAACAAGGATCACAAAACACTAGTGCAGAATATTAGTGGGTGTCAATTCCCACCAGGGTTTTTACCTATTTGGGTTTCCCCGTAATCATATTGGTGTCATGTGTTGAATTCATGTTTCATGTTTATGTGAATGTTTATTTCAGTACTTAAGCATTTAAGTTCAACATAAAGATTAAAGTGAAAAGTTAAAATATAGTGAACACTGATTCACCCCCCCCTCTTAGTGTTCCCATTCCTAAAAGTTTGACCAAGAAGAGGAAATTATATCTAACTTTCTTAATGTTACTTTGCAAGATATGTTTATTACTCAAGATGAAATTCATGATGATAGTACTAATCCTATGATTGTTGTGGAGGATAATGATAATACTAGTGATGCTTATACTAGCTCTACTCCTCTTGATGCTTCATATTATGATGAATACATTACAATTTTATTTTTTGCAACTGAAGATTGCATTTCTGATTCTATGACCGATGATTCGCAATATGATTTTTCTTTCCAAAGTGTTACTGATTCAACACTAGGTGATCCCAATGATGGGCGCTCTACTAGTGGTTCTTTCCTTATTATATGCTCAGGTGTTGATTATGCTCCACCTCTATTTTCTAATGGAAATGAATATACAGAATGCATAAATGCATCTCAAGAATCTCAATGGTCACTTGAAGATTTGGCCCCCCCTCCACAAGAAATTACATCCTTGTATTTTCAAAGAGCTATCCACTTAAAAAACACTCCTATGTACCCTTCAAGCTCCATCGATCTAGTTGCAAAAATACATGATGATCAAGCTATCAACAATCTACTGAAGACTCTTTCAAAAGAAACATCTCAAAATTATTGTAAATATTTGGGTGTGATACCCATTGATCTCATCTCCCCAAGTAAAGATTAAAGGGGGGTGTTAGAATTAATCTTTCCTTGGTGAATATATGTAATTAAAAGATAAACCAAGGTATCCTATATTGTATTTGTCCTCTAGTCCAAGTAGGAGGACATACAGCGAAAACTTTAGTGGCGATTATTCACCAATTGGCGAATGTCGCTTACCGTCAGCCCCTGATTTGGCAAATATATTGGCCACCTGGGAATGATCATATCACCCCGTAATTATGTAAATTAGGTCCAATGCCTGTGCTCATCGCCAATTGGTTTATGAAAATTGGGTCCAATGGCCGGGATCATCACTAATGTCATATAATTTTTGGGCACAATATTTTTTTAACATTCACCTATAATTTCAAAGTGGCCCCAAATGGACGACCTATATTCACCAATAGTTATATATATATATTTTTAGGTGGACCCAACTTTGCCAACCATTTTACAGATGTGTGTCTCAAACTGATTGATTTTCGCCAACTTTATTAATATTACCATGGTATTGGACGATCCATAATCACCTAGGATATAACATAAGATGTGTTATAATTACGCGGGCTTTGCCAAATATTTGGACACCGACCTAATACCTCCCGCCTAATTCACCAATAAATATTAGTATAAATACATTCATACATCAATGTTATTTTACACAATTTGGATCGGTTCAACTTCAATTTGATCCATAGCGAAGTTCAGACTATTGAGTCTTGATTGCTTTGGTGAGTCGCGACTGTGATTGAATTTGAGGCAAAGGTAAGTGATTATTATTTTGCGACTATGTAAATATTGTATATTATAGTTCTATTGTCATTTGTCACTTCTTCAACAAGTAAACATTTTTTTAACATTTTTTTTCACTGGTAGGTTGGTAGCCTTTATTTCATTAAAGAATCAAGATGTCAAACAAGAATAAGGGTAAGGCTCCCACGTATGGGGAAAGCCAAGAGAGGCCAACAAAATGCAGAACCTTATCATCGTACTTTGGTCATGGTGTCAAAAATGTTTCTTGCCAAAATCGGGAAGCTACTTCATCACAAGAAGATTTTCAAGATTCACAACCTGAGGCTGAACCTATGCGACATATTGAAGAAGTCAGTGAACCTGATATCTCAGATCACGATGAACTTGAAGAAGATTTTTAGTTAAATACCCAAACTAGCCATAATGATATAATCGACTTGGATGAGACTGAGAATGTCAGAGAAGATGATGGTGCAGGGAAGAAAAGAAAATACAAATCAAAGAATGATAGAATGTGGGATTTGTCAAGGAATTTTCAAATAGAATGGGTGTCAAAGTATCCATTCATTGAACCAGTGGATAATCCAATTGAAGGGGAGCCTCTGGTAGAATGCAAATATAAGATTTGCAGTGAGATAAATAAGAAGGAAAAGAGGTTGCAGCTAAAAATTGACACCATAGAGAAGCATATGGGTAAAGTTTACGAAAAGAAAATGATAGACGGAGTTAAAAAATCATTGATAAGATGGAAAACAAAGGAGGAATCTCAGCATGTTAGGAATGCAGAATTATATGAATTTTAGCATAATATAAAAATGAAGCCTGGTGAAGTTAAAGGCTCTATTGAAGCTTGTTTTGGAAAAGCATTGGAAGTAGAACTAATGGGAAAAGCTGTTCAGTTAAGTGTTGTGTTTAATATTTTGAGAAGAGGGTGTCCTATGACTAACTACCCATCATTGAGTGCTTTATTACACTTCTTGAAAGTTCGTAACTATCCTAATAGTCACTGGTCAGTAAACAATGGATGGGAATGGGCAAGTTGTCTTGCCGAGATTGAAAAAGAGGATCTGAAGGAAAAACTTAAAGATTCAAATTTTATTGCATTGTCTTTAGACGAGGTGACAACAGTAGACAATACTTCCTGGGCATGCATGCATGTTTATACTATACAAAATTTTGTTCGCCAACCTCATCTACTAACTGTTGCTAAAATGAGGGATAATGCGATAGCAGAAAATTTATTTGAACTAGTAAAGAGTTCTCTAATTGAATATGGAGGTATAAATGACATGACCATTTCCAAAAAGTTGGTGTATGTTGGAGCGGATGGAGCTTCAGTAATGCAAGGCCATAGGTGTGATCTTTGCACAAAGATACAATCTTCTTTTGCACCCTACGTTACTCCCATTCACTGTATGGCCCACAGAATGAATCTAGCTTTTGGAGTTGTCAACAAACATGCTCCAGTACAAAAAATTGAAGCTTTAATCAAAGAGCTCTACCAATACTTCTGTCAAAGTCTGAAATGATTTAGGGAATTTCAACATTTTGCCGAAGGACTAACCGATGGGAACAAGCTTCTTAAGGATAATGATACCAGATGGATCTCTTTGGATGGACCAACACATCAAGTTTTTCAAGAATATCAATTGTTGCTTGGTCTAATGAACTCAAGTCGTGATGAAGCCGGGAAACCAAAATTTCCTGCACTGCTGGCAATGTTAACTAATGTAGAGACACTGTTAACATTATCAGGTATTCTCCCCATGCTTGAGGAAATGAGAAATTTAATGAAAAAGGCCCAACAAAGAGCTATGTATATTGTAGAATATGCTTCACTACGTAAATTGACATGCGTGACACTTGATAGTCTCTATTAATTACGTGAAGATGATGTAAAATTTGCCAGCTGGCTGAAAGTCATAGATTTGGACAATCTTGATAAATTTTTAAAAATAGGTTCAAACAGGGAGTTATGTGTAGAAGTTCGCGGAGTTGAGATACCAATGCACTACTTTGCTAGGATCAAGTTTGAGGAACCAGGAAAGAACACCAGGACTCGGCGAGTATCAAGTATTAAAAGGGAAGACTTTACCAAGATCGTTGAGTCTATAACAACTTCTATGAAGCACATTGCCTATGATCTTTCCTCACAGATTAGAGCAAGATTCCCTCCAGTCAAACTACTTGAATCCATGGCTATTTTGTTTCCTCGATATTGGAGTATGAACAATCTGAAAGATTTTAAAACTAGGCTACTAATTTTGATAGATCATTTCTGCAAAACCAAAGAGTTAAATGGAGTAACTCTAAATGGAATTTTAGATGGAAATTGTTTGAGAGAGCAATCAGGTCATTTTTCAATAACAATGAGGGAACAATATAATATTATGCAGAACCCTCACAAAGATGGATCGGTATCAAGGCTTTGGAAAAATCTAGCCGAGAGTGAATTGTTGACTGATTCAATATCAAAATATTTCAAGCTTGCTGATTTATGTTTGACCATGATATTGGGGTCGGTGGAGGATGAGAGAGTTTTCAGTGCTTTGGGATTCCTAAAGTCAAAGCTAAGAAACAAACTAGACAAGAATCTGGAAAATTGCTTGAGGGTCTATACATCCAGGTATGAAGTCAATACTTTTCCTTACGAAAGGGCATTGAAATTGTGGAGGAAGAAATGTCAGAGAAGAGGGATGGGAAACATTTCAAACCAAAGTGGGACTGGGAGTGGGAATTCTAGAAACAATGATGTCATTGGCTCATGTACTACTGGTACTGGTACTGCTAGCGGTGAACATCAGTTAAGCGGTGGTATGCAGAGTGAAGAAAACATATCGAAGAACCAATGAATCTATGAAGTTGATGGCGCTGAATCTGATGATCTCAATGATGATATGATGTGGCAGCTTGAAGTTGAACCGTTGTAGAAGTAGAAGTTCCTAGCCTCCTAAGTATTTATTAATCTTTTTCCTGAAGTCTACTGTCAGTTTCTATATCTCATCATCAGTCATGCATAATAGCATATTCTAATGTCAAAAACATGAATGTGGTTGATAATGTCATCAATATTCAATTTCATAATTAATAATGGTTTTCATTTGCATTATTCAGCTCATATGGTACAATTCTTGTAGATTTTTCATTATTTGTTTTGACAACATAGCAATTTATATGTTAGAATTCTTAGAGTTAGAAATACTGATCCTCAATGCTCATTAATTTAATTACAAATATGATACAATGTAACAATTCATTCATTAATACTAGTAAGAACACAACTCTGTGATTCTATTTACAAAACTCAATGACTCAATACCCATTGGCAATTTGGCACATTGCCCAATTTCAATTTCATTACCCTAAGCCAATGAGTAATGACCCTGAATTTGCTTTTATTAAAACAAGGGAGCAACAACAGGTTTAGGTCGATTTGCCTAATGTGAAGTGAGAAGTCTCAAAATCTAAATCAGTAAGACAACTACAAGTATACAACATCTCTACAACTTTAGTTGTACATTTCTACATTTGACACTTGACAGGCCGGTTTAGTAAATTAGCATTGGCAATAGCATCTACAAGACTGTAGCATTCATCTTGTTCAAAAAACAAAGTTCAAACTTGTTACTTTAAACTCAATTCTAGACTCTAGTATTTAGGATAATATCAAAGATATATACTAAAGATATAGAGATGATTGAAACTGAAAGTACTTTCACATACTATGATTGATGAGATCAAGATGATTATGTCAGTTTCTTTAGCATGCTCCATTCTTCATTGATTGGAAGGGCAAAATTTGTCATGTTATAGTACATGACCTGCAACCTCGTCAGCCATCCATACTTGGAAGAATGAGTTGTAAGCAATGTTCCTTCCATTACTGCATTCAAATTTGTGAATGTTTTGATGCACTTTCCAATGCCTTCATAAGTTTTGTCCTGAGGAAGGTTGCCTAATTCAGACGTCACTGTGTCCTCCAACTTTTTTTTGTAAGCTTCTCTTCCAATGAAACTCGTTGATGAGTAATCAAGACCAGGACTCGGCAAACCAAGAGATATCAATTTGCTTGTTTTACTATTCATCTTAGCGAGCTTTGGCCCGAATAAGGAAACATTTTCTTCTTCTTTTGTTAGTTTCAAACATTTTTGAAAGACAGAGTTTGCCTTTATTGTTGCAGCAACACGGTCCTGAATTCCCTTGCTTTGCAAATGCCTGTCACTGCTTCTGTTGATTTCTTGCATAATCTGCTTTGTAGTTTTCTTTCTCTGACAAAAACTTTTGTTCTTCTCAATGTGCTCTCTCAATTTCCCAAAAACATCTGTAAGAGTTTCATTCAGTTCAAACCAATCACACAACCTATCAAAAGACATCTTTATTTGGCCCCAGAAGAATTTTTTTATTTGCTTGACTGTATTATTTACATGGTCATTCAAGTTGTTTTCATAATTTTTAATTGTATTATTTGCCTTCTTTAGGTCTTCTCTCATTTCTGAGAACTTGTGTTCACTATCTTTTCTTATTTCCTCTACTTTCTCTTCCCACTCTTTTGCTTTCTGTTCCCACTATTTTGTTTTTACCCTCTCATTCTCCAATTCTTTCTTTAAGTTATTGGTTACCTTTCCCGCACTCTCCAAGTTTTTGTAAATACTTAATGAAGAGGCTTTTTCATTTTGAAGTTTTTGTTCGCTTTGTTCCAATTTTTCCCTCAGAGATTTCAGTTTTGTGTCAATATGTTCTTGCTGTCCAACTCCAATTGCTTCTTTAGAGGATCAATTTTTTATCCTTCTCTCTAATTCTTTGCACCTATTTTCTGCTGCTTTCTCAGTTGCCTTTGTATTTGCTAGGTTTGCCTTTAACTTATCTATTGTTCCCTGAAGCTTTCCTTTCTCTCTCTCCAACTTCATCAGTGAACTGTAGACCACTTGGTTGGTCATTTTCGACACATTTATCTTGTCCACATTTTAAATTTTGGATAAATCCATTTGGAGGGTGCTAACTTGAAATTGAGATGGATCTAACTGACTCTCTGGTGGATTGTTATCTCTAGTTGGGGGCATAAAAACCATGAATTCCATCATATCTTTATTTGGGTCATATGTCAGAAATAGCCTGTTTGTTGTAGGTTCTGCCTCACGAGCAGCAACAACTACTTCCATCTTCATTGTCTTACTATGTTGTCTATTCCTATTTTTTGATTGTTCATAGTTAGTTACAAAATCATTGTAATGAAAATCAGGGTTTTGTGGCACAATTGAATGTTTGAATGGTGAAATAGCACTTGCACTGATGTAGGAGCTTCCACCTATGTTGCCTGTGGTGCTGCTAATTACACCATGAGGATTAGCAACACCTTGACCCATTAGAAGTGGAGTATTTGGACTGTTCTAAACCTGAGGGTTTTGTCCTGAAGGTTGGGAAATTGTTGGAGTCCCAGTCACCATTGGCATTGTTGTACCAATACTTGTCAAAACCTTTTGCTTCTTTACACTACCTTGATCTGTGGGAAAAATTGTTTTCGTGTCTGTCTGTAATGTCCTTTTCGAACCACTAGTTGTAGTTGTAATGCTTGATTCAAATTGAATCTGAGTGCTTGGAACAAATGGAATTGTATTTGAAGCTAGAACAAGTGGACTTGACTGAGTTGATGAATATGATGATTGAACTCCAAGCCCAAGGCCTGGTTTCACACCATGTTTTGGTTTAGGTACTGGGTCAGGTAAAGACCAAATCCCTTGTCTAGTAGGACCCAAACCACCAAAACCTTGGTAGCCCATTTTTTCTATAATATCTGCCCCTTTGGTATATTGATCTTTTTTGGAGGCATCAACTCCTCTACTAATTGAATATACTGTACTGGATGTGGCCGTGGGATTCACAGAAGCCTGGTCATCGTCATCGTCATCGTAATCGTCAACTGGATATGCTTCATCTGGATGCTCCTTATTCCACAATTCATTAAACTTTGTATCCTCTTCCACGTCATAAAGATCTGCAGAGGTCTTTGGCTCACCGAGATTCTTCCTCATTTCCCAAAAATCAAAAATTTTGGTTCGAGTCCAATTATCATCAATACAATCATTCATTAGATTTTTTGGAATAGAATTTGTAGATGGTTGAGCAGCTTTCTGGTAGAAATTGGACGATGTCATACTCATGGCCTGCACTTTTCCTTTCTGTTTGTGCAATGCCATAATTTTTTATGACAATTCCTGTATTGACATATTATTTTCAGCAACATATTTCTCCATCTCTTTTTTAACCTCCTCCCAAGAATCCATGTTTTAAAATTTTTCAATCAATGACATACTTTCATGTTGACATTTGCTTGTAGAGTTCGCATTCTCTGTAAGCTTTGTTGTAATTATGTTGAGTGGATCATACTGCCAGTGACTGTCAACATCAAAGCGAAAAATTGTAAAAAAAGGCTTCTGTCACTTTGAATCCTCTTCTCTCAAATGTGAACCCTCCAAATGAGAAAGGTAAGGAAGGAAATATCATTTTCTTTTGCTAACCACTAAAGAGTACATCTGTGCTCTCCATCTGCCATACATATTCCAATGCAAATACCCTCTCTATGACATGTATTGGAAGTTTGTAGGGTTCTACTACTAAACTGTATAACCTTAACACTGTGTACTCTTCCATGAAGTACCAGTCAGCCAATTGTATTTTACTTCCAAGTTGAATTAAATCTCTACAACTAGCAAGTAATCTAGGCATTGGAGTGCCTATAATTTTATCGTACATTGGTGCCAAAAAGAAGTCTACAAAATTGTTGTAGTTCCTTCTATTATCAATCATCCTTATCTGAGGTGTCAACTCATATATTGAATTTTGGCCCTGACTGCAAAGCTTGTTTGTCTGAAATATTGCATGATGCTTTGCTAAGAGAAGATAGCACAAGTAGGTTGTGAATCTAAATGTCTTCTGTGAACCTGTTTTAATCATTACTAATTGTTCTTGCATGCAACGGACAATGTGCTCAATAAAATAATATTTTACTAGTTCTTTTTCAAAATGAATATGAAAAAGCATTTCAAGAATGCTGGCACCCACTTGTTTGTTACTATCCAACCCCAAACAAAATGCTAGCAAGGAAATACTGTCCTGAACCCATGGCACAAAAATTTCATAATCATAAAGAGGCCTATGATCTGGACTCAGGCTTGAGCTGTTTGTAATTGTTATTCCTCTGATATAAGAATCTCTCTGTTTTGCATCTATTTTATCATAATCCTCTGCCAACTTTATCAGGTCAATTTGCACGTTTGAGTTTTGCTGTTCAAACCCTAGGTTCAATAGACTAGCAAATTCACTCTCGGTTATGGACAAAATTTCCTCCTGAGTATTTTTATTCACAATTGCTTTTTTATTTTCATCATAATTTTCGACGCAGACCATGACAATGTATGGGCAACACAATACTTGAGGTAACACCATGCTTACCAACCCAACATTCCATGATGCAATTTTATTTGCCGTTGCATTTACCTTTGGGTTAAATTTAGAAAATTTGGAACCCTTATTTGGATCGTTCCACTTGTTTTCAATTGCAAATCTAATTTCCATTATTCCCTTATTTCCATGAATAACAGGATCATAAATATCATGGAATACATCCGTGAAACCTGGTGTTTTAAGTAGATTGTGGAATTCTATTATCTGACTTGTCTTTTTACTCATAGTCTTATTCTTGATAATTGTTTTGCCCATCGTGGTAAGCTGGTAAGTGGTAACCTAAACTGGTATCACTATTTACTCGTAGGAAAATTCAAATATTTATACACAGCTACAGCCTACAAGCCTACAATTTACAGGGGTGATTCAAGAATCAAAATTAAACCCTAACAAGTAACAGGATAGTTTTTTTCTATAATATAAACAGTAAAGTTGTAAATCAAGAGATTTGAAAAATTTAAAATGCGGGACCTACGTGTTTAGGATTTTAGTAGTTACCCATTACCCTTAGCTTCAATTTTTGCAGACTTTGACTAGGAATAGGTTACAGAGCTTCAGCTGAGAGACTTTGTTGCACTTGCTTTCCTCAACATAGAAATTTAGAATCTGTAAACCCTTTCTAAATATGTAGAAGTGAAACATAAAGTGCCAAAATAGTACAATCTAGAGTCATCACCACTCATTTGTGATCTGACGGCTGACTCACCTGACGACTACGAGTCAGACGTGTCACGTCATCATCAAATGGCATTGTTGGTAGGACCATGCGAGTCTCGAGACTGCGGCTGACACATGTCATGATTCTGTAACGGGGTTTGAAAAGATGGCATTGCTTTTCCCTTTCATCCTGAAATACAACTTCGGTCGTTGATCTACAATAATCCAATGGTCATAATGGCGTTGTGTGCCTGTGGTATTGGTGGCCCCGGGCCCCCGTGGCCATGGATCCCATTAACTCACCTAGTCACCACTCACTTGACGGCTGAGTCAGATGTGTCACGTCATCATCAAATGGCATTGTTGGTACTTGGTAGGACCATGCAAGACTGTGAGTGGAACGTAAGACTCTTACATGTTTAGTGACACGTGTCATGATTCTAGAACGGGTTTCAAAAGATGGGGTTGCTTTTTCCCTTTCATCTTGAAATACAACTTCGGTCGTTGATCTACAATAATCCAATGGTCATAATGGTGTTGTGTGCCTATGGTACTGGTGGCCCCGGGCCCCCGTGGCCATGGGTCCCATTAACTCACCTAGTCACCACTCACCTGACGACTGAGTCAGACGTGTCACGTCATCATCAAATGGCATTGTTGGTACTTGGTAGGACCATGTGAGACTACGAGTGGAATGTAAGACTCTTACGTGTTTAGTGACACGTGTCATGATTCCGGAATGAGTTTCAAAAGATGGGGTTGCTTTTTCCCTTTCATCCTGAAATACAACTTCGGTTGTTGATCTACAATAATCCAATGGTCATAATGGCATTGTGTGCCTGTGATACTGGTGGACCCGGGCCCTCGTGGGTCCCATTAACTCACCTAGTCACCACTCAACTAACAGCCGACACGTGTCATGATTCCAGAATGGGTTTCAAAAGATGGGGTTGCTTTTCCCTTTCATCCTGAAGTCCATCATACATCGTCGATCTGTGCTCATCCAACGGTAGTTATTTGCAACGGACATTGTTAAATGTTATAATGTTATTTTTTCTTTTATAATATTAATTAATAATGGATAATAACTTAATAAGTTAATAACATTTAAAGTTATTTAATTGAATAGTAACAATTTTAGCCAATCAAATTCAAAATGCACTATTTTTTTAATAATATTAAATTCTAATAAATTTCAGAGGTCGGAGTTAAGGACCAAGGTTAGTGTTTAGAGATAACAAGATTTCTGTGGTCGCTGAGTCACTGACTCCCTAAGTCTCCCAAACATGAGTTAAAGTAATTTTTTTATTGATTAAAAAGTATACTTAATGTTAAAATGATATTTTTTATTGCTTATAACTTTAACATTGATAATGATAATTATAATCACATATAATTATCATACCTTAAAATTAGAAAATAGTAAATTCTTTCTCTAACCTTATTAATTCATTTGTCTGTCAAATTGATTATATAGTATTCTTAACGTTAAAATGATATTTTTTATTGATTTAGATTATAACTTTAACGTTGGTAATTATAATCATAGATTCACATATAATTCTCATACATTATAATTAGAATACCATAAATTCTTTCTCTAGCCTTATTAATTCATTTGTCCTTCAAAATTCTATAAATCTTTCATATTAAATGTACGAGTGTGTGAATTTTGACAGGTAACATTACCCAAACTTAATGTCAGTACTCAGTGATAACTGATAAGACATTTCTTTTATTAATACATAGATAAATCATAAAGCAACTAATTAAAATATTGCAATCATAGTGACAGAGAAGTCTAAGAACCATTTTTTGCACAAATTGAAATGAGCTAAAGCTTGTGGAATTTTTTATTGATTAAATAGTATATTTAAAGTTAAAAGGATATTTTTTATTGATTTAGATTATAACTTTAACGTTGATAATTATAATCACAGATTCACATATAATTCTCATAAATTATACTTATAATACCATAAATTCTTTCTCTAACCTTATTAATTCATTTGTCCTTCAAAATTCTATAAATCTAACCTTATTAATTCATTTGTCCTTCAAAATTCTATAAATATTTCATATTAAATGTACGAGTTTGTGAATTTTGATAGGTAATATTACCCAAACTTAATGTCAGTACTCAGTGATAACTGATAAGACATTTCTTTTATTAACTATAACTGTCTACATTGTACAACTATGATACATGTAACATCATACATATCTAATACGTAGATAAATCATAAAGCAACTAATTAAAATATTGCAATCACAGTGACATAGAAGTCTAAGAACCATTTTTTGTATAGATTGAAATGAGCAAAATTTTCATTGTTTTCTTTTCATAAAATTATAATTACATAAAGATTGTGCAGTTCCACTTCCAAAACAAAGTGGAACCTACTATAAACAAAAAAAATAAAAAAATGAGGTATGTTTTTATAAAACAAAAACCACTAGAAGACTAGTAGTCCAGTCACCAGTGTCTATTTCCAGTACAATAGTAAATACTACAAAAAGAAACATACTATAAACAAGAAAAAATCATAAACTTTTTATGAAAAAAACTACTAGTAGTCCTCTACTGATTCTGGCCTTCGGCTCCATCTAGGTAGAATTCATGAGAGATGATTATCTGCGCAAATTCATCCAGCCACCCGAATTCCCCCGCCTCAGCCTCCTCTTCGTCAAGGGCAAACCACTTTCGGAGGAAATCCCTAGCAAGCAGGGCCCATTTCCTATGGCGCTTGTACTGCCCAGCATTGAGGCCCAAAAGAAAAGGTTGCCTGGCCACATTCTGGCTTGGGAGGAGAAGCTTGGGTATTTCCATTGCCCAAGGGATCCCCACCCCTATTCTTGCGAACATGACAACACTAATGTCATCTCTCAGGTACTCTTCTTTAAACACCCTCCTCAACAGCATTAACATCTCTACCTTCTCTCCTCCGAGGTCGAGAAGAGATGCCAAAAAATGGGACATAATGTCCGTGTTGACCCGGTGCCTATCTTCATTGTTCTAAAACTCTTTGCCCAGCACCATTCTCACAGCCTATATAACAAAAGGCCCACCCTCCTTACAAATAGATTCTAAGGCTTCATCAGTAAAGGAACCCAGAAAGGCCTTCTAGGCCTCCTCAGATGTGCATATAAGCCTAATTGGAGTGTCCATCTGAAATAGTAAAACTACAGAAAACTTAAAAATAAATTATTTGTAGACTGCAGACCCTAAACAAAGAAATTATCTAGCAAACGCCAAAGATGAATCGATGAATAATGAAGAGAGGTCATCTATAAATAGCCCTTGAATTCTAGATCGTTACTTAGCAATACATTATTTTGTCTTTAATGGTATTAAATCCATTGTCCTTACCATGCCTCTAAATCTTTCATGTAAATCTTTCCCCTAAATGCATGCATGTGAGAAATTAATACTTTGTCCTTAATCTTTCATATCTGGTAGTAAATCTTTTCCATAAAAGAAAAAAATGTCAGATATCGGTTATAGCGTCTGTACGAATTTGGAAGTGGTGCGACCGTGCGTGTCTACTTGCATGACAAGTTAAAGAATGTCACTTCTCACTGACAAGGCATTTATTACTTACGAATTTAAGAGGTTACAAGTTGCACTATAGTAATAGAACCGTAAATATCGATACCAACACATGTACACTGTAGTCTGCAGACAAGTAACCCTTATTTGATACGTGTCAACATTCCGGTGACTTCTTCCACAACTTTGTTTCCTTCAAGAAATTGAGGCCGAAATTAAACTTCAGCCATTGATCTTGGATCATCAGACGGTATAAAATAATGTATGTCTGTTAGTCTAAGGCATTATAACAAAATATTTCCCATCTTTTGAAAATCACCAATAAAATAAATAAATTTTCAAACGGTACATAAAATTCGCCAATAGAAATATTTTTTTACCCTTCAAAACAAATTCATTCACCTCATATATTATTATTTTTTACTTGAAAAGAAAATTATTCGCCTCATATATTATTATTTTTTACTTGAAAAGAAAATTATTCACCTCATATATTATTATTTTTTACTTGAAAAGAAAATTATTTGCCAGCAATTTTTGAAATTTTCATTCAGCGAGGAAAAAATCGCCAATAAAAACTATGAAAAATCATGGAATCGAAAAAAAATTTCACCTGCATTAAAACAAATTCCCCTCTAAAATAATGTACGATTCGCAGGAGTTTACACTTTTTCCTAAAAGGGGGTTTCTTAAAGTTATCCCTGAGGACATGTCACATTTTTGTAATTCCTTTAATAAGGAAATTAGATATTCCTCCTTAAGAGGAATCTCACATTTTTCACATACACAATATGAATGTGGCATCCATTTGAGATGGGAGTTACATGCAAACTCCTCCACTCATCTCTACTTAAGAGATGTCTCTCACACACTTGCTCAATAATCTTCTCTATTCTTTCATTCTTGCTTTCCATATTGTAATGAGCTTTGTGTTCCATTTCTCTCTTCTTTCTTAGGCTTTGAGCCTCATTCATATAATTTACAAGGGGTTTTTCTTTTCTTTTCCCCTTTCAAAATCTTTGAGTTCCTATTGTTCTTGGAGCACTTTGGTAATCTTTTGGATTGATTATTTGAAGCATTTCCTCTCTCTCTCTCTCTCTCTCTCTCTCTCTCTCTCGGTGATCTTGGTAAATTCTTTTCATGCACTCACACTTGGGTTCTTTTCTTTTGCTCTACTATTTTTTGGTACAAACATGTTTAAATGGATTAATAATGACTGATTACATCACATTTATCCTTCCATGTGCCATTTTGCATAGTTTGACCAATTGTACCAATTTAGGACCTTTCTAGGACAACTATGACAATTTGTACAAATGGCTTCGCATATCCTTACATCTTTGTGCATTATGACTTAAAATTATCATATAAACTCTAATATGGTTCAAATGACTCATGTCATGGATTTTAACCTCTTGGTATGCTTTTATGCGTAGGTGCTCTTGCACCAAATACCATGTTCACAAGATACTTTTTTAATTAATCTAGGGGCTATGAATGTTTGAATAGTGGTTATACTTTCACTACAAATGACAAACTATATTTGTGGGGTGATAAGAAACTTTTTCTATACATACATCCTTTAAATTCTAGAACGTGGAATAAATGTTTGAATATAAAAGAAACAAAATTAGCCAACACACTACTTCTCCTTAATGATTAAGAAGATAATACGATTAGAACTCAGGAAATGTGTCGAGAAGCATAGAGGTAGATCCATCATGCACAAATGATGTATCTAGACATTATAAGACTTCAAGATCATTTTCCAAAACTTAACAAATCTATGTCCTAGGTGTGGGAGATTTAGCAACACAATCCATTTTGGAGCACTAGAAAGCCAACTATGAAAACCGTGACAAGATTTACTAGTACATTGAATGGTGACTAGTTTTTAAGTGCAAAATGTACTATGGAGAGGGAGTTGTTAGCAATATTAGGCGAATCAAGATTTTGCTTCTGGATTTGACCATGTATTTTTTTGGTATGTATCTTTTTTCTTGCTTTTGAATTTGGCAACAAAAAATACATACATAGACAAATCCAGAAGCACAATCTTGATACATTATGAATTTAAAAAAAAACTTGAATTTTAACATTAGACAGTTAAAATTGTATTTAATAATAATGTATAGATCAAAAGACCAACTTTATTCAATTAATATCATCGTATGCAAGATTTGCCCCTACTTGTGCATTGATCAATTAATGGATCCTAAGAAGTTAATATTTGGGCCTAAGAAGTAAAGATTGGGCTTACTAAGCGTTAATTAATTGACACTTATGCTCTAACAATTGATAGATTCTTGTATCAATTAATAGGTAATATGTATGGACCATGCCTAACTATTAGAATATAACTTCATTAGGAAAAGGTTAAAAAATTAATTGATTATGGATTCTATTTTGCAAAGCAACTGCGTTACATTGATAAGTAGGCCGTATTCTCCACAACAAGTCAAATTGTAACTTTGCTATCAAGATTAAATTGTGTAGTTTTTGAGTCAGACTCTTTGACCTATATTTCATGAGTAGTGGTTCAGAAGAACCTATCTCACATGAGAATGAATGAAACACACTCATTATATCTAGGTGATTCTCAAAGCAGTAAAACATCAGACCCTTTCTCAAAAATCACCCATACCAATATAACTACAACTCAATTAGGCTTAACCATATAATTTCCTTCAAAATTAGACCACTTAATTTGCTAACCCGTTTGCTTTATTCCTTACTGTAATATTACCCCCCCATTTGCCCAATCGTTCACAATATCAAAAACACCAATTTGGTCCATACGTGCTCTGGATAAACTGATAAAGAAATCTAACGTGTGCGGCCTGGAATCGCGACCACGAGCCTCATTGAAAAAAACCAATACAAAATAGTCGTTGCAGAAGAAAATTTAATGCCCATGAGCAATGAAACTCGTTGAAGAGTAGGTAGACTTAACTTTGCCCAAAATTCTATGCTATCTCCCTTTCTGTTTTCTCACCCGCCATTCCACTCAGAAAAGCCAAGTCCAACCCAAGATACTTTACTCTCCTTATTCCCCCACATGACGTCCTGAATCAAATTCAGATCTTTGCAGCACAAAATTGAATCTTTTGTAGGACACCCAAATCAAAATCGCAGTTTAAAATAGCAGCCAAAGCAGCCCAAATCTGAGATTCTACATTCCACGATTTGGGAATCCTGGAAAAAAAAAACTGACTGTTCAAGGATTCCCAAATCGAAATCGCAGTTCAAGATAGCTCCCAAACCAGCCCAAATCTGAGATTTCAGCAGCCATGATTTGGGAGTCCTGAAAAAAACTGATCTTTTAAAGGATTCGCAAATCGAAACCCTAGTTCAGCAGAGCAGCCAAATCATCCCAGGACCCAAAAATGGCCCCGTTCGAAAGCTTTCTAATCCAGCCCACAGGGCAACAGCTGAATGCTCAAAATGCTGCAATCACAGAAGCCATAAACTCAGTCTATCTGCTCTTCTCAGCATATCTGGTCTTCGCAATGCAACTGGGTTTTGCCATGCTGTGCGCCGGATCAGTCCGAGCCAAGAACACGATGAACATAATGCTCACAAACGTCATAGACGCGGCAACAGGCGGTGTTTTCTACTATCTCTTCGGCTTTGCCTTCGCATTCGGGACGGGCAGCCGGGCAAATGGGTTCATCGGCCATTACTTCTTTGCTCTGACGGGGATCCCCAATGAGAGTTATGATTACAGTTATTTTCTTTACCAATGGGCTTTCGCCATTGCGGTGGCAGGGATCGTGAGCGGGTCCATAGCCGAGCGCACGCAGTTCGAGGCGTACTTGGTTTACTCCTCCCTGCTCACTGGGTTCGTGTACCCGGTGGTCTCTCACTGGATGTGGTCGCCCGACGGGTGGGCGAGTGCGAGCCGGGTGGACGGGTTGTTGTTCGGGTCGGGCGCGATAGACTTTGCGGGTAGCGGAGTCGTTCACATGGTGGGGGGCGTGGCGGGTCTGTGGGGGGCGTTGATCGAGGGGCCGCGGGTCGGCCGGTTCGACGCCTTCGGTCGGTCTGTTGCCATGCGGGGTCATAGTGGGACGCTCGTGGTGCTTGGGACGTTCTTGTTGTGGTTTGGTTGGTATGGGTTCAATGCCGGTTCTTTTATCAATATTTTATCTGTGGATTCGTCGACTGGCGTTTTGGAATCGTATGGGTCAGCGGTTGGGCGGACTGCGGTTACCACGACTCTTTCCGGGTCGACTGCGGCTTTGACGACGTTGTTTGGCCAACGGATCTTGGTTGGGCATTGGAACTTGCTCGATGTTTGTAATGGGTTGCTTGGCGGGTTTGTGGCTGTTACTTCTGGTTGTGCGGTTGTCGACCCGTGGGCTGCTATTGTCTGCGGTTTTGTGGCCGCGTGGGTGTTAATTGGGTTCAATTTAGTGGCGGCTAAGTTGAAGTTTGATGACCCGCTTGAGGCGACCCAGTTGCATGGTGGGTGTGGAGCTTGGGGTGTGTTGTTTACTGGTTTGTTTGCGAGGGAGGATTATGTGGTTCAAATTTATGGCAAGGCGGGTCGACCGTTTGGGGTATTGATGGGTGGCGGGTGGGGATTGATCGGGGCTCAGGTTGTGGAGGTTTTGGTTATTGCCGGGTGGGTTACAATCACCATGGGCCCGCTCTTTTATGGGTTGCATAAGATGAATCTCTTGAGAATATCTAGAGATGATGAGATTGCAGGGATGGATATTTCTAGACATGGTGGGTATGCTTATGATCATCGAGTAGATGATGAAGATTCTTCTAATAATTATGGTGAATATCTCAAAAGAATAGCTCGTTAAGAGGAATGCCTCTCTGTATTTATTTGAATAGTCTACTTTGAAGTAACATCATTTTTTCCTTGTAGTTTTATGTGATAGATTTATTATACATTAAAAAGTTATAAAAAGATTCACTTATTATTAAGAATTCAGTCTCAAATAATTAAATAAATTTTATTTTATAAATTTATATGTATGCTGTCTTAAAAGAATAAAATAATTGTTGATCCCTTAATTTTCTTTCATAGTTTCATATGATGCTTAGGCAGTCTCAACGTTTGCATGTGATGTAAATCAAAGTGGTGTAAGGGAATGTCTATCTACCATTCAAAAAGCCCATTCCTCATTTTTCTCACGTTTGGAGTGAAATGCTTTGTAAGATCACCTAAACTTGAAAGTGATGTGGTTAAGTTCCACTCAATATATATGTTGGAATTGGAGACCATATAAAAATGCAAGGATAAACATATGCACATGAGGAAGGAAACGATTTGGAAGTACATTCAATGTGTTTGGCACACATCTCTTTAGTAAACAATTGTACATTCAAAATGTGTTCTTTACGTAAACATGTGTAAAATGTATGTGTTTTAATTGGATGTCTTGTCTTGTTTTCTTTTGACTTCATTGAAGGGAGGTTTGTAGTTAGTTATGGTTGGATTCTAGTTTGTCTCTTTCCTCGTTGCACTTGCTCTTATTGTTTTATACAACCTTGTCTTTAATGTTGTTTATTCTTCAATAAAATTAAATTTGAAGAGCTTAATCTACAAGTCGGTCTAGTGATTAGGAGTTTAGTTCTTTGATGAGTATTTTATAGTTTCTTAAATCATGAGCAATGGATCTCTCACTATATATCTTATTTGAATCATAGTTCAAATTTATGATTTTGATTGACTAAAATGACACTTGAGTCCAAGCGAGTTGAGTGTGTCTTATGATTTATGACATTAATTTACTAACAATTTTAAGTATTTATAATCGAACACAACTTTTATTTAATGTAAAAATAAGTGTTTGTAATGAATGCAATTCTTGATCAATTGAAAAATTACAAAGAAATTTGTATATGTATATATTTGATAATGAAATGTATGTTTTTTAAAATTCTCATTAGTATATTATAAATTCAAACACACACACACAAAGAATTTGAAGGTATGAAACTCAAATTTTGTACCAAAGAATTAGAGGTCAACATTTAACTATTCAAATATCATAACACCAAGCATAAATATTACAACATCTCTCTAATCCAAAATTATAAAACTTCATCAAATTATATTGAAGTCTAAACCATGCATATGATTTGCAAATGAACTTGATCCATGAAGTAACAAAAATGAGTGTTATAAGCTATGCATCTTTGTAATAATTGAAAAACTCATTATGACTTCCATCCTCAAATACAACCACTTTGATGCAATTCATGGAATATATAGATTGAAACAAGGATAAAAATAAATATTTGCTAGAATCAACATGACAAAATCTAGAAATTTTTATTCTTTGCAAGATGATTTTGTTGAGTTTTGAAACTAAGATTCAAACATAATGATTATTAGAAAGAGATATTTTGAAGGAAATCCTAAGGTGTTGAGACAATAATACAGTTTGATCAAACCATTTTCTACAAGCCTAATGAGAAAAGAATGTATAGAAGCTTATATAATACCATAATGCAAAGATCAAAGACATACCACAAGATTACACAATATGACATACCTTAACATGAAGAATTTCATTTATATGTTCTAAAATTGGCATCTTTCCACATAAAATTATACGCCTTCATTACTTGATAATGGATTTTTTGAAAGAAAGAATTTGAAGGTATGAAGCAAAAATTTTGTACCAAATAATTAGAGGTTAACATTCAACTACCTCAAATGTGAACATGAGAAAATCTCTCTAATCCAAAACTATGAAATTCATCAAATCATGAAATCTGAATTATGGATATGATTTATAAATGAACTTGCTCCACAAAGTAACAAAAAAATTAACGTTGTAAGTGTTGCATCTTTGAAATAATTGAAAACCTTATTATGACTTACATCCTCAAATATAACCACCTTGATACAATTTATGGAATATGTTGATTGAAGCAAGGATCATAATACATAATTGCTAGAATCAACATGGGAAACTCTATTTTTTAATTCTTTGCAAGATGATTTTTGAGTTTTCAAACTAAGATTAAGATACAATTAGAAATAGATACTTTGAAAGAAATCCCAAGGTGTTAGGAAAGATATAGGTTAATCAAACCATTTCCTACATCACCACATTATATAAAAGCATGTGTACAAGCTTACACAATAACCATAATGTAAAGATAAATAAAATACCATGCTAAATTAAACAAGATATATCTCAGATTACCCCTTAAGAAGGAAAAACCTTGTCTCCAAAAGCATCCAAACTCAATATATAATTTAGCCGTAAAAATATTACAGCACACTTACAAGCCTCCACGTATACATCTAAAACATCAAGCTCACCCAATGCATTCTCTATGTGTATGAACATGTATCCACACATATCATGCAACACAAGTCACATATACACTCTTCAAAGGACAACTTAATACAATAATAAAGTTAATCCAAACAACCAACTAGACACTAGCCAACCTCAACTACTAAACACATGCTTTCTTTTGTAGAACCAAGCTCACAAAAAACAACCAAGCACAGTAAGTGAAAACCATGTGCTTCAAAATTATGAGTTTTCTAGAGTAAATGGTCCTTTCCATTTTACTCTTGACTTAAGTTTACTTAGGTGAACTTAATATTTAGGTGGATATTTTAGAGTCCTACTTGGATTCTAATTCCTCCTATGATATGGTTGAGTCCAATTTAGATTCTAACTCTTCTAGAATATATTGTTGAGTTCTATCAGGACTCTACTTGATGTAGGTTGAGACACTTGTCTCAACCTTGTACATGCTTCCTATCAAGGTCTTTCCTATATAAACATGCTACCTTGCTTGTATTTGATATATTAGAAATATTGAGATATTGGATATTGGAGATTTCTCTTGATGCTATTATGCCTTTGAGCATTCACATCAAGTTTATCTAGTATTTTTATTTTGTCCATTTATTTTTAATTGTTTGATCTAACTCTTTTATTAGATTATGGTTTATATGTGTTTTCTCAGATTCTAACAATGAGTACACAAAATAATTGACCACATCTACTTTTTGGTGTTAAGATTCCTAATACTAAATATTTTTCTCATATGAAACCCATACATAAGATATTTATCTAATGTCACATACACCTTTATAATTGAACCCAAATAAATATTGTATGTGTCTAATCTAATTAAGGTGTACAATAAACTAAAACAATATTTTAATACATAATTAAAATGATTATTTCTTGAGCAAGGTGTATAATACCATTTCCTAACACAAGGGGCCTATCAAATACAATGGAAAAACTTTATCCAGGTCAGACAAACCAAAACCCTAAAATGGATGCAAAAAATAAGCTCTTTGAAGCTTGGAACACTACCTAGATCCTTCAAAACGTAAAGCTATGGGTGACATAGATTCTAATCTTTAATAATCAATGAAGATCAACACAAACAACTAATGAAAATAAATAACTACCTCTACGCTTCGACAATTGAGACCTCATCTTTTGCAAGCCAACATTAAGAAAATAGATTAGGTTTAACATTTGATACATGCTTGGCTTCTTATATGGTTTTTAATTCTTTTAGGAAATAAAGATGAAAAATGCTCTGGTAATGTCAACACTAAATTTGAACCACTTAAAATTATCATACTGAAAAAATATAAAGTAGATGGCATT
Organism: Chamaecyparis obtusa; assembly: GCA_027943335.1. Lineage (NCBI taxonomy): Eukaryota > Viridiplantae > Streptophyta > Pinopsida > Cupressales > Cupressaceae > Chamaecyparis > Chamaecyparis obtusa. The sequence goes on along the minus strand of BSBK01004189.1, from coordinate 987,721 downwards.
TGAGACCAATCTCATTTGTTATGCCAAAAAAGAAGACCATTTACAACTTGGTTTCTTGGGCACTCTTCTTACAATCTGTGCCATCCTAAAAAGATAGCACCCATAACTGGATGCTTTATTAGGCCCCATTTTGGTTATTTTGAGGTCTGATGTCCATTATGCTTGATACTAACAACTTAATTCCTCATTTCCTACTTCTTTTTCACCATTTGAGAATCTAATTCAAAATTGGGATCAAAATCCTAAGTAGAGAATGGCTTAGCCATTCTGTATCTAGGTATAGAACAACTCAACCATTCTGTACCTGAGGTTTTTGGCCCACATTTGGCTAGGATCCCTATGTTAGGGTGTTAGTGAGAAAATAGATCTTGTGGTTGACTCAGATTATTTTTGAATCCCAAAATGATGTATGAGGTATATAAACACCCCATCTCTCCTCATTTTGATATCAATGACTATACTCAAGCATTTGTAATCAAGTTTTCAAGAGAAATCAAGTAATCAAGAGCAATTAAGAAATTTGATTCAAGATTCGAAGGCAAGCATCCAAGATCTATTTTTTCCAATTCATTAAAGTCAATTCCAAGGAAATATTCTCCATTGAAGCAAGTTTCTCTCTGATGCAGGAGCATCTTGGATCTTGAGCAATCTTGCATCACCAAAAATATTTCCTGTTTCTTGTACCAGTTTGATGTTTGTTTTGTATCCATTGCTGCTATTGGTTTTTTTGACACTAAAAATTTCAGGTCCTAAAGGAACAAAACGTCAGGGAAGTATAATATATATTTTTCATATTTTATAACTTTCCTATGATAAAAACTAAAACGGATAAAAGGCGTGTAATTTGTTAGTTTCTATTTTCATGTATTAGGTTGTAAATTGCTTTATTCTAATGCATATTTGTTTTGAATAAATAATAATTCTAAAAATAAAAAATAAAATAAGTTGAGCAAAAAAGGCGGCGAGAGGGAGTTGAACACTTGACCTCTCAAGCTGACCTTTTTCCTACCTATCTACCCTCCTACTGCCTAACCAGTTAGTCTATTTGTTTTCTTCAAGAGGGTTAGGAGAAGATACTTATTTATCTTTGTTTTTATGTGCAGGTGAGAAGTAAAGTACAACTTCTTACAAAGGGAGTAATTTCTTCCCTAATTAAATTTCAAATTAAATAAGAATTTCTCTATGTATTTATCTATTTTTCCGATTTTAGGAAAAAGAATGGGGAGAGGGAGTTGAACACTCGACCTCTCGACCCATCCCTTTTCCTACCTAACTACCCGACTCTACCCCCCTACCAGTTATTCTATATTATTCCTTGAGAATGTATGTCTAAATAAATGTATAAATTAAAAATAATCTTATCTCCTTTGAAATAAATTATTAAAATGAATATTGTTTATGAGATAGAAATTTTATGATCATTAATAATCTTTTAATTTTAATTTGTGATTTACCCCCAAAACCCTAAAAGTAAAAAATATATGATAAAAATGATATAGTTTGATGAATGTAAATTTGTTTAGGGTTTTTGATATTAATTTTTATAAATGTATCCCTACATTTAATTTGATATTTCCACCTTGATTGTTTTTTAATATTAATATTTTAAGGTGAAGGCATGTAGGTTGGTTTTTTATATCTATTTAGGGTTTGAATAGTAATTAATTGATATTTATTCTTTAGTTTCAAATCCCTAAAAGTGGCTTTTCATTTTATTCTTTTATTTTAATTTTAGGGTAAAGTGGGTGTTAATAGTTTTACCTTATTTTTATTTGACTTCTCATTCATGAATTAGTTAATTTATTAATATGTACTACGTGTAGTTGTAATATTATTTTGCATTGGGATTGTTTTTTGACTTTAGGGTAAATGCATTTCTCCTTTTATTAGGGTGGAATATCAAACCTTTTTTACCCTAAATTCTTTTAAATATTTCTATGTAGCATTATTTCATTATGTTTGTGAATGAATTTATTATGTTTTACTTTGAAAATAAAAATAAAGTGCTAAAATATAATGTCATCTTATTTATTAATTTTAGAAACTATTTCATTATTGAAATCCTTTATGATTTAATAATTAATATGATTGCTTATATTTTTGATAATTACTGTGGGTGATATATAATCAATTTTTAATTTTCATTTTTCACTTTATTTATCAAGTACATGTATAAAGTATGACACTTATGTATTTTCAATTAATTATTAATTAACAAATGAATAATAAATAGTTTTTGTATAAGCTTAATATATTACGTATATAATGATTTCAATTTTAGGTTTTTAATATTATCTGATATTAGGTGTTTTGTGCAGGAACTTGAATGTTGGATTATTATGCATGGAAAACACCTAAAGTGCAATAATCAAGTTACATATACAGGAAGAAACATTTCCCTAAAAAACCACTATTATGGTTTATTATGTACTTTTAGGGTTAGTTGATATAATTAGGTCATGTGAAAGGGCATGTCCTTTCACATGGAACCATTGGGATTTATACTTATATTCATTCAAATGTAAACAATCAAATATACAAGGAATCATGACAAAAAATTGAAAAAGTCTCCTAACTCACAGATTTGAATTTAATGCTCAAAATCTCAAGTACGAATATCAGATAAGTGTTTATGCCTTAATGTTAATATAGTTTTTTATGTTCAATTAGTTTCTCGGATTACTCTGTGAACCAGGGTATCCTACTGTGTTCTCTTTTTGATGCATTTATTTATGATTAATTTGTACAATTTGAATAATAGTAGCATGGTCTGAGAACTTGTTACTATTTCCTTTTGGGCTCTTAAGTTGGGTTAAAAACCATAGGACCTATTGTATAAGTTGTTTTAAATTTTGTTTCAATAGAAGCTTGTAGGGTGATGGTCTCGCTTTACTAGAACGAGTTATATTAATTTATCATCTCCGTTTATACGTAGGATTGAATGTATCTGACTCTATCCCCAATTTGGCATCAGGCACTAGTTTGTTCGTTCATTTGAAATTGTCATTTTATTCTTTCTGTGGTTTACATATCCTATCTATTATTTTCTTTACAAAGCATTCCATTAGGTTTAGCATTACTTTCTAGCCTTAGTTTAGATTTCAAGCTATCTGACATTTAGGATATTAGGTTATTTTTCCTCCAAGGATTATTACCTCCTTTGGAAGGAATTGTTTTTGTTTATGCATGTATTTGTGTAGTTAGAAAGCATATTTGATTCAGGCCTACCAGCCTTGGCTAAATCAAGCCAAAATTGCAGAGGCACTTGTTTGTGCCTATTAGTTGGCCTCAAAACGGTCCAACATTTTTGAGCACCAATAGGTTTCTTATCTTGCAAAGTTAATGTAGTGATGTGGATCTAATCTTGAGCATTCTCCTAAGGGTGCACGTCCAAATTCATTTGGATCTGGAAGTTATCATGATTTTCCTCGGGCATCAATTTTTGCCAGTTTCACTCATGAAACGTGTGGTATTTTAGCTTGCATGGTTTCGTGCGGGGAAATTGGATCTTGTGCGGTTGGGGATCCATTCTTGGATCATGCATGGACCTAAATGCAACTTCGCATCATGTTTTGTTATTTCTAGCTTTAGTTTTGGTTTCTCCTCCTAAGTGGACCTATATTGTAATCAAATGCCTGACTGGCCGACTTGTGGCTTTGCTGGCTATATATTTGGAGCTTGGGATGATGTAGATGAGTTCCAGTGGTAGTGCTAAGTAGAGGATAGTAGATTAGATGATTGAGATGTGAGCTGAGACTCTGAATTCATAATTCATTATATAAGGCCGAAACTTGGAAGGCCTCACAGCCGGACATGTTGAAAGACTTAATATAATTGCACCAGTGTTGTACCAATTGCTTGTCTGATATCCATTATGTTTTCACTGCTTACATGTGGTTTCATATTGCTTTCATGTGTAACTATTCGCAGGGCATGTTTGTGGGTTTAAGCAGTCTCAATTAACCCTGATTCTTCCTTTAGCCACCTTGCCCTTGCGTCACTCTCCCATGATGACCAAGTATAAGAATTCTCTAGCAAGGTCATTCCTTCCATTCTCATTCATCTCCCTTTCATTGCAAGTGATTATCAAGCATATCTACATTGAAGATCTAGGAGTGGTTTTCATAGATCTATGCATTTATGAGGGCATCCTTGATTCCTATTCTACATTTCAAGGCCAAATCTTTAATTCCAAGCACATTCAAATATCTTCATGGGTATGAGAAATTTCTACATCCATCCATGAGGGCTTAAGAAAGGTGAATCAAACATTTACCTTTTTACATACTCTCCTTTATGAAATTTCTTTTCATTTTTAAGGTTGATTCCTAAACAAAGGTTTGTCCAAGGTGAACCCTTTTTTCCCAACCTTTTCCCCATTTTTCTGTATGCAGAAATATGCTACAAAGCTGCTAGAAATTTTTTGGACAAATTGAGAACAATCAGAGCATCCCTGAAAGTTTTAGGCAGAAACCTAGACTAAAAAATGACTTAATCATTCCATACTTGGGTACTGTGTGCTAAAATGTTGACACACTTCTATGAGTCATTAAATCCAAGATTGCTCAAGAATGAGGTCTCAAATGGTGACTCATAGATCTCTATTCATGGAGTGCAAGGGTTTATAATGGAGACCCTCATATTAGACCAAGTTTGTGCCCATGCAAGTACACCATAAAATGAGAGATTCAAAGAAGAAAAGCAAGAATGCTAGTCTCCGTGATCATCAAGTATGCATGAAAATGAAAATGAAAGCTATTCTATATGATGACAATGCATAAAAGAAAACTAATCTATAAAAGGAAATTCTTATGCAAGATTATTCTATGAAAGGAAATATGAATCTAATCTAATATGCAAGTGCAAGATTAATCTAAATGGATTTCCATGGAGGCATGAGAGAAGAAGACAAGAAAGAAGAAGTTGCAATGTCCAAGCTCAAGTGCTCAAATTCTCCTCCAAAATCGCTCTTCGAACCTGCATAACAATAACGTAAATCTTGATCTCTAAAATTTGCATGCATAAATGAGAAGGAGAGGGCTCCTTATAAAGGATTTTAGAAATGAATGGATGGTCAAGATTAAGAGGCAAAAAAAAAGAGCAATGGTGGAGATTAAATCTTGGTTGATCCATGTGCTCAAGATTCTCAAGAGGAAAAATCAATGGACATAGTTAAGAGGCAAAAAGATGTGTGGAAGAGATTAAGAGACAAAAGGAGATTCCACTCATCTCGGAAAGTGTGCATTCAATGTGTAGACAAAACATCTTTTTCCTTTTATTTTTATTTTATTATTTATTTATTATTTTTAGCAAAGTGGTTTCCATTATTTAATTAAAAGATTTTTTTATTTATTTAAAATCTATTTTTTCTTTTAATTAAATGTGGCTTAGGATTAAGTGATTTTATTATTTAATTAAAATATTTTATTATTTAATTAAAAAGGAGCATGTTCTCTTAATTAAATAAAACTTAGGATAAAATGATCAAACTTTAGGAAATATTGAAATAATTAAATTAATTACAATTTGATCAAGGAAATTGATTTAAATTGAAAATATTGCAAAGCATTGATTCATGAAATTGATAAATTGATGAATGGGGGCCCAAAGTCTAGGTGACCATTTTAGGGTGCAAACATTTGCCCCTCTTTGACTAATGTGTGATCTTTATGGGAACACATGTAGTCAAATAATGTAGTTGAAGTGTGAGATCAATTTGGGATCACAAAACAACCCAGACATGTGATTGATGGATGGGAACACATCAGGACAAAGATAAGTTGATTGAAAAAGACAAGGCCAAAACTCCTGTAAATAGGTAATTCTCAAGTCTCAAGCAAGGTTTGATTGATAGGATTGATAAAGCTGAATCAAGGATTGAAGGTTGATAGGTACTTCCTCCTCATGATCGAAATTGAAATGAGATAGAGGAGAAACAATAAATTGATAAATTTGATCAAATCGAACTAAATATAAGGTTCTTGATGTAAGATGTAAGATATAAGGATCACAGAACCAAGGTAGATCATCAAGCATGAAAGATTATTCCCCAAGGTTGAATTAGAAGAAAAGAAGTGGGGTGAAAGCAAATGGAAGATAGAATTTTGGAAGAGGTGGAAAGAAATGGAGAGAAGAAAGAGGATGTGCCTCAAGAAAGAGAATGCCCCAAAATCAATCAACTGTTTAAGATAGGAAATTTTGATTGAGATCACAAAAGAAGATAAGGAAATGAAGATCAAAATGTGACCATAGTTGATTAAAAGTCCAAAAGAAAGATGAAGGAAAACCCTCTCAAACTCATAATGCAGCCTAAACATGCAAATTAACATGAAGTCTAACAATGCAAGCTACATGAAAATGCAAAGGTGTACTTGCAATAGAGCAACTGTAACATAGGATTTTGTGTTCATCATTCATTAGAGAATGTTAAGGAACTTATTTTCATCATGGGCCATTATTAACAGACATCAGAAAATCACACAATCATCACTAGTCACAAGCACAACTATGAAGATATGAATGTGATTTATATCATATTGGAATGTAGAAAGATTCTAACATAAGCATCAAAGACATAAAGGTCAAGATGACTTCGATGTTAGCTTACCCAATTTAATGTAGCAAAACCATGCTCACATCAAGGCATAGATACCAGGATGGCCACAAGAATGGTTGTGCAAAAATAGTCAAGGATGATGCCTCAAATCTCCTAAGTGTTTCAAGGGGACAACAAGAGACACTCTAGAGTTTCAAGACCACACCCACAAGCAGAAAGAAAATAAAAACATGCCCCATGCCCCAAGTCCTCTAACTATGCATCTCGGAGAGACTTATTAGACAAGGAAACTCAACGAAAATCAATAACAGTTAACACACAAAGAAAAGATCATGACATAGCTCAAACATTAAGTGTTGTGTTTACAAATTTAAGTGTGTTCACTGATACTAAGTTTTGATGATAAGGATCAAATGCTTGCAAGTAGGTAAGATCACATGACAAAACTGGGTAAGACCAAACCGAGAAGTGTTGAAAAACACTCAACGTCAGGGGTTGTGTTGAAAAACATAGTTGGGGTGGTGTTGAAAAACACCATTTGTGAGGTGTCCTAAAGACTAACACATACAAGAGACCAAAGCTAACACAGTTATGCCCCCTAGACAAAGACAAAGACCAATTCCAAACCAAGGCAACAAGGACAAGGCATGATGGAGAAAGGTTAAGTGTTGAGGATGCGTGCTAAAACACAGGGGTGTAAAGGCCTCAAGTAGCGCCCATTTCCAAGTTTTCACCACTTGGATTTTATTGCAATTTTTAAATCAAGACTTTTTATAATTTTTTTGTATTTTTTCTACCAAGGCGCCTGTTTTCAGGTTTTCACCAAGGCACTTTTCTTTTAAAAATTTTTTAAAATTTTTTTTTATTTTTTTGGTATTTTTGGAATATATAATTTTTTTGAGATACATCAAAGTGCCTATTGCTAGGTTTTCACTAAGATGATCATTTTTTCAGGACATTTTCCAATTTTCAGAATTTTTGACAATATATCATTTTTTTGAATTTTTTCAAGATCAATAAGTATGTACAAAGGATGCCCTCAGATAGAATGGACATCAAACTCCCAAGCAAGATCACATCGTGTAGTCCCAATGTCTAGCAAGGTGGAGAACAAGAGGGATTAGCAAGTTGGTGGAAGAGATGGAAGACAAGAGAATGAAGGAGAATGAAGGGAAGAAATCCCCAAGGGCAAACTCCTCAAGAGTACCCAAGCTAGGGAAAAATTGTCATGTAAAACACATTTGGACAAGCAATGAAAGGCCAACATATGATAAGTCACAAACGTGTAATGCAAAAGAAGGAAAGGATGTAGTCCAAAGGAGTAGACATGTCAAGAGGCTTCATAGCATCATGTTTTACTCCTTTTTATTAGATCAAGACCAAAGGGGAAAAAGATAGTGAAAGACCGGAATGAATGGAGGAAAATAAATATGAAGGCTAAACATGAATGGAATGAAAGAAAGATCATCATAAGATAGCTCACAAGATATCCAAATGTTCGTGTATAGGTCAACATTGTCAAGATCAAAGAAAGAAGATGGAATGGATGAAATATGTAGAAGAACTATGCATGATGCCTGATTGCCAGGTTTTCATCATGGTACTTATCCAAGGTGCCACAAGGGAGTGGTTTTCACCATAGGAAGAATTTATTTCTCTTTACTTTTTCTACCAAGGTGCATGTTTCCAGGTTTCCACCAAGGCACATTTTCAATTTTTTCATTTTTTTTTGTTTATAATCAACACGGAAAGCTTTCTCTTCCTCAATAGAAGTAGATGTATCATCTAGGTATTGTTCACAAAAATCATCAAAGTCTCTTTCAAAATCAGAATCATATGGATTGCCATCATGATCTATCCAATGTGACGACCCATTTCTAGTAAGCATGAGCACATGACTAAGAGGACTCTTATGAATAGAGGTGTCATAGGTATCACTACATTGTCCATCATCATAGTCATCAAAGATGGGCGTGTTACTCTTCGTGGAAGAGGTATCACAAGGATTTTCACGTTGCTCTATATGGTATGTCTTGAGAAGAGAAGTAAGACTCTTGGGAGAAATAGAAGAGGAACGAGATCCTGAAGAAGAGGAAAGTGAAGACCTAGTGGAGGAAGAATACTTGGATAATGAGGAATGCGAATAATGTCTAGAAGAGTCATGGTAAGACTTAGAAGATGAGGAAGGATGAGAAGACTTAGAAGATGAAAAATGTTTGGAAGAAGGAGGTCGTGACAAGATCATGCATATGATCCTAACAAAGGTGTCTGATTCAATCAGTTTTTCTTTTATTTTTGTCTTAAGTTTATCACTTGTGCAATACATAGAAGGACTATTGGAGGAATAAAACTCTTCAAATTGAGCAATGAGTTCAAGATCATCTATTTTGAAGAGAGGTTCCATAACAAGATAGTTGAAATTCATGGTTCTGGAAGAGGAGGAATCAAGCATGGAAGTGACATAAGAGATGAATAGAAGAAGGTAGACTAGATAATAAGAGGAAAAGAATCAAGAAGATGTGAAGAGTTTAGGAAGAAGAGGAAGAAGCGTGAAGGAAGAAGAGAAAGGATAGAAATGGGAGACTAGGAAGACATGGGAGATGTGCAAGAAAGAAGACCAAGAGTCATTTTGTGCAACTTGATACCATTTAATTCATTTGGATGTTGAGCAACATGTCATAGAACTTTTGGGGAGATCTTTGAAGTTTTTATCACTTAGGAACTCAGATTTGTTTGTTTAATGTGACCAACTAGATGCATTAATAGATTTTTATCACTAATCAGGCACGCAAGACAGAAATCAGGGAGTTCAAGAAAACAATTGTCTTCAAAAAATGAGCAAGGGACAAAGCAACATTGCACATGAAAAAGAATAGTGACGTAGTATTTTCCTCCCTAAAAGATTCTACTTTTGTATGTTCTCAAAATGTTTTTCATTCAAGCACATAGTCCTAAAAAATAAAAATTTGGTTGCACTATGGTTCTTAGTAATGGTTTGACTCTGCAACTTTTGCAATCTCAAGAGGTCAAACTCCAATCCAGGTGCCCCAGGGTTTTGACACATTCTAAGAATTTAATTGATCAGAGATGCCGAGGAGATCTAACAACCCAACAAGAAACTACACCGGTGGAGATTTCTTCCACAAGGACATTTATATAGTGGTTGTTGCTACCATGGAGAAAATGGCTATTACCACTTGAGGTTTCATCCAAATGGTTTACCCAATAAATGGAGTGTCCACTACGGTTAACCCTCTCTAACAAGGTGACTCACAAAAAGGACCACATGGGGACTTGGTTTAGATTCAAGGATCTGAGTTTCTGATACTAACCAAAAAGGGAGTAGAGCATAATCCTCTAGCCTCCTCACTTCACCCAAACATAGAAAGCAAGTTCATTGACATGCTAAGATTGAAACCACCTCACCAAGGTTCATGATGTCAACAACAATGTCTACCGAGCTCTCTAAAAGGGACCAAGAGAGAACGTACCGATCAATGTTGAGGACTAAACCAAGTAAAACTGTGAGATAATAACAATATCCTCCCTACCTACAATAGGTTCTATCGTCAAGAAGAGCTTCGCAAGAAACCCACTCTCTCAAGAATGCCACAAATAGTGTCCATAGGGCCTAATTACTATGTGATACAAATATGCAAGAAAGTGAATTTATGTTCTTTTTAGAGCCCAAAATTAAAGTGTGATCTATGAAAGCAATAAACACTCAAGCTAGACACATGAGAGATTCTTTTTATTTCCAGAATCCAAATGTTATAGAGATGCAAAAAAGTACCTCAAGTCCAAAGCAATGCGCTTAGTAGATTTTAACTTATTTTTATTTGAGCTTTTCTGTGCAAGCAAGCCACAAACTCTCCAACAAGAAAACAAGCAAACAAGATATGCAATGTACATTCAACTTATCCAAACCCTAGGGTTAGATCTGAAAATCAATTGTTAGGAGCAATAATAGCTAGCAAATAATCCAAATGACAACTCATATCATGCATTGAACCATGAAAAATAAGTGCATACTCATCACAAAATTTTAATTATTTTGCATTTGACCTAGTCAACAAGATCTAATTTTTTTGATATGATTTCAGCCACAAAAATAGAAATGCAAAAAAAATACCACTACTAAAAAATAGAGAGATTTCCAAAAATGTAAAAATTTCAGAAAAATCTCTTCATTTGTGCCCTAGAGACCTATTTTACCAAAATATACTAGTTTTTGTAAATCGACTATTTGAGCTATGATATTCCATCCAAATTTTTTTAAAAAATGGAGCCCCTATAATTTAAAGATCTTTATGAAAATGTAAACATTTCTGAAAAATATGTTGATTTGCGCCGAAAATTAATTTTTTATGAAAAATAAAGAAAAAATTATAAAAAATTCAAAATACCTCAAAAAATTCTAAATTTTGTAGTGAAGCTTTTCTGATATGTCACCAACTTGCAAAAAAAATTTTAAACTAAAATTCTAAGCCGTTTGGGAGATATGATCAAATCTTTGAAAATCTAGGGTTTTAGTCTCCAAGCAAATCTACACAAAGGGGTTAGCTCCAAAAATAACCAAGACAAGCATGTAAAGGTGGGTTGCCCCACGATGAGCACCAAAAAATGTGTGCTAAAATGTTGACACACTTCTATGAGTCATTAAATCCAAGATTGCTCAAGAATGAGGTCTCAAATGGTGATTCATAGCTCTCTATTCATGGAGTGCAAGGGTTCATAATGGAGGCCCTCATATTAGACCTAGTTTGTGCCCATGAAAGTACACCATAAAATGAGAGATTCAAAGAGGAAAAGAAAGAATGCTAGTCTCCGTGATCATCAAGTATGCATGCAAATGAACATGAAAGCTATTCTATATGATGACAATGCATAAGAGCAAACTAATCTATGAAAGGAAATGCTTATGCAAGATTATTCTATGAAAGGAAATATGAATCTACTCTAATATGCAAGTGCAAGATTAATCTAAATGGATTACCATGGAGGCATGAGAGAAGAAGACAAGAAAGAAGAAGTTGCAATGTCCAAGCTCAAGTGCTCAAATTCTCCTCCAAAATCGCTCTCCAAACTTGCATAACAATAACATAAATCTTGATCTCTAAAATCTCCATGCATAAATGAGAAGGAGAGGGCTCCTTATAAAGGATTTTAGAAATGAATGGACGGTCAAGATTAAGAGGCAAAAAAAAATGAGCAGTGGTGGAGATTAAATCTTGGTTGATCCATGTGCTCAAGATTCTCAAGAGGCAAAATCAATGGACATGGTTAAGAGGCAAAAAGATGTGTGGAAGAGATTAAGAGACAAAAGGAGATTCCACTCATCTTGGAAAGTGCATTCAATGTGTAGACAAAAAATCTTTTTCCTTTTATTTTTATTTTATTATTTATTTATTATTTTTAGCAAAGTGGTTTCCATTATTTAATTAAAAGATTTTATTTATTTATTTAAAAGAGATTTTTTCTTTTAATTAAATGTGACTTAGGATAAAGTGATTTTATTATTTAATTAAAATATTTTTTTTATTTAATTAAAAAGGAGCATGTTCTCTTAATTAAATAAAACTTAGGATAAAATGATCAAACTTTAGGAAATATTGAAATAATTAAATTAATTACGATTTGATCAAGGAAATTGATTTAAATTGAAAATATTGCGAAGCATTGATTCGGGAAATTGATAAATTGATGAATGGGGGCCCAAAGTCCAGGTGACCATTTTAGGGTGCATATAGGTACAAATTAGCTCAGCTACTGTATACCCTCCAAAATAGGCTCAAATTTGACTAGAAAACAAGTTTAAGCCTCAGGATCTCAAAATAATGATTATAGGTATTTTTGGGATTCCGTTTGTTTGTTATTTAGATCTGAAGAAGCATATTTCTTATTTTATTTCTAGATGCATATACAAATTTCCTAATATGCATTTATGATTTTATTATCATTTCCCATTTCAAAATTATATATTTAGTGAAGGATCATTGCCCCATTTAGTGCTTAAGTCACCACTTGAGCCTAATATAACATCTTCCTTATGAATGTGCAATCTTGAAAAGAAGAGATGATCTACCCCTTTTCATTGCTTCCCTTTTCATATTGTACACTATCAATAATTGAGATTAAATATGTTTTTGAAGAAATGCATATCAAATTTGTAATTCTAAAGAGTAGTTGTGAGGTAAATCATAATGGTTTTAATAGCAATAAAAAGTTCCGTTAAATAAAAATGTACAGGCTTTCTAATATAACTTTAAGTGTAAATTTGATAAGGAAATTGGGAGGGATGATGCTAAGGGAATGGATACTGCCAAGGAGGAGGATGAAAGTGGGGATGAAGTTGGAGAAAGGGACAAAGAGGAAAAGGGTGAGATCTTGGAGTAGGAGAAGGGTGAGGAACATGATAAGATGGGCATTGATGAGGGTCAGGATATGGAGTATAGTGAAGGTGCTAAGTAGGAAATTGGTATCCAAGTGAATCTTAGTGGTGATAAGTTGGAGGATGATCAGAATAGGATGCTTAGCACTGAACATGGATCACTAAATCTCTTTAAAGAGGATGAGGATTAGAAAGAGAAGGCTTCATGGTTGAATGAGGCTGAGGATTCTCCCTCCCCTCTTGTTGCTGGCAATTTGGGTGAAGGGTTTTACACTAAACCTCTGGTTAGCTACGAGGACTCTACAGAGCATGAAAAACCCCCGTGCAGAAGGGCTCCCCTACCTCGGTGGATGTTAATTTGGAGTATCTTGACACTTTTGATGACTCTAAAATCCAACTGGCTATTTTTGTTTCAAAAGATGCTCTGAAGTATGATAACTGGGTCTTCCAACAAATTAAGAGTTTGGCGGTCATGAATCAAATTATGAAAGAAATGATTAAAAATATGGATGATGAGGACAACAACAAAAAGGCCAAGTTAGACAACTTGGAGAAAAAGGTTACTAAGTTGGCCAAAAAGGTGGAAAACAATGTTGAAACAATGAGGAAAACTCTCCTGGTTTACTAGGAGGTATGGTGATCTCGGTCAAAAACTTGGATGCCCTAGCAAACTATCTTGAAGGGAACAACCACTCAAAAGCCATTGTGGATTTGGAGAAGGATTATGATGATAAAGATACCATGGCCCCTAGTCCAAGGAAGCGTACTAGGGAGAGCCTGAAGAAGAAGGAAACTTGTGTTTCCAATGATGTATTAGTTCTTCAAGAGATAGTAAAGAAAATGTGTGATATAGGTGAAGAGGTAGGAAAAATAAGCAAGCATATGATTTAGATGGTTCCTAGTTTTTTGACTCAGGCTGGGTTTGTCTAGGGGGTTCCGCTAGCTTTTGTGCTAGCTCTATTTGGGGGATCCGCTGGCTTTTCTATTGAGCGTGTGTGGTTTTTATTGTTTGGTTTATTTTGGGATCTTTATTTATTTATCTTTAGTCTTGTTGTAAAGGGTTGCGGGCCCCCTTCAAAACCCAATTTTTCTTTAATCCAAAACTTTAAGTGTAAATAACACCCTCTTATTTTGATATTTAAGATTTTATAGTGGGTATAAAACTCACAAACATGCTACAAACCATGAGAAAAAAGATGAGAGAAAAAGAAGGTTACATGTAGGGTGTGAGAATTGTTCATGTATCATATAAAATGGTGATCCAATGTGATTAGACCACCAAGTTATATGTACATTGGGAAAGAAGGAGAAAAAGAAGGGGGCCTTGAAATGTAACCCTTGGGAGGACCCAAATAAGTTTAGCACAACCAAAATAGATGTAGGGGTGCTAATGCAAAATCCAAGTCCTTTTAGGGGTTTCTACTCAAAGGTCTCTTGCTCTTTCTCTTTCTTCTTTTTTTAGTTTTGTTAATTGTTTGATTAAATGTGATGTGAAGAATGAAATGCAAGTAAAGTAAATACACATGCAAGGAATCTAATCTAGATATCAAAGTAAGTGCTATGAAATGACAAAGAGATAAATGTAACCACCTTGAGAGAAAATAGAGAAATAAAAGTTCATATACGAAAACAAACTGTCAAACTATATCAGGAACTAGAACAGAGATGGATCTAACCAAGATGTTGAAAGCTACAAACTGTGAAAATATGAAGGTCCTAGGAATATGTCAAATTTATTTTTATAGGTAAAATTTGGGTATAGGTCAATGTAGACCTATACTTAACATGGCACAAACTAAATTTTTTGATGTGTGATGGAAACTGTAACTCTAGATTTGCCAATTTTGAGCTTGGAAATTTGAAAGTCTGCGAACTTGATCCTACACACAAGAAAAAGGGAATTTGTTTGGGGGAAGGGGATTTCATTAATTAAGCCCCCATTTAGGAATCAACCTTTAAATGAAATATGAAAAGTATTGAAAAGAAAGACAAACGTAAGTATTCACCTTGCTTGTCAATCTTCATGGATGGATATGGATCTGCTATCCATGAAGATGCATGAATGCTTGTATGCACATAGAATGTAGATTTTATAATGTAGAATATCTTCACAAATTCAATGGATCTACAATAACCAAATCATAGATCATGGATTCCCATATGTTTGATATACCTTGCTTGAATTTCATGAATGTACCTTGAACTTGATAGCTTGCTTGCAAAATATGTACATGGATTGCACAATTTTGGATATGTGATGTATAGATATTATGTAGATCCCCAAATAAAGGGAATTTTTTTCCTTTTATATAAATTTGGGGTTTAAATTCGTGAAGTCCAACAAAGGAAAGTGAGAAAGGAAAATACCTTGCATTGAGCCTGAGAGCCAATAAAAATTCAGAACCTAGGGTATAGGTCAAGGTTGACCTATACCCGAGGGTGCAAAAATAAAGATAAAACTTCAAGATCTCGAGAGGTATTGAGGGTATCAGGGGAAATATGGTGAAATATGCAGGAAATGTGGGAAATCAAGCATAAATGCATCCATTTTCTAGGAGATCACTAAAATGGGGCCTAATAAGTTCCCAAGCTTCCAAATTAATGGGTGCTAACTTTTAGGATGGTACAGTTCCAATAAATACTACATATATCAACTTGATATTTAAACAATTACAAATGTGCATGTGTGTGGAGATGGTGTAAAAAAAAGTGGCAAAATGGTCATTTTTCTATATAACATGCTTGCATTATATTTAAAATCTAGTATTTGATCTATTATTTGATGACAAATACCAATCCATAATATGAGCACAATCTATGAGCTACAAAACATGAGCATATTTTATAAAGCACAAAATATGCTTTTATTTTATGAGCTACATAATGTACTCATGTTTTGTGATACACAAAGCATTATTGCATTTTTTGAGCCAAAAAACATGCTCACATTTTGCGAGCCACAAAATGTGAGTGTGATTTAGGGATCATTTTTTTTTTCATTTTGTATCTTATAAAATGATAGAGAGGAAGAGGTAGAGAGATAAAGGATAGAGATATGGAGAGGGGTATAAGATAAAACAAAGAGGGGGATAGAAATATAAATAGATATAGAGATAGAGATAGGGAGAGGCAAAGCTAGATAGAAATAGATAAGAGAAAGGAAGAGATGTAGAGAGAGAGAGAGAGAGAGAGAGAGAGAGAGAGAGAGAGAGAGAGAGAGAGAGAGAGAGAGAGAGAGAGAGAGAGAGAGAGATGCAAGGAAACTTGCATCCATAAAATGATAATTTCCACTAATCTAATTGAGAAATCAAAACATTTATGCACTTAGAATCCATATACAAAAAATAGACAATATACCCATCAAAATGTGACATAAGATATACCCTATAAAAACCTTCATGAGGGAAAAACCCAACATCCAAAAGCATCTGTCATCCATGTATTATTCAATAATGCAACATTATAATACATCCATGAAATCTTTTGAAACCCCATCCATCAACAAGTACTCTATTTGAGCAAGAATGTAACCACACATCCCATGCCATGCTTCTAACCTCTATAATGCTAACTTGGATAATCTCAAACAACTTCCCTTCTAGTTCCTTTTATAGAAGCAATCTCCCACAAATCCACCAAAAGGTCAAAACCATGTGCTACCTTACCCTTGACCCCACATTTAATATTGGGTACTTTATTCATTTACTTTCCTCAATATTAAATAATTTTGATGTAATATTATAATATTATAATACAACATAAAGTGGTCATAAGAATATTCTAAAAGAATCTCCACATGTTGCACACTCATATAGGTGATCTTAAGTGCACCTTAGATAATAAATACAATATTGCAATTATAAACACTATTATGCAAGGTGTAAAACACCTATTTTTCCAACATTCTCCCACTTATTGTATACATTACATAAGGGGAAATAAGTATCGACAAACATGCACAAGGGACCAATCCATCTATCCACATATACCATCATGAATCAGAGTGATCCATGTAATCCATCAAGATACATGCAACATAAAACAAAGTGACCACCATCACATACATAAATTATCTCATCCTCCACCATGTCACTACCACTAGACATAAATAAGAGGCCATCTAAGAGAAATCCACACAAACTATCACAATGAATCATAAGTCCTACTACAACTGATATCCCAAACACAAACACTCAATACAAAGGTATCAATACACATTGGTAGCTATCAAGAACAAATTTCCATAGTTGGAAAAATAACCTACAATAAGTACTACCACATCCAACTATCCATACCTTCAAGGTATACAAAACCTATCAAGTAAATCTAATATCATTAACATATATAACCCATAACATGCAACCATAATATCCAAGTGTAATACATGTCACATACACACCTAGAAACTCCCACTATATAAGTAGTGTCAAATCTAAAAAAAACACTATATCCCAAAGATCCACTAATAAAATCATATAAAAAGTGTAACCACAACCAGGTAGTATCAAGGAACATCCACAATAATATGCATAACAAGTAAACCAATAACCTTCAAGTACAACTCTCACAACAAGTCTCCAAAGCTCTCCCATGTTCTTCGCAACCAACAAAGGAAAGAGATGGAGGAACCTCCATGCCATCTCCCATATTACAAAACATGAACACAAATTAGTAATCACACAGATCTACCCAACCTAAAATCCAATATAATATGAAATTAAATATCCAACAAAATAACCGAGACCATAGAGAGAAACACTAGAAATTAAAACTTCTAGCATGTCCTTTTAAATACATCTCTGATGCCAATCGTGGCAAGTACATGATCTCCTATGTAAAATCCCAAATAATAAGCGATCAAAATACCCAAAATCATTTAGTATCTTATATTGAACCAACATGTACATCATGTAATCAACATGATATTATCATTCACAATATGAAATATTCCATGCAAAAAATCCACACCATGTTCATCATTTTGAACCATCCTCCTCAACCCTTCAATTGAGAGGATTGCTTCACTATTCAAATGTTCTTGACCCATCCAATGTTCAAAATTTTTCAAATCATTGAAAATATTTTCCATTTTGCTCGGAGATACTTGTTTTCATGAGTCATCCTCATCATGTGAAGTATGAGAAGAGTGATTTTCAACAATGTTAGGTATTTCCTTTGTAGGCATAAAGGTTTCACCTAAATTCCCATGGAAAATGCTAGTTGAACTGGGATTTATACTTTTAAGGGAATTCATAAATATATGAATTATTCTCACGGAGATGTTAGATGTATGCTTCAATGTCATAAAACTCATGTATAAAGCTATATAAAAAGGGAATGTCTAAATAATACAATTTCACAATAAATTGACTATTTAAACATTGCATAACATTATGTAAATTTGAATCTCTAAATGCATAAAATGTAATAAGTATGTAAATCATAAAAATTAGATCTAGACATCCAAATTAGAGTGAAGTAGGATATGTCAGGTTCGCCAAAATATTAGGTGGGAAAAGGTGAACTAGGATCCACAAGTTCACACAAGCAAATAAGGAATCCATTTCATTCAATCCCATTACATCAGAAGGATATGATCTACTAAGATCAAGATGGATTAAGTACAAAATGGATTTAGTGGTTCCTCACTATGGGGAATTGTGACTATGAAAATTATAAATTAAGAATGCAAGATCTAGGGCCAAATAGAGTGGAAAAGTGTTTTTTTGCATGTATAAGGAGACTGAGAATTGATAGACAGATTTGGGAAGAATATTCAACAAACACAATCTGTAATTGACACGTGGTCTGAATTTTAGGATGAAGTAGAGGGACTGTAGTGCCTAGGTTGTCCTTCTCCCTGGATTAGGGCACCTTGTTTGGCCCACTCTTGGTAGTTTTCATATGATGAATTATAGAGTGCAACTCTCCTCCTAATCCAATGATAAATTTTTCCACACGTCACTCACCTATATATGCACATAGAAAAGAAGGGAGATGTTGTCTTAAAAGGGGTTTTCCTATATCAAATTTTAATTTAGTAATTAAACTTGAATTGGAAATAAATTGAACTTGAATTGAAAGTGTGTTGAGGTATAAAAGAGGTTAGATTTAAAAAATGGAATACTTATACCTTCATAAACCTTATTAATGTTGAAATGCTCATGAAGATTCTTGTTGACTTGATGTTGACTTTAGGATAGGAAGATCATGGAAGCCATCACAAATTCTTAGATTGACAAATTACTCCGTGTCTTAAATGCCTTGGATGCTTGATCTCTTGCCTTAGGACTTGAAATGTGAAGTTATAGTTGAGAGATTGATTTGAATTGAGTGCATGTTAAAATTAGGGAGATTAGCTTGCTTATATACCTCTTCCACCCATTTTGGGGTGTTAAACTAAAAGGATGCCAACGCGGGTTTAAATTCTTTCTCAAACAAGGTGATTGTTAAGAAGTTTCAATTTTGGCCCGAACATAATGGAATATGACACCTAGGTCGGCTTTCTCTTGAGAGTAGATCCATGGTGCCTTTTTCCCTCTAATGTGGTCTCAAATTGGAACTTGAGGTTCTAATTAGAGAGGACAATCTAGAATTGGATGCTGAATTGAGCAGACAAGCATGTCAAGCACAAAAGGCCAGGAATGCTAAAAGAAGGCCTATACAAGAAAGATATTGCATAAGGATACAAATTTATAATTCTATTGTTAATAATTTGATGCATTTTAAGAATCAAGGCATTGAGAGAAAAAGAAGAAAATTGCTAATAACTCTTTAGGAATGATAGATAATTGATTGAAATTAGTTTTATTATAATTTAAATTATTTTATTGATTATGTTAATGGGAAGGAAATGATTTAGAACATTGAATTAATAGGTGTGCATGTGAATTGATAAAAAATGAAAAAATACAAGATTGAAATAAAAGTGAATATGAAATAAAATATTAAAATGAAATTACAAATGAAAAAGGGAGGGCATTTTTAAATGCATACACATATTTTTATAAAAAATAATCTCTCAAACCCCTCCCTCTTATAACTTTAAAAAATATTGAAATTACTTGAGAATTGGATTGATTATGATTGAAATTGGATTACAAAGGAAATATTAAAGGTTTAATTGATTTGTATTTTTATTTGCATTGCTCATCAAATATGCCAAACTTGAGCTATTTCACTTGAGTTAATTATTTATTATTTTTTAAATGGAAAAGGTCATTTAGGCTTTTATAGTAGGAAATTATTCTATTTTCAACACTTAGTTATTTTTGAATTTAGAGGGAGAAAAAATTGTTCATACTTGGATTTTGAAAGGGCAATTTAAGGAGGAACTCGTGAGAATATTTTGGTGGGTGTTGATGCATAAAATTTAGAATTTATATAGAACTTGTTACTCTTTGAATTTGAACAATTGTTAGGAGTATTTGAAGATATTCTCTTTTCAAGTTTAGTGCATATTGCCTTATATCTTGTCATTTCTTCCTTTCTTTTAATGAATGCTTGTAAATTCAATAGAATGGCGTTAGAAACATTTCATCAATTTAAAGCATTGCATTTAATTGATTGAAATAATTGTGTAGACACCTAAAATTATCCCATCTCTGCAAGCAACAATTTTACTAACTTTCTTCTTGATTAATTAAATATTCTAATTATTTGATTAGTCAATTTGCTCCACTTTAATTATATAAGCTTTATTATTTAATTAAATTCTTTCATCTATTTTCTCTCAAAATTAAATAATTATTTTAATTAGCTAACTAAGTCTTTTTTAATTAAATAAATTCTTTAATTTATTTAATTATTCATTTTTTTCAAGCAAAGAAAAATCTCTCCTAAAAATAAATAAAATATTTATTTTATTTATTTATCTCAATCTTCTTTGATTAAATAAATTCTTTAATTTATTCAATTATTTATTTAATGCTAATTAAGTCTTCAATTCCATGTCACGTCTTGATTTTTCATGATCTAATTTTTAGAGATATTTAAAACTTTATTAACTTTTTGTAACTTTGTTTGACTAGTTAAAAAACTTTCAATGATTTTGGACATTTCACCATAATTTTTTATGGATGATTATATATTTGATTAATAATTTCATGGATATCATGAGGTGCTTTTACTTTGAATGTGTTTATTTTAAAGCATAGTTATAGGATCAAATATGAATTGAAATAGATTAATAATGCAAGTTTAATTATTGATTATGGATTATGGATTTTGGTACTAACCCATACTGATGAAAAATTGAGTTTTGTAAGTTTTGGACAAGTGTTGAAGGCGAGAATGAGGCCCAGGTAGAAGAGGTTAGAACTCTGGCAGTAGTAGGAAGGATAGAATTTGACACTCACACACTCACTTAGATAGATGTTGTGCTATGTTTTAATGAATTTCTCACCCAATTTCCAAATTTGCATTCTGACATATGGGTTTGTGTGCGACTACTAGAATTTGTTTAATATGAATTTGTTTATATTGGGATAGGTAGGGTTACCTATATAATTTATTTGAATAGTTTTATTTCAAACTTCATTGTGAAATAAATATTGTGAGTATGTTTTATTATTCTAAAATTTATTTCTTAAAAATATATATTATTAGTACAGTACTATTGCATCATTTTATGAAATTCTTGCTTTAACTAGTGATTAAATAAAATTGTTTTGACCAGTTAAAATTTATTATATTTTGTATTTTATGATAAATTTCATACTTTCTAAAGTTTAAATGTAATATTTTTAACTTTATAATTTAAAAAAATGATTTTCTATCATTTGATTGGTTAAATGATTTAAGGTCTTATACATGAATTTTTCGGAGTTTAATTTTTTTTTTAAGCTATGTTGCACTATTTTCGCCACGTATTCAATAGTTTACCGACACATCAAATTTTCATCCGAACAAATAACATATAAAACTATTAATAAGTATTTAATAATTATTTAGTTGATATATTATACATTTAATTTTTAAAAAATTAGTTTATAGATATATTTTTTATTATAAATATATTTAATTAATTGTAGTAATTTTATTTTTTTAATAACATTTAACTAAATTAGTTGGATGATATTATTTAATTTTTTAACAAAAGGATTGATTATTTTTCAAAAAGGAAATAAATATTTTTAATAATAAAATATTTTTTATCATTATATTTTTTAAGGAAACATTTGAACAATCTAATTTGTGTTAGATGGTATTTCTTAGTTTTTTTTTTAATAAAGTAATGAAAACAAAATTTTCCACATTCTAGCTTTGTCTAACTTTGGATGTTGTAGTTCTTTATAAAATGTGTATAGTTAGAAAAGTAATTAATTCTTAATATTACAATATATCTTATTATTTCTAATACAACCTATTTTTAAAATTTTAAATTAATTACAATACATATAATTCTAATTTCTAATACAATCTCATTTTTCAAATTTCAAATTAATTACAATACATATAATTTTAATTTACAATTATAATCAAATTGTGTTTAGTTTACTATTTCTATTTGTAAATTATATCAATAACAATCAACTAATTCAAACAATTATTTTTATTCTTTTTACTACTATCACAATATTGTAAGTACTGGCCACTACGTAACACTTGTTAATAAATACAATCTACCTTAACTATTAAATACCGTCACAATTTAGTAAGAATCAATTATTTCTTATTTTATAATATAAATTTTAATAGATTATACATATAAAATTAAATAATATAGAAGGAATCTATTATGAATATTATTTTAATTTTTTAAAAAATTAGATTAATATATATTTACTTTGTGAAAATATTTAACTACCACATTTATGATAGTCATAAAAAAAAATCAAACTACTCATAAAAATATCCATACCTATTTATAGAAGAAAAAGGTAAAAATTTATGAGGCAAAGAAAGTCAATTTAATCCATACTCATTAAAATTTTTCCCATGCCCATTTATTATAGCCTATGCTTATTCAATAAAATTCCCATCACATTTACAAAGTGGAAGATGTGAAAAAAAAAAAAAATGGTTGGTAGAGATCTTGCATTAAAAGGGGGAAGAAGCAAGAACGAGGGACACATAAAAAAGACTTTGGGAAATTACAGAGGCAAGGAGGTCACTTGATCATTTGACGAGAGTGAATAACTAGTTTTCCTAAAGGAAACTCTAGTCTATTTTGGAGATCCTGTTCTATGTGGGAGTCTTTTCAATTATTTTCTTTAAATTGATTTTGGGTGTGCAATTCAAACTCTTTTTGTATTCTCTTTCAATATTAATTTTAAATCTATTTTGTTTTCTTTTTCTTTTTTTTGCTATAGTTGAAATCAACTGGGGTTGAAAATATCTTCCCGTGACATTAAAATTGTCAAGTTGTTGCTATTTTTTCTAGTAAGAATTTAATCTGGTTGGTACAAGAAAATCTTTGATATAGTTTTAACCTTAGGATTGGGGAAGAACGACAAAAACTTAAAACTAAAAATTTGAAGAAATTGGGGCTTACTGTTGTGTTATTTACCGAATCTAATCTGAAAACGTTATGTGTGCACATAGTTAATAGATTTATTTTCTTGGTCAATAAAACTTATTGGTAAATTAGTCATGATGTCATTGTGAGTAATTTTTGTGAATGCCAGTAATAAGTTACTTTAGATTATTTCTATAGCTTTGTTAGTATTGATTTGTTAAATAAATTATTTAATGTTGAATTATTAGTATATTTCATTTTACTAGCTATAGCTATATGTTTTATTTTATTTTTTATTTTTTATTTCATTGAGTACAAATTGCTTTTACCATTGAATTAATATCCTTATTCCATGTCGTTTACTAAAATTCCATTTAATTTGTTCATATTGAATAAGTATTACCTTCATCCTTGACCATAAATATCGTAGACAATATTATTTAATAGTTTCTTAGCAATGTATGACACCGTAAAATCTCTTAATATTAGTTAGGAATCAGCTACATATTAATTTTGCACGAAACATATCCCTTCTAAAGAGAATTCCCCCTTAAGTCTTGGTCTTGGGAATAAAGGTATGGATTCATTCTCATTTTTCTAAAGAAGTCTTTTCTGTAGTTTAGTTGTAGAGGGAACTAAAAAAATTGTGTTTAAATAATCATAAAAAGGTTATAGTTTATCTTTTCAAGTAGAATTTTATTTATTTAATTTTAAATGTATTTTTATTTTAGTGATATTTTGAATAAAAAGGAAAGTAGAGTTTTTATTTGGCTTGATTGCTTATTTTATCATGAATCTTTTTAATCATTGATACCTATAATATTATTAAAATAGATAAAATAAAATAAAAAGTTTTTTTTTTTTTTCTTTTTCTTTTTTTCTCACACATGTAAGTCTGAAAGGATGTTTCAATTTTCAAATAGTTTTTGTTTGTAGAAATTTTATTTATTTTGCATTAATTTCATTAATATCTAATTGTCTTGGTGGTTAAAATTATTGTTGGATTGAATATATGCATGACCATTTTCTTAATGCAACTATGGTGTCTATTTGATTTAGGATAAAATGCCCCCAGTTTGATTCCATCACGATGTTTGACTTAGAAAATTTTTCAAATTATGACGAAAGCCTTGGGTATTTACAAATGCAAATTTGGGATTTATTATGCAATATGTACCAATAATGGCGAATGCAATATATACAAGGATGAAAAGGAAATGCAGATGAAGGAATGAGACTTGACTTGACTTTCAAACAGTGTTTGTTTACCAAGTTTTCACCACTTGAATTTATTGCTCTTTTTCTTTTTTATATTCATTTTTTGCTACCAAGGCGCCTATTTGCTAGGTTTTCACCAAGGTACTTTTCTCTTTTTCTTTTTTTTTGTATTTTTCTCTTTTTTCAAAATTTTTGTATTATCTTGGTGCCTATTTGCTAGGTTTTCACAAATATAACAATTTTTTCAAGATCCATTTTTGAATGTTTTTATTTTCTTCATGCTCAATTTTCCATTGTTTTTTATTTCTTCAGGAACTCTTTTTGCTATTTTTGGATTTCTTGCTTTTTTGATTTTTTTCTTCTTTTCTCAAGATCAATTTATCAATGTTTTTGGATTTCTTTAGGTTCACTTTTTGTTGTAAAAAGTTGATATGATGCTATCTCATCTTATATTCTGATACTCTTTCCCACTTATACTATTTCAACTGCTTTATGCATAGAACCTCTTCAAGTGTATGCTATTAATAGGTTCTTGCAATTCTTCTCCATCATAGTCAGCTAATTTTTATCTCCTTGTTCCAAAGGAAAAGGTAATGATGAAAGGACCTAACCATTTTTCTTCCCATTTTCCTTTCTTTTCTCTATCCGCCTAATTTTTACGACTTTCTCTCAATACAAGGTCACCTACTTGAAATTCCCTTAGCTTGATGTGTTTTTTGTGGTTTCTTGACATTTTGTTTTGATACACCTTGAGATGATCATATGCTTATTGTTGTTTCTCATCAAGTAACACTAATTCTTGGAGTCTGGCTACTCTATAATCCTCCTATGTTAACAATCCATGTAATGAAACTCATAGAGATGAGATCTCTACCTCTTCGGCTCCATATACTAATGAGAAAGGTGTAGCTCATGTTGGTGTTCTCACACTTATTCCATATACCCATAGAGTTGGATTTATTTGAATGTGCCAATCTCTTCCTGAGTTATCCATTGTTCTTTTCAATATTTTAAAGATGTTCTTATTAGTTGCTTCTTCTTGTCCATTTACTTTTAGATAATAGATGGGAGATGAATGATGAATCATATGAATTTTTTTGCACAAATCCTTTATTTATTTGTTCATGAAGTACTTGGAATTGTCTATTATTATGGCTTGAGGGATACCATATCTGCAAATTATATGGTTCAAAATGAAGATTGAAATTTGTTTTCCCATTACAGTAGACAAAGGCACAACTTCAACCCATTTGGTGAAATATTTTGTTGTGGTTATTATGAACTTATGACCATTGGATGATGGTGGATAAATCATTCCAATTAAGTCTAACCCCCATTGATAAAAGGGCCAAGGATTAGTCATTGGATGTAGTTCCTGTGCTGGCACATGAATTAGATTTCCATGATATTGACATTTTTGGAATATCTTGGCTAAATGACATGCATCTTTGTCCATGGAGGGCCAATAATACCCCATCCTTAGAAGTTTCTTAGCTAAGATTAACCCATTCGAATGTGACCCACAAATTCCTTCTTGGACTTCTTGCAAAGCTAGTTTCGATTCCACCTCCTCTAGACACCTTAGAATCATTCCATCAAGACTCTTGTGATACCTATCTAACACAAGGATATAATGAGAGGCTTGTCTTATAAATTTTCTTCTTTGGTTTTGGGTTTGGTCCAAGGTTAAGGTTTGGTCTTTCAAATAAGTATAAATGGATCCGTACCAAGGAGAGTCATGTCCAATTAATAAGAAAATGATTTGGGAATTGGGTAGGTCAAATACAGGTTGTTCCAACTCTTCTACCAATAATTCATATCTCGCACTTTGATCCAGAATCTGTAAGAGTGATGTTAATGTCACCATGGCATTTGCTGCTTTATTATTTTCCCTTGGTACTTGTTCAAATTTGATAGAAAAAAGTACTTCTTTAGTTCATCTATCATATTTTTATAGGGTACCAACTTGTCATCTTTTGTCTAGTACTCATCATTAATTTGATTTATGACTAGTTGTGAATCACCATAGACTTGTAATTCTGTCACTTTCCATTCCAAAGCCATTTTAATGCTGATGACAAGTGCTTCATATTATTCTATATTATTAGTGCATGGAAATAGAATTTTGTAATATTTTGGAGTTGTGGAACCTTAAGGTGTGATCAATAGTATGCCTTCTCTTGAACCATGTTGGGTGTAAGAACCATCAAAGTATATTTTCCATATTTTTTCTTCAATGTTTATGATTTCTACATTTGGAAATTCCACTTGAATAGGATATTCATCTCTCAAAGGTTCTTCCGCCAATTGATCCACTATGACTTGGCCTTTTATTGCCTTTCTGTCCACCTATTCTATGTCAAATTATCTTAATACCATGACCCATTTGGCTAACCTTCCTACTAAGGTTGTTTTTATCAATAGATACTTCAATGAATCAATCTTTGATATGAGTTTTATTTTTTGTGCCAACATGTAATATCATAGTTTTTGTGAAGCAAAAACTACTACCAAACATTCTCTTTCTATGAAACTATAATTCAACTCATATTTTAGTAATGTCCTGCATATGTAGTAGATTTCCTTATCTTTTCCATTTTCATTCTCTTGAGACAATAGTGCACCTAAGGAATGATCTATCACTGAAAGATACAATATCAAAGGCTTGCCTCTTATTGGTGGCATTAATATTAGTGGATTCATGGGGTATTTATTAAGGAGTGCAAAAGCTTCTTCACATTTATCATCCTTTTTGAATACTATGTCCTTATGAAGGAGTTTAGTAAAGGAGTGACACTTTTATGCTAGTTGGGAAATGAACCTTCTTTTGGACTAGAATATTCCTTAGAGAGATCTCATTTGTCTCGTGTTTCTTAGTGCCCCCATCTCCATTATTACTTTGAATTTTGTGGGGTCTACCTCAATACCTTTTTCCAAGACTATGTACCCAAGTAATTTGTTAGATTGTACCTTAAAGGAACACTTTTTTGGGATTTAACCTCACTTTGAATTATTCAAGCCTTGTGAAAATTTTCTCTAAAATTGGCAAGTGTTCTTTTCTTTAATGATATTTTTCTACGATATCATCCACATAATCCTCTAAAAATTTGTGCATCATGTCATGGAGTATAGTGGTCATATCTCTTTGGTATGTCACTCTTGCATTTTTAAGACCGAAGGGCACAATATTCCAACAAAATGTTCTCCAAGCACATGTAAAAGTCATTTTATCCTGATCTTTGGGAGCAATTTTTATTTGATTTTACCCACTAAATCCATCCATAAGAGAAAACATAGAGTGATCCACTTTCAAATCCACTATTACGTCTATGCTTGGTAAGGGGAAGTCATGTTTTGGGCATGCTAGATTAAGATCTCTAAAGTCCATGCAAATTCTACTTGATTTATCTAGTTTTGAAATATGTACAATGTTGGAGATCCACTTGGCATAATCAATAGCTCTAATGAAACCCAATTTTAGTAACTTCTCCAATACAACTTTGACAAGCAGCACAATATGTGGGTGCATTTTCCTCAACTTTTTCTTGATGGGCTTGATTCCTGGTTTGATATTTGAATGATGCATAATTAGATTTGGGTCTAATCCTAGCATATCATCATAAGACCAAGAAAAGTTTATTTTTCTTTATTTGAAAAATTCCACAAATTATTCTCTTTCCTCTTTTGGCAATGAAGTTGCAAGATGTATAATTTTAGGTTCTGATTCTGTCCCAATGTTGATCTTTTCCATTGGCTCTATCAAGATAGGTGACCTTTCTTCAGAATGTTTGGGAAAAGTATCCAATATCTCTTCCTTAGGTTCCACCATTGGGTTTTCACCTTTGGAAACATCTTTTATTTCTTTCTCTTTTTGATCTAGTACTACCACATTGTAGTTTTCACCACTAGACTCTTTCATTTTTTCTTTTTCTTTTTCTTTTTTTTCTTGATTAAGAGATTGAATAATTTCCCTCATAATTTATCCTTGATATATTTAATTGGTAGAAGAGGGTTCACCTGTATTTAGGTATAAGGCCAAATAATTGTCATTTGGGAATGTGAGTAGGTCATTTGGCTCTATGGAATCCCATTCAATGAGTTCCGGGTATACAAGAGATACAGTATCATTGGCTAGTTTCAAGTTGGAAGAGTTTAGGGACATGACTTCATTTGATGGTTCATACATTTTATCACTTAAGTCTATGACATGAGCTTTTTCTAGGTGTTCCATAGAACTTGGATCAAAATTTCCCTCACTAGAGTCCTCTTGGGTTTCTTGAGGATAAAAATCTCGTGGGTTAAACCTATCACTAGATTCTTCCATCATTGGTAACCATGAGGGTACATAGGGTTTCACTATCCATTGATTTCTTCCTGCTTCTTGAATTGGAGTAGGCTCTTGAGTAGAAAACAACCTTTGGTTAGATCTTGAAGCTTGATTTGAAGTTAACTCTTGATTTGACTCTTGTCTTTTATGTGGGTTAGACATAGGAGCATAAGCATGAATAACATCCACCTCTTTGTCTTGATAAGATTCATTAGATAAAGAATCCTATTCCCATTCATTAGAGTCCTCATCACTTTGGGAATTTAATTACAAAATTTGTTCATAGAATTTGGGATGATTCTTTTTAGTATATCCTGGTTCAAGATATCCTAACCTTGATTTTTCCTTTCTATCTCTCCAAGCCATTTCTATAGGTTCCACCAATCCTTCATTTCTATTTTCCAAGGGTCCTCTTCCTTTGTATCCCACTTTTTGCGTGATTTTGAAACCTTTTCCATATTGGTGTGTGGGAATACTAATGTTTTGAATCCTTTTTTCATTTGAATTTGATTCTTCTTCATATTTATAGAGCCACTTTAGGATTTCATTGTCATCTTATTCCATGGATGAATAAGTGCTAGCTCTTACAAAATGGTCATTATATTTTTGGGGTGGATTAGAGCTAGGGGGTCTACCATGAGACCTAGGGGAAAGTGACAAATCCATAATTGATAAGGAATATTCCTGATGCTGGAGTATCTTGGGTTCTTGGAAATCCTGTATCTCGATAGCTTTTTAGATGTACTTGGTAATTGCTTTGGAGTTCTTGGCGGAGTGTTCCTTTTTTAGAAACTACAATTGAAAAAATTGTTATATTTTCATTGATGTCAAACCTTAACTGGTAAGACATATTTCTATCTAGTAGAGTACCATATATTTTGATTGAAGAAGAGGATTTGAAAAGAGGAGATAACAAGAGGACCTAAGGAAAGGTTGAATTATGTGATACTACAATGGGTACTTGATTAGCTGGCACATTGATAAGGTAATGTGTTGTTTATCTTTAACACTAAGTGAAGAAGTCAATTGATTGGAAGCATAGGCTTAACTGAGAAAAAGTGAATAAATTTAGTTTAAGCCGAGTGATGCTAGTGTCGACCGAGTGCTAGTATAAGCCGAACAAATTTAGTGTCGACCGAGTATCAGTAATTTTTGAGCAATAGATAATTAACCAAGTGAAGATAATATTTATCAAAAAGGAAAGTTTTAGCGATGATTGAGTTATCCAGTGATGACTGAGGAGATGAACACGGTATTGAACGAGTGTCAGTAATTTATAGTTTGTGAAGGAATTGAGAATCCCAACCGACATAGTTGAATTCTTAGAATATGTAAAATGTGTTAAAATTATTAATGAATGATATGGAGCATTTAATGCATGGTAAAGCTTTTTCTTATGGATTCAAGGAGAAGTTTGGAAAAGTATCTAGAAGGAAAAGGAGGAGAAAAAAATGATGGAAGGATTTGATGAATCTGACCTAAACCTAAGATCTACAAAAGAGATTAAGCGAAAAAAGATTAATCTACCTGATCAAGGAGGTATAAGGATGACCTAATTATGAGGTTATATAGAGTGTGTAAGAGGTTGATATTATTGACTGATGAATCTAAGCAGAAGGCTAAGAAGAGCTGTGAAGAGCTGAACAAAGTTGAGGTGATTGCTTGAAGAGATTTTCGAGAAGATCAGAGATGGAGATGGAAATGAAGGTCATTTAGTAAATCAACATATGAGTGAATTGGATTTATATTTGCAAAGTGAGTTGTATATTTAAGATCAGAACTGACTATTACTTTCTAATCATTGTATGAGTCAAAATCCTTTAATCAAGGTTGACCTAACAGTCATTTTTTAAACCCTTTAATCAAGGTGACATTCTAATAGAATATTCTTAAGCCCTCTAACAAGGCCACTCTTAATAGGGTGATTAAATCCTTTAATAGGGTCATATCTAATAGTGTATATTGTAAACCTTTGATAGGGTTGACTTCTCACGGAGCTCACTTCAGAAGAGTGAAAATTAGTAGCATGTTATTGGTGGTTTTTCCCAAATTGGGTTTCCATGTTAAATCCTGGTGTTATACTTGTGTGAATATTATTTGATGTAAATGTTGTTGAAAGTTTTATATTCTGTAAGTTGATTACTTTTGGATAGTGGACTGCAAATTTTATGTTACTGATCTATTCTATAGAGATTGAGTAAATTGATGATTATATCTAAGTTTTTTGAAGAGATTGAAAGTTGAATCGGTACATCTGGACCTAAGGATAACTGATTCACCCGCCTTCTTAGTTAGTCTAAAATTATTCTAACAATTGGTATCAGAGCTGTTGGTGCTTGTAAGGAGAAAGTTTAAAGGTACTTGAAGCTAATGATCAATATGTATAAAAAGGAGGTACCAAAGTTGAACAAGGAGAACTTCCCTACATGGTAGAGTTTGATGAAATTGCACTTAGCTGGTATTGGTGACTTAGTGAAATAGTATGTGGAAAATGCTTAAGTACCACCTGCTGCACTTATGACAGTCAAGGAGATGAAAGAAAAACAAGAACATAATCATGAAATGTTGGAGATTGCACCTTCCCTAAGCTATCCTAAATTTGAAGACATCAAGGACTGTACTAATGCAAAGAAAATGTGGGACACACTAGTAGCTATCTATGGCGGGGACACAAATGTAGTGAGAGCCAAATTTGAAAGTTTGAGAGGTAATTTTGATGAAATGAAAATGCAAGAAGGTGAAAACATTGTTTAGTATTGTGGCAGAGTTAAAGAGGTAGTAAATTCTATTAGAGGAGCTAATGGAAACATTAATGATGAAACTGTTATTAGTAAAGTGTTGAGAACCCTGCTTCCTATCTATGCTATTAGAGTTTCTACAATAAAAGAATCAAGATGTATTCCTGGCAATGTCCTAACTTTGGAAAGTCTTATTGGTAGGCTTACTACTTTTGAGTTGTCTAATTTTGATAATTGTACTAACAACATTGAATCCACATTCAAGTCTCAAATGGTTCTTCATAAGCCCAAGAAAGGAAAATAAATATGTGTGAACAATGACAGTAACAATGACAATGATAGTGATACTTCCGATGATGATCTAGATGATCTTGAGGCACTTATGGATAGAAGGCTACCAAGAGGAAAATTAAAATTCAAAGGTAAACTTCCTATAATTTGTTTTTCATGTAACAAAGTTGGCCATATTGCAACAAGATGCCCTGACAGGATTGATAAGGGTGAAAGAAGGGAAAGTAAGTGTAAAGACAAGATAAATGACAGATCATAGAAGGTACATGGAATACAAAGACAAAGGTAAGAAATCTTGTTATATTACTGAAGAAGAAACTAAAAGTGAAACTAGTGAATCTGATTATTGTGATATAAAAGTTGTTTATCTTGCTATGAAAGATGATTCTGATGAAGATGAGAAAACTATACTTATTTCTTATGTGAGTAAAGGTGATAAATGGATTATTGATAGAGGTTTCTCACATCACATGACTGGTGATAAAAGTAATTTTGAAACCCTAAATTATTACAAAGGTAAAAGTGTTAAGTTTGGTAATGATGCAACATGTCCTGTGAAAGGAAAATGATCAATAATATTAACTGATAAGATCAGATGTGACAATGCTTATTGGGTTGAAGGTCTTAACTATAATTTGTTGAGTGTTGCACAGTTGAACAATATTGGTTACCGAGTTGACTTTCATCACAAGAAGGCTAAAATATTTGATGCCACTGGTGACCTAATTGGAAGTGGAGAATAAAAAAGAGGTAATTTGTTCTATCTAGACCTATATGAAGAAACATGTTTATTTGCACAATTTGATGTTGTATGGTTATGGCATAAGAGGTTGTGTCATGTGAACTTTGACAATTTGGTAAATATTAGTAAGATGAAGAAAGTTAGAGGTTTACCACGATTGAAGAAATCTGATAATGTCATGTGTAAACAATGTAAATTGGGAAAAATGACAAAGTCTAGTTTCAAGAGAAAGACATATACTTCTAATGATATTCTAGAATTAGTTCACACTCACCTTTGTGGACCTATTGGTGTGTAAAGATATTGTGGTGATAAATATTTCATTCTGTTTATTGATGACTATTATAGAATGACGTCTGCGATGTTTCTAAAAGAGAAATCTGATGCCTTTCAGTTGTTTAAGTGGTATTTGATAAAAGTTGAGAAAGAAATAGGTAAAAGCCTAAAATGTTTAAGATCTGACAGAGGAGGAGAGTTCATATCAAATGAGTTCAATATATTCTACAATGATAGAGGAATAAAGAGACAAATGTCTACAGCTAGGACACCTCCACATAATGGTATATCAGAGAGAAGAAACATATCAAATATGGATTATGCTAGAACATTGATGATAGAAAAGAATGTTGCACAAAAATACTGGAGAGAAGTTGTAAGTACAACTGTTTATACCTTGAACTGAGTACAAATCAAGAAAGGTACAATGCTACATGGTGCATGGGCACCTAAAGTACAAGATAAAAAGGAGGTTAAGAGTCCTTATATGAGATATTAAAATATATTTGACTCATTTGTGATGTATTTGAGTCCATATGTAAGGCTATGTGAAGCCATTTGTATGACATTGTCTTATTAAGGTCCTAGTTTGGTCAAGAAGGTTAGAATATGAAATAATGCCTAATAAAGGGTAAAGGGGATGTAAAATGTCCATTAAATTCCATTTTATGGAATTCAAGTGTCCATGAAAATATTTATCAAGTTTGGAGTTAAACTAGTAAAGTTGTCATAAAAAATTGTAATGCAAAATGCATAAAATATTGTTAAAAGATGCAAGTATGTTGTAAAAGGTTAAAAGAGTATAAGGAAATGGTTTAAAAGGTGGCTGGGAAGTTATAAACCACCAAAAATACTATAAAAACATTGTATTGGTCATTCCAAATAGGAATGAGAAGAGAAAGATCATTTTGAATCAATTGGTGTCTTCAAAACTTGCAGTTTTGATTGGTGTTAACTATTTTTATGTGATTTCCAGGTCTTGTACAAACCTGTACGACCTAGAAATGTTGTAAAATATGTATTTTATTTATATTAGGATGAATAATATTTCTTTTGGTTTTGTTTTGGAGTGATTATATTGAGAAATGATTAAGTTATGGCAGTTTTGGTAAAAGTTGGTATTTGTAGATTTGAGACTGCTTGACCACAGTAAGATTGAAACATTTGGTATGGAAATTTTTTTGAGAATAAGGACCTATAATAATATTAATTGGAAATATATTTTAATTAAATTTCATTTACTTTTGATTTGAGTCATTTTTATGCATATATGTGAAAGTTATGTGCATTTGAGTGGAAACTGGTATTTAAATATCTCCATTGGAGTTGCAGGTAGTGATTTGTGCTTGTAAAATAATTTATGAATGGGAAAAATAAATGGATTACATATTTGGAAAATATATTCATTAATAGTTAATGTGGAATTTTTTTGGTTTCATTTGGATTCATTGTGAGAAATATATGAGATGCCCTAGGCAGGGTTTGGTGGTTTAATTCTGGTTTATGATAGGAAAAATGGATCTTGGTGTAGAGACCATAACTTATAATTTAATAAATATATTGGGCTTTGATTTAAATATATTTTATAAGGAATAATTTAGAACAATTTAACCAAAGGATTTGTTAATAGGATTTCAAAACTGAAAGTTATGAGTAATGGAATCAGATATAGAAATCAGGATATGCAAATGGAGAAAGGTTGATATTTTTGTGATAAAACATGTTGTGGTTTACCTCATGAGATGCCTCTATACAAATAAATTATCAAGCCATCTCATTGTATAATTTATTTGTATAGAGGCATCTCATGAGGTAAACCACAACATGTTTTATCACAAAAACATTAACCTTTCTCCATTTGCATATCCTGATTTCTATATCTGATTCCATTACTCATAAATTTCAGTTTTGAAATCCTATTAACAAATCCTTTGGTGAAATTGTTCCAAATTAGTCCTTATAAAAAATATGTAAATCAGAGCCCAATATAATAATTAAATTATAAGTTATGATCTCTACACCAATATCTATTTTTCTTGTCATAAACCAGAATTAAAACACCAAACCCTGCCTAGGGCATCTCATATATTTCTCACAACGAATCCAAATGAAACCAAACCAATTAAAAATTAACTATTAATGAATATATTTTAAAAATATGTCAGCCATTTATTTTTCCCATTCATAAATCATTTTGCAAGAAAAAATCACTACCTGCAACTCCAATGGAGATCTTTAAATACTAGTTTTCACTCAAATGCACATAACTTTCACAAATATGCATAAAAATGACTCAAATAAAAATAAAATAAAATTTAATTAACATATATTTCCAATTAATATTATAAGAGGTCCTGATTCTCCAAAAGGTGTCTGTACCAAGCGTTTCAATCTGACTGTGGTCAAGCAGTCTCAAATCTGCAAATACCAACTTTTACCAAAACTACCATAACTTATTCATTTCTCAACATAATAACTCCAAAAAAAAACCAAAAGAAATATTATTCATCCTAATATAAATAAAATACAGATTTTACAACATTTCTAGGCCGTACAGGTCCGTATAAGACCTATAAATTACATAAAAATAGTTAACACCAATCAATACTACAAGTTTTGAAGACACTAATTGATTCAAAATGATCTTCCTCTTCTCATTTCTATTTGGAACAACCAATACAATGTTTTTATAGTATGTGTGGTGGTTTATGACTTCCCAACCACCTTTTGAACCATTTCCTTACACTCTTTTAACCTTTTACAACATACTTGCATCTTTTAACAATATTTTATGCATTTTGCATTACAACTTTTTATGACAACTTTACTAGTTTAACTCCAAACTTGATAAATCTTTTCATGGACACTTGAATTCCATAAAATGGAATTTAATGGACATTTTACATCCCCTTAACCCTTTATTAGGCATTATTTTATATTCTAACCTTCTCGACCAAACTAGGACCTTAACAAGACAATATAAACAATGTCATACAAATGGCTTCACATAGCCTTACATATGGACTCAAATACATCACAAATAAATCAAATATATTTTAATATCCCATATAAGGACTCTTAACCTCCTTTTTCTCTTGTACTTTAGGTTCCCCTGCACCATACTTCCATCCTTGAAAATTTTCCAAGTATCTTGGAAAGGTGTGCCATAACCTGCAAAAAAAAAATATAAAAAAATATTCATCTTTCACTACAACATTTGGGGTCGAATTTCGATGCCAATTTGCGAAGCCACTACAATTTGTGTTTTTTTTGCAAGTGCTCCTGACGGTGTTGTAATAGCGATGATGACATCGTAATTGTGACACCCATTTGGTTATAAACAAAAAAAAGAAAAAGAAAGTGTCATTTGTAAGTTTTGTGAATTCGAATATCTGCCGTGAAGACAACACTGCACTTTTGCGTGGCACGAAGAGGGCATTTGATTTTGACATGCACAAAGAGGCTAACACCATGTGGGAAGAGGGCACTGGCACTTGAGGTAGGCATCCGAGCTTTGTCTTCTCATTAACTCAATTTCATTTTGATGGCATTTGTTGATTTAATGACATGATATGAATGTTAATAGTGGCATTGTTTACATCTTAGCATTTGGAATGCTCGATGACCCATGAGCTTTGAGAGCTAGGGCATCATTGCTATTAACTTCAAGGCATTGTGTGAAGTGTTTGATATCTCTTTATTTGTTTTGCTGTTGATATTCACTATGTGGTACTCCTTGTTTATGATCATTTCATGAGGAAATTTTTTGGTGGCTCACGCATTGCAAGCTAGGGCATCATACATTGTTTATGAGCTCACTGTTTAACACTGGAATTGTTTACATCTTTTCATTTGGAATGCTTGATGACCCACAAGCTTTGAGAGCTAGAGAATCATTTCTATTACCTTCAAGGCATTGTGTGAAGTGTTTGATCTCTCTTTATTTGTTTTGTTGTTGATATTCACTGTGGTACTCCCCGTTTATGATCATTTCAAGAGGAAATGTCTTGATGGTTTGTGGGGTGCAAGCTAGGGCATCATACATTGTTCATGAGCTCACTCTTTAATACTGGCATTGTTTACATCTTTTCATTTGGAATGCTTGATGACCTGTGAGCTTTGAGAGCTAGGGCATCATTTCTATTACCTTCAAGGCATTGTGTTAAGTGTTTGATCTCTCTTTATTTGTTTTTCCATTGATATTCACTATGTGGTATTCCTCGTTTATGATCATTTCATGAGGAAATGTCTTGATGGCTCATAGGATGAAAGCTAGGGCATCATACATTGTTCATGAGCTCACTGTTTAATACTGACATTGTTTACATCTTTTCATTTGGAATGCTCGATGACCCATGAGCTTTTAGAGCTAGGGCATCATTTCTATTACCTTCAAGGCATTGTGTGAAGTGTTTGATCTCTCTTTATTTGTTTTGCTATTGATATTCACTATGTGGTACTCCCTGTTTATGATCATTTCATGAGGAAATGTCTTGATGGCTCGCGGGCTGCAAGCTAGGACATCATACATTGTTTATGAACTCACTGTTTAATATTGGCATTGTTTACATCTTTTCATTTGGAATGCTTGATGACCCGCGAGCTTTGAGAGATAGGGAATCGTTGCTATTACCTTCAAGGAATTGTGTGAAGTATTTGATCTCTCTTTATTTGTTTTGCTATTAATATTCACTATGTGGTACTCCTTGTTTATGATCATTGCATGAGGAAATGTCTTGATGGCTCACGAGCTGCAAGCTAGGGCATCATTCATTGTTCATGAGCTCACTGTTTAATACTAGCATTGTTTACATCTTTTCATTTGGAATGCTTGATGACCTGCGAGCTTTGAGAGCTAGGGCATCATTTCTATTACCTTCAAGGCATTGTGTGAAGTGTTTGATCTCTCTTTATTTATTTTGCTGTTGATATTCACTATGTGGTACTCCCCATTTAAAATCATTTCATGAGGAAATGTCTTGATGGCTCGCGGGCTGCAAGCTAGGGCATCATACATTGTTCATGAGCTCACTGTTTAATACTGACATTGTTCATGAGCTCACTGTTTAATATCTGGCATCATGCAAACATACATTAATACACTTACTATTTTGAATTTGAGCTCGGGCATCATGCAATGTTATTGTTGTCATTGCATGCTTGTTGCTATTGTGCACCATATATTGTTTTATACATTGTTTATTTCATTGAGACCATGAGCTTGGCATTCGTAATGTATTTTCTATTATTGGATCAATGCTACCATGTTGTTGAGTCTGTGTAAGACTTGCAAGGTTTTACCCCAAAATTTATCAGTAATAAAATAGGGACATCAATAATAAAATAATACACTTCTTTGAATTTGAGCTCAAACATCATGCAATGTTATTGTTGTCATTGCATGCTTCTGTTGTTGTGCACCGTGCATAACAACAACAAGAATGCAATGTTATGAAATTTTGGGATTAAATTGGTGAGTTTGTATACTTTCTCCATTTTAAACTAACCTATGACTTCAAAGGAGGAATTACGAAATATAGTTGTAGGTGGTTATCTCTTCTATAATGATGGAGGAGTCAAAGGTAATGATCAATGAGGTTGCTGCTATTAGATCATACATATATTAAAAACACTTACTATTTTGAATTTGAGCTCGGGCATCATATATTATTTTATACACTATTTATTTCATTGAGACCATGAGCTTGGCATTTGTAATGTATTTCCTGTTATTGGATTAATATTGCCATGTTGTTGAGGTTGTAGATCTCCTTTTACTGATCTTGTATAAACAACATATATACCATGTTGACTCACAACCCATGAGGTGTTGCTTGATAACACATTTGACATCATACTTTTTGCTCCATTTTGGTCTTGATTTATTCACTGCATGCATATGTTTCTTGAGTGCCAATGTTCTATAACATAGTTCATTTTAGAAGTGTATGGATTGACTATGCACATGCATAATTGTAGATGAGGATCAGTAATAGGGTACCAGGCATTGCTTTGATCCTTCGGATCTAACCCCATCTTTTCCTTCCTTGCAAGTTTTGGATCATACAAGAGCATACTGGATTGAACCCTGGGTCAACACTTCATTACTTCAGGCAATGTTTGGTACCTTCATTATTTATGTTCATCCACTTATGTATGTTTGCATTCATTCATATTCTTCTGAAAGTTGGCCATTAGTGACCATATAGGACCATTGTTGATGTTTTTGGGTCATTTGATGAAAAGATGTAAATAGGGACATCCGTAATAAAATAGGGATATCTTAATCTTTATGAGCTCAAATTCAAAACAATAAGTGTATTATTTTATTACTGATGTCCCTATTTTGAAGTGTTTGATCATTTCTATTACCTTCAAGGAATTGTGTGAAGTTTTTGATATCTCTTTATTTGTTTTTTTGTGCATATACCTTCTCTGATCAACTTTGATATGCACAGGTGATGAACATTCATATTTTCCTAAGCAGTACTTTGAGATTTCCTTCCAACACATGTACTATTGTGAAAATCATCACAAGTCCATTTGTTGGAGGAAAGCTCACAATACACATGTCTGGATGTCTGCATGTTTTTCACCTATTCATATACCAAATGATGAATGCTCAATTGTTGTAATGGGAAAGCATTAGAACTGTCCATATAGGACCTTCATTATTTACGTTCATCCACTTATGTATGTTTGCATTCATTTATATTCTTCTGAAAGTTGGCTATTAGAAACCATATAGGACCATTCTTGATTTTTTTGGGTCATTTGATGAAAAGATGTAAATAGGGACATTAGTAATAAAATACTGATTGTTGTCATTGCATGCTTGCTATTGTTGTGCACCATATATTGTTTTATACACTGTTTATTTCATTGAGACTGTGAGCTTGGTTTTTCTTTCATAAGTGTATGGCTTGACTATGCACATGCATAATTGTAGATGAGGATCAGTAATAGGATGCTATTCATTTCTTAGATATTTTTTATCTAACCCCCATCTCTCTTTTCTTTGCAGGTTCTGGATCACACAGGGGCACACTAGATTCATACCCGGGTAAAAAATTCATCACTTCAAGAAATGTATGGCACCCTTATTATTTATGTTCATCCTCTTATGTATTCCTATACTCTTGCATTTTCTTCTGAAAGTTATTTTCCTTGTATAGTATATACAAGTTATTTTTCATATATATACATGTAATCTTTAGATGCAAAAATTTCTTTTCCTTTACATGTACCTTTGCATGAAATGAACACAAATTAAACAAGATCATCTAATAATGCAAACTAGGGTACTATAGTCACTCATCTAGTAATTAGTTCCCCAAACCATTACTAAGGATTGAACATAAGTCTAACTGTGAAGAGCCCAGCTGGCTCTCTCTCTAATTTAATTGCACTTAAAATAACTTTCAGAATATATGAACAATAAATTTGGAATTAAATGAACACTTTCAGATTTTCATCATTTAAATAACAAAAATTTCTTAAGAATTCACTCTATTCCCCTTTTACAATGGAAGTAATTATCCTTTGCATACAATCAGCACATTACCAATGGAGATTTAT
This sequence comes from Chamaecyparis obtusa, assembly GCA_027943335.1. Classification (NCBI taxonomy): domain Eukaryota; kingdom Viridiplantae; phylum Streptophyta; class Pinopsida; order Cupressales; family Cupressaceae; genus Chamaecyparis; species Chamaecyparis obtusa. The sequence goes on along the minus strand of BSBK01004189.1, from coordinate 947,145 downwards.
AAAAAAATGTTAACTATCAATAACACTTCAATTATCAAAATGAAATACTGGAATAATTGCTGAAGAAGACACCTTAATACTTGACGCCACTGGCTGGAAATAAAAAATGTAGCCTGTATCATATTCATGTGTTGCCAAAGGATGAAATCAACCTCTTTAACCTACCTGTTGCTTGCAACTGTTTGAAATGCAGCTCGAGAATGATCAACCCTGCCTCACATCAAGGAGATAATACACCAGCAAATTGAAACCCTATACAGATCCGTACGGCACCAGCATTAAGAATGTATAGATGGAATTGATTACCACTCTAACTTCCATTTAATACATGGCATGCTGAAGAAAAATTGTAGCTTCCAAAGACTGCTACAATTCGTTCATACAGATTCTTAGTAAACACTCCCAAATCTGAAATAGGAAGACAAATCCAATCCTCAACATGAAAAAAAATCAAACCCTAGGAGAATAAATTGATTTTCCTATAGAATAAACTTCTCAAAAATTCCAATATACATCAGCACTGGATTATGATCTCAGATATAGTTGCAAAATTCACCATCAATCTGTAATGGCTCAAATTGCTAGAAGAGGAATCAGTCCTCAAAACCCTAGCTAGGTAGTCTCTCTCACAAACTTCAATCAATTCATAATTCAACAATGGATGATTTTCCTTTCACAAAGTATTTCTTTTATAATTCAAAAGTGTCTTCTCTCACACACTTTTCACTTAAAACACTTTTTATACTTAGGCACATATTGAATAATATAATTTATTAGGCTCCAAAAAAGGCCTTTTCACCAATATCATGAAATTATGACACACAAGGTCCCTGTTTCTTGTGCCCAAGATTTAAAATTTTTCATCCTGGTTCCAATGAGCTATAACACTAAGGTATCCAACATATAATACCAACAAAAATGGCAAGCTTAGCAAATTTAATAAAATAATAATAATAAACCACCTGTCTTACGAAAACAACTGAAGAAGTGTCTGAATCAAAATTTGTCTACATAGGATTGATCCAGATGATGAAAGATGATGAATGAACTTGATGGGGTGACTTACTAAAAATAGACGCTCTCTCCAAGGTTCTTGGAGCACAAACTAGAAGCCATAAATGAAAACTGAGAGCATCATTCAACTCCTCTAACTCATCTGAGCTCATCGAAACTATCCATTGACTTATTATAAATAGTAAGTTCACACCAAAGACCCTCTAAACACCTCACCAGACCATGAGGATCACAATAATGACCTGGCACCATCAGATCAATGACTTGCAAAAAATGGGGACATTACAGGTCTCCCTCCCCAAGATTGCTTGTCCCCAAGCAATCATCAGAACAAGAAACATCACAATCCACTTGGATCCCACATAAAAAAATATACCATGCCACCAACACCAACTATAGGCTCCTATAACATAACCCAAAATACAAATCGGATAACTCTGTAAATAGACCCAAAACAACCACTCACCCAAACTCTTGTACTGAATCTGTCTCTGCCCAGATCTTGAAAGAAGTGAACTTCAGGATCATCAAAAACCAAGATGTATGGGAGACTTAGATCCCATACACATTGAACTCCCCTTGTGCTCCCAACTGACCTATACTAAGTGTGTAGAACATTTTCACAACAGTGATGAATACCCCTGAACAAAGCTGTACCAAGACCCGAATATGCACACAATGCATAATCTTTGTAGTCACCATAACTCTGGAAGTCACCTGCTACTGACTTGTAGCCAAAAATCCCATCAACTACTGATGGCAAGAACCCATCCTGTAGTGGATGATAAGGACTAGGAGCCAAACTATCCTTGCGAGAGATGAAATCTTCTACCTGGGGGTCAAAAAAAAAATGATGAACATGCCCCACCATATATAGTCGATCGAAAACCCCAATCTCTATCAATAGCTCATCATTACCAAACTAGGGGTCATGAGATGGCTCCAATCTTTGACTCTGCATAACTGTAGGCTGGGTAGGCCCCTGAGTAATTCTCTTAACAACCCCAACCTCATAATACCTATGGGGAAGCATTGTAGATAGAGTCTCCACAATCCTCCCTACCAACCTTCGGATAGCACAAGAGCCTTGGATGAGAGTACCCTCAGACACTCTATAAGAATCCTATCGCACATCTGCACTCTCAAGTAAATACTCCAAAAATGACTTAGTGCAGTAGAAATTATACGTGGAAGTGTCAACTTTCTCCCCCATAATCCATAGTTGATACCTCTAAAAATGTGGTACAACCAACTATCCCATGCTATCAGCTATGTGAGATGATGAAATAGATTCACTCCCAGCTAAGGGAAGCAAATCAACCTAAGAGATTGAATCCAATGGTACTCCTACCTCATTCGAACCAAGAGCTCCCATATCCTGAACATGTGTGTCTGCCACATCATCATGTTCCTCAACACCACCCGTAAGAGAAAACTCACCACCAACCACTTGGATGTGCAATCAAACTGGGTCTGGGGCTGGTGTGGACTGTAAATGCTCCAACTCCACGGTCACCTCCTCTAACTAGATCTGTGACTCCTGAAGAGCCCGTTGAGTATCCTCTAAAACCTTAGTAATTGCTGTGAGATCCTTGGTAAGCTCAATCACCTCCTCCTCTTTGTCCATTAGTGCCTCATAAGCTGTACTCCCCCACTCCACCAGGTGATATCAGTCGGCTACCATCTGTAAGTAGTTATGTCTCAAAATCTTGACAACCTCATGCAAAGTATGAATCTCTATCAATGAGAGGTAACCACCATTGGCCTCATCTATCATAGGAGAACCCCAACCATAAACAACCAACAATTGATGAGCGACATCAAAATGCTCGAGAGTAGAAGTAATATCTCTCTCATCAACTCGTAACTAGCTAGTCACATGATGACTCTGCACAAGAGGCCTCCTATGAACAACCTCAAACACACTGTCTATACTATGAGAGGAAGCTATATGCAACAAAATCCCCTCAAGATCACCATCTCTCTAAGTAATTTCATCTGAGTACACATCAACAAACTAAGTATAGGCATCATACATGTCCTCATCTAACCCCGAGGAAGCTGCTGCTGAATCTAACTCAACACAATCTCTAGCTACCTCATCCTCTGCAACCATCTGGTAGTCCTAATCCTAAGGCACATCCTCATGAGTTACCAAAGAAGTAACCCCATCTTTGAAAGTGGAAGCCCTGGCTATAAAAAACTCCTGCCACTCATAAGCTTCCCTGTCCTCATCTGCGAGTCTTGGTAACACAGAATCCTAGTACCCACCATCACCATATGACAATGCTAAATCTACACCCAAAGTCAAATATAGAAAGCCAAAAACACTACAGCACTCATTATCCTCACTCTCAACATTAGATATATCTACAATGCTAGTGTCCGCATTATCTATCCACATCTCCTCTACTAACTCTAGCTACAAACATGACTCAATGTCATCATGTGAATCAACTATATAGTGGCATGAAAATACATCACCCAAATCAACTACAACACTCCCATCCTGAGTGTCATCACTAGAAAGCTCCATGCACACATCCTCAACACAGGAAGAAACCACTGTCTCCTATAGTAATCCCACACTACAACTGCTATCATAAATCTCTGAGCTGTCAGAGCTCATATGCTCCTTGCAGTCATCACCCAACATCTCACAGGGGGTGTCATGTCCAATGCAACTCACAACATCCTCAGAAGTGTCATCAGATGTGTCTATACTATCAGCTCCCACATCTCCTACTGAAATCTCATCTGTGGATGCATGTCTCTGCACACATGACTCAACATCAAGTTGTGCACCAATAATGCTATAGCATGAACTGTCATCAACTGACCCCGCTGTAATGCCCAGATCACCAACCTCACCACTGGGAGACTTCGTACATGCATCGGTCCTATCTAAGGAAGCAAATACCTCCTGAACTGGAGCAATACTACTACAGCTGACATAAACATCTCCAATAATAACTCCCTCCATGAAAGAGTCTGAACTCTCAGTGGTAACTACAACATTAGCTGCCTCTGTACAATCCATAGTGACTGCTCTGGGAGCCTCAACCCGGTGATGCTCAGTACTGCTGTCATCCAATGGAACTGAAACATCCACTAGTTCCAGTGTAATAAATCGATCATCAGTACTGCAAATAGGAAAAGTAGGTGTTGAACTAGATGTAGGAACATTAGCATTACATATAACTATCAGAGAAAACTCTAGCCTTCTCCCTTGCAAACTCGATGTCGGCCTTCTAAAGGCAGAGACCATATATCTTACTGCCCTATCTACTATAACTGGATCCAACAAAATCTCTACACATCTCTGCTGATGTAGTCTCAATCTCTCCATGCTTTCTACTAAAGTATTTAATTCCACTCTATTTCCCTTACTGCTATGACGACTTCCAGAACTAGATCTCTTGTATTTATCCATAGCTAGGAAAAATGGAAGTGCTGGTCACTTTTAAAATACTTCAAAAAATAAATGAATCCAGACCCCACAGGATGGCAGGAAAAATGCTCTGATACCACTGTGAAGAGCCCAGCTGGCTCTCTCTCTAATTTAATTGCACTTAAAATAAATTTCAGAATATATGAACAATAAATTTAAAATTCAATGAACACTTTCAGATTTTCATCATTTAAATAACACCAACAATTTCTTAAGCATTCACTCTATTTCCCTTTTACAACGGAAGTAATTATCCTTTGCATACAATCAACACGTTACCAATGGAGATTTATAACAAAACATTAACTATCAATAACACTAAAATGATCAAAATGAAATACTGGAATAATTACTGAAGAAGACACCTTAATACTTGACGCAACTGGCTGGAAATAAAAAACGTAGCCTGTATCATATTCATGTGCTGCCAAAGGATGATGCCAACCTCTTTAACCTGCCTGTTGCTTGCAATTGTTTGAAACACATCTCCAGAATGATCAACCCTACCTCACGTCAAGGAGACAATACACCAGCAAGTTGTAACCCTCTGCAAATCTGTACGACACCAACATTAAGACTGTACGACTGGCATTAATTACCACTGTAACTTCCATTTAATAATTGACATGCTAAAGAAAAATTGCAGCTTCCAAAGACTGCTGTAAATTCATTCATACAGATTCTCGGTAAACACTCTGAAATCTGAAATAGGAAGACAAATCCAATCCTCAACATGAAAACAATTCAAACCCTAGTGTATGCACCCTAAAATGGTCGCCTAGACTTTGAGCCCCAGTTATTAAATTATCAAATTTCCCGAATCAATGCTTTTCAAAATTCAAATCAATTTCTTTGATCAATCCTAATTAATTCAATCATTTCAATTTTCCGTAAGGTTTGATCATTTCATCAATAAATTTTATTTAATTAAAAGAAATATTCTCTCTTAAATAAATAAAATAACCTTATTTAATTGAAAAAGAAATATCTCTTAAATAAAATAATTTTATTTAATTAAAACTCCTTTTAGTTAAATAATTTTATCTTATTTAGAATAATATCTCTTTTAATTAAATAATGTTATCTTGTTTAATTAAAAGAGAATCATTCTTTTAAATAAATAAAAAAATCCACTTAAAGCTCTTTGTGATGAAAAAAGGGAAACAAATAATTAAAAATAAATAAAATTCCTTTTCTCTCCACACTTTCTAAAAAATGAGCTTTGTTTCCTCTTTTTTGATTTATCCCACATTGCTCCTGGAGATGCATTCTCTTCCACATTTTCTTATATAAGGAGCCCTCTCCTTCTCATTTCAGATCCTGAATTTTCTTATTGTTGTTATGCTGTAGGTTTTCTTGGCGATATTTTAGAGTTTTGAAGATTATTACATTCTAGCTTTCATGTCTACATTAGCTTAATCTTCATAGCATCTTAGCTTAGTTTCCTTTATTGTTTTAGCTTAATCTTCACATGGTTAATTAGTAAAGGAGAGTAAAACTTGCATTTCAATAGCATAGTTTATTTCTTTGCATTGTTATCATCTAGATTAGTTTCATTTAACATGCAATAACTTGATGATCAATGGAGATTAGCACGCTTGCTTCTCATCCTTAAATATCTCATTTCTTGGTGTACTTTCATGGGTTTAACTAAGTCAATTTGAGGGCCTCATAATACAACCTCTGCACTCCATGAATAGAGAGCTGTGAATCGCTATTTGAGACCTCATTGCTGAGTGTTCTTGGATGTAATGATTCACAAAAGTGTGACTATTTTCTAGCACACATTTTTGGCGCTCACTGTGGGGCCCTGAAACGGGTTTCCCTTCTATTCTATCAATCTTCTATCATTTCTCTATCAAAAATCCCCTGCTACTGCCTGTTCTGGTATTTTTGAAGCAGTTTTTGAAGTTAAGGGTTTCAAGTTTTTTTTTAGATTTGGTATTCTCTATGGGATGTTATTTTTTTGTTTCTTTTTTGCTTGCAAAAAAGAAATTTTTTTTTAGCACTTTTTCTATCAACACTGTGATTTTTTAATTTTTTATCCGTACTTTCATGTGTCACTATTACAGAATCTCGTGCAAAGTTTCTAACTATATCACACAAAGTTTTGCTGGTACTAGCATTTCTACATGCGACAAAGGGGTTTTCTCGTGCGGGCCTATGTTCTTTCTCACGCGAGCTCTTGTACTTTCTCACACGAGCCTTCGTACGTTCTTGCACGGGCTTGTGCTTTGTCACACATGGTTTAGTACTTTCTCATGCGACCCTGGGTACTGTCTCACATGGAATTTGACGACAGCAGAGACCTAGAATTCCAGAGTTGCTAGTTTTACTTGCTATTTCCTATTTTCTGACCTTTCCAGATTGCTGAGATTGTTTCAAATTCTTATTCTTTGAGATGACACGTCAGTGACCTCGTGTTGCTTGGAACCCAAGGTAATTTGTTGATCTCTATAACACTTGGTTTTGGGCATAAAATTAATCTCTTGTGTGTTTCGCTTGAGTGATTTATTGCTTTCATAAACCACATTTCAATTTTGGACTTTAAAAAGAATATAGATTCATTTATTGCATAAGTGTTCCACATAGATAAGTAGGCCCTATTAACACTATTCATGGTTCTTGAGAGAGTGGGTTTCCAGTGAAACTCTTCTCAATGAGAGAACCCTTGCAGGTAGGGAGGTTACTAGAACTGTCTTTGCGTTCTACTAGATTTGTAGTCTTTGACTTTTCGATTGATGCATTCTCTCTTCGGAGAGGTTGATAGATATGAGTTATTGACATTAAAAATCTTGGCAAGATAGTTTTAGTCTTAGCGTGTTGGAATGAATCTTTCTTCTATGTTTGGGTGAAGAGAAAAGGATAGATGATTATGCTCTACTCCCTTTTTGGGTAGTACTAGAAACTCAGACCCTTGGATCTAAGCCAAGTCCCCATGTGGTCCTTGTTGTGAGTCACCTTTTAGAGAGGGTTAACCATAGTGGACATTCCCTTCATTGGGTAAACCATGTTGATGGAACCTCAAGTGGTAATAGCCACTTTTGTCGTGGTAGTGACAACCGCTATACAAATGTCCTTGTGGAAGAAATCTCCATGGGTACAGTTTCTTGATGGGCTGTCAGATCTCCTTAGTATCTCCAATTGATTAAGTTCTCAGAATGTGTAAAAATCCTGATACACCTGGATTGGAGTTCACCTTCTTGAAATTGTAAATGTTGTAGAGTCAATCCATTATTAAAAACCATAGTGCAGCCAAATTTTTCTTTTTAGGACTATGTGTGTGATTGGAAAAACATTTTGGAGAACATACACAAGTAGTATCTGTGTGTGAGTGATTTACACCTTCATGAAATTACAAGATTAACTAAGAACAACAAGAATTAGAGCAAAATAATCTAACAAATGCACAATTAATCTATCAACATCTCATGGATCTCTAAAATAAAGTGGTAAATGAGGCTCTCAGCTATGATCCTCACTAGTGACACTCTAAAGATGAGAATTAAGCTATATGATATGCAAATTTAGATCTATTCTATCAAATTCTAGCTCTATTTGATGAACAATCTACTAAAATGATCAACAATTTAAGCTAAATATCAATGAAAATGCTAAGTGAGTGGTGTGGATGCAAATTGCAAGAGCTTTGCTGCAATTCAAAGATATGGAATGGATGAATAATGCCTCAAAATGCCTTCTATTTATAAGATTTTCCCAAGGGTAGGGGGTAGAGTGAGATAACTATGGTTATGCTTTGGTAAGGTCAATTGGCTTTGCTTTGTCCCTAAATTGGGGGACAAACATTTAAATGGTTTCAAAAGGCTGGACCATTTCAACAAAAGTGAGTGATTTGTGTCCATTTTGTCTCCTTTTTCCTTTGTTGAGAGAATTTCATATTTATTAATTAATTAAAGTAATTAAATTTAGCCATGAAGGGTAAGAGGTTCATTTTGATTTTTGCTTTCAACAACTATGTCATTAATTGAATTTAATCAATTTCTTAGTGTTTTTCTCCTTTTCAAGCTTTATTTAATCATTTAATCATTTAATTGAATTTTCCTTTAATTTGAATTGCCTTTGTTCCATTTATCGATTTTTAGTGCTATTTTGATGATTTGATTGCACCTTTTGATTGATTTAAGCCTTTGCCAATTTTCCATGTCTACAAATGCCCCTCTTTGAGTCGATGTGCGAAGAACACCGATTCAAAGATTCCCTTAGTATGATGATCCGATTCAGGTCCTGGTTCTGATATTCCTCTGATCGTTCTGATTGATGTACTTCCTGATGATGATGATGTGCCTCTGATGATGGTGCTGATATGATTCTGATGCCTCTGATATGATATGGGTCTTGGTTTGATGATAGGTCCTGGGTTCACTGATAAAGGTCTTGGGTTAATTGATTGCTGATACATTGATAGGATTGATATGATGACAGATTTGATATGAAACTGATATGAAATTGATTTGCCTCCTGATATGATAACGATATGATATGATATTGATATGATACTGATATCTTGATATGATATGATATGATATGATATGCCCCATTGATAAATGTTTTTGATGTGATGCCCATTTGATACTCTGATGCCCCCTCAGAAATAAAACATATTGATTCCTTGATTTGCAAGATTTTTTAATTGATTGGTCCAATATGTTTTCATTTCTGATACCGTTTGAAAGAAATAATCAAGTTTGATTCATGCCCCGATTAATGAAAATGTCCTATAATAGGTTCAAAGTGCATTTTTTAAAGTGTTTATGAGGACCAATTTCACCTTAAATAGGGTAAAACCCCTCATTTTACTATTCATTTGCACCGTTCCTTCTTGAGATTTGAGCTCTGATTTTAGCCTTTTTGAGACGATGGTGGTCCCACATCGCGAGCATCGGTTTGAGAGAGTGCGCCGGTTCAGTCGGAGAGCGACTAATGGTCCTCCGGTATGTCATTCAAATTTTCCTCATGTCTTTAAAGTTGCATTTATGACCTTATTTAATGCTTTTAAAAATTTTAATTCTGCGTTCGTGAAAAGAAATGTCGCCTCCGTGCATTTTAATATCGCCTGAAAATTTTAAATGTCGCCTTTAGTAAATTTGATGTCGCCTCCCTTAGGTATTCTCACGCATTTAGAAAATCTTGTGTCGCCTAAGGATAATTTAATGTCACTTAGGGTTTAATCATTTTAATTAGGTGTCGCGTGATAATAAGATGTCGCCTGCGGAAAATCTTATACCGCCTCCATGAAATTAAGTCACGCGGATGAATAAAATCACGCGTATGAATAAAGAAATGTCGCCTCCGGTAAAAGAAATGACGCCAGAAAGAAAAGTCACGTAAGTAAAAAATTTGTTTATTTGAAACTTTTCTAGGACGTCTGATTGCTCGATTGCGTCAACTTGATTGATATCGATCACGTCAATGAATTCAATCGAATGTTTAGTTAGGGTATTCCCTTTGTTTGATTTCAACAACGAATTAGGACATAGGTAACTATAATATCAAAGAATAAGGTTAATCAATCTTCATCATGAATGATAGGTCATGGATCTAAACGTCCATTCATTTTATGCTCAAATGCTTAGAGACATAAAACTAGGATCGTCCTTCCTCAATGCTTAGAGGATTGGTAAGTCTGATAGGTATATTTAAATTGATGACTATGATTGATTGTTTGATTTCCTGATAGTAAGTTACTCATGTGATTCCCTTGCTTTGATTAAACAGGAGGATGTCCCTGTGCTGTACCTTCAGACTGTACCACACTGGGTGATGGAGCTTAGGACCCAGTTGACTGACGCCGAGAGGTGAGTGATTAGGCGCTACGGTTTACTATGCGTACTAGAGCTTCCTCGGTTCCAGATGAACCGAGGTTTGATTACTGCTGTCGCAGAGCGTTGGCACTCTGAGACAAACACATTTTGGCTACCACAGGGCGAGATGACTATTACACCTGAGGATGTTTACAGATTGCTACGGATCCTGACTCATGGAGAGATAGTATATTATGATGCAGTCTATGATGGGACATATTGTCGATGAGTATTCGAAGATCCGTCTATTGGTGATGATTGTATCTTATGGCCTCAGTTTGCCTCATTTCTTGTTTTACCAGCATTATTAGGTGCTATCATTGGTGGTGTTTTATTACCTGATCGGCGAGGTCGCAGATTTTCAGTGGGATGGGGCAGGATTATCGAGGATTTGCTACATCATCCTCGATGCTTTGACTGGGGATCTTGTGTGCTGGCACAGCTTTATCACGATCTTCATGAGGTGGTTTACAGGAGATCAGCCTCATTATCTGTTGGGATTCATATTTTACAGTTGTGGATATGGGAGCACTTACCAGTCAGTCGTCCTATATCAGATCGAGATCATCCTCCAGGATATCCTTTTGCATGGCAGTATACTGGTATGGTGACACAGCATCACTTGGGTCACTTGGAGTATTGGCGACGGCAGATTGATGACATGGATGAGGTCTATTGGAGACCATATGTTGAGGTCAAGGATTGGAGGGAGGATAGCTTGGAGTTACCATATATGTTTTCTCCTCGATGGATGATCGGTAGGATCGACTCTGTTCTTGAGAGATTCTTGGCAGGGAGAGTACTACGACAGTTTGGGCGGATTTAGCCTATGCCTCAGGGATCTGCAGTATATGCTCGTTCTAGTGCAGAGCGTGCTACTTGGGGTCACATGCCTTCATATGATGACGCTATAGAGCAGATATCATTACTGGGTTATATGGATTGGGACATGAGGTTACACATCAGAGATGCCGGAGTCACACAGGAGTATCTAGCTTGGTTGATGGAGCATCCGATGCCTCGATTTACAGACCCTGCAGAGCCAGTGCCTGGGCGAGATGATGATGGTGATGATGTTGGTGGTGGGAGGAGACGTAGAGGTAGACCCCGAGGTAGGGCAGTGATTAGGCTCAGAGGATGAGCGAGAGATGCACAGGTACAGGCACCACCTCCTCCTCCTCATCCTGCAGTAGCACAAAGACAGAGGATAGATCGTCAGGATCATGTGAGGGCTGCTAGACAGGATCCAGGTATAGGATAGGATACGGGAGCAGGATTATAGCAGGCTATCATGGATGGTCAGGATACAGGTGCACAGCAGATGCCAGCAGCTTTTTCCCGTGATCGGGGAAAAGCTCCTATAGATACGGGTGATCCTCAGAGTACCTATGAGGTTGGAGAGAGTTCTAGTACTACCCAGCTACGAGCAGATGTGGGAGCATTACGGACAGAGGTGTCACAGATGTCATCTATGATTCAGCAGTTGGTATCAGGTTTGGCTCCCTTGGTTCCTCTCCTTGTTGCTATGGTTGGTCAGACACCTCCTCAGCAACCTCCATCACAGCCTCCTCCACAGCCTCCTCCACAGCCTCCTCCACGACCTCCTCCCAGTGGTGACGAGAGATGAGCTATGAGTGCTCTTATTGATCATTTATGTACTGATGCTGAGATACTTGATATTGTACCATAGTCTTGTGACCTTGGTGTCACCTTTCTAGTTGTATTTTGGCACTTATTTGACATTGATGCCCCTGTTGATGGGCGATTATAGAGTTGAGTTTTATGACATCATTGTTATACTTGATATATTGAGTTATGAGTAGACGTGTGATATGAGGACATTTATGGTCTTTCCTTCTTTTACTTGATGATATATGAGATTTCCTTTAGATGCTGCTATATGTGTTTATCTAATGCATTTGTTTTTGGATGGATATTGGCTATGGATGCAACGTATCTTATGTATGATATAGATAGATGGATGCATTTCTTCTTCATGTATGGATGCAGTTTTGATATGTTATTTCTCATGTATGCAATCTGTATGTATGCACATGTAAATAATTATTTCCTCTTTTTCTTTGATAATATCTATGTAATGATTAATGATATGGAATGAATGCAAAAAGTATAATCTCATATATTTTTATTTTTGTAGAAAAGATGATGTTGAAATGATGTTGTCCTTGTTGATTTAACCCTGTTAATGATGTCATGTACCCCCTTTTTGATGCGAAAATAAAACCCTTGGGAAAAATGCACATGCAATTAATCTAATCATGAGAATGCATTTAACCTTTTTATGAATGCAGCTAAGTGTCACTAGCTTTTAGCAAATAAATGCCTTGAGGATATATTTTCATCATTGAGCACTTGGGACCGGAAAGTCAATACAATCACCACTGCCCACTGACATGATGATATGAATATCGCTTTTTATTTACTGCTCATATGGTAACCTCTGTTTTGCTTTCCCATCGGTCTCATCGATATGACTATCACTGATTTCAAAAAAATCATGAGAGTACGAATACCGTTTTGTCGGATTCTATGTAGCAAGTGGATTTTGTCATTTAGATATGAAGAATCTAAATATCCAAGGTATCCGGTTGCGTAAACAAACAAAGGTTAACTCATTGTTTTATAAGATAATCCTCGATGGTTCTTTGATGACCATGTCTTTAGATGAATTCTCATAAGGCAATGAATTTTCCTCCAAACAGTCACTTCATAGTCAAGAAAAATATCATGTCTCCATCATTGCCAATCTAGTCGAAACATCATTGATGAGCTAAAAAGACTTGATACAAATTGAATGAATGTAAGTAAACAGATTTTTAACCAACTTTTCAAAAGAATCTATCTAAGTGTTTTGCATTGTTTTCTGATCTTCAACAAAATATATTTCCAAGTGTTTGATCATGACATGATTTTTGATTTTTAATCCTGAATAATAAGTCAATTTAGGCTTCAAGGATTTTGTTGTGGTAGTCAACTTCTTCATTATCAATCAAAGGTTTACAAAAATCTGATCTCTCTTCTGAAAATGTTGATCCCTTTCTGCTTGTGACTGAATGTTGCTCATATGAATCCTTTTTGAGGTACCCACTTTCCAATCCATTTATGCTGCCCCCAAGTATTTGATGTATCAATTTTGACAACTTTAGGCAATGCAAAGGATGGTGCTACAAACTGTTATTATGACTATGTACAAATGACGGATGCAATGAAGGTTTAGACAAATGGGCTGATGAGATGCATTATATACACATGTGGCTAGGAAGGAAATGACTTAAGGGAACCAAAAGTACTTGTTACCAAGTTTGCACTTTTGGGTATTCTCTTTTTTTTGCTACCGAGGCACCTATTTGCTAGGTTTTCACCAAGGCACTTTTTCTCTTTTTTCATTTTTTTTTATAATATTTTTAATATTTTTATTTTTTTGTATTTTTCATTATCACCTTGGCGCCTATTTGCTAGGTTTTCACCAAGAGATAGTTTTTCAAATGTTTTTGCTTTCTTCAGGCTCAATTTTCCACTATTTTTGATCTTTCTTCTTTTCCAATGTTTTTGGATTTTCCATTTTCAAATGTTTTTGGTATTTTCAAGATCCCTTTTCAATTATATACAATAATTATGATGCTCTCTCATCTGATACTTTTTATACTCTTTCATCTGTTTTAGGTGTAGAATCTCTTCAAATGAATGCTATTTATGGGTTCTTGTAATTCTTCACCATTACAATCTGATAACTTATATGTTCCAGTTCCAAAGGATGACACTATCACAAATGGGCCTATCCAATTAGCTTCCCACTTTCCTTTCTTTTCCCTTTCAACTTGATTTTTGGGATTTTCTCTTGTACCAAGTCTCCTACTTGAAAAGTTCTTGGTTTGATGTGCTTGTTGTAATTGTGTGCAATCCTGTTTTGATAAACTTTTAAATGCTCATAAGCTTGAGTCTGATGTTCCTCTAACAATTCCAATTGTTGTAGTCTAGCAATCCTATAATCCTCATCAGTGATCAATCCTCTTAATGAAACCCGTAGAGATGGAATTTCAACTTCTAATGGTAGAACTGCTTCGGTTCCATAGACTAAAGAGAATGGGGTGGCTCCTGTAGGTGTTCTGATACTAGTTCTGTAAGCCCATAGTGCGGGATTTATTTGCACGTGCCAATCTCTTCCTGATTTGTTAACTGATCTTTTTAATATTTTGAGGATATTTTTGTTTGTTGCTTCAGCTTGTCCATTGCCTTGTGGATAATAGATGGATGATGAATGATGTGTAATGTGAAATGTCATGCAAAGTTCATCAATATCCTGATTTTTGAATTGTTTCCCATTATCCGTGATAATGGCATGTGGAATACCATAGCGGCAAATTATGTGGTTCAAAATGAACATTGAAATTTATTTGCCGGTTGCTGTTGTTAATGGAACTGCTTCCACCCATTTGGTGAAGTATTCTGTTGCTGTGATGATATACTTGTGTCCATTTGAAGATGGAGGATATATGATTCCAATCAAGTCAAAACCCCATTGATAAAAAGGCCATGGTGTAATGAATAGGTGTAATTCTTGAGCCGGTGCATGTATCATATTACCATGATATTGACATTTGCTGCATGTCTTCACAAATTGACAAGCATCCTTTTCTAATGTTGTCCAAAAGTACCCTAGACGAAGGATTTTCTTAGCTAGATTAAAACCGCTTGAGTGTGACCCGCAAATGCCTTCGTGGACCTCGCGTAAAGCTAACTTAGACTCTTCTTCCTCTAGACATCTAAGTAACATCCCATCAAGACCCTTACGATACAATGTGTCTGAAAGGATTAGGTAACGGGCGGCTTGGCGTATGAAGTTACGTTTTTGGGCACGAGTTTGGTCTATGGGGAGTACTTGGTCTTTAAGGTAAGTATAGATGGGTCCATACCAAGGAGAGTCATGTCCATGTAAAAGAGCAACAATTTGGGTGTCAGGAAGGTTAAATGCCGGTTTTACCAACTCTTCCACCAAGAACTCATACTTCTCATTTTGATCTGGTTTTTGTAACAATGAAGCCAAGGTAGCCATGGCATCTGCTGCTCTATTCTTTTCTCTTGGAATCTGTTCAAATGTGATCAAAGCAAAGTACTTCTTCCATCCATCAATCAAGGTTTTATATTTCATCAATGTTATGTCCTTGGTATTGTATTCATTATTAACCTGATTGATTATGAGTTGGGAATCTCCATACACTTGTAATTCTGCAATACTCCATTCTAAAGCCATTTTGATGCCAATGACTAATGCCTCATATTCCGCTATGTTATTGGTGCATGGAAATAAGAGTTTATAAGACTTTGGAATGGTGTATCCTTGAGGAGTAACCAATAATATACCTGCTCCAGAACCTCCTTGTGTGTAAGATCCATCAAAATATAACTTCCATGTCTTTGCTTCTATGTTGACAATTTCTGCATCTGGAAATTCAATTTGCATGGTTTGTGTAGACTCCATTGGGTTATCTGCTAAGTGATCTGCTATCACTTGTCCTTTAATTGCTCTTCTATCAACATATTCAATGTCAAATTCACTTAGGATCATGACCCATTTTGCTATTCTACCTGTTAAGGCAGTTTTACTTAGTAAGCATTTGAGAGGATCAATCTTGGCAATTAATTTGATCTTATGCATCAACATATAATGTCTTAGTTTTTGAGATGCAAAAACCACTGCTAGACATGCTCTTTCCATGAATGAATAATTGAGTTCATATTTTATTAAGGTTCTACTAAGATAGTAGATTGCCCTTTCTTTTCCTTGCTCATCTTCTTGTGCCAACAATATGCCTAGAGACCTTTCTGTGGCTGATATGTATAACAACAGTTCTTTACCTTTGATAGGTGACATAAGAATAGGTGGGTTTATCAAATAAGTCTTCAAAGTAGCAAAGGCCTTATCACATTCTTCATCCCACATAAATGTAGTGTCCTTGTGTAACAATCTGGTGAAGGAGTGATGCTTTTCTGCTAATTGAGAGATAAATCTCCTTATTGATTGAATCTTTCCTTGTAGTGACCTCATTTGGCTAATATTTCTTGGAATCTCCATTTCTAGAATTGCTTGTACTTTTTCAGGATCAACTTCAATGCCTTTTGCTGACACTATATAACCCAATAACTTGCCGGATTGGACACCAAAGGCACACTTCTTTGGGTTTAGTCTAACTTTGAATTGTTCTAACCGAACGAATATTTTTCTTAGGATTTGTAAATGCTCTTCTCTATTGTGGGATTTTGCTAGAATGTCATCCACATAATCTTCTAAAAAAGTATGCATCATGTCATGGAAAATAGTTGTCATGGCCCTTTGATATGTAGCTCCAGCATTTTTTAAACCGAAGGGCATGACATTCCAACAAAAAGTACCCCAAGGGCAAGTAAATGTTGTCTTTTCTTGGTCTTTGGGAGAAATCTTGATTTGGTTGTAGCTACTAAATCCATCCATTAATGAGTACATTGCGTGACCTGCTGTCAAATCCACTATGGTATCAATGCTTGGCAATGGGAAGTCATCTTTGGGACATGCAAGGTTTAAATCTCTGAAATCCGTACACACACGGATAGATTTATCATGCTTAGTAACTGACACAATGTTAGAGATCCAATCAGCATATGCTATTGTTCTTATGAATCCCACCTTTAATAATTTTTCCAATTCGGCCTTGACTAGAAGAGCCACATGTGGGTGCATTTTCCTTAGTTTTTGCTTCACAGGTTTAACTCCGGGTCTGACATTCAGATGATGCATTATGAAATCAGGATCTAATCCAGGCATATCGGCATATGACCATGCAAAATTTACTTGTTGTTCTTGGAAGAATTTGATAAAGTCCTCTCTTTCAATAGATGTAAGTGATGCAGCCAAGTGTACAACCTTTGGCTCTAGTTCCGTGCCAATGTTAACTTTTTCTGTTGGTTCTATAAGAATAGATGACCGTTCTTCTTCATGTTCAGGAAAAGTGTCCAATCTCTCTTCTAATGGTGCCACAGTTGGGTTTTCACCAAAAGAAACGTCTTTTATTTTCATTGTTTTTGGTTCTAATGGTGCCACAGTTGGGTTTTCACCAATAGAACTTTTCATTTTTTTATTTTTTTTCATTTTTTCTTTTTTTTGACTAAGAGATTGGAGCCTTGCTGTTGTCATCATGTCTGTATTGAGTTCGTTGGTGAAAGAGGGTTCAACCGCATTGAGGTATTGGTTTGTTGCTTGGTCATTTGGGAAGTAAAGTAAGTCATGTGGTTCAGTTTGATCCCAATCAATGAGGTCTGGATGTATCAAAATTAAGGAATTATTGGGTAAGGTATCATCAATAGGATTTATGGACATGACTTCGTTTGAGGGTTCATACATTGTATCGTTTAGATCTATGATGTGCGCTTCCTCAAGATGATCCATGGAAGCAGGGTCAAAGTCCTCTTCGCTTGAATCCTCGTCGACCTCTACGGGAAACAATGTGGGAAAAGCCACAAGCGGGTTGAAACTAACGTTTGAATTTCCCTCCTCTGAAGGTGTCCAAAATGTTTCTATCCATGCTCCACTACTAGATGCTTGTTCTATATTAGGCCTTTGAATAGAAGATTCTTCATTAATTGGAGCCTCTTGTTTTGGGATTTTTGCATAATATGTATAGCAATGACTTCTTTATCTTGACATGACTCATCTGATAAAGTATCCCATTCATAATCCCTAGAGTCATCACTATCTCCTTCGGATTCTAATGCATTTATTTGAGGATGAAAATCATGCATTGGACTTGAACTTTCTCCCTTATATTGAAAACCTACTCCGGATTTTTCATGACTTGCCCTCCAAAAAGGTTCAATAGGTTCTAATAATCCTCTATTTCTTTGGCCTAGGGGTCCTCTTCCTTTGTATCCCATCTTTTGCATAATATCAAATCCTTTCCCATATTGTTCTGTTTGTATATTAACATGCTGAATTCTTTCCATGGGAGTGTTTAGGGTACCATCCTCATCATGATAAAGCCATTGGAGGACATCATCCTCTTCCTTATCCCATGTTGCTTTGCTATCTTCCCTCACAAAATAAGAATTATACTTATGTGGAAGATGTTCTTTTGAGGGTTTTCCATGTGATTTAGGAGACATGGGCATGTCAAATAGAGAAACTGAATATTCTCCTAACCCTTTTGAACTAATCTTGCATTGTTTGTCAAATTTGTTCATCATCTCACTCATGTATTGGTAATGATCTGCTTTAGCTTGTTCTTTTTCTTCTTTAGTAGGTTTGTAGATCACTGTTTCCAATTTAGGTGCCACATATGGACTTTCCATCACATTTGGACCCTCGTAGCTCACTTTTTCCTTGCCCTTAGTTGATGTAGTTGAGCTAGCTTGAAGAGGATTTTGTGCATCTTCATTGGTGATTCTTGGAACAACTCCTTCACGATTATGTGGAATGTATAATTCATGCAAGGGTTTGAGTGCATTACAATATTGAAATGGATTTGAGTCTCCTCCAACTGTGATTTCTTCACCCATGCATGGGAACTTGATGCATTGGTGGTATGTGGAGGGGACAGCTTGCATCTCATGAATCCAGGGTCTTCCCAATAAGATGTTATAGGTTAATTTCATGTCCAACACTTGACATTTGGTTTCCTTCTTAACTGGTCCCACTTGGATGGGCAACACATTCATGCCTTTAGAAGCTCTTTCAGCCTCATCATAAGCTTTTATGGTGATTTTCTTTGTAGGGTCAATGCAAGACTCGGATAGACCTAAGGATTTTACAAGACTCAATGTGCATATGTTAAGGCCAACCCCTCCATCAATAAGGGCTCTTTTGACTCTATGCCTTTCGATCAAAACCTCTATATGTAATGGCAAATTTTGAGGATGAGTTATAGACATGTCATCTTGATCTGAAAATGAAAGACAATGAGGAGCCACAAGATGTCCTACCATATTTTGAAACTTTTCTTCCCCTAAGGTAGTAGAAACATGTGTCTCTTCCAAAGCTTTTTCCAAAATCTCTTTATGATTTGGTGACAACTTCAATAACTCTAAGATTGAGATTTGTGCTGGAGTACGTTGCAATTGGTCCACCAAACTATAAGGTCTTGCTGCTGTAGGAGATTGTTTGACCACAATGTTGGATGGTGGGATATTGGTGTTTTGAGGGACTATCCCTTGTAAAGTCATTCTAGAATTCTGCCCTCTTGTAATGACATTTGTTGCTTCCTTTTGAGGCTGTTCATTAATGATGATAGCATTAACAATATGATCATATGATGGCGCAAAGTTGAGATTATTGGCACTTTGTTTCTTGCCATTTGATGACTCACCTTTATCATGTTTGTAAAAAGGTTGTTTGAAGGCTGTATGATCTTCATTATTTTGGGGTCCATCAACAGTGATTATGTTATTATCTATCAAGTCTTGCACCACATTCTTTAATTGTAAACATTCATTTGTAGGGTGCCCCCGAATCCTATGATATTCACAATGATGCTTAGCATCCCACCAACCCGGCTTGTGGTCTGGTTCATAAGGTTTAATAGCGGGTAATGCAATAACATTGTTAGCTATGAGAGCCTTTAATGCAGTTTCAAGTGATTCTCCCAAGGGTGTAAAGTGTCTTGCAGGAGTGGGCTTCAAATACTTATCATACTTGCTGTTTTGATCCTTGTTTCCTTGATTATTCTTATTGGCATTGTTGTTGTTGTTGGAAGGTGCATTATATGCTTGATTAGCATTATTCACTTGATTTGGTGTCTTTGTAAGGGCAAATGGAATCACCTTCAAGTTGCTGGATTCCACTACACCATCATTAACAATACCTTTGTTGTGATTCTTTGCAGCATAACGGCTATTGTTGTTGTACCAACTTTTATTTGGATTGTTGTTATTGTTGGTATTGTTGTTGTTGGAGTTAGAGTTATTCTTATTTTCCTTGTGCAATTTCAACTCTCCACTCTTAATCAACACTTCTTCCGTTGTGATTCCGTTATCAATTAAATCTTGAAAGGTTTTGGGACATTGCATCCTTAGTCTATAATTCAGCTCGCTTCTTAAACCGTTAATAAAGATATCCATTTTTTCTTTCTCCGGTACACTTCTTGGATATCTAGCAAATGCAGTCCTCCATCTTTGCAAGAATGTGAGAAAGGCTTCTCCATCTTGTTGCTTCATGTTACATAACGTTATCATGGTGACCTCATGTTTGATGTTATAAGAGTAATGAGTCACGAATTTAGATGCTAACTCTTCAAAGGATTTTATACCGGATGATAGTTTTGAAAACCAATCCATGGTTGTTCCTCCCAAGCTTCTTGGGAATAGTCTCATTAAATAAGTTGATTCATGCATGAATTCAAGACTCAATGCACAAAACCCCCGAAGATGATCATGTGGGTCAGATGTTCCTTCATACCTCTCATATTTAGGAAATGTTACATTAATGGGAAAAGGCACCATGACCAAACTCTTATCGAATGGAAAAGGACATAATGTTTCAATAGAGAAAGGCTTAGGAGCCCCATTTTGTTTCAAATTGTCAATTTCCATTTGTAATTGTAATACCCCAAAAATGGGCTATAAGTTCATTAACCTCCTATATCATCAAATCATATGAAATCGACATCAAAGTCCTAATCTAAGGCACATCTAAACATCATCAAATCTAATTGATTATCTTAAATTTTGCATCGGAGAATATTCCTATTAATATTCCTAATTATCTTAATTATCTTTAATTTTATAATTATTTGGCAATAAATCACATTTATCCTAAAGTTTGATTAATTGAATATTTTCATATTTAATTAATTAGATTTAATATTTGCCACTTAATTGTGTAATTAAATTTAATTATATCTATTATTAATTGTATTATTTAATTTTGACAATAAATCTAATATCATATGAATAATTGATTAAATTCTTATTTAATTAATTAAAGCAAGTTGTCATTATTTAATAATATAGTTTTTAATAAAATTTTGATTAAATAATTGATTAACCCATAAATCAATTATTTTATTTTTAAAAGCAGTTAAGTTGGAAATAAATCACTTTATTATTAAATTAATTCATAAATAAAACATGCACAATCATAAAAGCAGACAACTATCAATTATCAATTAAAGCTAAACTCTATTTTGAGTTAAAACTTAGCTTTTGCATGTTTTTGTGAGTTAATTATCTTTTATTTAAAAATAACTCAAAAATCAAGTTGAGTTATTTGAGTGATTTATGGCTTTTTCCCATGCACCTCCAAAGCCCTGGATTTCTATAAATTAAAGGCTCAACTCTTCACAAATCATCTCATATTTTGCACAATCACACTGGAGAATTGAAATTGAAGAATCAAAGCTCTTGCGAATCGACATCTTTGTGAAATCAATCTTATTTTTGCATTCATATTTCATATCATTGTTAGATTAGCATAGCATATCAGTTTTCATATAGATTAATTTCATATCAATTTTTTTCATTCTTATTGCATAGAAAATATCAAAAATATAGATTAATTGCATTCAATTTCATATCCATCTTTTGCATTCAAATCCTTCATTTAGGTGTCGTCTAGGTCACTGATCTCGATTACAATCTGAGAACATTAATCTCGCACCTATTAGAAGGCAGTAAATCGCTTGGTTAGATAGCTTTCAATTTTGCACGATTTTGATTATAGCTAACCTCTAATGTTTTACTGAGTGTTGTGTCTACAGATCAGGTATAATTTTCACACACACAGTAATGCCTTGAATTGTTTCCTCATTGCTTCCATAGGGTCTTCTATTTCCTTGGGCTTTAATTGCTCTATGTCAAAATCTTTAGGTAGCTTTACCCCCGTTTGTATTAAGTCCATGAAGTGTTTTTCTTTATCCATAAGCATGGTCTTTTTCATTAATTCTATGAAATAAGGACATTGTCTTGCTTCTAATGCTCTTTCAATCGTGGCTTCTTCTGCAGTTGGGGGTAAGTTTGTATTATGAGGAGGAAATAAGTTGTTGCTTTGTGAATTTGCCTCTTGAGAATTAGGATCTCTTCCTCCATTATTAGAATTTCCTTGATTGTTGTTAAGATCCATACCCCCATTCATGTTGTTCCCTTGGTTGTTATTAGGATCTATGCCCCCATTCATGTTGTTCCCTTGGTTATTGGGATCGATATTTCCTAGGGTACCACTAAACATGTTGTTAATGTCCTTTTCCTTAGTGGGATTTTCAGTCACTCGTGAAGTAATGAAAGTGTTCTTTGGAAATGGGAGCTCTTCTCTATTGTGGGTCCCATCTGTTTGTAATGCTTTCCTTATAGAGAGTGACCTTGTAATAACAGGCATGAACAAATTTTAAGGGTATGTTGACTTTCTTCTCTTGATAAGCTATTTTTGGAATAAGGGAAAAGTTTTTGATCACTTTTAAATGGTTTAAAATTTTAATGGTGTTTTGATCAATAACTTTGGAATATCTTGTTTGAAAATAAAAACAATCTCAACACACACATCAATTGGGTACCATATCCCTAGAATGCTCTAATGTGTATATTTTTGAACGTTTTCACAGGTTTAACACAAGAATAGCTTCCACGCAATCTACCTAGTACATAATTGGTTCATAAACATGGCTCTAATAGGTAGTTTTGCTATTTTACCGTTATGTAGTAAGTTTTCCGTTCAAAAGAAATCTTAGCTTTTCATCCCCCAACTATGTTAAGGGGCTTCCCACACGCACAAAAGCATGATTTTGCGCAATCCGTTAGGACTACTAGAGGAAGTTCGAAAGAGCTAAAATCCTTTTGTCGTGTACCCCATTAAGGATACCCGCGTTTCATTTTATAGTGGGTCAGATTCTCGCGGCAAAAGCAAGTGTATCCCACTTTGGGCTGTCCCTCTCACCGGCCCTTCTAAGGCAATCTCGGGAGGCGAGCCCACTAAGTTTTAAACATATTCATTGAAAAGCATGAAAAGTGGATTTGGTAGAGCAAGTTTGGGAATTTGATTCACTCAAAGAGTGAAGAGCATATCCCTATTGCTTTTCCCTTATCCCAAACACTCACAATCAAATTTGGTTCTTTTTCAACCCCGTGACAAAGGGGTTCTTAGAATTGAAGTGTTTATTTTTTTCCTTTTATGATTAAACTATGTTTTGAACTTTGAAAGTGCCACAATTTAAGGGAAGTGCAAGCTTGATGAGAAAAATACCTCAAACGATGCTAGCAAAGGCTAGGCGCATTTTTAAGTAGTAGATTTTTTGTTTTCTCTCCAAATCCTCCTCTTACCTTGGAAAAACGTTCCCTCCACCAACAAGTTAGTCAGCACAATACAAACAAAGTGAGGGGAAACCAAAATCAAAGCTAAAAATGATATAATTGATTATGCTTTTGATTATTTGTTTACCAAAATACTTGCAAAATTCTTACAAATTTAAGGACTAAATTCCCAATTCAATGAGACATATTTTCATTTGTAAGCATCTACAACAGCAATGTATTTGGCATGTAATTCTACTTCTTTCTCTAAATTATTGTTGAGAACAAAGGTAGAATGTACCCGGTTTTCTTTCCTTATCCTTTTAGAGATCAATTTCTCCTCTAAGTTGTGTCTTCTCTCTGG
Organism: Chamaecyparis obtusa; assembly: GCA_027943335.1. Classification (NCBI taxonomy): domain Eukaryota; kingdom Viridiplantae; phylum Streptophyta; class Pinopsida; order Cupressales; family Cupressaceae; genus Chamaecyparis; species Chamaecyparis obtusa. Next base: position 923,231 of record BSBK01004189.1, on the reverse strand, counting down.
TTTTTGCACTTTCTTATGACAGACCATGCTCCTGAGACAAAAAAAATGACAGTGAAGTTAGCATACAGTCCTTATTTTGACAAAATAGTGAAAATACTGTCAGGCGACATTATCCAGACTATAGGCGAGATCAAATTTAATAAAGACGTGACTACTTTAACCGTGAGCGTCACCAAAAGGGGCTCAAGCGAGATTAAAATAGTCAAGTGCGATATTAAATTTAGCAGACGCGTGAAATCTTTACTACAGGCGACAACAGTAATTAGTCATACAATATAGATGCTAGACCAGGCGACATTTCTTTTGCTGAAGGCGATATCTAATTTAATAAAGACGTAATTACTTTAACCGTGAGCGTCACCAAAAGGGGCTCAAGCGAGATTAAAGTAATTATGTGCGATATCAAATTATATAAGTGCGTAAACTCTTTATTTCAAGCGGCAAATAAACTCAGAGAAGTGACATCTTATTAACTGAAAGCGACATGTAAAATAATAAAAGTGACAAATTAAAAGCGAAATGCAGGAAACTCCCTTTACACCAGGCGTAAACTCATTCCTCAGCCGCGGCTTTTAATTCTTTGTAGGAGACATCTGAATAGCCAAAGGCATCAACTGCTTGTGCGTGAGGCGAGAATTTAATGTGCTCAGGCGTGATTTCTTTCTCCGGAAGCGTGATTCTGAATACTGATAAGCGTAATCGTTCAGACTCCAGGCGACATTTAAATTTTCGTAAGCGATATCTCTTTGCTGTAGGTGTGATTTCTTTACTGGTAGGCGTGATTTATTTCCTGTAACCTGCAAACAGTGAGCAAAATCATGTAATTCTAGCCTAAATTTTGCAAATAACTTAGAAATTTTGATAAATTTGAGGCCTAGGGCCCCACGGTGGGCGCCATTTATGTGTGAGTGATTTACACCTTCATGAAATTACAAGATTAACTAAGAACAACAAGAATTAGAGCAAAATAATGTAACAAATGTACAATTAATCTATCAACATCTCATGGATCTCTAAAATAAAGTGGTAAATGAGGCTCTCAGCTATGATCCTTACTAGTGACACTCTAAAGATGAGAATTAAGCTATATGATATGCAAATTTAGATCTATTCTATCAAATTCTAGCTCTATTTGATGAACAATCTACTAAAATGATCAACAATTTAAGCTAAATATCAATGAAAATGCTAAGTGAGTGGTGTGGATGCAAATTGCAAGAGCTTTGCTGCAATTCAAAGATATGGAATGGATGAATAATGCCTCAAAATGCCTTCTATTTATAAGATTTTTCCAAGGGTAGGGGGTAGAGTGAGATAACCATGGTTATGCTTTGGTAAGGTCAATTGGCTTTGCTTTGTCCCTAAATTGGGGGACAAACATTTAAATGGTTTCAAAAGGCTGGACCATTTCAACAAAAGTGAGTGATTTGTGTCCATTTTGTCTCCTTTTTCCTTTGTTGAGAGAATTTCATATTTATTAATTAATTAAAGTAATTAAATTTAGCCATGAAGGGTAAGAGGTTCATTTTGATTTTTGCTTTCAACAACTATGTCATTAATTGAATTTAATCAATTTCTTAGTGTTTTTCTACTTTTCAAGCTTTATTTAATCATTTAATCATTTAATTGAATTTTCCTTTAATTTGAATTGCCTTTGTTCCATTTATCGATTTTTAGTGCTATTTTGATGATTTGATTGCACCTTTTGATTGATTTAAGCCTTTGCCAATTTTCCATGTCTACAGTATCTTTAAGGAATAGCATACGAAGTCAATATTCATGTTCATGAGAAAGGTTTCTTTGTCCCTTGCTCATTGTTTGAAGATGTTTTCTTATTGAAACTCCATGGTTGCTGTTCTATGCACTTAATAAATGCTGAAAATCTGTTAATATGCCTGGCTAATTTTTTAAAATGAAAAAAAAAAAACTGAGTTCCTAAGTTTACAAACTTGCTGATTAAGCGATCTGATCCTATTTTGTCACCTGGTTGTGCACATTCTCACGTGAGCCTGGTATTTTCTCATGCAAGATTTCATTTCCTCGCATGACCCCTGGTGTTTCCTTGCATAGGACTGCATTCCCTTGCGCGAACTTGTACCCTGGTCTGTCAAAATAGTGAGCCATTTTCGGTCATTTTCAGTCCTCCTTAGTTGATCCAGATCAGATCAGGCTACCCACCCTACTATTGGAAACCTATTTTAACTTGGGATTCTTGTATTTTTGACCTCTTGAATTAGTGACCTTTGATTTTACAAGTAACCTTGCTTGGAATCAGTAAGTCAGAAATCATCTTTGTTGAGTAGATACACCCTTGGATTCTTTGATAACATACTTGGAGAGTCTTAGTAGTCTCTTGTCCAATTCACTTCCACCCAAAATCAATTTCAATTAGATATAACTTGGTTAAAATCATCCTCCTGATCTATATGTGCTAGGATACTTATCTGTTGATTGGGCACCTCTGTGGCAGTGTTGATTGACACCTTTTGTAATTTTCTATCTCACCATCTCTCTTTTGGACAATTTAACACTTTTACTATCCTAGTTTGATACCAATGTATCTTAGGGTTGTCTTATCATCGAGTACTTTTCCTTTCATGTCGGTTACGACAAGGTATCAAGTGAGTCAAGGGAAACGACCTCAGGTTATCTTTAATCAATTACCCCCAGTCCAAACTCATCAAAAGCATAAGGGAAAGGAACCCATATTTGACCAATCACCTAGGAGAAAGTCTACTGAGTTGAGGACCCCCTTAGAATCTTCCCATTCAGGTATGGATATGAGTTATACCATGAATCAGCGGGAGAGGGAAGCTATGGATCAAAACCTTGATGACCTCTACGAAAGACACAAAGACAACATTCTGTTTGGTAATTCCTCACATGATGCTCAACCTGGTTCACCCCCCATCAATATTAGGTACTTAGATGCACATCAAAGAGCTGAAAGGCATGAGAGATGAGCTCACCTAGAACAATGGTCACAATATGAAGACCAAGACAATGAACCTAGTGATTCTCATGTCAATGCAATGTATACCAATGACTTGTTCAAATAGTCAAGACCAAACTGACCACTTTAAACAACCTCAAGGTATACAAGTAAAAGGCTTAAGGATTGAACATGAGAAGAAAGCCTTTTTAGATGAGCAAGCTGTGAAGAAAGAAAAATTTAGACAACTTGAGGTGGAGAGACAGGCTTTGTTAGAATTGGAAAGGAAAGCCTCTCAAGAAGAGCAAGATAGGCTTTTAGCCCAACAACTTAATACCCAATTCAACAATAGGGGTGCCAATAGTGGAAACAACTCTCCTCCCTCCACTCCTTCTTGAACACCAATGTAGACCATAAGGCTTTCAAAGAGCCCTTGCCCAAATATGAGAAGGGGGAAACCTTTAAACCAAAGGATGGCAAGGCTGTGATCAACTACACCTACATAGCTACAAAAAATGTTGTCAACATGCTTGAAGTTGTGGAGGAAAGTGTCCACATGATGAGGAACAAGGATCCCTATGGTTATGAATCCTATGTGAACTATCCCCCTGTCTTTGATGAAGAACCTATTGTGGTGCTGAGGGGTCCTCACTCTAGGATGTCATCCCAAGTTCTTAATGCTGTCACAAGAAGTCAAGGCCCTATTGTCATTAGGGGGCCTAGTTCAGGTCAGCCCAATAAACCAAAGCAAGTGGTAACCAAGAATGCCACCATAAAACTAGTTTTCAACCCCAAGCTGAATTATAATCTTGTTAATCAGTTACAGAGAACCCTGGCTCAGATCTCAATCTTGGAACTTTTAGAGTTGTCCCCAAGACACAAACAGGTCCTTGAGGATGCTTTGTGCACAACCAATGTTCCTAACAATTTAGATGTTGACTAATTCCAAGGCATGGTTAATCATATTACCAGCCCTCACTACCTTACATTTTTAGAAGATGATGATAAAGCCTTGAACCACCCGCATAATCTTTCCTTTCACATCAAAGTCATGATCCATAAAACCTATGTCAGGCGTGTGTTGATAGATGGGGGTGCTAGGTTCAATATCTGTTCTTTGAGTCTGTTAAAAACTTTGGGTTATTTTGAGGAAGTGATCAATACCAAAAAGAAGATCACTATAAAAGCCTATGATGAGGTAGAAAGGAGTTCCAAGGGGTTGGCTGTTCTTCCTGTCAGGATTGGCCCCGTTGAGAAAGACATTTTGTTCCAAATTGTTGATGCTGGTCCTTTGGAATACAATATCTTGCTTGGTAGGCCATGGATCCATGAGATGCAAGTAGTGCCATCCACCTACCACCAGTGTGTTAAGTTCTCCTACAATGGAGTAGAAGTTTTTATACCTGGGGATAGAACCTTATCTGTCAACTCCATTTCGGCAGGGACCCATGTTCCCCTCAATAGAGAAGCAAAGGATTTCAATGCAACTCTAGCATAGTACAAAGATAAGTTCAAATCAATAGACATTGGTATGGGGGGATACCAACTTAACTCCTTTACAAAGATGCCCATTTCCCCTAGGTCTTATGGTAAGCCTTCTTAAGAGATGAGACCTTCTTCTTTGGCCATGACTTTGTTTGACACATTTGTCAAGTCTTTAGTGCCTATCTAGGATGAGAAAGAAGAAGTAGCTATTAAAGATTGGATCTACAAAGAGGATGAGTATATGCACAATGAGAACTTCTCTCCTTCTCCTAAGGCTTATGGGAGAGGATATACGTTGGTCAAAAACATGGGCTATCCTGGATGTGGCCCTCTTAGTCACAGATTAGATGCTAGAGCCGAACCTCTCAATCATGCTCTTTTTGGACGCAGGTCTAAGAAGATGGTTGGCCTAGGTTTTCTGAATAATAACAAGAATACTGTTCTTATCCTTGATGAGTCAAATAGTGAGGATGAATCATAGTACATACCAAATTTGACAAATCAGCAAGACATGTGTGATGATTGGATTCCTTCTACTAGTCTCCTTTGGGGAGATTCAAATAATCCAACCACTCATGCAAGAATTGCAAGCATAGAACAAGATGGATCAGACATTGACCCAAGAGGTGTTACCCTTCATGACATCAAAGCTTCTACATCAAGGCATCCCAAGCCTTTCTGGTGTAAACATCCCAACCGGGATTCAGAAATAGACTCACATGAGTATGAGTGGGACTCTCTCTCTGATTGTTCCATTGTTGACATGGGTGTTGATGTCATCCATTCCTATAGTTCTCAACCCGAGTTAGCTAATGAGTCATGTGTAGGGATAGAGGATTGGAACCCATGTGTTGCATTAGTGGATGATCCTTCGCTTGTTAGGCCGAATCCTGATTTGGGTAACTTAGAAGAATACTTGACAGACTCTAACTCTATGGTCACCAGAGATGATACCATCCATATCCACAACATTGAACCAGCCATTGACTTACCCCTTGCTAATCCTCATCTCATTGATTGGTCCAAACATTATCAAGAGCCTGAGCTCTTAACTTTCCAGAATGACTATGAGATAACTTGTTACCTAAATGTCATTGAACCTGCAATATCTTCCACCAACGAACTGACTACTAGCATGACTGAACTAGACATCAAGTACCTTAGTTGAAAAATAAAGAGAAAAGAAAATAAAAAGAATAGGAGTTTTGATGGCAAAAACCACTGTTTGGCAGTGTCAGAACTGAAAAAAGTAAAAGTAAATGATGTATCCAAAGGTGAAAACCTCTTAGAGGCACCTACAGATGAGGTACTTGATCATCTCCCTAGTTATTTTCAAGATAGATCGTCAGTGCTTGTTGAACCTACACAAGCAGTTAATTTGGGTACATAAGAGGTTCCACATATTGTACATTTGGGTCAATCCTTATCATCTCAAGAGAAAGAAGCCTACACTGAGTTCCTACAAAGAAAGAAAGTCAACTTTTCTTGGACTTATTTAGACATGCCAGGGTTGGACACTAATCTAATTATGCATCACTTGTCCATAGCTCCAAGTGTTAAACCAGTCAAACAAAAGTTGAGAAAAATGCATCCTCACATTGCTCTTTTAGTCAAGCAGAACTGGAAAAACTCCTTAGTGCAGGATTTATAAGGGCTATTGACTATGTACAATGGATATCCAACATTGTACCAGTTTTAAAACATGATAAATCCATTTGAATCTGCATAGGTTTCAGAGATGTCAATAGAGCATGCCCAAAGGATGATTTTCCACTACCCAACATAGACATGATTGTGGACATGACTGCGGGTTATGAGATCTATTCCTTGATGGATGGTTTTTCTGGGTATAATCAGATTAAAATAGCTTTTGAAGACTAGGACTACATTCACTTGCACATGGGGTACTTATTGCTAGAACATCGTACCTTTTGGATTGAAAAATGTAGGAGCTACATATCAAAGAGCTATGACAACAATTTTACATGACATGATGCATAAGAATATGGAAGATTATGTGGATGACACCTTGGCTAAGTCAAAAAAAAGAGACACACACTTGGATGATTTAGAAGTAATTCTAGATCATATGGAGCAATTTCAATTAAGATTAAATCCAAAAAAATGTGCATTTGGAGTCACCTCTGGAAAGCTTCTAGGATTTATCATTTCAGCTAAAGGAATATAGGTAGACCTAGAGAAAGTTCAAGCAATATTGGATATGCCACCTCCCAAAAACATTAGCCAAATGAGGAGTCTGCAAGGATGTCTTCAATCTATCAGGAGGTTCATTTCACAACTGGAAGATAGAGCTCAACCCTTCAATAAGAACTTGCATAAGGGGGTCAAATGTGTTTGGAATGAGGATTGTCAAAGGAGCATAGATCAGATTAAGGAATACTTGGCAAATCCTCCAATTTTGATGCCTCCTATCCCAGGAAAACCTCTCATACTGTATGTTTTAGCAACAAAATCTTCCTTCGGGGCATTATTAGCTCAACTTGATGACACTGGGAAAGAACAAGCCATATATTACATCAGCCATACCCTTGTTGCATATGAGGTCAATTACACTAGTATTGAGAAATCTTGCCTTGCTGTGGTGTTTGTTTCCCAAAATTTGCAACATTACATGCTTGTGCATACAATACACCTCATAGAAAAAATTGATCCTCTCAAGTATTTTCTTGGTAAGGCTTTCCTCATAGGTAGACTTGCTAAATGGATGATGGTTCTTTTAGAATTTGACATAAAGTATGTTGAGTGCAAAGCTATAAAAGGCCAATCCATTGCAGATAAATTGGCTGATCTCCCAATTCAAGATAGCATGCCTATTCAAGTTGAATTTCCAAATGAGAACCTAATGTACATGACTGAGAGAACATGGAAGATGTTCTTTGATGGCTCTTTTATGCAGAATGGTTCAGGAGCTGGAGTGTTGTTTGTTTCTCCTCATGGGTACACAATTCCTAAGTCCTACAAACTATTGTTCCCATGCACAAACAACATTGCTGAATATGAAGCCTTGACAAATGGACTCAAGATGGCTATTGAATGGAATATCATAGAACTGCACATCTATGGGGATTCACAATTGATAGTCAACCAAGTTAATGAACAATATCAAACAAAAGATGACAAACTGATACCTTATAAGAAAATGGTTGATTCATTGAGATGGTATTTCACATTTGTCACATTTTAGCAAGTCCCCAGAGTAGAAAATAAAGTAGCTGATGCTATGGTCACACTTGCTTCACTTCTTCAGTTAGAGCAGCACGAGTCTAGATTTGAATTTCTGGTGGAAGAGTTACACTATCCCATCTATGACTCCCAAGAAAGCCACATCATCTATAACGTTGTTGGTCATGAATCATCCCGATATGGTGCCATTTACTCATACTTGCATGATGGCATCATCCCTGATACATTTAACCAATCTGAAAGAAGAAACCTTACCTAAAAATCCTCTCGCCATTCCCTCATCTTTGGTGATTTATATAGGAGGGGTTTAGATGGGACACTTCTTAGGTGCTTAGAAAAGGAGGAATCTGATCAAGCGGTAGTTGATATTCATGAGGGAATCTATGGGGGACATTCTAATGGTCTTTCCATGGCTTGAAGGTTTCTTAGGGAGGGGTACTATTGGCCTACCATGCAGATGGATGCACTAGCGTTTGCGAAATCATGCGAAAAATGTCAAAAACATGGTCACCTGATACATGCCTTGTTGGCAATTTGGCTAATGTGGATGCATAGATGTTGTCATTATGGAAACATATGATCTCTATTAAGAGCACAGAATTTGGAATGTAAGTATGCAAAGTTGAAGAAAGAAATTGTCTAAGTTTGGATATAGTGATCCTGACAGAGCACCCGATGAAGATTTAGTTGGCGACGTCCACTGGAGCAATATTTTTGTTTGTGTAGTTAACTAAAGCTTCTATAGAGTATGAGGATACCCCATCTTAGTGCGCATAAATTTTGGAGCAGTACGGACAAAGTTATTCAAAGTTTACCGAAGACAGTTTTTGCAGATAGAGCAGTTTTGGAGATAGTTTTAGCGAAAGAGTTAAGGGATTATTTTTGCTTGTCAAAATAATGACTTTACATTATTAAGGGATGAAATCCTAGATGTTTACTCTTGGATAATGATTTTGGATGCTGACCATGTAAAGTTATTAGCTTTAATAACTCATATATTAGGCATACTTGAAATGTAATGAAATATAGAAGTGATATGTAAAAAGAAAGAAAAGATAACTTGTGATAGTTGTATATTGTGATAGCAGCAAAGGCTATTGATGCGAAGTTGTAAGCAGTACCATATTACAGTCAGAAACATTTTTTTATTACCTGTTTGGGCAGTGAGCTCAGCTGGTGATCAGGTTTTGTAATCTAACTCCTAACAGGGTTAAGGCTTCTAACAAGGCCTAAAGTCCTTTAACCAGGATAGATCTACTATACATTGTAAATTGACTCCTAAAAAGGTCCAATATCCCTAACAAGATACTTTTAATTAGTGATCTTTGTGGGTACCATCCCCACTGGGGTTTTCCCTTGGCCAGGGTTTCCTCGAGGACATATGATGTGTTATGAGTTCTTTCTATTTATTGCTATGTTTTTTAATCAGCTTGATAATCTTTGTATGCACTAAAGTAATCTGTTATATCCATAAGTGAGCAAAACAAAAAGTTTGTGAAATACTGATTCACCCCCCCCTCTCAGTATTTCCTATTTCTAACAATTGGTATCAGAGCACAGTTACTCGGAGAAGGAACATTTAAGGAAAGCTTAGCAGCTTGAGTAAGATCTCTATGGATATGGATCAACTTCAGAAGAATCTTGAAGAAGCTCTTGAACATATTGATATGCTTACTGATGAAAGAAACTCCTTAAGAAGAAAATATGAAGATGCAAAGAATGCTATTGACAAATTGAAAGGTAAGATTGAAGATCTGAAATTTGAAAAGAAATCTGATATGCTTGTTGAAGATTGTGATGAATTAGAAAAAGAAAATGAGATCCTTAAGCATGAGTTGAAGATAGTAAATCTGAAGCTTAGTATGAAAGATGGAAATTTGAGATCTGATAATGAAAAATTGAAAATTGAGAATGAAGATTTGAGGTCAAGACTTGAAAAGGAAACATCCGAATCTGAAAAAGTAAAAATGCAATATATGGAACTTGAGAAGTATAATAAAATTGTGAAAGGTGAATTAACTCAATCTAAACAACAACTTGAAAGGCTATATTCAAAAGGTGATAAGACTGAAAAACAAATTTCTTTTGAAGAACCATTCTTTGATAGGACTGGATTTGGATATAGTATGTTTAGAACAAACCATGAAAGTAAGAAGCCAGATCTGAAGACATCTGAAAGTGTGGAGGAAATAAAGCTAGATGAGAACACATTGGAAGATCCACCTAAAGAAGAACCACCTAGAGAGAAAGAAGAATCAAAGCAAGAAGAATCAAAATAGGAAGAATCATCTAAAGGTATGCAAAGAGAATTCAAAGGTAGATGTTTTTCTTGTAATACTATTGGGCACATGAAGAGAGATTGCACAGGTAAGCAATTTAAACCTTTTAATGGACATTGTTATAATTGTCATAGTTTTGGACATAGAGCTAACGAATGTAGAAGACCTAAAATAATTTTGAATAATTATGATAGAATGATTGGGAATACTAACAATGCAGATAAGAAATCTATTGAAGAAATGAATCAAAGAAAAGTGGTAGTATGTTTTAGATGCAACAAAGTAGGACACATTGCTAGAAATTGCAGGTCACAGATTAACCAGCAAGGACAGAGATTTGGAAACAATGGAATCATTTGTAAGATATGCAACAAGTTTGGACACTCAACAAGATTTTTTAGGATGAACAATGGAGGTTATCATCATAACCCTAACCCTAGGAACAATGCAAGAAGGAATGAAAATGCAGGAAACAAAGAAAAAGGTTGTTGTAGCAATAAAGATGAAGTAGAATTTGAAAAAGGCATAGATCAAGGAGGTATAGTCAGCATTGAAAGTAGTCAGGAAGGTAATGTAACCGATGGTAAGGATGAATCTTTACCTGACCCTTCTTTAAGTACTTAAATTATGTAAGTTTCTATAGTTTAGGACTTAGGATTAGTGTAGATTAGGAATTTGAATGAGTTAAGTTTTGCACAGTTAGATGTAGGTTTATTATGTTGTACTAATGCTATGGTTAAGTGCACAAAAGAAAATATTGTGTTTTGCGAGGTCGCATAAAGTTTTATGATTGCAGGTTTGCAGAATCAACCTTTTGAGGTTTTAGCGGCAAAATGAATGAATGCGATGTCAGATCGAGTTAATGTGAAGTGTTATAAGGTCAAAATCAAAGTTATTACAATTACAAAGTGATTGAAAAGAGATTTGGAAGAAGAAAAGTGAGTTAAGGATGATTTGAAGAAGTTTGGAAGCAGTTTGCAGCAACGATCATACCGAAACCCTAGATTTGCAAAGTTGAGGTATTTCTTGATCTTTAATTAGTTGATAAGATGGATATTTCTATGGTTCATAATGTTAAGGATAAGAATAGACCAAAGATTAAGAAAGAACCAGTAGAACCAACTGAAATTGATGACAGTCTAGCATTATCATCCATACCAGACAGAGTATTGCACATTGAGAATGTTAAAGGATATTTAGGTTGTAAGTTTGAAACTTTGGGAGATGTAGATTTTAGTGATGATTATAGGAATTTGTACAATCAAGACATGTCAGTTAAACTAGCTTATGGGCACTTAGAAAATAATGAAATTATCAAATATTCCATGAAGTATGAATTCAATGATGAGGAATGTACCAAGATCATTTTAAGTAGAATCCACAATGGGAAATTCTGGATGGAGGATAGAGTTATTGATATAACTGCTGACCTAATTCATGAAGTTACTGGATTATCTAAAGTTGGAGAGATTCCACTGAATGAAAAGAACATGAGAAAGATTGTTTTAGATAACACAGGATCTAGTTATAATGGTAGAGGAATTGTGATAAGCAAGATTAAGCAAGATGATGTTAGGTACCTTTGCAAGATCCTAACAACTAAATTCTGTGGTAGTTCAAGGGAAGATGACATGGCTCTAGGAATGATTCATGTAGCTTATCTTATTTGTGTTGAGAAGAAACCAGTAGACCTATGTGAAATTCTAAAAATTCAGTTATTTGAGAACTTAGAAAAGATTAAGAAGGCTAAGTACACTTAGTTTAGGTTTTCATCTCTGATAACCTATATGTTTTTCCATATTTTGAGAAGATTTCCTTACACAATAGATTGGAGTGACAATGTGAACACAATGGAAAGAATAAACTTAGTATACATGAAGCACCTTTTTGATAAAGTTAATGACAGTGTGAAGCTTGTATTGAAGACTTTTCAGAATATTGTTAAGAACAAGTCAAGGATGCCTCAATCCTTAGTTGAAAAGCATAAAGATGACATTTGTTTTATGGTTGACACTGATTTCACCTACATTGAAGTAGTTGAGCCTAGAATGGAATTCATAGACCCTCTTGGCTATGAAATATCTAAAGTAGAAATAGTAGGATATGTGAATAGATTGTTAAAGTGTGAGTTGGATGGTCATGCAAATATGTTTGGAACCTATGAAGAGAATTTCAACTCTGCAATAAGTTTGAGAGAAAAGAAGCAATCTAGTAAGAGAGTTGAATCTACTATGAAGAAGATATTGAAAGAATTAGGTATGCCAAATCATGAGTTTGACATAGCTAAGAAGACTGCAGAAGCCCTGAGGTAAAGTGAAAATCTTGTAATTCCACCTGAGACATCAAGTGTAGATCCTGTTGATCCTATTGTAGTAAAGGTAAAAGTTGAAGTACCTGAAAAAGATGAAGGAGATAAATCTTTTTCTCCTATTCCTAGCAAAAGAGTAAAAGTGAGTGCAAAAGGACCTGACAAGAGATAGAAAGTGGTTGTACCACCTATACCTAGAAATGTAGCAGTAATTAAAGATGATGATGTAGTTTCAGTCAAGAAGAAAACTTGGAAACCAAGAATTGAAAGAGTTAATGAAGATATATTGAAGCATGGAGACTTCACTAAGTTGAATAAATTCTATGATCTATATGGATCATTTGACAGATTGAACTTTGAAAATGCAATGGTTACACACATGATTGTGGCAGATAAGAAACTTAGCACCATTCATGGTAAGATCCCAGAAGATTTGTATAACAGACTTGTGAATAGAAAATAGAGAGCACAAGAGGAGGACATAAAGATGAGAGAATAGGTAATCAGATAGTTTTGTGAAGTTAAGGATGAAGATCATTTGAAGAGATTCCTGAAGTCTCTTGGAACTTTATTGAGAACTAAGAGAAGAACAATCCTTATAATGGGAGGAAAAAAGGAGGAAGTACAAAAAGAAACATAGCAAGTAGTAATGCAAGTTCTTGCAGATATAGTTGCAGAAAAGCATGTTGAATTAGACCCTCAGCAGAAGCAATCAGAGGAACCGCATGCAGAGGAAGTTGGTATTGAAGAAGTTCCATCTTCTTCACATATCAATATTGGCAAAGAATCAATGGATATTGAAGGCACCAAAGTGACTTTAGAATCAGATGATGCAGTATTTCATGATCTAGGAAATATTGTTGACAATTTGGCTTTGGGATAGCAAGAAACGGTCACAGAATCAGAGAAGAATACAGAGGCAGAGGAAACACCAACTATATCAGAATCAGTTCCAGCAGAGCAGACAGTCAAAGGCAAACAAATTTTGATAGAGGCCACTACCTCTAGTGCACCTTCTAAACCAGTTGAAGACATTAGTGCACCTGACAGTAAGAAGAGGCATATTGGTTCAATGTTTGAAGACCTTGGAAAAGAAGTTGAAGATGATGATTAGTTTGAGTTCATTACATCTCTGAATAAAATTATTGGAAAGAATAAGAAGGTGAAAGACCTTGAAGGAAAAATTAGAGTTTTGACAGAGAAACTTGAGAGTGTGATCAGCACTAAGGTATCTGAATCAGATCCACTTGAGAAAGCTCAATCAGTAATAAATTCTTTTGACTTTGAATTTTCTAACTTGAAAGATATTGCAAAGATAAAAGTTCAGGAAGACTTTGAAGCAGAAATGCAACAAACTCTAAGTGTAAATATTCAGAATGATATTGGTAGTTTAGATGTATGGATAAAGAATTTGAGGAGACATTTTGAGATAGGAAATAATTTGTACATACAATGCACTAAATCAGAAATCCTAACAGTTGAAGAGGATAAGAAGATCAGAGAGAAGTTAGATGCTATTACAGCTAAGACAAACACCTTGAAAAGCCCTAATGTCAAGATAGGTTTTGTTGAGAAGAACATAAGGAAATTGAAAGATGAAATCAGAATGATAGCAGAGGAGAAGAATAGAAAGATGATCACGGTTAACATCTTGAGAGAGCATGTCTCAATCAAGATATCAATTATTGAATATCAAATTGAGCAGTGTCTTTCAGCAAAGACATCATTTCAGAAGTTTAGCTTCAATTCCCTGCAAGCTTGTCAGACAGCAGCATACGGATTGAGTACTCTACTCAATGTTGCTGAATCCATCAGGATGATATGGGAGAAAGATTTTGAATCTTGGAAGTTATATTTTGGTGATTGTGTTGCAAGCCTACCAGCTTTGCAATAACTGATAATAAGGTATAAGGTTTTTGAAATTTTTGTACACCCTATCTTTGTCATTGTTGTCAAAGGGGGAGAGATAGTAGCAAAAAATTGAATATATGTTGATGAAGGATACTCATAGGGGGAGCTATTCTATGGAGTATGATATTGTATACATATTGTATAACTTTTGCTTTTGGCCACAAAATTTTGTATAAGTGTTTTTTTGAAGTTTTGTTTGCACACTTAGCCAATTTTCCCATATGTTGCCACCAATGACAAAGGGGGAGATTGTTGGAAATTTGGATAATGTGGATGCATAGATGTTGTCATTATGGAAACATATGATCTCTATTAAGAGCATAGAATCTAGAATGCAAGTATGCAAAGTTGAAGAAAGAAATTGTCTAAGTTTGGATACAGTGATCCTGACAGAGCACTCGATGAAGATTTAGTTGGCGACGTCCATTGGAGAAATATTTTTGTTTGCACAATTAACTAAAGCTTCTATAGAGTATGAGGATACCCCATCTCAGTGTGCATAAAGTTTGGAGCAGTACAGACAAAGTTATTCAAAGTTTACCGAAGATAGTTTTTGCAGACAAAGTAGTTTTGGAGACAGTTTTAGCGAAAGAGTTAAGGGATTATTTTTTCTTGTCAAAATAATGACTTAACATTACTAAGGGATGACATCCTAGATGTTTAATCTTGGATAATGATTTTGGATGCCGACCATGTAAAGTTATTAGCTTTAATAACTCATATATTAGGCATACTTGAAATGTAATGAAATATAGAAGTGATATGTAAAAAGAAAGAAAAGATAACTTGCGATAGTTGTATATTGTTATAGCAGCAAAGGCTATTGATGAGAAGTTGTAAGTAGTACCATATTATAGTCAGAAACATTTTTGTATTATCTGTTTGGGCAATGAGCTCAGCTGGTGATCAAGTTTTGTAATCTAACTCCTAACAGGGTTAAGGCTTCTAACAAGGCCTAAAGTCCTTTAACCAGGACATATCTACTATACATTGTAAATTGACTCCTAACAGGGTCCAATATCCCTAACAGGATACTTTTGATTAGTGATCTTTGTGGGTACCATCCCCATTGGGGTTTTCCCTTGGCCAAGGTTTCCTCGAGAACATATGATGTGTTATGAGTTCTTTCTATTTATTGCTATGTTTGTTAATTAGCTCGATAATCTTTGTATGCACTAAAGTAATCTATTATATCCATAAGTGGGCAAAAGAAAAAGTTTGTGAAATACTGA
Organism: Chamaecyparis obtusa; assembly: GCA_027943335.1. NCBI lineage: Eukaryota > Viridiplantae > Streptophyta > Pinopsida > Cupressales > Cupressaceae > Chamaecyparis > Chamaecyparis obtusa. The sequence continues at coordinate 907,880 of BSBK01004189.1, read as the reverse complement.
TTCACTCCCCCCTCTCAGTATTTCCTATTTCTAACATGCTCTAGGGAGGGAGCTTATTCCTTCCATATCTCATTGGTCATTTCAGCACTGGGCCTTTGATCTTGTTGGGAAGATTCATCCCAACTCATCAGGTGGACATAAATTTATCATCACTGCTACTAACTACTTTACCAAATGGGTAGAAGCTGTTCCACTTTCTTTTGCCTCGGGTAAGATAGTTTCTCTATTTATCTTGAACCATATCATCTGTCGATATGGAGTGCCATCTGAGATAATCACTAACAATGGAGGTCAGTTTAAAAACAAATACCTTACACAACTCTGCAAGAAATTCAAGATAAAACAACATTGGTCCTCCATTTACTTCCCGCAAGGAAATGGACAAGCAGAGGCTTCAAATAAAACCATTCTCAAAATTCTCCATCGAACAGTTCATAAGAATTGTAGAGATTTGCATTTATGGATAAATCCAGCCTTATGGACTTATAAAATGAGTATTCATACTCCAACAGGGGCTACTCCTTTTGCCCTTACTTATGGTGCTGAAGCAGTGTTACCTTTAGAGGTTGAGATTCCTTCACTTAGAGTCTCTCTCAAAGGTCTAGTTACCGATGAAGACTACCGTGCCATGAGACTGCAAGAGTTAGAACTTCTAGATGAGAAGCATAAAGCATCATTTGACCATATGAGGGTCTATCAAAAGTGGATGTCCAAAGCCTTCAACAAAAAGGTTCACTCTAGAGAATTCCAAGTGGGAGATCTTGTCTTATGAGAAAATCCTAAGAACGAACAACATAGAGAACAAAAGGGAAAATTTGAACCTAATTGGCTTGGACGCTACATCATCACAACAACTTTTGGGAGAGGTGCTTATTTATTATCGACTGAAGAGGGGGAGCAGGTCCCTGAGCCTATCAATATCTTGCACCTGAAGAAGTTCTATCCTTGATGCTTGTTCTTTTTGGGGGCATCCTTTGTACATATTTATTGATCTTGAAAAAATACCAAAAAATTCATATATGATGTTGAAAAAATTCTAAAAATAAAAAAATGTCCTGAAAAAAAGAGCATCCTAGTGAAAACCTAGCAATAGGCGCTTTGATGTCTCACCAAAAAAATAAAAGAATTCAAAAAATAAAAAAAAGAAAAAGAAAAAGTGCCTTGGTGAAAACTTGGAAACAGGTGCCTTGGTAACAAAAATACAAAAAAAAAATAAAAATATAAAGTCTTGAAAAAATTGCAATAAAATCCAAGTGGTGAAAACTTGGAAACATGCGCTACTTGAGGCCTTTGCACCCCTGTTTCTTAGCATGCGTACTCGACACTTAACCTTTCTCCATCATGCCTTGTCCTTGTTTCCTTGGTTTGGAATTGGTCTTTGTCTTTGTTTAGGGGTCATAATTGTGTTAGCTTTGGTCTCTTGGATGCATCGATCTTTAGGACACCTCACAAACAGTGTTTTTCAACACCACCCGAATTGTGTTTTTCAACACAACCCCTGACATCGAGTGTTTTTCAACACTTATCAGTTTTGTCAAGTGATTTTACCTTCTTGCAAGCATTTGACCTTTATCCTCAGAACTCAGTATCAGTGAACACACTTAAATTTTTAAACACAACACTTAAAGCCTAAGCTATGACATGATATTTTCTTTGTGTGCTGACTGTTATTGATTTTCGTTGAGTGTCCTTGTCTAATAAATCTCTCCATGACACATAACTAGAGGACTTGGGGCATGGGGCATGTTTTGGTTTTCTTTTTTCTTGTGGGAGCAGTCTCAAAGTTCTTGAGTGTCTCTTGTTGTTCCCTTGACACACTTAAGAGATTTGAGGCATCATCCTTGACTATTTTTGCACAACCATTCTTATGGTCATCCTGGCATCTATGCCTTGATGCTAGAGTGGTTTTTTCTAGATTAAATTGGGTAAGGTAACATTGAAGTCATCTTGACCCTTATGTCTTTGATGATCATGTTAGAATCTTTCCACATTCCAATCCGATATAAATCATATTCATATCTTCATAGTTGCATTTGTGACTAGTGCTGATTGTGTGATTTTATGATGTCCGTTAATAATGGTCCAATGATGACAATAAGTTCTTTAAATTCTCTAATGAATGATGAACATAAAATCCTATGTTAAAGTTGCCCTATTGCAAGTACACCTTTGCATTTTCATGTAGCTTGCATTGTTAGACTTCATGATTAATTTGTATTTTTAGGCTACATTATGAGTTTGAGAGGGTTTTCCTTCATCCTTGTTGTGGACTTTTAATCAACTGTGATCATGTTTTGATCTTCATTTCCTTATCTTCTTTCATGATCTCAATCAAAATTTCCTATCTTAAACAGTTGATTGATTTTGGGGCATGCTCTTTCTTGAGGCAAATTCTCTTTCTTCTCTCCCTTTCTTTTCATTTCTTCCAAACTTATGTCTTCCATTCACTTTCACCCCACTTCTTTTCTTCTAATTCATCCTTGGGGCATAATATTTCTTAATGATCTACCTTGGTTCTGTGATCTTTATATCTTTCATCTTACATCAAGAACCTTATCTTTAGTTTGATTTGATCAAAATTATCAATTCACTATTTCTCCTCCATCTCATTTTGATTTTGATCATGAGGGGGTAGTACCTATCAAACTTCAATCCTTGATTCAGCTTTATCAAACCTATCAATCAAACCTTGCTTGAGACTTGACAATTACCTATTTACAGGGGTGTTGGCCTTGTCTTTTTCAATCAACTTATCTTTGTCTTGATGTGTTCCCATCCGTCGAACACACATTTGGGTTGTTTTGTGATCCCAAATCGATCTCACACTTCAATTCCATTCTTTGGCTACATGTGTTCCCAGAATGATCACACATTACCCAATGAGGGGCAAATGTATGCAGCCTAAAATGGTCGCCTAGACTTTGGGCCCCATTTATTAAATTATCAAATTTCCTGAATCAATGCTTTTCAAAATTCAAATCAGTTTCTTTGATCAATACTAATTAATTCAATCATTTCAATTTTCTGTAAGGTTTGATCATTTCATCAATAAATTTTATTTAATTAAAAGAAATATTCTCTCTTAAATAAATAAAATAACCTTATTTAATTGAAAAAGAAATATCTCTTAAATAAAATAATTTTATTTAATTAAAACCCCTTTTAGTTAAATAATTTTATCTTATTTAGAATAATATCTCTTTTAATTAAATAATGTTATCTTGTTTAATTAAAAGAGAATCATTCTTTTAAATAAATAAAAAAATCCACTTAAAGCTCTTTGTGATGAAAAAAGGGAAACAAATAATTAAAAATAAATAAAATTCCTTTTCTCTCCACACTTTCTAAAAAATGAGCTTTGTTTCCTCTTTTTTGATTTATCCCACATTGCTCCTGGAGATGCATTCTCTTCCAAATTTTCTTATATAAGGATCCCTCTCCTTCTCATTTCAGATCCTGAATTTTCATACTGTTGTTATGCTGCAGGTTTTCTTGGCGATATTCTAGAGTTTTGAAAATTATTACATTCTAGCTTTCATGTCTACATTAGCTTAATCTTCATAGCATCTTAGCTTAGTTTCCTTCATTGTTTTAGCTTAATCTTCACATAGTTAATTAGTAAAGGAGAGTAAAACTTGCATTTCAATAGCATAGTTTATTTCTTTGCATTGTTATCATCTATATTAGTTTCATTTAACATGCAATAACTTGATGATCAATGGAGATTAGCACGCTTGCTTCTCATCCTTGAATATCTCATTTCTTGGTGTACTTGCATGAGTTTAACTAGGTTGATCTAAGGGCCTCATAATACAACCTCTGCACTCCACAAATAGAGAGTTGTGAATCACTATTTGAGACCTCATTGTTGAGTGTTCTTGGATGTAATGATTCACAGAAGTGTGACTACTTTCTAGCACACACCCAGGAGAATAAATTGATTTGCCTACAGAATAAACTTCTCAAAAATTTCAGTATACATTAGCACTAGATTATGATATTAGATACAACTGCAAAATTCACCATCAATCTATAATGGCTCAAATTACCAGAAGAGGAATTAGTCCTCAAAACCCTAGCTGGGTAGTCTCTCTCACGAACTTCAATCAATTCAGAATTCAACAATGGATGATTTTCCTTTCACAAAGAATTGCTTTTATAATTCAAAAGTGTCTTCTCTCTCACAATTTTCACTTAAAAGACTTTTTATACTTAGGAACATATTGAATAATATAATTTATTAATTCATTTAGCTCCAAAAAGGGCCTTTTCACCAATATCATGAAATTATGACAGACAAGGTCCCTATTTCTTGTGCCTAAGATTTAAAATTTTTCATCCTGGTTCCAATGAGCTATAACACTAAGGTATCCAACATATTATATTAACAAAAATGGCAACCTTAGCAAATTTAATTAAATAATAATAATAAGCCACTTGTCTTGTGAAAACAATTGAAGAAGCGTCCGAATGGAAATCTGTCTGCATAGGATTGATCCAGATGATGAAAGATGATGAATGAACTTGACGGGGTGACTTACTAAAAATAGATGCTCTCTCCAAGATTCTTGGAGCCTAAACCGGAAGCCATAAATGAAAATTGAGAGCATTATTCAACTCCTCTAACTCATCTGAGCTCATCAAAACTATCCATTGACTTACTATAAATAGTAAGTTCACACCAAAGACCCTCTAAACACCTCGCCATACCACGAGGATCACAATAATGACCTGGCACCATCATATCAATGACTTACAAAAAATGGAGACATTACAGTCCCTAAACCTATTGTTATGTGTGTATAAAACAATATATGGTGCACAACAACAACAAGCATGCAATGACAACAATAACATTGCATGATGCCTGAGCTCAAATTCAAAACACTAAGTGCATTAATGTATGATCTAATAGCAGCAACCTCATTGATCATTACCTTTCACTCCTCCATCATTATAGAAGAGATAACTACCTACAACTAGGGCATCATGCATTATTTATGAGCTCATTGTTTGAGCATCTCATGTCCCTATTTGATTGGCCGGTGATCAAATAGTGAGCTCATAAATAATGCATGATGTCCTAGCTTGTAGCCCGCAAGCCATCAAGACATTTCCTCATGAAATGATCATAAATGGGGAGTACCACATAGTGAATATCAACAACAAAACAAATAAAGAGAGATCAAACACTTCACACAATATATGTTGTTTTATAAGATTTTATTAAGACTAAATATATTGTTTGTGAGCTCATTGTTTGAGCACCTTATGTCCCTATTTGATTGTTTGGTGCTCAAACACTGAGCTCATAAATAATGCATGATGCCCTAGCTTGTAGCCCACAAGCCATCAAAACATTTACTCATGAAATGATCATAAATAGGGAGTACCACATAGTGATTATCAACAACAAAACAAATAAAGAGAGATCAAACACTTCAAACAATATATGTTGTTTTATAAATTTTTATTAAGACTAAATATATTGTTTTGTGAGCTCACTGTTTGAGCACCTTATGTCCCTATTTGATTGGTCGGTGCTCTATTTGTTATATTGATGCTATTAGATCAAATAGGAACATCAGTAATAAAATAATACGCTTACTATTTTGAATTTGAGCTCATAAAGATTAAGATATCCTATTGTTTTGAATTTCTATGTGCTTTGAGCCAATGAAATTCTTGTAATTTTGTAATTTTGAAAAAGAAAGTGTCATTTGTAATTTTTGTGAATTCGAAGAGCTACAGCGAAGATGACACTACACTTTTGCATGGTGTGAAGAGAGAATTCAAGTTTGGCATGCATGAAGAGGCTGACACCATGTGGGAAGAGGGCATTGGCACTTGAGGTAGGCATTCGAGCTTTGTCTTCTCATTAACTCAATTTAATTTTGATGGCATTTGTTGATTTAATGGCACAATATGAATGTTAATAGTGCGCATTATTTACATCTTATCATTTGGAATACTCGATGACCCGCGAGCTTTGAGAGCTAAGGCATCGTTGCTATTACCTTCAAGGCATTGTGTGAAGTGTTTGATCTCTCTTTATTTGTTTTGTTGTTGATATTCATTATGTGGTACTCCCCATTTATGATCATTTCATGAAGAAATGTCTTGATGGCTCACGGGCTACAAGCTAGGGCATCATACATTGTTCATGAGCTCACTGTTTAATACTAACATTGTTCATGAGCTCACTGTTTAATATCTAGCATCATGCAAACATACATTAATATACTTACTATTTTGAATTTGAGCTGGGGCATCATGCAATATTATTACTGTCATTGCATGCTTGCTGCTGTTGTGCACCATATATTGTTTTATACACTATTTATTTCATTGAGACCGTGAGCTTGACATTTTTAATGTATTTTCTATTATTGGATCAATGCTACCATGTTGTTGAGTCTGTGTAAGACTTGCAAGGTTTTACCCCAAAATTTATCAATAATAAAATAGGGACATCAATAATAAAATAATACACTTACTATTTTGAATTTGAGCTTAGACATCATGCAATGTTATTGTTGTCATTGCATGCTTGCTGCTATTGTGCACCATGCATAACAAAAACAAGAATGCAATGTTATGAAATTTTGGGATTAAATTGGTGAGTTTGTATACTTTCTCTATTTTAAACTAACCTATGACTTCAAAGGAGGAATTATGAAATATAGTTGTAGGTGGTTATCTCTTCTATAATGATGGAGGAGTCAAAGGTAATGATCAATGAGGTTGCTGCTATTAGATCATACATATATTAATACACTTACTATTTTGAATTTGAGCTCGGGCATCATTTATTATTTTATACACTATTTATTTCATTGAGACCATGAGCTTGGCATTTGTAATGTATTTCCTGTTATTGGATTAATATTGCCATTTTGTTGAGGTTGTAGATCTCCTTTTACTGATCTTGTATAAACAACATATATACCATGTTGACTCACAACCCATGAGGTGTTGCTTGATAAAACATTTGACATCATACTTTTTGCTCCATTTTGGTCTTGATTTATTCACTGCATGCATATGTTTCTTGAGTGCACATGTCTATAGCATAGTTCATTTTAGAAGTGTATGGCTTGACTATGCACATGCATAATTGTAGATGAGGATCAGTGATAGGGTGTGAGGAATTGCTTAGATCTTTTGGATCTAACCCCATCTTTTCCTTGCAGGTTTTGGATCATACAAGAGCATACTAGATTGAACGGTAGGTCAACACTTCATTACTTCAAGCAATATTTGGTAGCTTCATTATTTATGTTCATCCACTTATGTATGTTTGCATTCATTCCTATTATTCTGAAAGTTGGCTATTAGTGATCATATAGGACCATTGTTGATATTTTTGGGTCATTTGATGAAAAGATGTAAATAGGGACATCAGTAATAAAATAGGGATATCTTAATCTTTATGAGCTCAAATTCAAAACAATAAGTGTATTATTTTATTACTGATGTCCCTATTTTGAAGTGTTTGATCATTTCTATTACCTTCAAGGCATTGTGTGAAGTGTTTGATCTCTCTTTATTTGTTTTGTTGTGCATATACCTTCTCTGATCAACTCTGATATGCACAGGTGATGAACATTCATATTTTCCTAAGTAGTACTTTGAGGTTTCCTTCCAACACATGTACTATTGTGAAAAACATCACAAGTCCATTTGTTGCAGGAAAGCTCACAGTAAACATGTCTAGATGTCTGCATGTTTTTCACCTATTCATATACCAAATGATGAATGCTCAATTGTTGTAATGAAAAAGTATTAGAACGGTCCATATAGGACCTTCATTATTTATGTTCATCCACTTATATATGTTTGTATTCATTTATATTCTTCTGAAAGTTGGCTATTAGCGACCATATAGGATGAGGATTAGTAATATGGTGCTTGACTATGCACATGCTTGTAATGTATAGATGAGGATTAGTAATATGGTGCCAGGCATTGCTTAGTGTATGCACCCTAAAATGGTCGCCTAGACTTTGGGCCCCATTCTTCAATTTATCAAATGATGGAACCAATTTACCAATTTTCTGAATCAATATTTTCAAATTAAATCAATTTCCTTGATCAAGTCCTAATTCTATCATTTATTCAATTATATTCTATGGGCTAACCATTTTTATCCTAAAGTCTTTATTTAATTAAAAGGAATTACCTCCCCTTTTATTAAATAAAAACCCCCCAATTTTTCTCTTATACTAAGTTGCACAAATAAAGCATTATTCCTATTTTATAAAAAGGAGAAAAGACCTTTTTGTCTCATATGGGGCACAACAGTCAACTCTTATTTTCTCATTGGAGGAGATTTGTGCACATGGATTGCTCCTCTTTCAAGCTCCACCCTTGATTAAATCTTTTGCCTCTTAATCTCCATGGCCCATTCCTTTTTAATTCCTTTAAAGGGAGAGCTCTTTTCTCATTCTAGGATCCCAACTTTTTATACTAATCTTATGCTTCAGGATTTCTTGGTGACTTTGGAGCTTTGGTGATCTTGTTGCATTTAACTTTCATTCTTGCATCATAGCTTCATGTTTATGCTTTCTTAGCTTAGATTTCCTTTCAAGTCCTAGTTTAGCTCACATATGTTAATTAGTAAGGTTTGTAATACTTTCATTTCCATAGCTTACTTGCATCTTCATTCTTAGCATAGTTGCATTGCATTTCCATTGTTGATTCTTGAGGATATTGGTATTCTTGCCCTTGTCTCTTTGAATCTCCCATTGTGTGGTTTACTAGAAAGGTTATAGGCTTAATAGCTCTAGCTGAGAGCATTCTTAATATCCTTGTGACTCCTTGCCTAGGGAGCTCTAGGTCACTTTCTCAAGATTTTTGATTCATGGATTCTCTTGGAAGTAATGACTTGGAGAAGTGCACAATTTGAGTGTACATTTTTGGCACCCACCATGGGAGAAAGTCTACCCGTGAGAGTAGCCTTACCAAAAAAATACTTGAGAGGATCAATTTTTGTGATGAGGTGTATTGTATGCGTAAGCATGTAATGTCACAACTTTTGGGAAGCAAACACCATAGAGTATTGGAGGTTAGTTCAAGAATAAGGACCTAAAACAACTCTGCAAGAAGTTTAAGATAAAACAACATTGGTCCTTTATTTACTTCCTGCAAGGAAATGGACAAGCAGAGGCTTCAAATAAAACCATTCTTAAAGTTCTCCATAGAACAATTCATAAGAATGGTAGAGATTGGCATCTATAGATAAATCCAGCCTTATGGGCTTATAGAATGAGTATTTGTACTCCAACTGGGGCTTCTCCTTTTTCCCTTACCTATGGTCCTGAAGCAATGTTACCTTTAGAGGTTGATATTACTTCACTTTGAGTCTCTCTCAAAGGTCTAGTTACGGATGAAGACTGCCATGCCATGAGACTCCAAGAGTTAGAGCTTCTTGATGAGAAATGAAAAGCATCATTTGACCACATGAGGGTTTACCAAAAGTGTATGTCCAAAGCCTTCAACAAAAAGGTTCACCCTAGAGAATTCCAAGTGGGAGATCTTGTCCTACGTGAAAACCCTAAGAACCAACAACATAGAGATCAAAAGGGCAAATTTGAACCTAATTGGCTTGGACCTTACATCGTTACTACTGCTTTTGGGATAGGTGCTTATCTGTTATCTACTGAAGAGGGAGAGCAGCTCCCAGATCCTATCAATATCTTGCACCTAAAGAAGTTCTATCCATGATGCCTATTCTATATGGGGGCATCTTTTGTACATATTTATTGATCCTAAAAAAATTCATATATGATGCTGAAAAATCCTAAAAAGCATATAAAGTCCTGAAAAAATTAAAAAAAATCAAAAAACTTAAAAATTCAAAAAAATAGAAAAGTGCCTTGGTGAAAACTTGGAAATAGGTGCCTTGGTAGCAAAAATACAAAAAAATTGAAAAAATAAAAAAATCTGTCAAGTGGTGAAAACCTGGAAATAGGCACTACTTGAGGCCTTTGCACCCTTGTTTCTTAGCACTCATCCTCGACACTTAGCCTTTCTCCATCATGCCTTGTCCTTGTTGCCTTGGTTTGGAATTGGTCTTTGTCTTTGTCTAGGGGGCATAACTGTGTTAGCTTTGGTCTCTTGGATGCGTTGGTCTTTAGGACATCTTGCAAATGGTGTTTTTCAACACCACCCCAACTGTGTTTTTCAACACTTTCCCAGAGTCAAGTGTTTCTTAAACACTTATCAGATATCTTACCTACAGTCTACCATGATATGATATTTTCCACTGGCAGATGTGATACTCAAAGTTTGACTCTATGACCTACACACATGCACTTAAACACCCAACTCGCTGAGACTTGTTTGACTTTATTTCTTTGTGTGTTGTCTATGATGATTTATTTGATGAGTGTTCTCTCCCTAATAGTTTTTGATGATGTCGAGCTAGAAGACTAGGGACACGAGGACATGTTTTATTTATTTCCTACTTGTGGGTATATCTTGTTGATCTTAACTGTCATGAGCATTTATGCTTGTTCCACTTGACACTAGGATCTACAAGGTATTATCCTTGACTGTTTCCACAAGTGCCTGCTTATAGTCATCTTGACTTTCTTATGTCTCGATGTAAGCATAATCTTGCTATACCAAACTTAGGGAACCTCACTACACTAGTCATCTTGACCTACATGTCTTTGATGCTTAGGTGGGATTCCCACATATATATCTGATATAGATCATATTTAGATTCACATAGTTAGACTAGTGTGCATTGTATGATCTTGCGATGCTACCAATAATGCTTGATGATGATTATTAGAGACTAATGGCTTTATAACCTTGCAAGTAAACCACTTTTCATAGTAGCTTGTAGTATTAAGTTCATGTTAGTTTAGTTTTGCATCTTGCATATGGAGAGAGCTCTCCTTTCATCTTTTGTGGACTTGTCGGTTAACTGCGCTCACCTTTCACTTTTTCATTATCATGTCTTTTGCTCCTTGTCTTTCACATCACATCCTTTTTCCTATCATCACAAGGGGTTAATCTTATCATCATATCTATATAACAAAGAGATCATTTTTAGAAACATGAGTCTACATCATAAACATGAGAACTAAACATACATCTATGAGAGAGACTATACATGAGCATATATAAGCATACATCATACATTTGAGCAATATAACAAGAAAATAAAACTAAAACATCCATCATAAGTGGGAAAAATACACAAGAAACATCACAAATCTAGTAAATCTCATATATATATATATGTATGTCATGATACAAAGTACAATGTGGGATCCAAAAAATGGATGATGTCCCAAGATATGACTCTATACATCTAAACCTAGACCTAGGTCTGACTCTCCCCATCACGTGGTGGTGGTGGAGGTGGTGCCACCATTCTATCTAGTACCACATTAGATCTCCTAGCCCTCTTAGAGTAGAGTGGTGCTCTTTGTGCCACAAGGATGAGTACTATATATAATCCATGATAATAGGCCACTTGTACCACCTCTCTCTAGATCTCTGCAGTGTCAGCTTGTGCTGCTCTCTCTTGCCAATTTATCTTGGCTCGTAGATCCATTAGCTGATGATCTCATATGGAAATGGTAATCCTAAGCTGCTGGATCTCGGTCTCCAAAACTTTCACTTGAGCCCTGAGATCCTCCCCTCCTCCCTTGGCTGCAAGCTGATCCTATCCTTCGTCTACCCATCGGTGAACTAATCTCACCGCATCATCCCTCTCATCCTTGGAAACCTATCTCTGTGACCATCTCTAGCCACCATATCTATATCCCTACCCCCTTTCTGCTCCCCTCCCTCCCCCATATCCCCCATTATCATCATCCCCGTCACCACCCTGTACCGATGGCTATGCATCAAGAACTGTAAATCATGGAAATGGATGTCTCTGCCACTCTGCCCTGTAGGCTACATCTACACCTACATCCACCATATTGAGAAGGTAATCCCATGGCTCCCTATGTATCCTTTTAGTCTCATGTACTACTTGCTAGTAGTCCAGCATCGATAGCCATCCCTGTCCCTCCTCATCCCTAGCTCGAGCATATGTGGTTGTCTTTGTGGGTACCCTCTACTATCATCCAAACTACCTCCATACTCAGGAGATACAAAATCTCTCCATAATCTCAAAGTGGCGGCCTAATAGTGGTTGACTACATAGCATATACCCTAGGTCCTACTCTCGGTCACTCCACTACTCACAAGCCTTGTATGGTCTCCACTCAAAATATGTGAGCTTGTCAAGGAGCCTCCTATAGTATGTGAGGTCTCTTCTATGGGGCTAATTGATGAATCCCATGTACCTGTAGATATAGGGGCATCTCTTCTCCCTAGGCTACACATGTGGGCACACAATGATGATGTGTTCCCATGCCCATACTTGTGTTAGAACAACACTGCATGCCCATGTCTTGCTCTCCCTGTAGACTATCTCATGTAACTCATGGTACATATCTACTAGGATGGCTGGGCCCCATGCCATCCATCGAGGGTGTTCTATCAAGTCAAAAACTAACCTGCCCCAGCCCAATGGGAACCCTCTCTAGCTCCTATTTGTGATGAAGGCCTGTGCTACTATCGAGTACACTATGCATGGAACTAGAAAATCACAACCAAAATCCTCCATTAGTCAGTCCCAACTGAGGTGTCTATCAATGATTGTTACATCCTAGAACATGTCCTGGATGGCTTGTCGCCCCTTGGTCAGATCCTAATCATAATATACCTGTGTCAAAAAAAAATCATGTCAGTTTCTATCATATGGAAACTTTACATTTATGCACATTTAGAAACATGATTATATTCACTGGATCACCATGGCTAGATACTTGGAGGATCCAATAGACGTCCTCTAGGGTGATCATCACCTCTCCAGTAGGAGGATGAAAGGTGTTGTTCTCACTGTGCCATCTCTCAGCCAATGCCGTTAGCAACTTGTGATTTGTCTGAATATGGGGCATATCTAGCAAGAACCCAAATCCCATGGTGATGAGGCCATCTCTACCAGGAGTATTGATATCTCTGACACAATGTAACCTGGTCACTCTCGGAGCCTTGATAAGGAGCACCAGAAAAGTGTCCTGTAAGCCATAACCCTAAACTAGATGTTAGAACATATTATGATGGATGTCTAAAATCAGTACCAGAAATCTTAAATGCAAAAATTGTCTAGACCCATGTTATTTTGCTCAAATTAACACTATGCGATATTTCTTAATATAGTAGTGCGATATTATTTTTGGATATTGTATCATGTGATACTTTCCTTTATAGCAATGTGATACTATTTTTCTCTATGATAGTTCACACAAGATCGCACGATATTTCATCCAGTATCATGTGATACTAGATTGAACTGTTGCGCGATGCTTTGTGGACCCGTGAACTATCGCACGATAAAAAGTATCGAGGTGTGTGATACTTTCCAAGTGTCATATGAAATTTTGCATAACAAAAGTTGAAATATTAAAAAACAATTAAAAATATGTTTTAAATGCCATAAATAGCTCATAAATGACTCAAAAGGTGAGTTTTTCTGAAAACTTACTGGGGCACCATACTGAGGAGGCCTGTTGTGCAACCGACCGCACTTGAATCGATGTGTGTGAATCAAAATCACTACTTGTTGGGCCATTTTCTCTCTCTGAGCTCTCAAAGTTCTCAAATCACAAAAGACAAATGAATTTAAAAATGATCTTTTTTACCCCTTTTATAGCATTTTGACTTTTTGAGCTAATTTTTGAAACATCTCAGAATTTTGTGAAAATTGCACCCTTGGCTAATTTCAATGTCTTGGATCCATTTTCAAGATCGAAATCAAAATCCGAGTTCATCTTGATAGTTAAAATCAAATTTCAAATTTCTCCTTCTTCTGCACAGTTAGCTAACCATTTGAGGCCTAATCCTTTGATCTTCGTTGGGGCATCTTCATTTCTTCATCCCCATCTCTTTCAACCTTCTAGTCTTTCATTCATTTTCATTTGATTCATCTCTCTAGGGTTTGGCTTCATCTTTATCCTATATCTTCCTCAATCAAACCTAGTCAAACCGGGGCATATCTTCACTGCTTGATGGTTACCCTATCATCTTTCACCTTCGATTATGATTTCTAGTGATTCAATCAAATTTATCAATTTGCTATTTCTCCTCTACCTGATTTCAATTTTGATTCCAAGGGGGCAGTACCTATCAAATTTCAATCCTTGATTTAGATTTATCAATCGAACCTTGAGATTCTTATCTCTTATTTGAGACTTGACAATTTCCTATTTACAGGTATGTTGGTCTTGTCTTTCCACTTATCTTTGTCCTGATGTGTTCCCATTCGTCAAATACATGTCTAGGTTGTTTTGTGATCCCAAATCGATCTCACATTTCAATTCCATTCTTTGACCACATGTGATCCCAAATTGATCTCACATTAGTCAAAGAGGGGCAAATGTATGCACCCTAAAATGGTCGCCTAGACTTTGGGCCCCATTCTTCAATTTATCAAATGATGGAACCAATTTACCAATTTTCTGAATCAATATTTTAAATCAATATTTTCAAATTAAATCAATTTCCTTGATCAAGTCCTAATTCTATCATTTATTCGATTATATTCTATGGGCTAACCATTTTTATCCTAAAGTCTTTATTTAATTAAAAGGAATTCCTTCCCCTTTTATTAAATTAAAAGCCCCCACTTTTCCTCTTATCCTAAGTTGCACAAATAAAGCATTATTCCTATTTTATAAAAAGGAGAGAAGGCCTTTTTGTCTCATATGGGGCACAAAAGTCAACTTTTATTTTCTCATTGGAGGAGATTTGTGCACATGGATTGCTTCTCTTTCAAGCTCCACCCTTGATTAAATCTTTTGCCTCTTAATCTCCATGGTCCATTCCTTTTTAATTCCTTTAAAAGGAGAGCACTTTTCTCATTCTAGGATCCCAACTTTTTATACTAATCTTATGCTGCAGGATTTCTTGGTGACTTTGGAGCTTTGGTGATCTTGTTGCATTTAGCTTTCATTCTTGCATCATAGCTTCATGTTTATGCTTTCTTACCTTAGATTTCCTTTCAAATCCTAGTTTAGCTCACATAGTTTAATTAGTAAGGCTTGTAATACTTTCATTTCCATAGCTTACTTGCATCTTCATTCTTAGCATAGTTGCATTTCATTTCCATTTTTGATTCTTGTGGATATTGGCATTCTTGCCCTTGTCTCTTTGAATCTCCCATTGTGTGGTTTACTAGCAAGGTTATAGGCTTAATAGCTCTAGCTGAGAGCATTCTTAATATCCTTGTGACTCCATGCCTAGGGAGCTCTAGGTCTCTTTCTCAAGGTTTCCCATTCATGGATTCTCTTGGAAGTAATGAATTAGAGAAGTGCACAATTTGAGTGTACACTTAGATTCTTTGGATCTAACCCCATCTTTTCCTTCCTTGCAGGTTTTGGATCATACAAGAGCATACTAGATTGAACCCTGGGTCAACAATTCATTACTTCAGGCAATGTTTGGTACCTTCATTATTTATGTTCATCCACTTATGTATGTTTGCATTCATTCATATTCTTCTGAAAGTTGGCTATTAGTGACCATACAGGACCATTCTTGATGTTTTTGGGTCATTTGATGAAAAGATGTAAATAGGGACATCAGTAATAAAATAGGTCATGTAAATGGTACCAGGCCAACCCAATAGCCCAACAAAATGTGTCATGTTTATCTTTGTCAAATACACCCCTTCACGTTTTTGTTCTTTCGGTGCTCCCAATGAGCATAGAGAGAGGCCAGAGAATCTTACAAGCCTAAAATGTCGGTGTATCACTATATGGCCTCATAATTACTAAGCTAAAGGGGTTTTATGATTTGAAAGACTTAGGAGCCTCCAGGGTCATTTTATTTTCTATTGCATTAACAAGATATCTGCTAGAAACATTATGACTGCGCATCCCTCTACCCATCTCTTCAATTTTTGTTTTCATAGATTTCACCATTTGATGTTCCTTTTCGGTAAGAAATGGCTGTGAAAAAAGATATTTCTATTTTTCATTCTAAGAAGATCCAGAGTGATTTTGAGTCACAGAGGAAATGCCTTGATCCTTCCACAAGTGCTATTCTGATGAGTTCTAATCACTTGATGAACATAAAATTATCTGTTGAGTTGAAAATAAAATCAATAGAAGACGTTGAAAATGAACTGAAAAAACCTAAGGTTTCTTCTGAACATAAGTAAAATCCTTTCCCTCAATGAAAGATTGAAGTCTTTCGAAACTCATTTCTCCCAAATTATGGGAAACTCTAAACTTACCATTTGAATAACCACAAGTTTTTATTTTTATGCAGGCCATTCTTCTGAGAGTCAAGAACATTTCCATCCATCTCTTACCGAAAAGGAACGTTAGATGGTGGATTCTACGAAAACAAAAATTGAAGAGATGAGCAGAGGGATGCACAGTCATAATTTTTCTTTATGTGTGTCTCCTAATCCTTGAACAACCACAACCTAGGGTTCTTCATAGCATATCATCTAAGCCATGTACCAGTTACAACCACTACTCCTATAGGGTATTCTAATTCTTCACCATCGATAATCGAGTGATCCAATTTCTTTTTTGCCTCAACACAACAACACACATAAAGAACATGCACATAAAAATGACAAATGAGAAACATAAATGTAGATATCACAACAGCTAAGAAACATAAATGTAGATATCCAAATAATTGTGACCATAATGCCTACATGTATGTTTCTTAGCTGTTGTTTCCTAGGACCCTTTATGACCCTTTACGACCCTTTACGATCCCTAAGAATACATCTTAGAGGTCTTAAAATATCATAAAGGGTCATAAGAGGCTCCTAGGAGGATTTAGATGAGTTTCCACCTTCACGTGGTTGGCCCTGTTAAGTAGAGAATGTTAAACTATTCTCAAAACAAAGAGAAGCTCAATAATTTAAGATCTCAATCTACGTACGACAAATATATCGATCTATCTCAATGGCTACCAAATCAACAGATCTCTGCCAAGAACCTAGTCACAAAAAACACTAGAGACCGCACCATGAACCTGCTATGAAGAGGCATCCAATGTCTCATAAGTCACATCAAATGACCCAATTTCTGTAATCTAAGTCTCTAAGCTTGGTTCACCAAGAAGAAGACTTCTCCCAAGTCATCACAGACACCATAGTGATCTATGAATCTCCAATGTGAAAGTTCTGCATGTTGCTTGTGGATTATTGAGTTATATATGATGTCGAGAGAGCGACATGCAATAATTGATAATTGATAATCGGTACCAACTCGATCGACATCACGTCTAACTCAATAATCTATACCAACTTGATCGACATCACGTCTAACTCAATAATCTATACCAACTCGATCGACAAATATATATATATATATATATATATATATATATATATATATATATATATATATATATATATATATATATATATATTTAAAAAAAAATTGATTTATGTCACATTCACGACAACCATAAAACAATGTCAGCTATCTGTCAAAACAATTCAACATCCAGTCGTCGCATGTACAATGTCATTGTCGATGAAAAACTATAAACAATGGATAGTCGTCATAACATTTCGACGGGTCTTTGTCAGATGTACAACATTGATGTCGTTAAAAAATACAAACAACATATATCTGTCACACACTTCCAATGGATATCTGTCACACTAACAACATCTCCATTGGTACACATATTACAAACGATGGTAACCCATCAAAATATTTTGACGAGTCACCGTCATTTTTATTTTTTTGCGATGGATAGGTGTTGCAATTGGGACAACCACAAATAGGTCTGACACCAAGTTCACCTTGTTAGCACCCCCTTCTTGCAACATCCATTATCATCGTAATTACGATGCCAATCAAAACTGTCAGTTTTTCTAACTGCAAAACTGTGATGTCGGGTGGTGTCATTATATCAATGATTAACTGTCCCAATTCAGATGACCTGACATTAGAAAAAAGTCTCAAATGTACTAGCGTTTACCTTCATTTTCCTTTGCCTCTTCATGCCTTTATCACCATCATCTTTTCCTTTAAGGACACATGACTGTCCTCAAAATTATCCTCTCAAATACTACTGTTAGTGGAGTATTAATGGTTGCAACTCCACAGTGCCTTATTAGTCAGAGATCCACCTTTACCATTGCCACTTCAAAATCACCACAAAAAAATCTCCCATATTCCTCACGTAGGAGTCCTCCTCTTTGCCTCTCTCCCTAGTCTCTTGGCAATCAAATGGACCAATTCTTAGCCCTGGACCTTCTCTTGGCCCTTGATAGACTTCCAGTGTCTGTAAACACAACCCAACCTTCATATGCAGCAAGATGGATAAGCACCTGCAACCAAAACTCATCAACAAAACAAATACCAAATCTCCAAGGTCCTGGTATAGATTGCCTCCCTCGACGCTCTACCCAAACACTCAAGATCTTCAAGCTCTGATACCAATTTGATGCATTAGAGGTTTGCATAAAACTTGAAGAGATTTTTGAACATGTGATGAATTGGGTCCTTTGTTGAGACCTTAGAGTTGATTGTTTATTTAAGTTGTTGGATTTGTGGGATGCTCTGCATCACTACACCTTTTGAGTTATGGCATGGTTATGCACCTAATGTGAAATATTTTAAAGTCTTTGGAGGAAAATGTTATATAATTAAAGACAATAGGAATGGAAAACTTGATGCTAAAAGTGATGAAGGCATATTCATAGGATATTACACTAAGAGAAAAGCTCATAAGTGTTTGAATTCTAACACTAACAAAGTTGTTTAAATTGTAAATGTTAGAGTTGATGAATATGCAGAAAAGAATGAAGTTAAGTGCAAGTAAGAACCTGAAGATTATAGATATTTTTTATACATGGAAGAAGGAGAGGCTAGTAATGTACCTGAACTAGATGCCGAGCAACAACATGAACTTTTTGAGCCACAACAAGAAAATGTTGAGCATCAGGAGGATGCTACTAAACAATCAGAAGAGGAGGCAGAGAATCTACAAGATGAACCTAAATATCAAGAACATGTAGAAAGGAGATTTGAGCCTACATTGACACAATATGTGAGAAGACATCATAATACAAAAAAAATATTGGAGATAAAGAATCTGGAGTCATGACAAGAAGTAAGTTGAAAGATAAAACATGCTTATTATGTGAATTTGAGCCTAAGACAGTGAAAGATGCTTTAGAGAATGAAGATTGGATACAAGCCATGAATGAATAAATAGAGAAGATAGAAAAGAACAAAACTTGGACACTAGTGCCAAGGCCAAAAGATAAAATGTTATTGGAACAAAGTGGGTATTCAGAAATAAGCTAAATGAACATGGAGAAGTCACTAGGAACAAAGCTAGATTGGTATGCAAAGGATATGCATAGGAAGAAGACATTGACTATGGGGAGACATTTTCCCAAGTTGTAAGATTGGAAGGAGTGAGGACTCTAATTGCATATGCAGCTTTTAAAGGATTCAAAGTATATCAAATGGGGGTATATGCACAAAGACAGGGGACCAAAAAGGTGCCACTTTTCTTTTTGGTCCCCCATCGAGCATAGTGTGTACGCACTAAAGGACATGTGCCCTATAGGGCGCACACCCTATGGATTGGGTTACCCAAGCCTTAGGCTTGGGAAATATAAAGCATACCGTGTGTGCCCTATAGGGTGCATGTTCTTTGAAAGACACTTTTTAGTATTTTTCAAAGTGCGTGCACCCTATAGCATGCACACATTTTGAAAAAATCATATTTAGTGTTTTCTGCTGGTTGGAAAGCTCATTTTGCTTTCCTCAAACCCACGTTTGCAGCAAAAGGAGAATTCCCAAGCGCGTATGTAGTCTTGTTTGGGTTTGGTGAATCCATAGTTTTCATTCATTCATCCATCAAATGGCCCCACGACGTCATTAAGTTTGATCTGGAAGAAGAGGTAAGTGTTTCTACAGCCCATGCCTCTTATTTGTTTTAAAATTTTAGTTTTGTAGCAATTTGTTTTGTTAAAGTTTGTTTTTGTTAAAATTTGTATGTAATTAAGATTTTAAAATCTAATTTTTTTAATTGCTAGGAAGAAATAATCTCCCTCAACCAAACCCTCCGTCTCCTCATGAAGAAATGAATGAAGAAAAAAATGAAGAAAATGAACCTCAATAGACTCCACCAATCGAGAAACCTCCTCCTAGAACACAAGAAAATTTGATGAACCAAATTGAAAGAGGGAAAAAAGAATTAGAATCTTTAATTACGAGGTTAAAAGATTCTAGTGGTACAAATCCTAGAAGGGAAAGACTTATGAAATCTTTGGAAGCAATACTGACCCATGTAAGCTCGGTTAGTGGTAAATTAATTTATGGCAGGATAAAAGAGAAGAACAAAAACAATATTATGCAAATAAATTATCTTATGCGGACATAAAAAAGAAAAAAATCACAAAAGATGACATTTGCAAGCTATTTAACAAACTAGGGGACACAGATACTCTTAGAACTACAACAAGGAGGTTCCCAATTCATTGGTGCTTAAATGAAGACATTAAATTTTTTTTTTGGGAGAGATGGTGGATGGTCTTTGATTTGCCTCCCGGTAACAATCATGAGGTTCCTATTTATTTCTTGAGGAAACTCTATTGCGAGTTTGTACTCAAGGAGGTGCCAAATTATTTTGACTATCTAGATTCTCAGGGTAGAGAAGGGGGGTCATCATTTGATAGAGCTGGGGCACATCGTGACCCTAACACACCTAGGGTTCCTATTGGCAAGCCACAAGTGGATCATGTTACTATTCCTTCCATTGTGAAGGAACATGTAGAGGTGGACACACTAGACACAATTAGCGCTCTGACATAGACTCTCATTCAGTGTGCCACTCCTTTAGTTGAGGTTGACCATGGTCAATCTTTGAGGGGGCATATTTGTCGATCATGTGGATACTTGTGCACATTTGGTACTACTAAGAGAGAGGAAGAGGATCCTGGAATGATGACTGATAGTTTTCTAAATATGACATTTGGCATTGACACACAGGTAAATATTTCCAAGTTCATTAAATTGCTTTGATCATATTTCATTTATAAAAGAATAACTAATTAATTTAGTATCTATTGATTATGATGAAAATTTAGGGCAAGAGTGTCAGTGGCGGTGGCAGTGGCAGTGACAATGATCGTCATGTCCCCTTCTACACATCGTCGTCAATTCCAAAAGTATGTATCGAATAAAACATTTTAATTACTATATTTGATTATAATGTAATTATATGAATAATTGTATCATAACTTATTGTGCACGTGCATTAGACGTTCATTGTGGGACCATCGACGTTCACAATAGATAGTGAAGGGCATCATGCCACTTTCCTTGAGGTATCTTTATTTGCATGTTAATTTGATTTACTTGATTATATTTAATTAATAAATGAATGAATAACTAAATTACTAGACAAATTATGATCAAAATCCAGAGGCACGATGATCACATTCTTTCACCTGGCTTTGTGATGTCACCATTGAGTCCACAGGTATATATGTAATAATGCATTATAATTAACATGTCAATAGTATATTCTTATATGAATGGTTATGTTATAATTTTCCATGTACATGTGCACTAGTTGAATGTTGGAGCTTCGACATCAACACCGCACACTGAAGGATGTGGTGGAACCTTCACGGAGGTTTCATTTACTCATTAGTAGGGTTGTAAAAAATATATGTAATCTTGATAACTGCATAATAATTTTTTTGTTTCATTTTTAGTTATTGACATCAGAGACTCCTCCTTCTGTTCGTGATACTTTGGATCATGGAGTAGCTATAGCAGTAGCTAGTTCTGAAGCATTGAATGAGGTATGAAAGAGATCACTTAATTTTAATTGTTATTTTAATAGTTTGTATTGAATTTTATAATGATATTCATGTATATATTTTAATTATATTTTTGATCATTGTTGTAGGGACTTATTACCTCAGGTCACCAGCATGCACCTTTGGTGGATGAACATAGTGACTATTTGCTAGCAGTAAGCGAATATTCAATTTTATGTCATTGTATAATTAAATTTTAATGTATATTAGTTATTGATGCTTAATTTTTTTTTATCAGCTCAAGCTACAGAAGAGTCTAAATAGGAGGATGAGCGAGCAAACTCAGAAGACTACAACATCCATTGCATCTCCATCGACGCGATGATCAAAGACAACTCGGGATTTGTTTTCTTCCCCTGGCGGGAAAGGACTAGATTAGGGATATGTATTATATGCATTAGTGGACATATTTTTTGTATATTGTATAAGTGATACATTGTACATTCATTTGGCTTTGAGGAAGCCAGTTTAATTGTATTGAATATATTCAATGTATGACATTATTGGACATATATATTTGGCTTCATGCCCTACAAATTTTTTTTTTTATGCTTTAGGTATGCAATTCATGTGTTTGGTGTATTGATGTATACTAATTTATGTTTATATGGATGTCTTATACTTTGTAAATTTCTCATGTCTTATAGTTATGCTTGTATGTTTATCGATGTATGTTTAACTTGCTGACTGTGCTACAAATGCCAGTCACTATCCTCAATAACAATCAATTCCTTGATTGTAATAATAAAAATAGTAATGAAATGAATGTAGAAATGTATAAATATAATATAAGGCAATATTTCTACATCACAACCTATCCAAGATCACACGCAATCAAACATTTATATTCATTGGTGTGTTCCCTGTTCCACGGGACAGTCGCAATTTAAAGACATGACCTCGAATAGGTGAGGCAGCATATGACAAGGTTGTCATCTATTGACCCCAATACTAGGCCTATTTTGATTTGCTGGTACCCTAATGTTGGCAAGAGTTCTTTTATTAATAAGATTACTAGGGCAGATGTGGATGTGAAACCTTATGCTTTTACTACTAAGTCTCTATTTTTCGGGCATATTGATTATAAGTACTTGAGGTATCAAGTTATTGATACCCCTGGTATTTTGGACCACCCCTTGGAGGACAAGAACACCATTGAGATGCTCAGTATTACTGCCTTGGCTCATTTGAAGGTGGTTATTTTATTTTTCCTTGATGTTTTGGGGTCCTATGGTTATAGTATTGTGGGGCCCCTTAGTTGTTGACTGTACCCCTGTATTAGTCATTATCAATACACCAGTTAAATCCTTGGTGTTGTTAGTGATGAAGGTAATGAAAAGATATTATAACCAAGTCAAAATAAATGCAAATAAATGTTCCTATATAAAACTAAACAAGGATCACATTCAGATCAAGTACAACAGTTCACTGTTGTTGACTGTACTCGTAGGCCAGTGGAATACCAATGTGTAGAGAAATTTTGATCTTATTGATTCAAGCTAATACAAACTCGATCCATTTCAGATCAACAACATTCTCACCCTATCCACTCACGTGGGTCCCTTCCAAAAAGACTCTAATCTTCCAAAAGACCGACTGGAACCTACAAACTAACTTCTAACTGTCCCCTAACTGATTGATTGTTAATGACAAACACTAGAATTAGTTATCAAGTTGACAATAAAAGTTGTCAACTCGACAACCCAACACCCTTTGCCCACTCTAACTACTTATAAAAGGTTTAGAGACAACCTTTACAAACCAAACTAACTTATACTTCCTACTAACCCCTACTAACTCCAATTAAGCCCTATTTGGCTTAAATTTCCAATATAGGCAATTTACAAGATTGTTCACATTAAGTGCTTTTAACACTATGTAAAGGCTCTAATGGCCTTAGTACATATTTATAGACCCTTATAGGTTACTTCCATCAACCCCTAACCTAGGATCAATACATAACCATTCGTAGTGACCCCTAGGTACATTTTAGGCTTCTCAGTGCCATTAAGGCTTACATTTAAGATTGGGTTACAATATGATCAATACATGATCCAAATAACATTTCATGATCCAAATACATGATCAAATTTCAAAGTGGACCACAAGCCCTTTTGCATCTATATACATATTTGCACTCATCCTACTGCTCACCCCGGAGTGGTCGATAATGTTCGAATGACTGTGTGTACCAATAAAGGTTGTCAATAGCATTTATCCACCCATTCAAAGTTGTTGAAATAGATGGTTTGATGCTACGACCGATAGTTTGAAAGATACAGAATGTTGGCCTTTTGAACTAAGGAACACTGCAAGTTCTAACATCGACCGAGAATGTGTTGCCAAATTTAAATGAACTTGAATCTCTAAAAACTGAGATAGGCTATTGTAGGCCTTGACAACATGGTCCCATAGCACTTGACAAATTGATGCTACCTTGTACGAGCTTCAAGATATGAACCTATAAGATCACTAATTTCATGCTAAAGGGACCTTGAGGGACACTTTGGCTTGGAGTCGGCGACGGCATTCGAACAACTATTTGTGCCGAATGAGGTTTCCCCTAGTGTTTACCTAACCATTCAGAGCTGTTGGAATAGACAGTTCAATGCTACAACAGACGGTTTGAAGATACACAATGTTGGCCATTTGAACTAAGGAACACTGTGAGTTCTGACATCGACTGAGAATGTGTTTCCAAATTTAAAAAAACTTGTATCTATGAAAATTGAGATAGGCTATTGTAGGCCCCAATAACATGGTCTTGTAGCATCTGACAGATTGATGCTACCTCACATGAGCTCTGAGATATGACCCTGTAAAGATCACTGATTTCATGCTGAAGGGACCTTGAGGGACACTTCGGCCCAGAGTTTTTGGTGGCGTTTGAACAACTGTGTGCCAAAGGAGGTTATCCATAGCATTTACTTGACCATTTGGAGCCATTGGAAAAGATGGTTTGATGCTACGATCGATGATTTGAAAGATATGCAATGCTGACCATTTGAACTGAGGAGCACTGTGAGTTCTAACATTGACCGAGAATGTGTTTCCAAATTTAAACGAACTTGAATCTCTGAAAACTGAGACAGGCTATTATAGGCCTCAAAAACATGGTCCCATAGCACCTAACAAATTGATGATACCTCACACAAGCTCTGAGATATGACCCTATAAAGATTGTCAATTTCATGCTGAAGGGACCTTGAGGGACACTTCAGCTCGGAGTCGTCGGTGGTGTTCGAACAACTATGTGTGATGAATGAGGTTTCCCCTATTGTTTACCCAACCATTTGGAGCTATTGGAATAGATGGTTTGATGCTATGACTGATGGTTGGAAAGATATGCAATGTTGGCCATTTGAACTGAGGAACTCTTTGAGTTCTGACATCGACCGAGAATATGTTGCCAAATTTAAACGAACTTGAATATCTAAAAATTGAGATAGGCTATTGTAGGCCCCGACAACACAGGCCTGTTGCACCTAATGGATTGATGCTACCTCACATGAGCTTTGAGATATGACCCCGTAAAGATCGCTGATTTTATGTTGAAGCGACTTTGAGGGACACTTCAGCCCGGAGTCGTCGGCAGTGTTCAAACAACTATGTGTGGTGAATGAGGTTGCCACTAGCATTTACCTAGCCATTTAAATCTATTGGAACATACAATTTGATGCTATGACCGATGATTGGAAAGATACACAACGTTGGCCGTTTGAACTGAGGAACACTTTGAGTTTTGACATCGATCGAGAATGTGTTGCCAAATTTTAAAATAATTGACTCTCTAGAAATTGAGATAGGCTATTGTAGGCCCCAAAAAAATGGTCCTCTAGCACCTGATGGATTGATGCTACCTCACACGAGCTCCGAGATGTGACCTCATAAAGATCATTGATTTCATGCTAAAGTGACCTTGAGGGACACTTTAGCCCAGAGTCATCAGCGGTGTTCAAATGACCATGTGTGGTGAACAAGGTTGCCACTAGCATTTACCTGACCATTCAGATCTATTGGAACAAATGGTTTGATGGTACAATAGACAGTTGGAAAGATATGCAACATTGGCCATTTGAACTAAGGAACACTTTGAGTTCTACCATTGACCGAGAATGTGTTGCCAAATTTAAATGAAATTGAATCTTTGAAAATTGAGACAAGTTCTTATAGGACCTAAAAACATGGTCTTGTAGCACTTGATGGATCGATGCTACCTCGCACGAGCTCCGAGATATGACCCCGTAAATATTTCTGATTTCATGCTGAAGTGACCTTGAGGGACACTTTGGCTCGGAGTCATCGGTGGTGTTCGAAAGACTGTGTGTGGAAAATGAGGTTTCCCCTAGTGTTTACCTAGCCATTCAGAGCTGTTAGAATAGATGGTTTGATGCTACGACCGACGGTTGGACATACGCAACATTGGCTATTTGAATTGAGGAACACTATGAGTTTTGACTTCGATCGATAATGTGTTTCCAAATTTAAATGAAATTGAATCTTTGAAAACCAAGATAGGCTATTGTAGGTCCCGATAACATAGTTCTGTAGCACTTGACAAATCGATTCTACCTCACACGAGCTTTGAAATATGACCCTGTAAAGATCATCAATTTCATGTTGAAGTGACCTTGAGGGACACTTCAGCCCGGAGTCGTCAGTGACATTTGAATGACTATGTGTGGTGAATGAGGTTTCCCCTAGTGTTTACCCTAGCATTCAGAGCTATTGTAATAGATGGTTCAATGCTATGACTGACGGTTGGAAAGATACACAATGTTGGCCATTTGAATTGAGGAACACTTTGAGTTCTGACATTGACCGAGAATGTGTTGCCAAATTTAAACAAAATTGAATCTCTAAAAATTGAGACAGGTTATTTTAGGACCCAAAAACATGGTCCCATAGCACCTGATAGATTGATGCTACCTCACACGAGCTCTAAGATATGACCCCATAAAGATCACTGATTTCATGTTGAAGTGACCTTGAGGGACACTTCAGCCTGGAGTCATCGGCGGCATTCGAAGTGTGTGGAAAATGAGGTTGCCCCTAGCATTTACTCATCCATTTAGAGCTATTGGAATAAATGGTTTGATGCTATGACCGACGGTTGGAAATATATGCAACGTTGGTCGTTTGAATTGAAGAACACTATGAGTTCTGACATCGACTGAGAATATATTGCCAAATTTAAATGAAATTGAATCTCTGAAAACTAAGATAGGCTATTGTAGGCCCCAACAATATAATCCTATAGCACCTAATGGATCGATGCTATCTCACATGAGCTACAAGATATGACCCTGTAAAGATCACTGATTTCATGCTCAAGCAACCTTGAGGGACACTTCAGCCCAGAGTCGTCAGTGGCATTCGAATGACTATGTGTGGAAAATGAGGTTTCCCTAGCATTTACCTAGCCATTCAAAGCTATTGGAATAGATAGTTTGATGCTACAACCGACGGTTTGAAAGATATGCAACATTGGCCATTTGAACTGAGGAACACTATGAGTTCTAACATCGACTGAGATGTGTTTTCAAATTTAAACAAAATTGAATCTCTAAAAACTAAGATAGGTTATTGTAGGACCTAATAACATAGTCTCGTAGCACTTGATAGATCGATGCTACCTCACACGAGCTCCGAGATATGACCCCGTAAAGATCATTGATTTCATGCTGAAGTGACCTTGAGGGACACTTTAGCCCGGAGTCATCAGTGGTGTTTGAATGACTGTGTGTGGTGAATGAGGTGGCCCCTAGCATTTACTTGGCCATTTGGAGCTGTTGGAATAGACGGTTTGATGCTACGACCGACGGTTGGAAAGATACACAATGTTGGCCATTTGAACTAAGGAACAGTATGAGTTCTGACCTCGACCGAGAATGTGTTGCCAAATTTAAATGAAATTGAATCTCTAAAAACTGATAGAGGTTATTGTAGGACTCAATAACACGGTCCCATAGCACCCAATGGATCAATGCTACCTTGCATGAGCTCCAAGATATGACCCCGTAACAATCACCGATTTCATGTTGAAAGGACCTTGAGGGACACTTTGGCTCAAGGTGCAGTCTAAGACCAGTGAATTAAAACATTTTCATAAAATGTGATTTGGATTAGTGTATGATGTAAGGAATTTTCCTTGGTTGTTATTTATCTTTCTAGAGGAAATTACTGTTGTTCTTGACAGTGACTAGATTTGGGGTCATACTTAGTGATTGGGAGAGCCCTATTTTGGCACCAGTCATGTAGTACAAGCACTAGAATTAAGTCCAATGATTTTGTCACCAATTTGCTAGCAAAGGCATCTGGACTTGAAAAGGGAAAATGTGTGAAACAAGGAATAGAATAGCTACAAGGGAAGAAGGTAAAACCTAGTAATGGAAGAAAATGTATTAATATGGATAAACCAAAATGTAAACCTTCTATTTCAGAGAGGGAGAAGTTGGAATTCATGTCCTAAAAAAATTTAACATATGACTTAATGATTGAAAACTCCATCAAATAAATAAATAACACAAATACTAATTAATTAAATAATTTCAAATATATCACTATTTACAATACATGTCAACTAAAATCATCGACCCAACTTGCTCATAAATACACCTAGCCATTTCAAATCTAAAAAAATTACTGATTTCATATCTCACAAACAAAATAATCTACCCAAAAATTCTCTTGCATTAAATTCCATCCCTCCCAACACAACAACATAGGAGCAAAATCCATAAAAGGTACAGAACATTCAATTCCATACTAGCCCACAATCTCTTCAAAAGATATTGGGAGCCGGTGAAAAATCCTTGTACGTATGCTCTTAGTTACCCATAAAAAATTCTTTAAATCAAGCCTTGTATACAATCCAATCCCATACCTGTGCATTTGAAAATTCTAGTCAGTTGTTCATACAAGCATAAAATCCATGGCTCCAAAATCTTCTAGGGCTTCCACAACTATTAAAGCCATGAAATCTGAGAATAAGAAGAATAAGAGGAAGAGAAGTGTAGAAAGTTACAAGATGTTTATATAAAAGGTGTTGAAACAAGTACATCCCTCCAAGGGAATATCTAATGCTACCATGGATATCATCGATAGCTTCATGATTGATATTTTTGATAAGATTATTTGTGAGGTTGCTTCTCTGCTGAAATATAACAAGATCGTTACACTTTCCTCCAGAGAAATTGTGACAGCTATCAAGTTTGTTCTGCTTAGAGAGTTGGCTAGGCATGCTGCTTCTGAAGGAAGTAAGGCTCTTACCAAGTTTTCTACTACTCTAGGTTAGGTTTTGTTGGAAGATTTTAGGTTTTTTGTACGTGGTTTTTATGGAAGGCTTGTTTGGAGATTAGTGGATGATAGAGTTGCTTCTTTGGGCAAGGGCTAATTAGGCCTAGTTGAAGGGTTAGGGGGTGAAGGAAGTGTTCACCAGTCAGGTCATGAAAGTCTAAGAATGATATCAACTTAGTAACTCTGGAAAGGAAATGAGATAGTGCATCCTTGAATTGAGTTGGTTCCTTAAGGCTCTTCCATGGCCTTCCAAGTATTATGTGCGTACAAGTCATTGGCATAACATCATAAAGTTTTTTTTATTAATAATGAGAAATATTCTTACAAATTAGCTCAATAGGAGCATCAGAGGAAAGAGATGAGCAAAGAAAACCTCCGGTATTGCCCCAAAAAATAGAAGAGAAAGCTTGTCATTAAATCTTACAAACTTCCAGTTATACATACGGGGTAATGCATGAGCAATTTACAGTCCACCCAATTTATAATGCTATATAAATTTGACATTACAATATTTTGTATCTCCATTTAGTCCAATGAACCAATTGGATTTTACCTACCCTTGATTGTCTCAAGTATTGCCTCGTAGTTTGACTCATGAACCTTCCAAAGAATTTTATTAAGCGGTCTTCCCCCATATTTGATCAAGTGGACATTTGATGCAAAAATTAGGTTTGAATAATGAAGAATCTATCTGTGTGTCTCCCAATCCTTGAACAACCACAACCTAGGGTTCTTCATAGCATACCATCTAAGCCATGTACTAGTTACAACCACTGCTCCTATAGGGTATTCTAATTCTTCACCATCGATAACCGAGTGATACAATTTATTTTTTGCCTCAAATAATGACACAAATAATCTATCCCTTCTTCATTGTCTTCAGGTGCAATAACAACAAAAACATGGTCTGTAATGATACAAACATAATGAGGACATTATTTTACTAAATATTTATGATAAAGTACTAAATTTGAGATTATTTGTATGTGGAAAATTTTACCTGGTTGTACTAGATGAGATAAGTGATCAAAGTCAATGGATGATTCCATTTCTATTTGTTGTAGTGATTCATGGGGATGATAGGAGGCAAGTGGACTCAAAATACATGTATACCATTTGTCAACCCATTCCTTTGACTCACACCCATCCCAATATTCATCTACACATGATGAACAAAAGCATTGCATATATCATGTGTGGATACTCCATGAACCTGCATTACAACTTCTAAAATAGTGTAGCTCACTCGATCTTGTCAATGTACAAAAATCCTCATATGATGAAATCTTAGTTTCATCCATCAACCAAAAAAGTCTATAAGCCGTAGACTCACCTTCATTACTTGGACCCATTGTAGCATTACACCACTGGACAATACATCCCACATTTGACAACATTGCTTTCTCTTTGTACTTTAATTCTTCATGTGCTAAGGCTCTTTTAATACATGCACTTGCACCATCATGCTCTCCCTTTCCATGATCGGTCTCTATGAAATTCCACATATAATGAATTCCAGTAATCTTATGCATCCTGCACAACCAAGAAAACATTCAAGAATTCTTGAATTGTGATGCACAATTATCTGACCATATGATATGTCGATGATATTTTATGCCCCTATTTTCCAAATGACCATAAAATATTTGAAAGCAACCATGTAAAAACTCTATAGAATGTGAGTGATCATCGCTAATATAAAAATGATACTCCCTCAATATCTTATTGTTCTCCTCTGTACTATCTGGTGCATGCATGAATGCTATATGAACAAATATAGCAACCCGTTGAGAGCTGTAATACTTTTCTTGCACCTCATTCTATGGTTGTAGTGTGTATTTCTCTACAAAATCCACAACTAAAAAAATGGTATCAGGTGGGAATGTGTCCTTGCATAACTTGAATTGCATATCCAACCATCACGCTCTATGTGTATGCCTTGCATACTCATAAATAATTTTTTACAAAAAGTGTCCATGAACTGATACACTGGAATTTTTTCAATTACTAAATCACATCTTTTAGCCTCTTTTCCATATTTTAGATTGTATGTCACAGTCTTATATTTTCCAAATTCCACTATTTCATTACCGATTACATGCGTACTCTCCATATGTTGACAAATTGGCAAATGTCACAAACCTTCGTAATCTATGCATGTACCATTCAAGCATGAGAGCTTGTAAAATTCTTGACCATCCACTCTTTCACATAAAATGATAGATATTAATTCCCTTGAAGATCTAGGTGGGATATTCATGTTACAATCTTGCAAAACATTGTTAGAGTGCAAATCTACACATATATTCCTATAAACTTCAAAATGGTTAGAAAATTCAATATGTACCCTACAACAAGAAGTTGTGTGTGTATGATTTATCTTCACATAAAAAAGTTTACACATTTCAAAATATCTCTGACTAATTTTAATTTGAGGATATATATGCATAAATTTTGCAAAGAATTGTGTCTGAGTTGAATCCAAAAAATGTTTTGGATGTGGAACACGAATTCGACTAACAATCCTCCTTCTTACAACATCTCTTTGATTAGGAGATACTCGTGTATTATTCTTCCAAAATGATTCAATCAAGGATTTCAAAGCTTCAATAATTGCTTTATCTTTCCACGGTAGTCTACCAAAAAATGCCCATAACTCATTGCTATTTGGATCTTCAACTCTTTGACGCCTTCCCAGAGCTCTCATTAGAGACTTTCTACTTATTTTCAATGTTTTTCTTGTCTTTCTAATGAGTTGAGATTTCTTCATTTGAGTGCTTACTATCATTTATGTAAGTACATGTCATGTGACATTACTATCTTTCATGCGTGATGTAGAACCCACACTCTCATATGCAGTCATTAGATTCTTTACAATAGATTTTTCACTTCACTCATCCATCATTTTTAGCCCAAGAATCTTCATGATGGGCCTAAATTTTAGATTTCTCATAATTTCAACAAATAGTTGACATCTTCCTATCATGTTTAAATTCTCAAAAAATGATCTCCAAATACGATTAGCATTTCTTTGACAAGTATGCTTGGGAATCTTGTCAGACATTTCTTGCAAAATGTTATTATCAATATCAATCAAATATTTTGGCTTTCTATAAATAATTCTAGGAGCATCAAAAACATTATGTGTGAATTGCATACCATCTTGAGTGCCTTCAACATGAGATGGTGTTGTGCCTACACCTTGGGATGTAGACAATGGTGTGCCTTCAACATGATACAAGGGGGTACGTACACCTTGTGATGCAGACAATGGTGTGCCTTCAAAATGATACAAGGGTGTGCCACACCTTTGGAAGTAGACAATGGTGTGCCTTCAACATGATACATTGGTGTACCTCCAACATTGGATGATGATGTCTCTTCAACTTGGGAACTCATAGATGATGTGCCTGCATCTTCATAATTCAATTGTCTTGTTGCACACAAGTTTCTCATTCATTGTCTTTTTGTTTCCAATTCCAATTCTCTCTTACTTTGTATTCATGTTTCATGTTCCTCATCCACAGAAAAATCTTCTTCTATGGTATCCAATTTTTTTTGTTCATGAAGTTGTCTAATTCTTTCCCTTTTCTTCTCTTTATCTCTTTCATGCTCTTCCAGTGTTAAATTATTTGCTCATTTCCTTGGCATGATGATGATTTCTACATATAAATTGATTATAATTTTAAAAATATAATATAAATATAAAACAATAAGTCAAATTATAATATAAACCTCTTACAATATGACAAATTATAATATAAATTTATTACAATTATATAAAATTATGTACTGAACAAGTCTATATCATACCAATTATAAACCAAAACACTCTTTATTCACATTTGACATGCAAAAAAATAAAAAACTAACCTCAATTGATAAATATCGATGATAATGATTGACTTTCATAATTTGATATTGATTTTTAAATCAAAAGATGGTGCAAATTGATAGAATATGCTTCTTTGTCACTATCAACACCATGAAAAGTGAATATTTGTCAGATAACACGCAGAACTCAAACAACATATAGAAAAAATGGGCCTCTTTCACGAGATCCTTGGCAAAGAAGACCATTTATTTTAGTCTTCCATAGCGTGAGCTGGCTATAACTCGTGCACCGTATGTAAAAATAAAAAGTGTTATGCATACTCTTGAATAGCACGAGCATGCTATAAGGCATGCACCTTATGCAAAAAGAGAAAAAGGGAGAGAGAATGGAGAGAGTAGGAGAGAAGGGGAGAGGGGGAGAGAATGGAGAGAGTAGGAGAGAAGGGGAGGGGGGGAGAGAGAGAGAGAAGGTAATAAGGGAAAATATAGAGGGTAGGAAGGTGGGAGAGAGGGGGTGAAAGAGGGTAATAAGGGAAAATATAGAGGGCATGAAGGTGGAGAGAGAGAGAGAGAGGTGGGAGAGAGCATATGTGTGTGTGTGTGTGTGAGAGGAGGTGAAAGATGGTAAGGGAAAATATAGAGGATAGGAAGGTGGAGAGAGAGAGAGAGAGAGAGAGAGAGAGAGAGAGAGAGAGAGAGAGAGAGAGAGTCTCTCTCTCTTTGTGTGTGTGACTATTTTTCATCACTATTTAAATTTGACTTAAATAGGGTGCACGCCCTATAGGGCGAGCGCACTATTGAAATCTATGACTTCCATAGGGCACATGCCCTATGGAAGTCATAGATTTTAGTAGTGCACTCACCCTATAGGGTGCACGCGCTTTGTAAAGCATTGGAATTTACCAATCCTAAGGCTTGGATTTGCCTTGGAGATCCAACCCAAAGGCTTGGATGATTCAAATAGGCCTGAGACATGTTTTCCAACATACATACAAAAAAAATGACATCTTTTTTTGTGTGCTCCTCATCAGGCTTACTCATGGCTCAAGAACATAAAAATTAGACGATGTGATATTTTAGATCTCTTTGTTGGCTATCCAAGAATATAATTTATTTTGAATTTTGATTATATTAAGTTTTTCATCTCTAATTTCTTTTGTGTGTATGTCCATTTTTTGTAAAAAACCAACGTGTAGTATTTTGGGCATAGATTTTTGCTCGTTCATCGAATTTTGAAAAAAGTTACATTTTTAGAAACTAGACTCCATTCTACACACTTTAAAAAAAATAAAATATGATTTTCAATTATTTTTAAATGATTTCTAGTGGGAGCATACAGAAATTTCATGTTTTCAGGATGTGTGCACTTCGTAAATTCATAAAAAATTATACATTCATCAAAAAATTACCCAAAAATTCTGGGATAAACTAAGTGGTGTTAGATAACTTCTCACTAGAGTGATTAAAAAAATTCAAAAAAAAAGTTAACATTTTAGGGGGAGCACACCAAACGCTATGTTATGTTTTTTCACAAAAAGTAGGACCACTTTTTGTTCTCCCCCTTTTTGAGGGCCTTAATCTACACCATTTTCAAAATAAGGTAGTGGTTTAGGAACTAGATTTAGAGTATTACAACTCTTATTTTTGTCACATCTTTAAATTTTGAGTCTAACTATCTTCAATTTCTTGTTGAAGTTCAGAGTTTGTTGATTTCAGGAAACAAGTGGCATCTTATGCCTCCTTTTTGGTCCTCCATCTTTGTGCACTTACCCATAGATGTTAAATTTGCATTTCAAAATGGAATACTAGAAGAAGAAGTATACATTGAACAATCAAAAGGATTTGTTGACCCAAGAAAGAAGAACATGGTTTTCAAACTACATAAGGCACTGTATGGATTGAAACAAGCCCCCATAACATGGTATGAGAGACTGCACAATTATTTGATAAAGATTATATTTGTAAGAAAAAATGACAACAAAAATCTATATTTGAAGACTGAAAAAGGTAAAGGGATATTTTTAGCTGAAATCTTTGTTGATGATATCATATTTGGAGGATAAGATGCCCTATGTAAAACATTTTCAAATGAAATGCAAACTAAATTTGAAAAGTCTATGTTTGGGTGAGATCAAATTATTTGTTGGTTTGTAGGTTTATTAGATGAAGAAAGGTATCTATATTACTCAATCTAAGTATGTCAAGAGATACTAAATTTTTTTGGTATGGAAGATTCTAGACTAGTAAGTACACCCATGGCTACTAGACAAAAACTATCAAAAACTGATGATACAAATGAAGTAAATCAAACCTTGTATAGATCTATGATTGGAAAGCTACAATATGTTGTCCATAGTAGAACATATATTGCCTTAGCAGTTGGAATTGTTGCAATATTTTCTACAAATCCTAAGGAGAGTCACATGATGGCAGTGAAAAGGATATTGAGATATCTAAAAGGAACATAGGACTATGGATTGTATTACAAGAAGAATGAAAAATTTGAATTGAAAGTTGACACTGATGTAGATTGGGCATGAAATTTGGATGATAGAAAGAGTACAAGTGGTGGTGCATTATTTCTAGGAAAGAGATTAGTTTCTTGGACAAACAAGAAATAGAATTGCATTTCCCAATCTACAACATAAGCTGAATATGTAGCAGCAACAATGAATTGTTCAAATTTAGTGTGGATCAAACAATTGTTAAAAGGTATGAAGGAGAAAATTACTGAGCCAGTTGTTATTTTTTGTGATAACACAAGTGCTATCAATATATTAAAGAATCTTGTAATGCACACTAAGACTAAGCATATTGCTATCAAGTATCATTACTTGAGAGAGCTAGTTCAAGACAAAGAAGTGAGATTGGAATATGTGAATACAAAGGAACAATTAGAAGATATATTCACAAAATCATTACCTAAAGATGCTCATGCTTACCTTAGAGGTAAATTAGGGGTGATTCCCCTAACTGAGGCTACCTAGTAACATATAGGAGCACTGTATCAAATGTGCTAATCAGAATATTTGAAAAATTGATACATAAGAGGTCACACTTTAGGAGTTGCCTAGAGTTGTGAGAAGTAAAGCAAAAGATGTTGATTAGTCATAAGCAAGATGAAAAAGGGAGTAATAAAATTCTAAGAACTGACATAAAGATATCTACATGGTGAAGATGAATGTCTTTGGCATTGTTGTCAAAGAGGGAGAGATTCAGTAGAAGATTGTAGAGAGATTCAAAAGGAGTTGTCAAGAGTAAACTTGAGGGAGAGATTTGGTAAACTTGAGAAAAGCAAAGAGAGAGAGATTGAATAAGAAAGAGGGAGATATTTAGTAAAGATGAATAGATAAAGAAAAATCTATCCAAGAGGGAGCTGATACTTGGATGAGAATACAAATGAAGCTAAGGAAATTAATGAAGATCTGATACACAGAGAGAGTTGACTGAAGTTTTTTCATTACATATTTTTTTGGATTGTATGGTATAATATATGGTGTTTCCATAAATACCAAAGAGGGAGATTGTTGGAAACTACAATTGAAACAATTGTTATATTGTCATTGATGTCAAACCTTAACTGGTAAGACAATTTCTATCTAGTAGAGTACCATATCTTTTGATTGATGAAGAGGATTTGAAAAGAGGAGATAATAAGAGGACCTAAGGAAATGTTGAGTTATGTCATAAAAAATATATATTTTTATATCTATGAATTGAATGGAGTGTGGAAATGCGTGATGGACATATATTACCTCCTAATCCAAGACAAGGAGATCCTAATTGATTAACCAAAAGGAGATGATCAATGCAAAGAATAATCAATTGATTATGGATAAAGAGGGAAAGGGGATCTAATTATAAACAATGAATAAAAAAGATTAGGATAAAATAAAACACTCATCTTGAAAGGTAGCAGATCTGAAAATTGCTATTTTCTGGTGTCTGTATTGAGTTTCTAGAAATTCTGCAACCTGATCTGGAACCAAAACATGGAGATAAAGAAAACTAAGAAATATTTTTCTTTTCTGAACCAGGTTGACCTTGACCCAAATGAAGGTCGACCTTGACCTGCGCTACTTCAACGAAAATTCTATTTATGGATCCTAAAAGTTTTCTGAAAAGGGTATCCAAATTTGCTCTATAATTTACTTTTTCGCACCTGTTCTTGCAAGAAAAATAGTTTTGTTGTTTGGATGAGGGGTTTACCTTGGTCAAACCCTAGTTTTGGAATTAACATTGAAATATAATTAAAATGGAGAATGCTAGCAAGTAGTAGAAGTAGATATAACAAGGAAGCTATGATATTCAATAGATATGCAATTTTATTTGAAATGTAAACAAGTATGTTAATATGAAAGCTTGGACTCAACATCAAAAACCATAAATGTAAATCAAAACCTCCATGATTGTAATTTTGGAATCCACCTTGAAGGAAGAATGAATAGATCTTGAAGATGAACAAAGGATCTTGAATGAAGATCACACCACCATGATGGATAGATCTAGGGTTTGAATGATGAATCTTAAATACTTGAACCAAATCCCTTCAAAGGTTTGAATGGTTGAATCCTTAATCTTTAATGGAGAACTTGAATTCTTGAATGATTATTTCTCTTGTGGTTGATAATTTCTTTTGATTGATCTTTCTTGTCCTTGATTGAAAATTGAAATGAGAGGAGAAGGCTTCTTTATATACTAGTCTAGGGCACAAACTTCTAGAGAGGCCGACATAGGAGAAATAAATTCCCATTAAGCCTATAACCTTAGAAGTGGACCTAAATTAAATATCATTTAAGATTTCACCATTTCAAAGCTCAAAACAACCAACATGGAAGTGAAAAATAATTCTTTCCAAAACCTGACATCCGAAAACCTTTAGAATTTGAAATTTGGACCTTGGGCCAGGATTGAGATTGACCCTGACCTAGGTCAAGGCCAAGGTCGACCTTGAGCTAGAAGGGCAACCTTGACCCTGAGGTCAAGAACCTCAAACTCTTAAGTAAGGAAGCCAAAAATAGGTAGAAAAGA
This sequence comes from Chamaecyparis obtusa, assembly GCA_027943335.1. Classification (NCBI taxonomy): domain Eukaryota; kingdom Viridiplantae; phylum Streptophyta; class Pinopsida; order Cupressales; family Cupressaceae; genus Chamaecyparis; species Chamaecyparis obtusa. Next base: position 869,818 of record BSBK01004189.1, on the reverse strand, counting down.
AGTGGAAAATAGGGTAGGATAGGGGAAAAAGCCAAATCCAAGTCAAAGACCCATTCGAGGTGTTTGACATGACCCCAAACCACTTACTCAGAGGGCTAAACCAATCCTAAATGGAAGTGCTTCCATTTTCCAATGATACAACTAAAATGGGTACTTGATTAGTTGGCACATTGATAAGGTAATGTGTTGTTTATCTTTAACACTAAGTGAAGAAGTCAATTGATTTGAAGCATAGGCTTAACTGAGCAAAAGTGAAGAAATTTAGTTTAAGCCAAGTGATGCTAGTGTTGACCGAGCGCCAGTATAAGTTGAGAAAAATTAGTTTCGACCGAGCATCAACAATTTCCAAGCAACAGATAATTAACTGAGGAAAGATAGTATTTTCTGAGAAGGAAAGTTTTAGTGATGACCAAGTTATCTAGTGATGACTGAGGAGATGAACACAGTATTGACCGAGTGCTAGTAATTTACAGTTTGTGAAGGAATTGAGAATCCTAGCTGACATAGTTGAATTCTTAGAATATGTAAAACATGTTTAAATTATGAATGAATGATATGGAGCATTTAATGCATGGTAAACTATTTTGTTATGGATTCAAAGAGAAGTTTGGAGATGTATCTAGAAGGAAAAGGAGGAGAACAAAATGATGGAAGGATTTGATGAATTTGACCTAAACCTAAGATCTATAGAAGAGATTAAGCGGAAAAATATTAATCTACCTGATCAAGTAGGTATAAGGATGATCTAATTGTGAGGTTATATAGAGTGTGGAAGAGGTTGATGTTATTGATCGATGAATCTAAGAAGAAGGCTAAGAAGAGATGTGAAAAGCTGAACAGAGTTGAGGTGATTGCTTGAAGAGATTTCCAAGTACATCAGAGATGGAGATGGAAATGAATGTCAGTCAGTAAATCAACATATGAGAAAATTGGATCTATATTTGCAAAGTGAGTTGTATATTTCAGATCAAGACCTATTGTTACTTTCTAATCATTGTATTAGTCAAAATCCTTTAATCAAGCTTGACCTAACAATCATTTTGTAAACCCTTTAATCAAGGTGACATTCTAATGGAATGTTCTTAAGTCTTCTAACCAGGCCACTCTTAATATGATGATTATATCCTTTAACAGGGTCACACCTAATAGTGTGTCTTGTAAACCTTTGACAGGGTTGGCTTCTCACACAACTCACTTCATAAGAGTGAAAATTAGTAGCATGTTACTGGTGGTTTTTCCCAAATTGGGTCTCCATGTTAAATCCTGGTGTTATACTTGTGTGAATGTTATTTGATGTGAATGTTTTTGAAAGTTTTATATTCTGCAAGTTGATTACTTTTGGATAGTGGACTGCAAGATTTATGTTATTGATCTATTTTATAGAGACCGAGTAAATTGATGATTAGATCTAAGTTTGTTGAAGAGCTTGAAAGTTGAATTGGTACATTTGGACCTGAGGATAAATGACTCACCCCCCTCTAAGTTATTCTAAAATCATTCTAACACCTATTTGTTAACCAATAAGCTCGATTACTACTTGGTAGTATGTTGTCTCTGCTTGGCAGTGTTCTTCATCGAGTGGGTTTGGTGTGTTATGTGTTTCTTGGTGGCCTAGTTCACCGACCAGTTTTCTTTTAGATTTTTTGTCTAGACCGACCTGTGTATTTAATTTTGGTCATGATATAATAAAGGGATCATTTATTGGAAGGCGTGTGGACCTAAATCTAGGTCGTTTCTTTCTCCCATGATGGATCTTGAAGATTCTTTTAGTCTGACCCATTTGGTAGCCTTGTGTATAAATGTAATGATATGTTCTAGGTTTAGGAAGTTAGAAGGGAACAAGAGGAGGTTAGGAAGCTAGAGATCATGGATCACACATGCATGAGGATTGTTCTATTTTTGTAATTGATTTTTGTGGTATTGGCCATAACTAAGAAGGCCTCATAGCCTGACACGTATCAATTTTGAATGAATATATGAATATGATCTGCTTCCCTTCTCTCCCATTCTATGTTATTTCTTCCATTTTTTGATTCTGCAAGGTGGTTTAGTGATTGGGTGAGTCTTTTTCCCTACTTATCTTTCCCTCCTTGCATCATGTGGTATCAGAGTGAGGTTTGATCGAGAGGCTCCTTCTTGTAAACCCTAGTTGGTTATTTGTTGTGGGGTAGAAAATTTTGATTCGATGTACAATTGAAAAGGGTTTCAAGATGGTTCGAGGAAGGAGAGATGTAGATCTAGGTCTAGCTGATATGCTAACACAAATTTTTGCTAGATTGGAAGTTGTTGAGACAACTCAACATTGTGGAAGACATTTTGATAATGTTAGTGATGATGAAGCTGAAGAAGCACAAGAGGTAGCCACACCTACACCTATAATGGATCAAGGAGAAAAAATATTTCTATAAGTATTGAGAATTTTTTAGGCCACACCATAGTTTAACCCTCATAAATATAGTGGAAAGTGGGATTCAAATGAATTGATGGACTACATCATCAAGATGGAGAAATATTTTGAGTATGAGAACATATCGGATGAGAAGAAGGTGAAAATTACAAGTACAAATTTGAAAGGTCATGAATTCTTATGGTGGGAGCATCTATAATTAGATCAAAAGAACATAGGTAAAACCAAAACCAAGGTATGGGATAATATGGTAAATAAGTTGAAGGGAAAGTTTCTACCTTATGATTATAAAATTAACCTAGTTAGGAGAATGCAAAGTTTGAAGCAAAAAGATAGCTCTGTGAAGGATTACATCGATGAATTTTATAGGTTAGATATCAGATCTAGACATATTGAAGATGATGTGGAAAGGATTGCAAGGTACCTAAATGGGTCAAGGAATTTTATTTAAGAAGAGACCAATTTGGTCAAAATGGAGAGTATTGAGGAGGCTTATCAATTTTCCCTAAAAGATAAGGAGAAATTTAATAAAAATAATGAGAAAAGATAAAAGAGGAAGACATGGTAGATTCCCTAGAGGAAGAGGTAGATCATATGGTGAAAATAAAAGATATGATCAGGACAAGACAAATCAAGAAAAAGGCAAGACCAGGTAGAAAGGTGAAATCTCATCCCGAGGAAGAGATAATTACTCTTGATGTGGATATGGCAGAGTAGGATTCCAAGGAACTTGTTACAATTATGGAGAAGAGGAACATAGATCATTTGAGTGTACGCATACAAGAAAGAAGGTTGGTAGAAATATAAATGCTTTGGTGCATGAAGATTCACTAAATGAACCTGAGAAGGAAGGAAATCTGATGGTCAGAAGAGCATTGTGGAGTGAAAAGAATAAGGAAGATCTGGTAAGAAGGAGCTTGTTCAAGACCAATTGCAGAGTTGCAAAATTTTTTTGGAAAGTGATTATTGAAAGTGGAAGTTTAGAGAATCTGGCCTCAGAGGAAATGGTTACAAAGTTACAGTTGGAAATATTGAAGCACCCAAAGCCCTATCAGATTTCATGGATCAAGGATGAACATACACTTATGGTAAGTGAACAATATTTTGTAAATTTGAGAATTGGAGAGTATTATGATAAGTTGTTGTGTGATATTATGCCTATAGAATATTGCCATATTTTGTTGGGTAGACCTTGGCAATATGATAAACATGCTATATATGATGGAAGATAGGACAAATATACTATTTGGGCCAATGGAAAGAGACAAATATTGTAACCTTTGATTGAAGAATCTTTTGGTGAGATATGGACATCTGTGAAAATTTGTTTGATGGAAAGTAGACATTTTTTTAAAGATTTGAAGAGAACTGATGTCTATAATGCTATGATTCTAAACAAACCAAGTGAGAAAATTGAAGATAAAGTTCCTGAAGAGGTTGATAAGTTTTTCATCGAGTACATGAAGATTATTTCAGATAATGTACCTGATGGCTTTCCATCAATGAGAAGTATTAGTCATTGTATGGATATGATTCCTGGAGCTTTTTTTCTGAATAAAAAACCACACCGATTGACACCAACCAAGAATGAGGAACTCAACCAAAAAGTTCAAGAGTTGTTCCAGACAGGTTTGATCAGAGCAAGTTTGAGTTTGTGTGTAGTACCAACTATTTTGGCACCTAAGAAGAATGAAGAATGGAGAATGTGTACTGATTCAAGAGCTATCTGTAAGTACCCAAACTGCAATGTTAAGGAATATGAAGCAAGATAAACATTCAACAAAGAAATCTAAATAAACACTTATGCTAAGACCTACAAAATGAAGACAAAACCAAAGGAATGCAAACCTCAAACCCAAGAAATATCCAAGTTGTAGAAGATTTGTCCAAGGACGGAATGTGTGCTTAATGCTATTGCTCAAAGCTTCAATGGATGAGGAGAGATTTTGGCATTATAAGGCTATGATAGATGCTTTTTCTCTTCAAAAGGGCATGATAAATTTTCTCAAATGGTGGTTTAAAATGAAGGAGGAAGAGTCTTGATTTAAAAGAAAATGGGAGGTGAATGGATGGTCAAGATGCAAACTTGAGGAAGGGTTAAGATGCATCCAAGAGAGAGCACATGGATTCTACTTTCTCAAATGCATAGCATTGTGACAAGTGTCACAATGGGGGAGGATGAGAGGAGAGACCAAATCCTTGAGGAATGTGACCACTTTGGAAGGTGTGAGAGGGGACACATGTGTAAGAGATGTGTAAGAGGATTTATGATTTAGCATTGGAGGATGTGGTGATGTGACATGAGGGTTGACTTGTGTTGGCTTAGCATTTCTTAATCCTTGGATTATGATTGTGCAAATGTTTAAGGGATGATTAGCTTTGGATTAGAGGGTAAGTGGAGGATTAGGAAGATGTGATGGGAGGAGAGTGAATGAGTGGAGGGTTAGATTAGCTAAACATGGATTATTAGCTAAATGGAGGAGATTAGGATTTTTAGAATTAAATATTTTATTTAATTCCAAGTGGGAGGAAAAAGGGGTTTATGAATTAATTTAAATAAATAAATGTACCCATTTAAATTAATAGAAGAATAGGGATTTAATTAATTATTAGACTATACGTTTTTCATTTAGATAATTAATTGGACTATAGTTAATTAATTAAATTAATTAACTAGGGGATGACATAAATTAATCAAATAATAATATTTAATTAATAAAATGTCCTAGGAGAAGACTAAATAAAATTATTGTTAGTAGACAAATTTAGTCTTAATTTTATCTCTTAATAAATCTTCTCTATCACCCTTTTTAAGAACAATCTTTACTAATAGTTGGGTAAGTGTTGAATGTTCTTCACTTCCGTTTGAATTCTTTCCTAGGTACAGCTCCCTAATCTGATTTGCAATTCAAATTTTTCTCAACTAATTATCTTGATTTTAGCTTTTGACCTGAAAGCCTACAAGGCTGCTATAACATTCTTTAGATGTTTAGCTTCTAAATGACTACTTTATGAGAAAGACTTAATCAAACAGAAAATCATAGTTTCCTGTCTCCATAACATATAATTCTCTGGAACTAAATTGTAATGATTAAAAGATAGATTATAAAAAAAAATCCCAAGATGCTGGCTAAGATTTTATATACCAGAAATGAACACATCAATCAAACACAGGACATATGTTCATCCAATTCAAACTGCAAAGGTTTGAAGCAAGTATATATATATAATCAGATCCCTATTTTTGTAACACAGACCAAAACATGTAACAAAAAATGAAATCCTTATACAGCCAACTCGGAATATCTGAAAGTTCTAATTTAAAGAAATTTCTTCAAAGAAAAAATACTAAGTCTACTTTTTCAAAATTTTCTAACCCCTTCTTCTACGAAAACTAAGCTACTTAAAGTTTTTGCAGATTCGGGAGGTCTCCCGAAAAACCCGACCTCTCGGTTAAATAGTTAAAGTAACTTAAAGAGTTTAAAGGAAACTTGGCCCTATGAGTTTTAAAGCATGAAAATGATAAGATTAAATATCAATCTCTGCATCTTTATCAGAGGCGTGCTCTTCTTCTCCAGTGATATTCTCTCCTTCCGCTGTGGTCTGCTTTGTCATCTCTAGTTGCTTATGTGCCTGCAGTACTTCCTCGATGTGCTGCATGTGTGGTACCCTCAAGTTCATGACCCTAATCATCACGGCTTCTTTGGCCCACCTTGATTTCCTGACTTTCTTGATAGTTAAAGGGAACTGGTCCACACTGAGATAGAGCATTGATTCTATTCGGGCAACCTAGGTTAAGTTAGAGGATTTAGGGTTTAGTTTATCCTTTAGTTTCCTCATGGTGTTTTCAAACATAGTGAGGGCTATCTTCTATTCCTATTCTCCCATAGTAGCTGTATATATATGAGCAAAGTTTATCACTTTAAGCTCGGTGATCATGGCTTTTTGCAGCTATTTGATCTCATGTTCGCTGTCCTTGTTCTCAAAAATACTACTTCTAACAGTGCTTAAATGCCAACTTATGTTTTTCTTGAGAACAAAGAAGGTGGACTCATCTTGTCCTTTGACACCCTGGTCTATGCAGAACTTTACATAGCCATGCTTCTCAATTTCAAGGAACTTTGACATAGTGCCGAACCATTTTTCTTCATCCCTCTCCCATACCTACCTTTGAGCTTGTAGTTCCCCTATCAGAACTTCTGTATCATGCAAGACCTCATGCACACCCTTTAAATACTTAGAACTGCTCTCAATGATTTCATAGATCCACTCCTCCATAGAAACTGCGAGGGCACATTCCCTTTGAACTTGATTGAGGAAGTTCTTTCTTTCAGCCGATTCTAGGTCAAAGACTTGGGGAGATTGAACTAGAGGAGTGGCATCAAAGCTACAAAAGGTGTTAATGAACTGAGATAAAGTCACTATAGTTTGCTTCAATTCCTTCTTTTCTTTTCCATCCTGCCAAGAAGAGTTCAGCATTTTCTTGCAGTCTCTTTGAATAGGTTATTTTTGCTAGCCCTATCCATGTTTCCCAACTCTACCTTGGTAATCTCAAAGTCTTCAGCCTTAACCTCCCGTTCATCTTCTTTACCCTCCTTAGGTTTGTAGGTAGCAACTTCAGCAATCCATTTTCTAGTTTTCACATCAGTAAACATGTGAGTCGTGCTCTTTAATTTTTTCATCTTAGGAGTCTTTTGAACATATTTACTTACAATATCCTTAATAGGAATTGAAGCAAGAACTAAATTGCGCTTTTTACTTACAAAAAATAACTGCCAGGCAAGTGAAACTCCAGTGCTCAAGGACTGTTCTGGTGTCTTCATAGGTGTGGATATCACTTCCAATGTAACATCATCTAGGTCGAAGAGGTCCTTCCCTATTTGTTGATTCCATTACAATATACATTGAACTCCATGGGAATCACAAGATTTCCTTGCAATGGCATAAAACACAATACAAAAGTGATACAACTCAAAATCTGAAAGCATCATCAACTCTTCAAGATTTCAACTCCAACCATGAAGTCTTCAATGGCTCCAAATTCCTGCAATAAAAAGACATAGACCAAAGAGTGCTCACCTCCCAACCTAGGCTTTTATGAAGCCACCCCCGAGCTAGGGGAACCATCACAAAGACAAGGAGATATTCAAGCAAACCCACAATAACAACATATACAACATTAAACATAATGAATTCTCCCTTCCAAAGTTAACACAAAGAGTCTCAAAATGACTCAAAAATAGGGGTGAAGGTGGAACCATACTCAAGAGGAGAAAGTACATCTCATGATAAGAGCTAAGTCATCACTTGGCTTCCTCATCATGTATCTTTCACCACAACACAATCTCAAAAATCTCCTTATGACCCCTAATATTCAAAACAAACAAAAGAGATGGCTACATGGAGCCCATACATCCATGTTTCATCCCTCTCCTATCTAAGGAGAGACTCTACACCCTTGCATGTCCCAACAATCCCTTCACCCCAAAGGCTACTCTTCCCTCCCAAGGGTGAGTATGGCCTTGAGAACTCCCTCAACAAAACACTACAACACATACAAGAAAAACTTCAAGAAATAACAAAAGAAACTACACATTTACAATGCAAAGAAATCTTGCACTACAACAAAACTCAAGATCCACATAACATCTACTATCACAAAATAACAAGATCTCATAACATGAACACTACAAGAAACACAATAACTAAATTTTGCATACAAAGAATAACATACATGAGAGCTCTCTCTCTCTCAAAATGAAAACAAAAATAACAAATGAAGAATTCCACCAACCTTGATCCAAGCTTATGGAAGAAAGTTGATGAAGAGATTTTCCACTCTCCAAAGTCCTCTCCAAAATAGCTAAGTCTCCAAATCTAGAGAGTGGGTGTCAAACTCTTCCAAAAGAAGAGTTCCCTCTAAAAAGGCCTCCACACACTCTCCTAGGAATGGGATCTCATTCTAATTGGATGACCTTCCCAAGCTTCTTACATGGTTTCCAAATATGGATTCCTAAAAAGGTTGCCCAAAAAGTGGACTAAAGACTTGAATTATTATTGGATGAAACACTACCCAAGACCTTGCTTCAAAAGTGGATTTTCGGCCATTTTGAAAATCTAACTTTTAGAGGGGTCTTTTGGTCAACATGGGGTTTTCCTATGGTTAGAAATTCCCCTTACCCATAGGTATATCAAGTGGGCTTACTAAAAATGTCCCTAACACTTCCTTAGACACCTTTTAAGCCCCCCCAAAACTCATGTGAAGCTCAAATTCGAATTTTCAAGACAAGACATAACCTCAAGCTCCCTAACCAAGTGATTTTCATGGGGATCCTAAAGGGTACCTTCCTAGGTTTGTGTTCAACCAATCTCCAAGTGGACATGTCATAGCCACAAGTACACACACATGTGTCAAGTGACACAAACAAAAAAGACACATCACATGCTATGTGGCATATCCACTTGGGCATTCTCACATAAATCACAATTACAATTAATATATAAATCAATTACATTCATGCACCATACTTTTACAAATTAAAAACATTACAACGAGGTTTTTGGCTTCTCATTAGAAGCTACCTTGGCTCAAATTAATTTTCACATTAGTCTCTGCGACAGTTCCCCAAATTTACCATGGCCTATTTCCCTACACACTCAAGTCCAATATCAGTAGTCCAAGGAAATATACATGTAAATTCCATAATTTTTCATAATTAAGTCAAAATTTCACATGGCATAATCATTCATTTATAACTTACATAAATCTCATCATGAAATATACAATTCATCACTAAATTAAACTTGAAACATGATCATTGCATATATAATTCAATTGCAATTAAATGTCATCATGACACTCATAAACTTCACCTAAGTAATTAAATTTCAATTCACAATAGGAATCTCATCGTATCATAATCGAATCAAATCTTCATTTCCTAGTTACTTACGTAAGCATATAAAATCTGTCACATCATCACAACATTCATAAATCAAAATAACCATAATTTAGAATTCGTATTTATGTCATAAAAAGGTCATCAATAATTCAGCACCCAACATTTAACCCAAAATGAAATACACATCTCAACTTTATTCATTTCTTGATTTTCACTTTCCTAACAACTCATATCGACATAAATTCCCGAATTGTACATCTCAGTATTTCATCTAAATCAATTATCATAATGTCAGTCATAATGTATCATAAAGTCAACATTGAGAGTATAAAAGCATCATAAAATGTAATGTATTCTCATCTACGATAATCAAATCTTTGTCTAAAAGAGTAAAATCAACTAAGCTAATCAAAACATTAAGCCAATTACTAGGGCTACCATAATGATTATTGAAAATCCATTGTGGGTCTAGGGTGAGGCCTCACATCCTCCCCCCCTAGGGATTAACTTCCTCCTGGAAGTTACGCCACTTAGGGTTAAAGCTCCAGGGTTGACATCTAGCTTAGCCCATTGGGTAAATTTTGAATTCACCGATCTCATGCGATGAGGAATTCTAATGTTGATACATGTTAAGGATATGTTTTACCTTATTTTAATCAATTCTAATGTTAAAAGTATAAACATTGTATGATAGAACTGATTATCCCAAACATCACAATCTAATATTATTTTACATAGTTACCATATCTTCTTCTAGCAACAGGAACACGTAAGGTGATTCCATTCAACACATCAATGTTGTATTTGAGGCCACAAGGAATTACACTAAAATAAGGGACATCTTCCTTTCCACATATCTCAAATGTATGCTAACATCACTCTAGATGTTGGTCCCTATAAATTTCAATATTTGGAGTATAGGTCCGATATTATGCTAAAGGTATCATTTGTCACTCTACAAATCCTTAGTTTGTACCAACTTTGTGTTATATTTGTTGATAATATCATAATATCTATGAAGAAAGATCATAAAGTAATCTTACAAGGACTATGCTTATCACAAACCATAAAATACTCTTACCAAGGCTACTAGCAGGGTCATAGATAGCGCTAATGACAAGGGTGAACCTAGTGTGATGGGAAACTTCTTTACAGTTTCTCCCTATTTATATTAATAAAATATGATGGATTCCCCCAATAAATATTATCCCTCATACAACCTACCACAAAAGGACTTGCCAACAATTGCAACCATAAGAGCCTCATCAAATAATCATGTAATTCAAAATTTTAAAAATTGAAAAGAATGTTTCATCAAGTGAGATTCAAAAAGTGGCCACATTAGTAAAAAATAATCACAAAATATGTAAAGACAAGTCCTTGAGGCAAATAAGGTCATTAAAATAAAGTTTGGCTAAGCAACCCAACACATAAATTAATTACTTTTACGTTGTTGGCAATCACAAAAATCAACTTGTGAAACAAAGTAAAATAAAAGAAAGATAAATTTAGCAATCCATATTCTACCACAATCATTACATGAACTATGTGACCCTTTGAGGTCACTAAGAGGGAGACGGAGAAATCACGTCATACATTTATTATGACAATATTTAATATATACTAATTATGTCCTGACAAGGATAAATCATTAAGGGTTTTCCAAGAAAATATTTATCTAGGGAGGAGAGGTGGATGCACAAAAATTCAGAAGACAATTGCACATTTATTAATAATAGTCCTACTTACTCTATAAGTTCTTTTACTACGTCAAATCATATAATCATGGTATTGACATCACAACATCCTCCTCTCCTAGAGAGAGAGAGAGAAAAGTTCCCACTGCAAATGTGGTTCACTTATGCCTCACTCTCAACATGAACTACATCATCGTACTTACACAATATTTAAATGGCCCACTCACTTAGGCCAAAAGGGCATAAAAAAACTCTATTACAACATCTATAAGGCTATAAATTTTAGGAATATAGGAATGACCAGAGATATGGTTACTAGCACAAAAACTCCATGAGAATCTCAACTAATATAATTAATACATAGGCATATTTGTTTTTTTAGCATCACAACCCTCAAGAAATTTCTCAAGTGGCTCTATTTGGTGAGTCGGCACTTGATGTCCACCACTACGTTCCTAGCTAATTGAACTAGTCACTCACTCAGGGTACTTCATATATAACTTCACTCATCACAAAGGGCATACTGCTAGTTAATTTATATTACTATACATATGTTTCATTAAGTTTTTATACTACTCTCAATATTACCACTTAATATCCACTCTACACAATACTACCAAGCATATTACTTGAATCACGAGGAGGGTTGCCTAACAGTTTTGTACACATAGTAAAGACATATAGTATGTTATACTTTAATAGTTTAATGACTATCTATAAGGATTTAATGAATCACTCTCACAATCATGTCTTATGTTTGTTTAGTTCAAGCTCTCCAACTTATTGGACTTGATTAGGCACGTCCATCCAAAAGTTTTATATTGTCATTCGTCATCCATATAGCATGCCTCATAAGAAAATTCTACTTTAGAGCAGGTGATTTACTTTGGAGCTAACTCTGCAATGCACAAGGGACTACCCAAAAGTACAATCCCTAAATTATGTTACCCTATTTATAAACACATTAACAAGGTTTTAATTTACTTATGCACTAATAATTACAACCTCATAGGATAGTCAAGTTATTAATGCTAGAATACATGTATATTATCTCTATTGGCTCCATTTTAGTCTTAAAAAATGTCATTGATTGTTCAAAGTTTCATTACAATTCATATTAATTATTAACAAAGCACTGACAAAGAAGGTCATTGATTCTTAGCTGACATCTAACTCCTGATAATTCCTAATTGCCTTCCAATATGTTAGGACACAAAAGAATTTTAGGTCACCTTTCTACCTTTATCCTTTTATCATCTTGGAGCTAAATCTGCAATGCACAAGGGACTACCCAAAAGTACAATCCCTAAATTATGTTACCCTATTTATAAACACATTAACAAGGTTCCAATTTACTTATGCACTAATAATTCCAACCTCATAGGATAGTCAAGTTATTAATGCTAGAATACATGTATATTATCTCTATTGGCTCCATTTTAATCTTAAAAAATGTCATTGATTGTCCAAAGTTTCATTACAATTCATATTAATTATTAACAAAACACTGACAAAGAAGGTCATTGATTCTTAGCTGACATCTAACTCCTGATAATTCCTAATTGCCTTCCAATATGTTAGGACACAAAAGAATTTTAGGTCACCTTTCTACCTTGACCCTTTTATCATCTTGGAAGTGTATCTTGATAAAGGTCTCCATATTCAATTAAAGAGTAACTCTATTGACACATGTATTGTCTTCATTTTTACTATCGTATAATAGTCATTATGCAATTAGATTGATTGGTGATTTGATACTAAATTCTTAGGAACTCCCCTTAATTTTTATTCATGAAATTTGAAGGAATTTCTAGGTAGTTGAATCTTCCATTACTTACCTATATTAGTCTTCATTTTCATATTTCCAAGGTGGGGTCGTCACGTGTTGATCGATCTTTTGGCCAAGTTAGTCTTTATATTTTTTTATTTGTAGTGTACCTTTTTGTTATTAACATGTGCTTGATAAAGTCTTTCTTATTAATGTTGAAAAGAACATACTAGAAAATTTATGCAGCCTAGACTCTCAAAAAAAAAGTTTCTAAATGTATCCTCACAGGTAGTTTTAAGTTACTAGTACTACCATAACAACATTTCCATCATAATTAATAAGGTTTTAAATTATGAATCAAGGGTAGGTGGTTCCTATGTTGAGCATTTGTATAACCTCTGATTTATTCTCCATTCAAGCATTATGTGAATCCTACCACAACTAATGCTTTCCTTGATACGTGTTGAGTGTATAATTACGTCTTAATCTTAATAATGTGGTCAAAATAATTGTAATTCATGTATCCATCAATACTAAACATAATTCGTCCATAACCCTCTTAAGTTATTCTTCTAGGTATACTCGTTATATTAGTTTATATGAACTTCTTATGCGATAACATGTTTCTGATTTACTCTAACCCTTTAACTTGAGTTATTAAGATATTTTAATGTTCCTAGTCTATCTCCTCTAGAGAACAATTAAGCTGAATTATGGAATCAAATTAACCCAAAGAGTGATCCATCCTATACGGAATTGGAATTATAATAATTTGATGGATTTCAAGGGTAACAGGAATTCCCTTGATAATGTAATGAAGGTCCATCATATTGTTTATTAAAACTATTAAAATTTATCAAAAAAAATCTATGTATAAACTTGGGTCTACTTGGAGAAGGCATAACCTTCCAGTCCTAGCTCCAAATTGCGAATTGCTTGAAGCGTAAGGGGAGACATCCTAACAATTTCAAAAGGGTAAAATTAGATAAGAAACGTAATGGATTTAGGTTCCAATGTTGAAACCTAGGCTCTTACACCAAGTGTCATGCCCATTAAAATTCACCAACTTTTTTTTTAAAAGGTAAAATAAGTCTAAGTTTATGTTGTGGGTTAGCAGTTGACTAAAACAAAAGTTTGAAAAGAGTTGAAACAATATTTCTTGCAAACATTGGTGATATAAGTCACTAGAAGAATTAGTCCTATCAAGGGATGATATCTAGAAGGCGAAGTTGCAACCAAAGTTTCCCTAACAATTAAGTTCTTACATGTGAGTATCCAGCTTATAATTTTAGCGATACCAATATTGGTTGGTTGATCCTAATGCCAACGCAATATTATAATGAGTCGATAGGATTCATTTGTTAAGGCATTGTGACTATATATCACGTAATCTAATTAGTTATTTAATAACTAAACCAATTTCATTGTTCTTAAAATTAAGTGACAACATAATTTTTACAATTAATAATTATATTAATCATTAGTAATTAATAATTAATACAATTATTATATGCCGACATAAGAGAATAAATAATTTAGTTATTAAATGGTAATAACTACCTCAATTACCAGTAATTACATTTATAAAATTATAAATTAAATAATAATTATATTAATTATTCCATCTGATTAATATAATTATTATTATACAATTAAGTAAATTAACTATCAAATAATAATATCAATTTTCATAAATATTAAATAATAAATCAAATATTGAATAATATTTATAAAAATTAATGTTAAAAAATAACATTAATTAATATCTATATTAATATAAAATAATTAATAAATTAATTATTAAATAATATTTATAATAATTAATATTAAAAATATTAATTAAAATAAATATTATTTAATATAATATAGCATTAAATTAATTTTTAAGTAGTATTAATATTATTAAATATAAATTATTAATAAATAAATTTTTTTAAAAAAAATATAAAAAATAGGTGCCATGTATTTCTTTTAAGTCCTTACGGGACTGGCTAGTGGCGGGGCCCATTGCTGCTACCATGACAGCAGTACCCTACTCCATAGGGGGCCCTTGTAGAATTTGAAGAGCTCTTCGAAAATGTAAAAATTTCCAAAAAATATGATGATTTGCGCCGAAAATGAATTATTTATGAAAAATTGAAAAAAAAATATTAAAAATTCAAAAAATATCAGAAAATTCTAAATTTTTTAACGAAGCTTCCCTAATATTTTTCCAACCTGCAAAAAACATTTCAGACCAAAACTCCAAGCTGTTTGGGAGATAAAATTAAATCTTTGAAAATTTAGGGTTTTAGTCTCCAAGTAAATCTGCACAAGGGAGTTAGCTCCAAAAAAATAACCAAAATTGGCATGTAAAGGTGGGTTGCCCCACGACAGTGCCTGCCTTAGAAGGCCCGTGCTCCCTGCAACACGAAGGTTGGGGGTGGGGCCGTGGTCCCACTCATGGTGGGGTCCACGCGTCCCCCCCTTCCTTCATATATATATATATATATATATATATATATATATTAAATTTAAAATTTTTTTAAAAAAAACTTTACTTTATGAACCCCTACGTGGGTTTTGGGTAAAAAGGTCCCTCTTAGATTTTTAATATATATTTAATTTTTTTTAAAAATGAATTTCTATGCAAGATGCTTTAGATGAAGTATTATATACTTTTTTTGAACCCCTTTTTGGGGAGGCCACCTAGGTGGGTTCCCCAAGAGGCTAGTATACTAGGTGGATAGATTAGGCTTTTATGTCAAGGCATATTAAACTTATAATTTCTAGCCAAGTAGACATAGGAATTATTATTTTAATGACTATGTAAAGGAAAATGTATGGGAAATTTATCCCATACATTTTCCAGAGGCCTGTAAGTCTTTTTTTCAACTTTTCACTTGATATTTTGCTTGTTTGTTTTCTTTGACATTTTTCTATCTACTCTCTATATTTTCTTTTTCCTTAATAATTTGTTCATCTCATTGGTATAAATGGATATAGTTTAGGATCAATGATAGAATGAATTCTAAAATACTAATTGATGTAGTAAGTAACAAGGATAATTTAACTAAGTATCTCAACATAGATTTTCTTTCTTTTACTAACAACTAACACAGAGTTTGCAATAAAAGAATTGAGAGAGAGTGCTTATAATCCATTTCTTTCACACTAATATTATTTTAATCCTTTGAAATCTTTATAATAGAACTATAAAGATACTACAAATACTTCACTTTCTTGTAAATTTATCAACATGAAAACATAAAGATTCCTCTATAAATAAACAATGCTTTCTCATAAATTAATCCAACAAAATCTATACATTCCTTTTTTAAACAAATACATTGTTTATTTCTCATTGTATAAAACATGAATACACAAAACTTTCCTTGAACATTACACCATGGTATCAAAAATTAAACTATCCACTAATCTTCCATACCATTTCTTCACAACTTGATACTTCAATACTTGACACAAATACAAGACTTGGTGTGATGACTCCATTACAATATACATTGAACTCATGGGAATCACAAGATTTCCTTACAATGACATAAAACACAATACAAAAGTGATACAACTCAAAATCTGAAAGCATCATCAACTCTTCAAGATTTCAACTCCAACCATGAAGTCTTCAATGGCTCCAAATTCTTGCAATAAAAATACATAGGCCAAGGAGTGCTCACCTCCCAACCTAGGCTTCTATGAAGCCACCCCCGAGCTAGGAGAACCATCACAAAGACAAGGAGACATTCAAGCAAACCCACAATAACAACACATACAACATTAAACATAATTAATTCTCCCTTCCAAGGTTAACAAAAAGAGTCTCAAAATGACTCAAAAATAGGGGTGAAGGTGGAACCATACTCAAGAGGAGAAAGCACATCTCATGATAAGAGCTAAGTCATCACTTGGCTTCCTCATCATGTATCTTTCACCACAATACAATCTCAAAAATCTCCTCATGATCTCAAATATTCAAAACAAACAAAAGAGATGGCTACATGGAGCCCATACATCCATGTTTCATCCCTCTCCTATCCAAGGAGACACTCTACACCCTTGCATGTCCCAAAAATCCCTTCACCCCCAAGGCTACTCTTCCCTCCCAAGGGTGAGTATGGCCTTGAGAACTCCCTCAAAAAAACATTACAACACATACAAGAAAAACTTCAAGAACTAACAAAAGAAACTACACATTTACAATGCAAAGAAATCTTGCACTACAACAAAACTCAAGATCCACATAACATCTACTATCACAAAATAACAAGATCTCATAACATGAGCACTACAAGAAACACAATAACTAAATTTTGCATACAAAGAATAACATACATGAGAGCTCTCTCTCTCTCAACATGAAAACAAAAATAACAATTGAAGAATTCCACCAGCCTTGATCCAAGCTTATGGAAGAAAGTTGATGAAGAGATTTTCCACTTTCTAAAGTCCTCTCCAAAATAGCTAAGTCTCCAAATCTAGAGAGTGGGTGTCAAACTCTTCCAAAAGAAGAGTCCCCTCTAAAAAGGCCTCCACACACTCTCCTAGGGATATGATCTCATTCTAATTGGATGACCTTTCCAAGCTTCTTACATGGTTTCCAAATATGGATTCTTAAAAAGGTTTCCCAAAAAGTGGACCAAAGACTTGAATTATTATTGGATGAAACACTACCCAAGACCTTGCTTCAAAAGTGGATTTTCGGCCATTTTGAAAATCTAACTTTTGGAGGGGTCTTTTGGTCAACATGAGGTTGTCCTATGGTTAAAAATGTCCCTTACCCATAGTTATATCAAGGGGGCATACTAAAAATGGCCCTAACACTTCCTTAGACACCTTTTAAGCCCCCCAAAAATCCATGTGAAGCTCAAATTCGAATTTCCAAGACAAGACATAACCTCAAGCTCCCTAACCAAGTGATTTTCATGGGGATCCTAAAGTGTACCTTCCTAGGTTTGTGTTCAACCAATCTCCAAGTGGACATGTCATGGCCACAAGTACACACACATGTGTCAAGTGACACAAACCAAAAAGACACATCACAAGCCATGTGGCATATCCACTTGGGCATTCTCACATAAATCACAATTACAATTAATATATAAATCAATTACATTCATGCACCATACTTTTACAAATTAAAAACATTACAACGAGGTTTTTGGCTCTCACTAGAAGGAACCTTGGCTCAAACTAATTTTCACATTAGTCTCTGCGATGGTTCCTTGAATTTACCATGGCCTATTTCCCTACACACTCAAGTCCAATATCAGTAGTCCAAGGAAATATACATGTAAATTTCATAATTTTCATAATTAAATAATTCTCAAGAAATTAATCATAATTAAGTCAAAATTTCACATGGCATAATCATTCATTTATAACTTACATAAATCTCATCATGAAATATACAATTCATCACTTAATTAAACTTGAAACATAATCATTGCATACATAATTCAATTGCAATTAAATGTCATCATGACACTCATAAACTTCACCTAAGTAATTAACTTTCAATTCACAATAGGAATCTCATCGTATCATAATCGAATCAAATCTTCATTTCCTAGTTACTTACGTAAGCATATAAAATCCATCACATCATCATAACATTCATAAATCAAAATAACCATAATTTAGAATTTGTATTTATGTCATAAAAAGGTCATCAATAATTCATCACCTAACATTTAGCCCGAAATGAAATACACATCTCAACTTTATTCATTTCTTGATTTTCACTTTCCTAACAACTCATATCGACATAAATTCCCGAATTGCACATCTCAATATTTCATCTAAATCAATTATCATAATGTCAGTCATAATGTATCATAAAGTCAACATTGTGAGTATAAAAGCATCATAAAATGTAATGTATTCTCATCCACGATAATCAAATCTTTGTCTAAAAGAGTAAAATCAACTAAGCTAATCAAAACATTAAGCCAATTACTAGGGCTATCATAACGATAATGGAAAAGCCATGGTTGGTCTAGGGCGAGGCCTCACATCTTTGAAAGTAAGTATTTGAGAGGGTCAACCTTTGAGATCTATTTTACTATGTGAATGAGCATATAGTGGTGAAGCTTTTGAGTGGAAAAGACCACAACTAAGAAAGCCTTTTCTATCGGGGAGTAGTTCAGCTCATAACCGACCAGTGTACAATTGATATACTAAATGGCTCATTCTTTTCCATTGTTGTCTAGCTGGGCTAGGAGTGCCCCTAGTGCTGTGGTAGTTGCGGATATGTACAAAATGAGTGGCCTTCCTGGCATTGGTGGTACAAGAATAGGCACGTTTGCCAAGTACTCTTTGATGTTCTCAAAATTGCACTGACAAATGAGATCCCACTTGAAGGTAGTATCCTTTCTCAACAAATGCGTGAATGGTTGGCACTTATCTGCTAATTGGGAGATGAATCTCCAGACTGATTGCAACTTTCCCTGTAGGCTTCTCAGCTATCTAAGTGTTCTGGGAGGAGGCATTTCCATGATGGCCTTTACCTTCTTGGGGTCAATCTCTATGCCTCATCTGGATGCGATGAGTCCCAGAAGCTTTTTGGATGTTACATCTGTGTGTGTGAAAATTGTACCTAGCTGCGGACACAACACTTTAGTAAAACATTAGAGGTTAGCAAAATCAAAATCTGCAAATAAATGAAACTAAGCTAACCATGTGATTTACTGCCTTCTAGTAGGTGCGAGTATGGTATTCTCATATTAGACCAAGATCAGTGACAATGCAACACCTAAACGAAGGATTTAAAATGATGAAGGCAATGAAATATGAATGCAAATTAATCTATTTTTTTGGATTTTTGATGCAATAGGATGAAAAACTGTATGAAGCTAATCTAGAATGTATGAAATTGATATGTATATTAATCTAAGAATTATATGAATAGATATGTAAAGCTATGAAAAACTATAAAATGATCTCACAAAGTTGCCTGTCGTAAGAGCTTGATTCTTCATGTGCAATTTTGCCAGAGTAATTGTGCAAATTCGAGAGATTTTTATGAAGAGTTGAGCCTTAATTTTATAGAAATCTAGGGCTTGAGGATGCATTGAGAAAAGCCATAAATCACTCTTGATAAACTCAGGTTGATTTTTGAGTCAACAAGAAATTAGAAACAGATTAACTCACAAAATCATGCAAAAATAGCTTTTAACTCAAAATAGAGTTTTAGATCAATTTCCAACTCACAATCACATGTTGAGTTTAAATTTAAAATTGGTTGCTAATTTCTAGTTGCCTGCTTTTCTGATTGTGCATGATTTATTTTGAATTAATTTTTTTTAAAAAGTGATTTATTCTCAACTTAACTGATTTTAAATTTAAAATAAATGATTTATGGGTTAATCAATTATTTTAATCAAACTTTTATTCAAAACTATATTATTAAATATTGACAACTTGGATTTAATCAATTTAATAAATATTTAATCAATTATTCGCAGGAGATTTGATTTATTGTCAAAATTAAATAATATAATTAGGAATAAATAGAATTAAATCTAATTAAATAATTAAGTGACAGAATCAAATTTAATTAATTAAATATTTATCATATTCAATTAATCAAATTTAGGATAAATATGATTTATCACAAAATAATATTTAAAATATGTTTAAAATAACTGATTTATGGGTTAATCAATTATTTTAATCAAACTTTATTCTAAAACTATATTATTAAATTTGACAATTTAATTTAATCAATTAAATAAGAATTCAACTGATTATTTTTAGTAAATTTGATTTATTGTCAAATAAAACAATATCAATTAGGAATAAATAGAATTAAATTTAATTAAATAATTAAGTGACAGAATTAAATTAATTAATTAAATATTCATCATATTCAATTAATCAACTTTACGATAAATAATGATATTTATCACCAAATAATATTCAATTAAAGATAATTATGATAAATTAGGAATATTCAAGGAATATTCCCCGATGCAGAATTAAGATAAAATCAATTAGGATTTCGATGTGCAAATGTACCTTAGGTTAGGACTTTGATGTCGATTTCGATCGAATTGTTGATGTAAGAGGTTAATAAACCTATAGCCCATTTTTGGGGTATTACATTTTGCCCCTCTTTGAATCACTATGCGAAGCGTAGTGGTTCAAAGAATAGTCTGTGTCTGATAAAGATGCAGACTCAGCTATGTGGTGGAGAAACTGATCCTGATAGACTAACTGATTCCAAGATAGAAACTGATTGAAAGATTTGAAGATGCTAGGTCCTGATTGACCAAAGATGATGTTAACTATAACAGAAATGAACCGGTGATTATGAAGAAGTATCAAAATGCTTGATTTTGAACCTTATGATTACGAAGAAGTGAGTGACATGATTCCAGACTTGATTGTCCAAAGGAATCGTAATTGGTATGACATCCGAACCCTTCAGTTACGAAGAACTAAGGAAATAACACTAATGAACTGATGGTTATGAAAAGATGATACAGTTTATGAGATAGATTAGGATACCAAATTGATATGGATCTTGATGAATCTGATATGCCCCAAGCAACAAGGTCTTTAGATGAATCAGCAACTAGATGTGGTTGTTGTCTTGATTACCGAGGAAAGATTTGATTTACAGATCTGATTGATGTGCGATACCATGCCCCCTTCGGGATGAAAATCAAAATTTGACAAGAAAAGTCAGCGTTAAATGGTTTAGAAGCATGTTAATTGATTTGAGAAGTGGTTATACACGTTCGAGAATACGTTCTGCATCATTTAGAGGTCCTAGAGACCAAGTTTGACTAGGTTTGACCATGAGTTGACCATGGTTGACCAAGTTGAAATTCAAATAGTTTGATGTAAGATAAATAGTTAAGTTGAATTCTAGATTTCTGTGATGATTGAAGGTCGAATATGCAAGTAGTCGGCCGTCCTAGGTCCAAAAATTTGAAATCATGATTTTGACATAGTAAACGATCTCAGATTTCAATTTTGATCCCGAAAATGGGTTTAGAACATCGAAATTAGCGAGGGGTGCTTTCTTGGTGATCTAGTAAGAAGACCTTCATATGATACTCAGTCCTTATGATATGTTTAGCATAGTTTTGAAGAATCGTTTGAGTGTCAAGCTGATTTAGGCAATCGTGAGATAAATGCAATCATGCAAAGTGCAAAATGAGATGCAAACCTAAGACCTAGGACCTACTCACTGATCATGTGTCTATCATTTTCATCATTGAAATTTTATTAGGTAACCAGATAAATCAATACAACATCCACTAGTTAAAAAACTATGAACATATGAATATTGATTTTTGCATCAAAGTCAATACAACGCCCACTAACTAGACAACCATGGACATATGAATATTGATTTTGTTTTCGGAATGTCGGATTAGATATAAGCACCAAGGCACAAATGCCATGATGACCTGAATATCATGTCCATTTTGATATAGCAATTTGTATAAGCATCAAAACATAGACGTCATGATGACCAGAATACACCTTGCGGAACAAACACATCAAGCAGTCAAGAGATCATTCTAAATCTAGTGTGAATTACCCGTAGTGACCCTTTATAGTTCACATCCTTAGGTAAGATCGCGTTTCATAGTAGGAGTAAGAAATCACTCAAAAAGATAATAGTTAGATCAAACTTCCTTGAATTTTTAGGGTATCAATGGTCGAGGTATGCATGGCCATCCAATACAAGATAGAGGCTCTTACAGACGAACACCATTTCAATCTAGAATTTCCAAAGTTGTTAGATTTTCACTCAAAGTAGAAAACAAAGAAAAGATTATGCCCCTAGTCATCACTCTCTAAATCTTGTAAATGACATCATCGAAGAGCTCGAAGGGACACAATATGCAAAAATCTCAATGCGAATTAGTATGCATACAAGGAGATAAAAGAATGTAAAAGCATAGATTGTTTTCAATTTGTGTTGATGTTTGATTTCGTTGTTGTAGATGCAAAATCCTTTCTAGAGAGGAGACAGATAGACAGACTCAGATGTAGCTTCAAAGGACTTTGACTAGATATGACTCATCTGAGATACTGAGGACTGTAGGATATGACTTTGATTGCCCCCAAGTTTGAACATTGATAGGATACAGACTTTTGAGCCGATTGGTGCACAGATCGACTTTATTGAAAATAGGAATGCGGAAACAAACCAGGAGGTATGTACAAACTAAAGCAAGACTGAAAGTTGGGAGAGACCAATATTGTGCTGATAGATGGAGCGTTTTGAACAAGTGGCACCCGTTTTCCATGTTTTCTCCATCTTGGCAGAGATTCTATTTTTTCTACCAAGGTGCCTGTTTCCAGGTTTTCACCAAGGCACTTTTTCTTTTTCTCATTTTTTTGTATTTTTCATTTTTTTCAATTTTTTTATACTTTTGATATTTTTTTGTGATACATCAAGGTGCCTATTGCTAGGTTTTCACTAGGATGTTCATTTTTTTAGGACTTTTTCAATTTTTATAAATTTTTTAGGACATTTTTGAATGCTGAATGCGTTAGTCATAGAATTTCTTCAAATGGAGAACATTGATTGGTTCTTGAAGCTGTTCTTCTTCAGTCGTTGAGAGCTGATAGGCACTAGAGACAAAAGTATTAGTGATAACATAGGGACCCAGCCATTTGGGTTCAAACTTCCCCTTGCACTCTCTATGTGATTGATTTTTAGGATTCTCTCTCAAGACTAGATTGCCAACCTGAAATTCTCTGTGTCTGACTTTCTTGTTGTAACCTCTAGACATTCTCTTCTAATATACTCTGAGATGATCATACACTACTTGTCTGCGCTCATCTAGTAGTTCAAGTTCTTGCAACCTAGACACTCTGTAGTCATCATCAGTTACTAGACCATGCATTTTCATTCTTAGTGATGGGATTTCAACCTCAATAGGCAGTACTGCTTCAGACCCATAAACTAAAGTGAATGGTGTAGCCCCAGTGGGTGTTCTGATACTTGTTCTATAGGCCCAGAGAGCTAGATTTATTATGAGATGCAAGTCTCTTCCTATTTTATTAACTGTTCAGTGCAAGATTTTTAATACATTCTTGTTTGAAGCTGTGCTTGTCCATTCCCTTGAGGATAGTAGATTGATGACCAATGTTGTGTAATCTTGAATTTGGCACATAGATCATCTAAGTCTCTGTTCTTGAATTATCCAGCATTATCTGTGACTATAGAATGTGGAATACCATACCGACATATGATGTAGTTCAAGATGAACATTGAAATTTGTTTGCTAGTTGCTTGAGTTAAAGGACTGCTTCTACCCATTTTGTAAAATAGTTTGTAGCTGTAATAATATGGGTATGTCCATTAGAAGAATGCGGATGTATGGCTCCTATAAGATCAAATGCTCGTTGGTGAAAAGGCCATTGTGCATTAAAGGGAATTAGATCTCTCCCTGGTGCATGAATTAACTTACCATGTACTTAGCACTTTTGACATTTCTTAGCAAACTTGATAGCCTTTTTTTTCCATTTCAGGCCAATAGTACCCATCCCTAATAACTTTTCAAGCTAGTGTTAAACCATTGGAATGTGATCCACATATACCATTGTGGAGTTCCTCTAATGCATGTTGACACTGTTCCCCGTTCTAAACATCTAAGGAGTGTACCATCTAGATCTCATTTGTACAGATCATTACCAATGATGACATACTAGGATGCATTTCAGATAAGGTATCATTTCTCATGGTGGTTGAAGGAATTGAGAAATGATTTTGATCTTGGAGATAGGAGAAAAGGTTTTTGTATCAAGATGAATCATGACCAACAACAATGCAGATCATGCAGGTTTAGCAGGAATCATATGCGGGATAAGATAGTGCTTCCACTAGGAACTCATAGCGTAGCTCATGTTTAGGTTGCTGTAATAAAGTAGAGAGTGTTGCCATAGCATTAGCAACCTGTTCTCCATTCTAGGAATTTGTTCAAAGGTGATAGATATGAAATATTTCTTTAGATCATCTACCATACTCTTGTATGAGATTAGCTTTCCATCATTCATTTGATACACATCATTGACTTGGTGTATTATAAGTGTGAGTCTCCATGAATGTGTAATTCTGTTCCTCTCCACTCAATTGCTATCTTAATGCCGTTAAGAAGGGCTTCATATACAAAAATATTGTTTGTGCAAGGAAACTTGATTCTGAATGCTTTAGGGATTTATTATCCTTGAGGAGTGATGAACAATATGCCTGCTCTAGATCCATTTTGTGTATAGGGAGCCATCAAAGAATAGCTTCCATGCTCTAGAAGAAAGATTCATGATAGAGGAATCTAGAAATTCCATTTGCATTAGTGTATCATCAAACAAAGGTGCGTCAGCCAGTTGATCTGCAATTACTTGGCCCTTGATAGCTTTTATTTCAACATAATTGATGTCAAATTCACTTTATAGCATCACCCATTTAGCTAACCTACCTATGAGGGAAAATTTGCTTAGGAGGTACTTTAGTGGATCAATCTTAGCTACCAAATGTGTGGTATGAGCTAACATCTAGTGTCTCATTTTCTGTGATGAAAAGATCACAACTAGACAAGCTTTCTCAATAATTGAATAGTTATCTCATATGCTAGCAATGTTCTACTGATATAGTATATAGCTCTTTCCTTCTTGTTCTCATCATGTTGTGCTAGTAATGCCCCCAGTGATGTATTTGTGGCGGAGACATATAAGATCAATGGCTTCCCTTGTATAAGAGGCATCAAAATAGGAGGATTTGATAGATATTTCTTGATATGGTTAAAATTCTTTTCACATTCCTCATTCCATGAAAAGGTCACACCTTTATGTAATGTCTTTGTGAAAGGTTGTGATATGTCTGCTAGCTAAGATATGAAGTGTTTAATAGATTGTACTATCCCTTGTAATGTTCTCATTTGACTAATATTCTTGGGAGGTTGCATCTCCATGATAGCTTTGACCTTAGCTGGATTGACTTTAATACCTTTCTTTGAAACAATGTAGCCTAAGAGCTTTCCAGAAGTGACACCAAAAGCACACTTCTTAGGGTTCAGCCTAAGACTCAACTTCTCCATTCGATCTAGTATTTTTCTCAAATCATTTAGATGTTTAGATATTATCATAGATTTTTCCAAAGTATCATCAACATAATCGTCCATAGTTTGATGCATCATGTCATGCAAGATAGATGTCATAGCTCGTTGATATGTAGCACCAGCATTCTTAAGCCCAGATGGCATGACATTCCAATAGAAGGTACCCCACACACATGTGAAAGCAGTTTTCTCTAGATCTTTTGGAGCAATTTTTATTTGGTTGTATCTAGAAAAACCATCCATCAAAGAATACATCTCAAAGCCTGCAGTCATGTCCACTATCATATAAATATTAGGTAATGGAAAATCATCCTTAGGGAATGCTTTGTTTACATCTTTGAAATCTATGCACACTCTAATTGATTTATTTGGTTTAGAAATAGGTACAATATTAGAGATCCATTTAGCATAGTCAATAACATGGATGAATCCGACTTTTAGTAGTTTCTCTAATTCAACTTTGACCAAGAGTGCAACATGTGGATGCATCTTTCTTAATTTTTTCTTAATAGGTTTGACTCTTGGAGCTATAGATAAATGGTGCATTATAAGATCAGGATCCAACCCTATCATATCTAAATATTTCCATGCAAAGTTGATCTTCTTTTCTGTTAAGAATGTGGTAAATTTTTTCTTTTCTTCTTCTGATAAGGATTGTGCTACATGGATCAACTGTGGTTCTTCTGTTGTTCCCAAGTTGAAAGATTGAGTGGCTCAATTAGAGCTGGAGATTTGTCCTGTAAATGACTCGGAAGGACATCAAATATCTCATCCTTAGGTGCCTCAGAGAGGTTTTCACCTTTGGGTATGTCTTTTATTTTTACTTTTGTAGGTTCTGAGACTGCCACAAAGTGGTTTTCACCCTCATAACTCCTTTTATTTTTATTTTTGTTTCTTTTCTTTTGACTAAGATACTTGATGTCCGACTCTGTCATGCTAATGCTCGGTTCACTAATGGAAGTCATCATAGGCTCAACCGCATTGAGGTAGCAAGCAAGGGCATAGTCATTTGGAAAGGTATAAATACCTTGGCTCAGATTTGTGGAGGTTTGGTCAAGAAGTTCAGGATGTTGGATATTCAAAGCGGTGAAAGATTGGGAAATAGTGTTTATAGATATGGATCTCTCATCATTGGTCCTAACCCGACTCTCGAGTTTGAAGGTGATATTACAACTCAAAATGTTCAATTTGTGAATAGGCTCAATGTCATTATGGGAGTCCACTTCAGCCATCGGTGGATCAGACTCGTTAAGTTCATTATTTCTCTCTAGACTTATGTTGGGTTTAGGTGCATATTGGTGAACAACATCAATATTTTTTTCTGTGATAAGCTCATCTTCCTCTGGAATGGCTCCCCATTCATATTCATTTGATTCCTCATCTATGCCTCTAGGAAATTTGAGAATGCGTGTAAAGTCAGGATGAATACCCCAAGAAGGGTTACCCTCAGATTCTGATTTGA